>OW679194.1:89551397-90025505 GCA_940337035.1 Agriotes lineatus
GTAGCTGGTTGTAGGTACTGAAAACGTTGGTGATGCCGAACGCTGCTTAAGAAAAATTGAAATGTAATGCATAGAGAAAACCTAATTTTTTGTTCGAAAGCTCACGGGGGGGGGGGAGAAGAAATATGGATAAAGCGTTTCCAGAATACGAAGATTAGGCCGAATGTACGAAACCGACAGAGGAATATAACAAGAAAGTTAAAGATCCCCCACGTCATGAGGACGACCCGAAATGTATTCGCTCAAAATGAAGAAGGAACAATGAAAATAAAAAAGGCGAAATTATAAAAATATACGGAAATATTACGGACACCTGTATTCATCGGGGAATCCCGCACCATAAGGTACACCCTTGAAAGAAATTATAAACGCAGGCTCAGAACAAATTCCCGACATGACTATTGCCAAAATAGAAAATCCTTTCTCCCAAATTAAAAATGACCGGGCAACCGCGGAAATAATATTACCTACAAGGCGCCCCAAAAAGGAGTGGTAACTTTTCCAAATTATCTCAACAGATGTCACTTATTGTACCTTAAGAACAAAGAAAAATAAATGTTGCACATTGGAATCTCAACGATATGGTGAAAAATTTGCAAATGTCATTAATGTTACATAATATTACCTGTTAAGACTATGGAACTGCAGGAACGAATTGTTGTAGTAAAGTGGTTCTACCAATACAAAATTAACCAAACAGATAATATGGCTGGAATAGTTGTACAACAGAAGTGGGTGCAAGTATATGGAAGGCAAACGCCAAGTAAGAATTTGATTTTGAAATTAATGAACAAATTTGAAGAAATTGGTGAAGTGACGGATCAGTTCAAGAGGACTGTGGCCGGAGAAGATTAGTGCGAATGGTTGAAAATGCGGCAGAGATCCACCAACATCTGCTACACGAGCCCACGCAGTTTCAACGGCGATTAATTCCTCAGCTCCAAAGTTCTAAGGGTTGAGTTTCTCGACTGATTAACGACATTTTTAAAATGTTACAGACGTCGGCTAATTCAAGCCTTAAATAAAGATGATCCCGATCAAATTCTGTAACACTTTCTTGGACATGGTAGCAGACTAATATGCTCAATTATTGGATCGCATTTTATGAACGGATGAAGCAAGCCTCCACCTTAATGAGATGGTACATTGGCACAATTGTGTTTAATACTCAGACGAAAATAAACATCCTGCCATTGAGAGAAACGTTCGCTCACCTGGTATTAATGTTTGGGCGGGTATCTTCAGCGGAGGGATTTTGGGCCTTTTTTATCGAGGAAACCATTATCGGTAATGTTTATTTAACGCTACTACAAGAACAAATTTTACCCGCAAATAGAAAACGCTGCCCTGTGGATGTGATTTTCCAACAGGACAGCGCCCCCCCCCCCACTATGCGGTCTATGTGCCTGAGTTTACTTTCTTAAACGACTAGTTTCCTCTTGCTTGGATGGGACGAAGAGAACCACTAGAATGGCCACCAAGAAGTTGTTATTGGGACGACGCATTCGTGACTTGGTAGGTATATAGTGGACCGATGCATCCCGACATTCCAACATTAATGGCATTTATACGGCAGACGTTTGAAATGTTCACACCAGAAATGTGCACAAACATTTGCAGAAGCGTAGAAGATCGTGTTGGACTTTGCATTGAACAAGAAGGCCACCCAATTCAAAAACCTACTATAATTCCTGCATTGATTTGTTACTTTATCAGTTCTTTCAAATTATTCATTGATTGAAACATCGAATTCATATTTGGCGCTTGTTTTCCATGTACTTGTATCCACTACTGTTGTATAACTATTATAGCGATACTGTCTATTTGGTTAATTTTGTATTTCAATCAAATTAAACTCCTAAACTTTGACGTTAATAATTCTTATAACCTATAAATATGCTATGACTACTCTCATGACTTACTTAACCCCGGTTGTTAAATTGTTAAGTGATACCAACTCATTTTAAAAATTATAGGTATTTGTCGCTATGTTGCCAGATTTCGTAAATTAATTTTACTTTAGATAAAGCGACATCTGTTGAGATAATTCGCAAAAGTTACCACTGCTTTTTGGGGCACCTTGTATAAATGTTGAAAATGGGGAGGCGGGGTTGTAACCTTTCAAGCAACGAGAATCCTACTAAATTAATATCTCTAGAAAATAGATACATAGTCGTGCCAAAATGTTTTAAGTTATTCTATAAAAAGAAGGCAAACAAGCAATAAGTAATTACCGGCCAATAAGTCCCACACAAGACTCGTACAAAATTGCTAAGAAATATTATAAACAACAGATTAATGAAAAGCAAAAGCTACACCATCATAAGACATATTCAAACTATTGATGGAGTATTCTAATAGCTTTCAGACGGTACGGTCGCGTACTGCGCCCTCCTATCGTTTCGACCCTATGAGCCACCACTTTATGCCAAATTTATTTATTTATAAGTTATTTAAATAAACAAGTGTAAGTGAACGATTTAAAGCTGATGCCCTGGGAGCTGCCTACGACTACCTATTAGTAGCCACCGAGCATGGCACTCGCAAAGCGAAAATCCGATTAACTAATAACGCTTATTATCGACGTACAAAAAAGATATTACTGGACACCACAATCAATCCTACAACCAAATCGTTTCCTCATAGATCCGAAACCGAATCTACCGATGCAGACACGGAAATAAATGAAACCGAATAGCCTACAAAAAAGTAAAAAATTTTTCATATGTAATTAGTCATGTTTCAGTCAATAAAGTAACTATTATTATTAGTAATTTATTCATTAAGCACTCTGTTTTTGGGATACAATCCGTTCTGTTTTTTTTTAGTTTTCCCCGCATTGTAGCAAGTTTACCATAAATTGAAATGCCTCAAACGATATAGGTATTAATGGAATGAGTATTAAAATTTATATCAGTTGCTTATGTCTTTATTATTTTATTACTTTTTATCTCTTTATAATACAGCATCTTCGTCTAGTTTTCTTAGTTGCTGCTCACCAACTAAAGCCTGCTAAAATCATAAATTCCAACTGAACAGTTCTAAGAAGGTCTCAGATGTCATTTTGAATAACTTCCGCAATAACTTGTTAGAAATATTGACGTTTCATTATTTATTAGTTTAGTTTCCCATTTTTAGTAAAAATATGATATAGGTAAACATAACCAGCTCATAGTAAAATATTAGTCCAGAGAAATTAGACATGGCCCTTCGGAAAAATTCCCGGAAAGCTAGATTTTGGTATGAGCCTTGATATTGTGGTTCTAAACAAAATGTCAAAAGTACCCATCGATCCGAGTGCCGCTAAAAATTTTACGCGGGGTCAAAGGTCACCAAAAACGGTGTTTCGTGAATATTTCGTTAGCGGCCACTTTTACAGAAAAAAATATTAATTATAAAATTTGTAGCTTACGAAATTTCTTACGACTTATATTCGTAAAAGTAACCGTTTTGGAGATAATTCGATTTACAGAGTTGAAACCCTTATGTTTCTCATGAAACGTGCAGTCTTTTCCACACCACCTTCGAGGTAGAGTACAAGGTGGGTTGTGTTTTTCATGTGGTGTCCCCAGTAGGCCTAATTCACGTTTATTTTGTTCGAAAAATGTTAATTTTTTAAAATTATTATGAACTTGTTCATTAATCAATTTTGGATTCAAAACAGGAGTTATTAATCTCAATAATTAATATTTCTCTTCAGACTCTATTTCAGTTTGTATGCTTTCTTCTTCATCATCTGCTTCTTTTTGTGGTGTTTCGTCTGCTGTCTTCTGTATTTCCATAGATTTAGTCAGAAAACGTGATGAACCTACATCTTCAGTGGAGTCGCAATTATCGAAGTCATTTATATTGGGTGTTACATTTAAGAAAGACTGACTTTGGCAATTACCACAAACTGGTGAACATTATAAACCAAACGTTTCTGCAGCCGCAGTTTAAGCTACAGCCCTTGGTTCAATTACAAAAAATAGTATTCAGCAGAATGTCTGGAGCAGGTGGAAGCAGAGTTTGAATTGGCTCCAAAATGTTATCCTTTAACGTCCATCCCCAGTCTTCAGGAATAAGCTCGTTACAATACAGAATGTTCTCCAGACGTGATTTTCAACAATGGAATTCGTTTTCTCCTGGCTATGTATAAGACCCCAGTAAAAGAAGTATCTATTCAACGTTGTAAAATCTACACAGCTCAAAAAACCAGTTCCATTATCTATTCTTCTGCCAATATCTAGTGCTGCTCGGCAACATTTATATCGGGTCTATTACCAGGTTCAAATATGGCTAGGTAACGAGCTTACTCCTGAAGACTGGGGATGGACGTTAAGCGATAACATTTTGGAGCCAATTCAAACTCGGCTTTCACCTGCTCCAGACATTCTGCTGAATACTATTTTTTGTAATTGCACCAAGGGCTGTAGCTTAAACTGCGGTTGCAGAAACGTTGGTTTGTATTGTTCACCACTTTGTGGTAATTGCCAAGGTCAGTCTTGCCTAAATGTAACACCCGATATAAATAACTTCGATAACGACTCCACTGAAGGTGAAGGTCCATCCCGTTTCCTGACTGAATCTATGGAAATACAGCAGAAGAAGAACAACAAGAATAAGAAGATGATGTAGAGGAAAGCATACAGATTGAAATAGAGTTTGAAGATAAAAATTAATTATTGAGATTAATAACTTCCATTTTGAATCCAAAATTGATTAATGAACAAGTTCATAATAATTTTAAAAAATAAACATTTTTCAAACAAACATAAACGTGGATTAGGCATTAGGCATACTGAGGACACCACATGAAAAAAGCACCTTGTACTCTGTAAATCGAATTATCTCCAAAACGGTTACTTTTACGAATAAAAGTCATGATATCTTTTTTGCAACAAATTTCGTAAGCTACAAATTTTATAATAAATATTTTTTCGGTAAAAGTGACCGTTAACGAGTAATATGAACCGGTTAACAGAAAACGAAGTAATTTTTCATCGCCAAGCAGGCAGCGAACAAATTACAAAAACATCTGTTCCTACAAGAATTTAAAAGAAAACCGTTACAAAAATAAAACAATAAATCGCGGCATGCCAGCTCAAAGGAGCACCAATTCTCAAGTGCAAACCTCTGCACAAAGACAATAAAGGGCCAACGGCTCGCCAGACCCCAATAAATCCGGAAGCCGACAAAACGGCGCCGCTGCGAACAAACTCCGAACGCGCTACCAAATTAATAATCCAAGTTCAATTACTAAAACGCTCTTAAATCAAAGTGCGCCCAATCAAAACCCCCACATAAGGATACCTGCCGATAGGAAAAGTTAACCGCCACCTGATAAAATCAACCCCAAGTCTCTAGCACCCAGGCAGGTCGAGAAATCAGGGCCACGACCGAGTACAGCGGGCAAGGGTGCAAAATTACAAATTAAATTATAATTAGCGGAAGGAAGCATCCCAGGAAGGCGGGAATAGTATCAAAATTCATATAAAATTAGCGCGCAACCAAATCGAAGCAAAAATAACTTCTTAACATACGCAATAAGAGTAATGCTTAAGTAAGTTTTACGCCGAACACGGAATTTAAAAATTCCAATTAATCTTTACCAAAACCTAGCAAATTGGGTGTCGTTAGAATCAACATTTCAACGACTATTGATTGCGACCCAAATCAAGTCGATAATTGATCACGCCGCTCAATTAAACGCGATAATTCGAAATACATCAAAAACGGGCAAAAACATCCCTTCTACTTCAACCAATGAGCTGCGAGATCGCGTTTGACAAAGGACTGGCCCTTTAAATAGTCAGACGCTGGCAGTAGGAAATCACTCAATCCAGGAGAGTCCACCATAAGCCACTACAGCCTCCAGGACCACCAGCAGCCATTCCAGCCTCCCAGGACAATTCTGCCTCGGCGGGTCAATCCAGCAGCACTCAACCCAGGAGAGTCAGCCAACAGCATCCAGTCTTCCAGATAGGAGATAGTCACAAAACACTGTTTTTGGTGACCTTTGACCCCGCGTAAAATTTTTAGCGGCACTCGAATCAATGGGGGCTTTTGATATTTTGTTTAGAACCACAATATCAAGGCTGATATCAAAATCCAGCTTTCCGGGAATTTTTCCGAAATTTTGCTTTTATTTTGTCTAATTTCCCTGGACTGTATATAGTTTGTGAGATTTAAATTCATAGTAAAGTTGCTATAATGCGGGGTAAAAATTTAAAAAAAACAGACCGTATACGATCGCGGTTCTGATAAATGTTATAAAAGTTATCGATGGTAGTAAAAACAACAACATTTGCATACATTGGAAGCTTCTTCTTTTGAAAATCGTACGACACTCATTAATGACCAATAGAAAAATTAGTTCACGAGCCGTAGCCGAGACAACAACAAAATTTCTTGGAAATTTTTTGTATCTAAACTAACCTAACTGTGAGGGTTTGTGTCGTTCCGATTTTCTTACCGAATCTGCATTCGAGCATTAATTCATATCCGGAAATTATTTTTCGTGCATTCCAACAACGTCCTAATTTGCCCTCGCGTCCCGCTCGGGCAAATTAATATGACGTTGCTGGAAGGCACTCAAAAAAATTTCCGGAAAGAATTAATGCTCTTATGAGATTATATGTGACAATTTCCAATTGCAACATTAAGAGGTTGGCGTTACAGCGTACAGAGAGAAAAAATGTTTACTGTCCACTAGATATTACTGAAATGCCGCGGAATACTTTTCGGACAATGACTTTCTACAATTATAAAAAAAGTTCAACATGTGACTAAAATCGTCAACATTTAGTGGCAAATTTTGGCGACCTCAGTCCTTCGTTATCCACAGGTAGAGGCATTTTCATATTTGATGGCGAAAATAAAACACTTTTGAATGTCACAAAAGCAACTTTTCAGTGTCCATTTTTCCAAAGAAGTTCGTTAATTATTTGAAAATAATGTCATTTAACGTTTATGAGAAATTGACACTTGTTGACACTCACAACTTGGTTCTTCTTCCTCTTAATGTAGGCGGAGAGCCTGTTAATAACCATATAACGTGTGGTTTTTATAAGTCATCTTCGGCCGCGGCCGAGACAGACCACCAAAGGTTCTGGTATGGTGATTGGAGAGCGTAGATGAATCGAATGTCCGGGTGTGTTATGGGAACCCACTACTGCCGATTGCGAGCATGAGCGCCTTACCTCTCGGCTACCCGTTCAGTTAGTTACTGGTTTCGCTAATTTAAACGTAGACGGTGCACATTATCGTGTAAAGAATACAACATGAAACGTTCAGCAGAATGGAGGCATTGTGGGCGGAGCTTCAATTCAACCAATAAGAAAGGCCCCTACCTTTAAAAGTAATTTAATTACTATATTTAATGTTGCAATTTTTGCAATTCTTTACAAAGCAGCTCGGCATTCTTTCAACATTATCAATTCACTTCTAAAAATAAACACCAAATGACAATAGTAATGAGCGTCCAAGCACCATGCGTCCACAGCATGCGTCACTGCGTCAGTGTTATTTACGTCGTATTTGTGATTTCCTGAGTAGCGGCTTTGGGGATTGATTGACTTTTTCCCTCTACTTCTTGAACGACTGAACGTTTCACCTTATATTTTTTACACCATGGTGCACATTAGAAGATGAACCGAGGCCTAGACAACTTCCAGTAGCTGGTTGTAGGTACTGAAAACGTTGGTGATGCCGAACGCTGCTTAAGAAAAATTTAAATGTAATGCATAGAGAAAACCTAATTTTTTGTTCGAAAGCTCACGGAGGGGGGGGGAGAAGAAATATGGATAAAGCGTTTCCAGAATACGAAGATTAGGCCGAATGTACGAAACCACAGAGGAATATAACAAGAAAGTTAAAGATCCCCCACGTCATGAGGACGACCCGAAATGTATTCGCTCAAAAATGAAGAAGGAACAATGAAAATAAAAAAGGCGAAATTATAAAAATATACGGAAATATTACGGACACCTGTATTCATCGGGGAATCCCGCACCATAAGGTACACCCTTGAAAGAAATTATAAACGCAGGCTCAGAACAAATTCCCGACATGACTATTGCCAAAATAGAAAATCCTTTCTCCCAAATTAAAAATGACCGGGCAACCGCGGAAAATAATATTACCTACAAGGCGCCCCAAAAAGGAGTGGTAACTTTTCCAAATTATCTCAACAGATGTCACTTATTGTACCTTAAGAACAAAGAAAAATAAATGTTGCACATTGGAATCTCAACGATATGGTGAAAAATTTGCAAATGTCATTAATGTTACATAATATTACCTGTTAAGACTATGGAACTGCAGGAACGAATTGTTGTAGTAAAGTGGTTCTACCAATACAAAATTAACCAAACAGATAATATGGCTGGAATAGTTGTACAACAGAAGTGGGTGCAAGTATATGGAAGGCAAACGCCAAGTAAGAATTTGATTTTGAAATTAATGAACAAATTTGAAGAAATTGGTGAAGTGACGGATCAGTTCAAGAGGACTGTGGCCGGAGAAGATTAGTGCGAATGGTTGAAAATGCGGCAGAGATCCACCAACATCTGCTACACGAGCCCACGCAGTTTCAACGGCGATTAATTCCTCAGCTCCAAAGTTCTAAGGGTTGAGTTTCTCGACTGATTAACGACATTTTTAAAATGTTACAGACGTCGGCTAATTCAAGCCTTAAATAAAGATGATCCCGATCAAATTCTGTAACACTTTCTTGGACATGGTAGCAGACTAATATGCTCAATTATTGGATCGCATTTTATGAACGGATGAAGCAAGCCTCCACCTTAATGAGATGGTACATTGGCACAATTGTGTTTAATACTCAGACGAAAATGAACATCCTGCCATTGAGAGAAACGTTCGCTCACCTGGTATTAATGTTTGGGCGGGTATCTTCAGCGGAGGGATTTTTGGGCCTTTTTTATCGAGGAAACCATTATCGGTAATGTTTATTTAACGCTACTACAAGAACAAATTTTACCCGCAAATAGAAAACGCTGCCCTGTGGATGTGATTTTCCAACAGGACAGCGCCCCCCCCCCCCCCCCACTATGCGGTCTATGTGCCTGAGTTTACTTTCTTAAACGACTAGTTTCCTCTTGCTTGGATGGGACGAAGAGAACCACTAGTGTTTGATTCACACAGATGCGTGCATCAAAACCTTTTTGATTATAATTAATCACGTAATTCAAGTCATAACTGTTTTATCTCATTCAAAGGTCGTGGTAAAGCCAAATTTGCATCTTGCCGTATTTGTTTGCCTCTGTTAATGTTGGAAAGGAATTTGTAAGCTTCCCTTAATGGCTTTAAAGCAGATGGATACATTTTCTACTAGAACTTAAGCCGACTTAGCATATTTGGGAATCATGGGTTTATGGATTTCGTTCAATTGCCTCATTGAGAGAGCTTAGCATTAAGGTTTCTTAGAATAAGCATTTTTCCTAAATAACGTGCGATGCTCCGATTGGCTACGCAGGATCGCCTCAGCCAATAGTGTTTGAGCTTGCCCCTCCTTGAATTGGCGAGTTCGTCTCGCTGTAAATTCAGAGTTAGTTAGATTCAGAGCCTCGAGGAAGCAAGTTCAGCTATGCTTTGTGCTAGTTTGCGTTTCGGTCTAACTCCCTGGTAAAGTCGTTTCCAGGTTGTTTTGTGTTACGGTTACGCGCAATTCGCTATTTTCGCGTGGCCAATCCAAGCGTGTCACAACAGTTGAAGCTTTTGTAAAAAACCATCGGTCCATCAGTGACGTTTGTAATCGTTGTTACTCAATATACTCGTGTTTGTTAAGTCTTGTTTCACTCCAACAACTAACTGAACCCAAGTTAGGGTTATTAAGTGGCAGTTCCCGGCAATCCCATTGAACCGGAACTCGCAGTGGATTAATTGGGGGCCCCATTCGTGGAAGCCTCTTATCAAGTTAATCGTACAAAAAACATTGGTCCTTCGAGCCGGATGTGGAAGAAGCTAAAAAACGCGAGTGTACAAGTTTCCAGTAGCTGGTGGATGCAATTGCTCCAACATCGTTTCGTCGGAGAGCGTCAAGAAGCTTCGCCAACACCAGGAAATTCAACCATCGAGAGCTTACACCGAGTCCAGGTCCCACGTCAAGCGGCAGCGATCGGCAGCGGGTTGGTTTTCTGTTCGTCAAGAAGTTACTACGTTCTCAAATCAAAAGTAAGTCCTTTTCCATTACACCTTCGTTTAGTGCTGTTTTTTGCTTGTGTCAGTCATGGTGGAAACTCGTTCGACATCAGCGGTCATGTCGGAAACTCGCACTTTAACCACTCGTTGCAAATTCATAAAAGCCCAAGTAGATCGTTTCAAAACTCTATTTCATAGAATTTCTTCGTCCAGCCCCGTGAAGGCTCACGAGGTCGGCAACTTGTCAGAAGAGTTTAGTTGTTTCCAAAATTTGTTGGATGAGTATAAGAAGTCAATGGAGGGCCTAATGGAGGCCGACGCTGAAAACTTTGATGAACTTTTCAATGAATTTGACTCTTTTATGACTCATTTTAGCGAGATTAGTAGCGCAGTAAAGGAATTCTTATCAAAAATAAGATCAGTTCGGGTATAAAACCGAATGTAGGTCAAAATTCTTCGCAAAGTGGCCCTTCAGGAGAGCTCGCTGGATTAAGATTACCACCCTTAGATTTGCCTTCCTTTTCGGGGAAATTCGAGAATTGGGTTCAATTTCATGACTCCTTTACGTCGCTTATTCATAACAACGTTAATTTGACCAACGTTCAGAAATTTTACTATTTGATTTCTTCCCTTAAGGCAGAAGCTGCTAGTTCAATCTCGTCATTAAACGTTACCAACGATAACTATACCATTGCTTGGGACATTCTAGTCAAGCGATTTGAAAATAAGAAACTGATCGTAAAATCAAACATAAATGCGTTATTCAGTTTAGAGAACGTAAAAAAGGATTCACATTCGTCTGTTCAAAGGCTGCTCGATAGTGTAGTTAGAATTTTGAAATTTTAAAGGCGTACGGGGAACCCACAGTCGACACCATACTAATACATATCATAGTTTCGAAGCTCAGCTCAGCAATGCAGACTGACTGGGAATTATGCAAACATGCCGGACAATTTCCTACTTTGCGAGAGTTGTTAGATTTTTTAGAGAGCAAAAGTCACTTATTAGGTTCGCTGGAAGCTGCGAAAATAGGTTCGAGTTTGGGAAATCAGGGATCCGAGCAAAAAAGTCATGCACGCGCTCATGTAGCCAGAGAGCAAGGTAATCACTCTTGTGATTTTTGCAAAAATAGTAATCATTCGATTAGCGCTTGCGAATCATTCTCAAAATTGTCGGTAAACGCTCGTATCGAAGAGGCGCGTCGTTTGAAATTATGCAACAATTGTCTCAAGCCCGGACATTTCGTGGTAAATGCACATCGTCGAGATGCCGCGTATGCAGAAAAAAGCACCATACTTTACTGTGTTTGCGTCCAAAGCGCGACGCGCACGAAAATACTTCGTCGCCGCGTCCTGGACCGCCAGAATCCAGCAGTGACGCACGGGAGGTCGGGGCCGTCTCCCCGAGCGAGGCACCCGTCGCATCCGTTTCAGCAGCTTGTAGCCGTCCTGCAATCGCGGCGCCAGCGCAAGTTTTATTGTCCACGGTTAGCGTATTCGTAGAAGGATCCTCCGGGTCATTTTCCCGGGCAAAAGCTCTTTTGGACCCCGGATCCCAACTTAACTTAGTTAGCGCCGACTTGTGTCAAAATTTGAAAATTGAGAAACGAGGTAATATCACCTCACTGTCGGGTGTTGGTGCCAGGGCTCTGAACGCTGAATTCAGAGCAAACGTTCGAATCCGCTCCCGTAACGGGAAATACGAGGACATTTTGAGCTGTATTGTGTTAGACAAAATTACGGACCCTCTGCCGGCCCTTTCTTTCTCGTTGAGGGATTTGAAGATCCCACCAAACATTGTGCTAGCCGATTCAGATTGTAATACACCGGGAAAGATTGATCTTTTATTAGGCGCGAATGTCTTTTGGCAAGTGCTCTGTCAGGGACAGGTGAAATTGGGCCCAGAGAAGCCATTCTTAACAAAAACTCTTTTTGGTTGGGTTTTAGGCGGAAACATGAACATCGAAAATCGAGCGCTCATGCTTTCAAATAGAGTTCATTTAAGTGTAGCCGGCATCGAGCACGGCATTCAGAGATTTTGGGAAATCGAGGGGGCTTACGGTTCATCAGGCCGACTCTCTGCTGATGACAAATTTTGCGAAGACCATTTTCAATCGACTACGAAACGGGCGTCGTCGGAGCCGCGTAGGTTCATCGTGAGCATACCTTTCAGGAAAGATGCTCCATCGCTGGGAGACTCGCGCGGTATAGCGTTAAAGCGTTTCTATTCATTAGAAAACAAATTGTCAAAAAATCCCGAGTTGAAAACCGCGTATTCCGCATTTCTCAAAGAATACGAGTCGCTTGGTCACTTGAGCAAGGTGGACGACGAAGCGAGCCTTCCTCATCCTAGGTTTTATTTACCACATTTGCCAGTCATAAAGGAGGACAGTTCAACGACCAAACATCGCGTTGTTTTTGACGGCAGTTGTGCGTCCTCCTCCGGAGTATCGCTTAACGACCTTCAACATAAGGGCCCAGTGGTCCAGCAGTCGTTGTTTGCAATTCTTTGTCGCTTTAGGCAATTCAAGTACGTGCTGAAAGCAGATTGCGCCAAAATGTATAGGCAAATTCTCGTGGACCCCTCGCAGACGCAATACCAATTAATTTTATGGCGTGACGACAAAACCTCAGCGGTAAAATGCTTCAAATTATTAACGGTCACCTACGGTACTAAATCAGCCTCGTACCTAGCAACTAGGTGCTTGATACAAATCGCCCAGGAAATCGAAGCATCGCTTCCAGAGGCCTCATTAAGAATTAGCCGGGATTTTTATGTAGATGACCTACTGACTGGTTTTGAAAATAGGGCGGAAGCCATAAAAACGCAATTCGAAATTAGTAGCGCTTTGTCGGGGTACGGGTTTGAATTGCGAAAGTGGGCATCCAACGACAGTGAAGTAGCTAGCGCCATTGGTGTAGATCGCGGCAGCATGGAGCCCATTTCTTTGACGGAAGACGCCACGGAGAAAACTCTCGGCATTTTTTGGGATACTCGGCGGGACGTGCTAAGTTACAGAGTAAACCCTAGCTGTTGCAAATCAGTTACCAAGCGGGCTATACTCTCTAGTATGGCTCAAATATTCGATCCCTTGGGACTACTTGGTCCAAGCGTTCTAACTTTGAAACTTCTCGTGCAACGGCTTTGGCAGTTGAAGTTGTCATGGGACGAAACGGTGCCCATGGAGATGCGCTCCAGATACGACGAACTCCATTCTTCATTACGCTCTTTGGGCTCGTTGGCAATTCCGAGACGGGTAATTTGCGATGACATAAATTCGATAGATCTCCACGGATTTGCGGACGCGAGTTCTGTAGCCTACGGGTGCGCCGTGTATATACGTTGCGTTGACGCGCGCGGTAATGTCACCACCAATTTGCTTTGTGCTAAGTCAAGGGTCGCTCCATTAAAAACAATATCCTTGCCTCGTTTGGAGCTTTGCGCAGCCTTACTGTTGGCTCGTTTGATTAAAGCTATACTCGATTCCTCCGCATTTAAATTTGACCGCGTGTACTATTGGTCGGACTCCACCATAACTCTGCACTGGATAAATAAGGATGCGAGTAATTGGAAGACGTTCGTCGCGAACCGGGTGTCCGAGATTCACGAACTAAGCAATAGGGAAGAATGGTTTCACGTGCGTACAAATTGCAACCCGTCCGATATAATTAGCAGGGGAATGTTACCCCAGGAGTTACTCAACTCACGCTTGTGGTGGCACGGGCCAGAATTTTTGTCACAGGCGGACTTAAAACCCCAGCCCGTTAAAATTGATTCGGGTGAGCTAGCAGCCCAAGAGTCGCGCCCAGTAGTGGCCACTCTTCACCATCGCGTCCCAGAATTTGAACTTTTCAGGCGCTATTCCAGTTTTACAAAATTACAGCGCGTAGTCGCGTACTGCCTGCGTCTCGCGAGAAACAGAAACACCGAAACGCGCTGGTCGGGACCTCCAGCCATTGACGAATTGGAGGACGCGACTCGCCGCCTGATCAAAATTGCCCAGGCGGAAGTCTTTTCCGGAGAAATAGCAGTTTTGTCTAAAAAAGCGCCATTGCCGAAAAATAGTGCGCTGCTTTCTCTAAACCCATTTCTGGACGATCAGGGCCTACTGCGCGTGGGCGGCCGTCTAGAAAACTCCAATCTAAGCTTTGATCAGAAACATCCCCTTTTGTTACCAGCTAGTCACCCTTTGTCGTTGCTAATCGTGAAGCAAGAGCATTTGCGGCTCTTGCATTGTGGACACTCGGTGTTACTGGCCTCATTGCGGGATAAGTTTTGGATCGTGAGAGCCAAAGACCTAATACGTAAAGTAATACACAATTGCGTGATATGCTTCCGGGCCAAGCCTAAGATGAATGAACACTTGATGGGATCACTACCCGAAGCTCGTGTCACACCCTCTCCCCCTTTCAGTAATTGCGGGATAGATTACGCGGGTCCCGTGTTTATAAAAAACAAATCCGGGCGAGGCGCGAAAGAAGTAAAGGCTTACGTAGCCCTATTTGTGTGTTTAGCCACGAAGGCTATTCATCTTGAACTCGTGGAAGACCTCACGACGGAGGCTTTCATCGCATCATTGAGGAGATTCATCTCCAGACGCGGTTTACCCTCCAACATATTTTCTGACAATGCTACCTGTTTCACCGGTGCCAGAAATCAGCTATCGGAATTAAAAAATATCCTGTCAGGCTCTAGTGAGCAATGCATAAGGGAAGAATTGTCGAAACATAACATTAAGTGGAATTTTATTCCGGCACGCTCTCCGCACTTTGGCGGCATTTGGGAAGCGGGGGTAAAGTCATTGAAATATTATTTAAGGCGAATATCTTGCAATGCAAAGTTAACTTTCGTTGAGTATTACACCATGCTGACTCAAGTGGAGGCGATACTAAATTCCCGTCCACTCTGTGTTCTCCCTACCGACGCCTCATTCCCCGAAGTCCTTACTCCTGCCCACTTCTTGATCGGTCGGAAGCTGACTTCGTTTCCGGAAGCCCAACTCCAGGGCATACCGGAAAATCGTCTCAGCCGCTATGGGCTGGTCCAGCGGCTGTCCCAGCAGTTTTGGGATCGCTGGTCCCGGGACTACCTCCACCTCCTGCAGCGCCGGCCTAAGTGGAAGTCCTCCAGCACGTCTCTAGCCCCCCAGGTGGGCGACGTGGTACTCGTCCACGACGAGGCATCTCCAAGCTACCGTTGGCCACTGGCAATCATTTCGGCCACATATCCAGGAGCGGATGGTGTTGTGCGTGTGGTGCAAGTGCGCGATTCCCGAGGGAATCTCCTGAAACGCTCGGTGCGTAAAGTGTACATCCTACCCAAAGACGATCATTGCGATCAAGGGCAATAAACATTGACTTTGCTCTTAGTTGGTAGTTTTCGCTAATTGAACATTTTGCTAGGTTTAGTTGTTTCTTTGCTTGTATTCATGCTAGTTGTAAGTTATCTGTAAGACTCTTGGATTATCATCTGTCATTAGTTCTTGTTATGCATTTGATTATTTTGTAGTGTTAGATTTCAGTTTAATTTTGGGATTTAATCACGTCGTGCCATAGTCGGCACTTCGGGGGCGGCATGTTTGATTCACACAGATGCGTGCATCAAAACCTTTTTGATTATAATTAATCACGTAATTCAAGTCATAACTGTTTTATCTCATTCAAAGGTCGTGGTAAAGCCAAATTTGCATCTTGCCGTATTTGTTTGCCTCTGTTAATGTTGGAAAGGAATTTGTAAGCTTCCCTTAATGGCTTTAAAGCAGATGGATACATTTTCTACTAGAACTTAAGCCGACTTAGCATATTTGGGAATCATGGGTTTATGGATTTCGTTCAATTGCCTCATTGAGAGAGCTTAGCATTAAGGTTTCTTAGAATAAGCATTTTTCCTAAATAACGTGCGATGCTCCGATTGGCTACGCAGGATCGCCTCAGCCAATAGTGTTTGAGCTTGCCCCTCCTTGAATTGGCGAGTTCGTCTCGCTGTAAATTCAGAGTTAGTTAGATTCAGAGCCTCGAGGAAGCAAGTTCAGCTATGCTTTGTGCTAGTTTGCGTTTCGGTCTAACTCCCTGGTAAAGTCGTTTCCAGGTTGTTTTGTGTTACGGTTACGCGCAATTCGCTATTTTCGCGTGGCCAATCCAAGCGTGTCACAACAGTTGAAGCTTTTGTAAAAAACCATCGGTCCATCAGTGACGTTTGTAATCGTTGTTACTCAATATACTCGTGTTTGTTAAGTCTTGTTTCACTCCAACAACTAACTGAACCCAAGTTAGGGTTATTAAGTGGCAGTTCCCGGCAATCCCATTGAACCGGAACTCGCAGTGGATTAATTGGGGGCCCCATTCGTGGAAGCCTCTTATCAAGTTAATCGTACAAAAAACAACTAGAATGGCCACCAAGAAGTTGTTATTGGGACGACGCATTCGTGACTTGGTAGGTATATAGTGGACCGATGCATCCCGACATTCCAACATTAATGGCATTTATACGGCAGACGTTTGAAATGTTCACACCAGAAATGTGCACAAACATTTGCAGAAGCGTAGAAGATCGTGTTGGACTTTGCATTGAACAAGAAGGCCACCAATTCAAAAACCTACTATAATTCCTGCATTGATTTGTTACTTTATCAGTTCTTTCAAAATTATTCATTGATTGAAACATCGAATTCATATTTGGCGCTTGTTTTCCATGTACTTGTATCCACTACTGTTGTATAACTATTATAGCGATACTGTCTATTTGGTTAATTTTGTATTTCAATCAAATTAAACTCCTAAACTTTGACGTTAATAATTCTTATAACCTATAAATATGCTATGACTACTCTCATGACTTACTTAACCCCGGTTGTTAAATTGTTAAGTGATACCAACTCATTTTAAAAATTATAGGTATTTGTCGCTATGTTGCCAGATTTCGTAAATTAATTTTACTTTAGATAAAGCGACATCTGTTGAGATAATTCGCAAAAGTTACCACTGCTTTTTGGGGCACCTTGTATAAATGTTGAAAATGGGGAGGCGGGGTTGTAACCTTTCAAGCAACGAGAATCCTACTAAATTAATATCTCTAGAAAATAGATACATAGTCGTGCCAAAATGTTTTAAGTTATTCTATAAAAAGAAGGCAAACAAGCAATAAGTAATTACCGGCCAATAAGTCCCACACAAGACTCGTACAAAATTGCTAAGAAATATTATAAACAACAGATTAATGAAAAGCAAAAGCTACACCATCATAAGACATATTCAAACTATTGATGGAGTATTCTAATAGCTTTCAGACGGTACGGTCGCGTACTGCGCCCTCCTATCGTTTCGACCCTATGAGCCACCACTTTATGCCAAATTTATTTATTTATAAGTTATTTAAATAAAACAAGTGTAAGTGAACGATTTAAAGCTGATGCCCTGGGAGCTGCCTACGACTACCTATTAGTAGCCACCGAGCATGGCACTCGCAAAGCGAAAATCCGATAAACTAATAACGCTTATTATCGACGTACAAAAAAGATATTACTGGACACCACAATCAATCCTACAACAAAATCGTTTCCTCATAGATCCGAAACCGAATCTACCGATGCAGACACGGAAATAAATGAAACCGAATAGCCTACAAAAAAGTAAAAAATTTCATAAATTTTTCTGGATGGAAAACTAAATCACAAAGAAGTAATATCAGATATTAAGGCCTTAACAGTGAGTTAACCACTTCTTCCGTTTCGAATAAACTTAAGTAATGAAACCGATTATGGTAATCTTGTAAAGCATTATTCAATAAACAAAAGCAACTACTTACCGAAATCAAAACACTAAACCACTTTCGGTGGTTATACGAACCGTCCTGCCTTCAATACTAGTGGAAAAAATTCAAGAGGACCTCAACAAATGCTAACTTTCTATAATTAAAATATTCAGACTTTACAACAAAAAGAAATAGCCAATTTTAGTATGTACTGTAGACCTCACCGCTATCGAACAAGCAGCCTGCTGAAATTTACAAAGTTAATAAATACAATATTCGATAGTGACTGCAGAATCACGGAGACACCCAAGAACCATCCCTCAATGTCACCGCTGTCAACGGTATGGGCATACAAGAAATTATTGCTCCATTGCTTCCCGATGTGTTAACTGTCAAGGTAACGATCTTTATTCAAATTGTAACAAAAAAGGAGAAGTTCTGCAATGTGTAAATTGTGGACACCCCGCGAACTATAGAGGCTGTAAACATTACCTTGAAATTCTGCAATCTCATTCAAAAACGCTCTGAAGTCAACAGAAAAAAAAACAACCCAGCAGATCATATACAAATATTCTCCGAAACGGTGTTGGAACCTCTGATCCCCATTTAACAAATATATCCGGCAACAGACATTACCCAAATTAGAACATCATAAATCAAAACGTTTCGACAATTATAAATTTCATTCAACCCTATCTCGAACAAATTAAAACTTTTCTTCTAACAAATTTCCTAACTATCTTGCGTAATGGACCATAATCAACCAATTTTCTACAATATAAAGCTTCTAAATTGGAAGGCAGACAGTTTAAAACGACAACGTTCGTTGCTGATTGGTTGATATAGCATATATCACTGAAAAACACCTTGCACCTAATCAAAACATATCATTTCCCGGATATAAAATCTACCGAAGTAACAGGAACTCAACCTTTCATGCAGGAAGAGTAGCAATCCTAATGAAAAAACAAATTACACAATACGAATTATTGGGCCTAGGATGCATTAACCTAGAAGCTGTACCTATGCAACTCAACATAGAAGCTGTATTAATATCATCAACAATTACTAGATAGTAATATAAGGTTGGTCTTTAATTCGTCTTGCCATATCTTTCTCATTGGAGATCTGAATAGCAAACATGAATCATGGGGCTATAGAGCTCCTGGCACAAAACTACTTGATATAACAACAAACCATGCCTTTGAAATTGAAGGCCTCCAGGGTATAGATATTATCCATATAGAGATGACTACTTACCGGATATACTCGACATAGTAGTCGACAAAAATATAAATACTCAAATGCACCAAGATTAACTAGATTCTGATCACCTTCTAGTTATTGTGGCATTTGAAGCTATTTCAAATAAATATCTAGTTGAGCCAAATTGGGATATGGAATAATGGACTCCTGCAATCAAAACCTTAGTAGGCATGTGGCCTTAGAAACTACAGACCAAATAAATGAAAGAATTATAGAAATCACCATCGCGATAGAAACTAGCATATACAAAGTCAACAAGCCAAGAGTATTTAATATACCATAAAATAACTTTCTCTCTTTTAGCCACATAGTCAAGCTAATAAAAGATAAGAGCACAGTACGACGCGAATGGCAATGTAAAGGTGACCACTGACGATACAATACTTCTAGCTAACGAAGAAAAAATTACAGCATTTGCTGAACATCTTCAAGCGACATTTACTCCAGTAAACTATAGCTCGCCTGGGTTTACCAACTAGGTGAGATCATTTAAATGTATAATTAAAGTCGCCTGTGATTCGTGTTATACGTTTGTCCAGCTATGTTAAATTCGTTTTTAGTCTGTGTCAAATAGGAAGTGGAAGCTTGGACCATCACCAAAAACGAAGAGAAACGTTTTAAAGCCTTCGAAATGTGGGCCTACATGAGAGTGCTAAGAGTCACATGGGCTGAAAGATTCACCAACGCGGCAGTATTACAGCGCTTAAATAAGACCACTGAGATCTTCTCCACTATAAAAAAGAGGAAATTGGAGTACTTTGGTCATGTGATGATGGGAAAAAAGTACCGGCTTCTACAAAACATCATTCAGGGCAAAATAGACAGCAGCCGGGACCAGGCCGGAGAAAAACGTCGTGGCTGAAAAATCTACGCGACTGGTACAAAATTAACTCATGTACACTTTTTAGAGTTGCCGTCGATAAAGTACGCTTGGATTTATTGGTAACCAACGTTCTGGAAGGACATGGTACATAAGAAGAAGAAGAAGTTTGACGGGCTAAATAGTCCGACCGTGCAGCGGGAGAATTATTCTGTCAAACTGACACGATTTGTTATTATGCAGGAAGTTTGAGACGTATAACCTGTTCGAAGTACGTATTGTATTCGATTTGAGTAAATTTCAATATTAGGAACAAATAAATATTTTATTGGCAGCTCGATTTGTTTGTATTAATCTAGCTGAAAGTAATCTCCAGCAAAACAACATCAAGTTGACAAAAGTTATGTATTGCGTCGCCTGGTGAAGTTAGGTACTCTAGTATAATCGATTTTGTATAATCGCAATTATACAAAATAACTTAACTAAATCCAGCTTTCTGACTGGTTGAGATCGCTACGAAAAATATAATCAATTATATAAAAATGCACATTCCACTAACAAACTCCGACACTAAACCTACAGAATTGTCGCAAATAATCAAAACGCTTTCTCAAAATAAATGCCCTGGGCTCAAGCGTATAACTAAAGCACTTTAGTGTGAGAGGGGACAACTATCAGGGTACGGACAGAGCATTGTACCCTCTCACTCTAAAGTACTTTACTCACTCTAAAGTACTTTAGAGTGAGAGGAACCAACAATCTGTCCGTACCCTGGAAAAAAACAAATACGTCAAATTGACATCAAGGCACCCTACATATAACAAAAACAATACTTAAACACCTGGGTGTTTTTTTTAGAGGCGGAGAACTTTAAATTGAAATAAAACACAGGAAGATGTTTTTAATATCCATGAAATTGGCTTTATCTGAAAGATAATTTTATGACAATTATGTTTGAATATGATTTCGGACATGTGACGGCCGCGGCTGGCGTGTACATGACGTAATCTGTAGGTCCAATTTTCACACACTCTTCGCAGTAAATCAGGCTGCATTTCGGCAATAACGCGTCGAATGTTGGCTTCCAAGTGCTCAATTGTTTCCGGTTTATCGACGTAGACATGCGACTTTACATATCCTCAAAGAAAATAATATAATGGCGTCAAATTGCACGAAAGAGGTGGCCAGTTAAAAATCCATTTCGTGGATCTGTTAACTGGCCACCTCGTTTGTGAGATTTGACGCCATTAGATTATTTTCTTGGAGGATATGTAAAGTTGCATGTCTATGCCGATAAACCAGAAACAATTGAGCACTTGAAAGCCAAAATTCGACGCGTTATTGCTGAAATGAAATACAACCTGATTTACTGCGAAAAGAGTGTGTGAAAATTGGACCTTCAGATTACGTCATGTATACGCCAATCGCGGCGGTCACATGCCCGAAATCATATTCAAACATAATTGTCATAAAATTATCTTTCAAATAAAGCCAATTTCATGGATATTAAAAGCATCTATCTGTGTTTTATTTCAATTTAAAGTTGTATCCCTCTAAAAAAACACCCTTTACGTACTCAAAAACTAAATAGCCTTTTTTCAGTACCAATCGGTCTGTCTCACGGAGAGGTGCTTCTGTTCCGCGTTGTGAAACGAGGTGATTTGCTAACCTATTCTGTGAATTACCTATCTATACAACATGAGTACAGTGAAGTAAGAAACGGTTGGGACATATAGAACTGTCTTTGGATCTGGTGCTGGGAAAAAGCAGTTAAGAGATAAGTTGTGCAATCTTATTAATATATTAAAAGCTCCTATACAGCGTATTATAAAGGGGAACAACGCAGTTCGGTCCTCACCGCAAAAAGCGGTGAGGACCGACGGCTTTTTACGTCGGTCCGGGCCGGCCGACGGGCTGTGTTTATCTACAAATAAAGTAATTTATATTTGCACTCTACTAAGATAAATAATTGGATTTTCTGCCATGGAGAATTTCAGTATTGCGACCGCAATTGATTCAAGCAAAATTATTGAAAATTTAGAATCCACAGGGTCTCATCTTACTCATCCATACTAACTACGAGGAAACGTTTCAAATTCCCTGATCGAGAACAAGCTATCATCTTCCCAGATATTGATAATGTTACCAAAAATGATTACATTATCGGAGCAGGTGAAGCTATCGGGCCTAGTAATATTATATTCGCGTCCAGGGTTTCGAATGGTAGAATTTGCCTGTACCTGTCGAGCAAAGAGGTAGTTGATAAATTCGTAACAGATATTAAAAGTATTAATATTAACGGCAATGTCATTCCGGCTAGACGATTGGTATCACCAGCTAAACGTATTATCTTGTTTAATGTTTCGCCTTCGTTGCCCAGTGAGGTAATTTTGAATGAGTTATGTCGACTTGGTTTGAAGGTAGTATCGGGCATGTCATTCATTGGGACTGGCTTAAGTGATCCTAGTTATAGACACATACTCAGTTTCCGCAGACAGCTGTACATTGAACCCAGTGAAAAAGAGAGCTTACCTAACTCAATACTGGTTAATCATAGTGGAAATCTATTCAGAGTTTTCTTGTCAACTGATGAAGTCCGTTGTTACGCCTGTAAACCGTTAGGTCACGTAGCTAGGAAATGCCCACTATTGCAATCACTAAACAATCAAAATAATTCAATTGCGATAACAGTACAAAGCTATCAAACATGGAACAGCTAAGTGATTCCCAAAACGAACCACAAAGTAATATTCCAGAGAAATCACCTATATCCAAAAACAACGGCGACGAACCAAGCAAAATATCCGAAAACGACAATCTCGAAAACGATAATAAACGACCAGCTCCGTCATCTAGTACATCTTCGATTAGTTTAGAGACAAATCAAAGTAGGGATGAACCAACATTTAAAAAACCTAAATCTAAAAGAGTGAAGTATGCTTCGGTAAATACTGAAGACGAGAGTCCGCATTATTTAAAAAATTAGATTTGTTATAAATAACATTAGAGCAGCAGCCGATGAAACTTTTATCATTAAGAATCCATTTATACCAATGAGCAAACCTTCCCCACCCTGGTGGGATGAGGAGTGCTCAGAGGTTATTAGCAAAAGACGGCAAGCTATCAGGGTATACAAAAGGGTTAAAACTTTAGAAAATTACATCAAACTACAAGAGTTACTTGCATATTCTAAAAGATTTTTAGAGTATAAGAAAAGAAAAAGCTGGGTTGATTTATGTTCGAGTATCAACAAAAATAGGAACATTTCCAATATGTGAAAACTCGTTAGGAAATTTAAGGGGTTTTTCAGATTGCAGAATAATTGTAAAAATGATTAATGGATTTCACAACTCTTAGACACACTAGCTCCGGCATATGTTGACACTGATCCAAAAAGCGAGAGAATTTTGGAATTCAAGGAACTTATGGGTCAAGCATTTACTTCGAATGAGTTTGAAAAAGCGCTCAAAAATTTAAACAATACATCACCTGGCTTTGATGACATTTCTTATAATTTTCTTTTAAACCTTCCACGTGACGGGAAATGTCTACTTCTTTTAGCTTTAAACGACATGTGGTTAGGGAACGAGCAAGTTAATGAGTTGAAAAATATTCTAATTGCACCAGTCTGAAAGCCAAATAAAAATATATATTCTCCTGATTCGTACCGACCCATATCCTTGTTATCCTGTGTCACAAAAACATTTGAACGACTAATAAAGAAGCGCTTAGAGTGGAGGCTGGAATCTGAAAACATTCTACCGGAAAAGCAATGCGGATTTAGGAAATGCAGAGGAACGATTCATGCCTTGGTAGATTTGGTTACAGATATTCACATTGGCCTGACTAATAACTCATATATAGCAGTGGTCTTTCTTGACATCCAGGGAGCCTACAACTCAGTTAATCTTGACCTTCTAGAACACAAAATGTGCAAAATAGGCATCGCTTCACAAGCCTCTCGCAATATTACTAACCTATTTCGACAACGCACAATATATGTTAAATCTTTCACTAATAGACTCGTGTCATTAGGCTTGCCACAAGGATCAATATTTAGCCCTACGCTGTTTAATATTTACTGCATCGACTTTCATCAAATCATGGGAAAAGAGGTAAACATTTGCCAGTATGCGGATGATATTTGTTTTTGGTTGGAAGATCAAAATTTGGAATCGCTTAAATTAAAAATGAACGAAACCATGCACAATGTAATTTCACTGGCTGAATGATAACGGTCTTAAATTGGCAACCAACAAAACAGCAGTAATGTTCTTCTCACGCCATAGAAACATACCGGTGGATTCAATATCCCTCGCTAATATCAACTTACCAATTAAGACAGTCTTTAAATATTTAGGACTAACCATAGATAATAAATTAAACTGGAAAGCGCATATTGACAATTTAGTTGCTAGGTGTGAAAAAAGTTTCAATGATGACAAAAGTTAAATGGGGCGCCGACAATATTGTTATGTGTAATATCTATAAAAGTCACGTTAGATCCTTAATTGATTACGGATGAATTTTATACGACTCTGCTTGCACACCAATTCTTAAAAAAGTAAATACCATACAAAACAAAGCATTGAGAATATGTACAGGTGCAATGCCAACCTCATCAGCAGAAGCAATCCGCGTAGGAACACACGAGGCTCCCCTCTCTCTTAGAAGACGCTTTATCGCTGCAAAATTTTTATCGAAACTTAGTAACCTTGGGTTTTCTTTCCTTACTAACAAAATTGCATACTTGGCGAAATTGGATATAACTACAGACTACTGGGCGTTTAAAAAATCCTCCATATTAGCGGTGGCGCAAAGATATAGTCAAAGATTTAACATTGATACTTTAGAGAACGCGCTCGATGATTTAGATTACTTTTCTTACAATATTAATATCAACATTACTTTCCCCAATTACACAAGGAACCCTGTAATCGACGACAAGTTGTATCGGGCTGAGCGATCTAAGATAAAGGGATCATTAATTTTTACCGATGGTTCCAAGACAGTAGATGGATGTGGGCGCGCGGTTTATAATACCATCACCAAAGAACATAAAATGTTTAGGTTGCCTCGCCAAACCTCTATTTTAACAGCGGAGGTTTTAGCAATTCTTAAAGCCTTGGAACATCACCACAAAGATGGGGGAGCGGACTTGGTAATAATGACCGACTCTCAAAGCGTTATAATGGCTTTACAAAAAAAATGAGCATGCTTTAAAGGCCAACGTAGTGATATTAAGGATCAAAAAATTAATAAACATATACTTAAAGTAAGCAATATCGATGTAAGACTTTACTGGGTGAAAGGGCATGCTAATATTCTCAATACTGAAATAGTCGATAGGTTCGCTAAGAGGGCGGAAAATGAAGGGTATTTAATTCAGGAAAAAATTACCACTGAAGACGCATTAGTAAAAGTAAAACAGGACATACTAAATGTTCAGTGGAATGAGCATTGGAGAAATTATATTGCCTTGCACCCAACACAATATGGATTCATACATCCAACGATTAATGCTAAGCCATGGTGGAATAATAAAATCGTACCTAGATACTCCTACACTACGATTTGTAGAATAAAGTTAGACCATGGAACTTATCCAGCTCATCTTCACAGAATGAACATGATAGACAATCCCTACTGCAGTTGCTATCAAGTGGTAGCGGATTTAAATCATTTAGTCTTTGCATGTCCTAATTATACAGCAGAACGCACAGTACTTTACAACAAACTGTTAGGTATTCAGACCCCTATGCCAATCGATATCATCACCCTGTTATCCAGTAACAGTTTTAAAGTCTATAAGATCCTTATGCAATTTATTGTTAGTTCAAAAATAAAAATATAGTTAACTTACAAAAATTGTTGAATTCCATTGATACAAGTGGATAAATAAGAGGCTATATGGGCAAAGATCCCGAGAGACCTTAAAACATTTAAAAAAAATAGCCTTGTTGCGAAATATTGCTTAGCAACGATGTTCTGTCCTTAGCGATATCGCTAGGTTACGTAAAACTAAACACTAACACTCTGTGTGAACATAGTTTGGCTTGCATTAAAAATTTTTATATGTTGTGTTTTGGAAGTATTCTGCTGAATTTAATTGAGGATGAATATTACATACATACATACATAATCCAAGCCTCTTTTACCCGAAGGTGTCGAGGTTTATGTCCGTTTTTTAGTTAGGGTTTCTCACTAAGTCCCGCCACTTCTTCCTGTCCATTGTTGTATTTTTTGCTTCATTTCATGTTGTTCCCCATTCCTCTAGAGTTTTGTGAACATTGCTATTCCACGTGGTTCTTGGTCTTACTCGTCTATTTTTTCCTTCTCCTTTGCATTCCCAGATTTTCTTCACTTGTTTGTCCCCGTCCATTCGTACTAAATGTCCAAACCATCTTAACTTATTTTGTTGTATTATTCGTTTGGCAGATACCACTCCTAGCTGTTCCCTTATAACTTCATTTCGTATTTTATCCCTTAGTTTTACATTTAGTATTTTCCTTAGGAATCTCATTTCTGCTGCTTGGACTGTTGAGGATTGTCTCTTGTTTAGTACCCAATTTTTCCCCTCCATATAGCGGTGTGGGTACGTATATAGTTTTATACACCGTAACTTTAGTTTTGTCGGAAACTTCTTTTATACTTAGTAGCTTCTTGTTTAGTGCTCTGAATACCTTATTTGCTGAAGCAATCCTCTTGTTTAGCTCTTCTTCTCCGGTTCCGTTTTTACTAATCGTGCTTCCTAAGTATTTAAAGTCGCGCACTTGTTCAATTTGGTTACCGTCCATCACAATGACTAGTTTTTCCTCACTGTTGGTCATTACCATAACCTTTGTTTTGTCCCAATTTAGTTCAAGGTTGAACTCTTGCAGCACTCAATTCCACACAGTTATGTTATGGCACAGTTTGGTTTTTGAGTCCGCACAAAGCACTACATCATCCGCAAATGCACAAGTTTCTATATTTATGGCTTGTAGGTTTCTATATCCCACGTAGTATTTTTTCATATCTTTATTGCACTCACTAATTATATCGTCCATCACGCATATGAATAGTAGAGGGCTTGTCTAACACCTTCTGTGGTGGCAAACCTTCCAGATTCCATGTTTTGGGTTCTCACTTGATTCATTGTATTCTTATATAGGCTCTGTATGCTTTCAATTAGTTCCCTATTGACTCCTTTGTTCCTTAGGCTGTTCCAGATTAGTTTCCTTTTTACTGTATCAAAGGTTTTCTTCAAGTCTATAAAGCACATGTACAGTTTTTTGTTCTTTACTAATGTCTTTTCAGTAAGCTGTTGCATTGTGAATAAGTGGTCTTGCACACCATGTCCTGCTCGAAATCCGCTCTGGACATCCTTCAGTTTCGGCTTCACAATTTTTCGCAGCTTTTTCTCTAGTATGCTTTCATGCACTTTAGCTGCTATGCACAACAACGATATTCCCCGATAGTTGGAACATACTTTCCTATCTCCTTTTTTATGGATTGGTAAAATAATTGCTGTATTTTCTTAGTTCTCCATGCCATGTTAAATATTTGGTGTATTAGCTGAACCCCTTTTCCCCCTAGATATTTTAACATTTCTGGGGCAATATAATCACATCCAGCGGCTTTCCCAGGTTTCAATTTCTGGATAGCTTCAATGGTTTCTTTGATTGAGATTTCCTCCATCCTGCTCTCGTCTCTGCTGTTTAGTTGCATCCTATGTTCATCGTCTTCTTCATTTGGTTCATTGAAGAGCTGGTTCTGTTAGCTGTTTAATAGTTCTTGGAAGTATTCTCCCCATCTTACTATTATTTTGTCTTCATCGGTAAGTGTTTCTCTTTTTTTATCTTTAATTTGATTTAGTCTAACTTCTTTCTCTTTCTTGAAACTTTTTAATATTTTATAAAACAGCTTCTGACTAGCTTTGCTGTTTTGTTCCATTACCTTTCCAAAATCTTCCCTGGATCTTCTTTTCGCTTCAATTACCACATGCTTTGCTTTATCTCTTTGTAATTTGTAAGCTTCTAACGATTCTGCATTCTTTTTCTGTATGTGTACTTTCCATAGCTTTTTTTTTTAATTTGACCTCATTCTTAACCTCGTCATTCCACCATGCCGTACTCCTCCTGTTGTGTCTTGTTTTATTAGTACCACATATTATCTTAGCCGTATTTACCACCATATCTTTGAATTGTGTCCATATCTTTTCAATGTTATTAATTCTTTCATTGCTGATTATGTTTACTTGCTCTGTTATCATCCTAGCATACTGTTCTCTCACATTATCCGTCCGTAGTCTATGCACTCTAATTGTTTCTTTGCACCTGGTTTTCTTCTGCTGCATTTCTGTTTTTGGTAGATTCTTTATAAACGTGGCTTCCACTAGATAGTGGTCGCTCCCTAACTCATATCCCCGCTTTACCCTCACATCTTTTACTTCTGCTTTCACCTCCTTAGGTAGTATAAAATAGTCTATTATTGATTTTTCGTTACGGCTTGTTACTTCCCTCGTAATTTTATGCATCTCCTTGTGCTGATACCATGTATTTGCTATTATTAGTCCATTGTCTAGGCAGAATTGGAGAAGTCGTATTCCATTTGTGTTGCATGTTACCTCCCCATATGGCCCAATTACTTCCTCCCACTTCTCTTGTTCCTTCCCTACTCGAGCATTCATATGTCTCCCATGAGTATTAGTTTTCCTTTATGTTCTTCAATTGTTTCTTCTAGGCTGTTCCAGAAATGATCCTTCTCTGCTGCTGTTTTATCTTCATTTGGTGCGTAGCAAATTACCGTAGTTATCCAATCGTTAGGTTGTCTTTCGATGGTGACTTTTAATATTCGTTCATAAATATAGTTCCAGTTCCTTATTGTTTTAGGGTATACTTTCCTTATCAGACATGCAACTCCTGCTCTCGCTCTTTCTGTTTCTTCCACTCCTGAATAAATTAGTATATTTCCTTCCCCTATTATAAAACTCCCTTTTCCCTTCTTTTTGGTCTCACTTATTGCTAGTAATTCTATATCAGTTCCCTGAATTTCTTGCAGTAGTTCATTTTCTTTTCCGTTTATGCTTCTTATATTCCACGTTGCTAGTTTCCATATCGTTTTTCCATTTACATTGTCCAGTTCCGTTGCTGTCGTCTTTATTCCATCTACCTGTTTCCGCTGCCTTAGTTTTTTGGATTTGCGCTCCCTTCTCCCTCTACGACCTCTTGATTTATTGTTACTGTCCCAATTCTGGAGTTCCAATCCCACCGTTGTCCATTTACAAACAACTTCCTGTAGCCTACTTTCACTCTTTTCCCCTCGTTTCTTTCTTTAGTTGCCAATTTTCTCAGCTCAAACTGTACCTGTCTTTCTTCTTTCGTTAGGTCATTGTCAATGTAGTACCTTGTTCCTCTTAATTTTCCTTTCTCTTTCATTATGTTCATTTTCTCTTCCCAGTTTTGGCATTTAGGAACGATAAATGGTTCTCTTCCTGCCGGTTTAATTTCTTGTACAGTTATAGTGTTAGCAAAGATAATATATATTATCTTTGGTGTTAGCCTTTACCTGGAGTTAGTCTGTAAAAACTGTTCAACTGCCTGTTTTTCTTGGCCTTTTTTTAACAGGACCCCTTGTATTATTATGTTGTTTTTCGTCTCGTCCTTTTCCCATTTTGTTAATTTATTTTCGAGTTCATTTATTCTTGTTCTCATACCACCATTCTCCTCTCTTAGCTTCTCGGTTTCTTGTTTCAAGCTTAATATTTCTTCTTTATATGTTTTGTTTTCGGTGCGTAGTTCTATAACTTCCGCTTTTATTTCTTTGAATGAATATTAATTGTTGGATTATTTTTCAATAAAGTTAATCGTTATGTATTAATATTGTTAAATAGTATCGTCCCAAATACCACTCAAAGTGAATATATATATTTTTTAAATATGTTGTCATTTCCATAGAAATTATTGCAAATTTCACTCAACAAAATCACACTTAAATGTCACTTGCCTTCGGTTCGTGACATTTTTGATATGATTTGGTTCGTGAAATTTAAACGCAACATGGAAATGGCAAAATATTTGTCAAAAATATATCCACTACTTGTGGTATTACCCTTGAGAATCACCACTTCGAAATGGAGTTGGGTATATGTAGTCACATGCGAAGATACTACATGGACCAAACGAGAAGTACACTGGAGCGTGGAATTTCAAAACCGTACCTATTGAAAAATATATAACTGCAGAACATACCTGAACTAACAACCACCAAATACATTGGCATAAGTCAAAGGTTTTATGTAAAGAATCTAAAATATGATCAAAAATTATTTTCATCTAGTATGGCCATGGAATAGTTCCTCATTTATGAATGCAACTACGTTTATACTTAATGTCAAAATTTGACATTTGCTTTGTAAGTGAGTTATAGTTGCATTCATAAATTAGGAACTATTCCATGGCCATACTAGATGAAAGTACTTTTTGATCATACTATATTTTAACTAGACGTAAAAGTAAAAAATTGTATATTTTACTTACTAAGGATGAGTATAGGTCTCGTACTTTTCTATTACTCTAGATAAAAGCTGGCTATCAATTCTTAAATATGAAATCAAGTAACCAGCTGTCAAAACTTGTCAACCAATCGCCGAGTTGGTCTCATTTACGAGGTCCAGTGAAGCCTAACTTAAATGTATTCTTTTTTTGTTGCGTTACTAATGGATATAGAGTTTTTCCCGACACATTCCTGTATTAATCTTTTAGTGTGGTAAGATACCTATAAAAGGCTAATGAATAATAGAACTCTACAATTAAGTTTTAGAGCTTATTATTGTTGTGGTCTTAAAAACATATTCAATTTAATTTTATCAAATTGGGTGGGCGTCAGCAGGATACCAAAGCTCAAGATGGAAAATGAAGCTGAACAACTTGGCTATATAGGCAACATTATTCCATGTGCCAATATAGTATATTAAAATTCAAGTTGCAGAAGGCATCTGTTCAAGCACAAATTTTAAATTCCGAAACTAGTCGCATAGCGGCGAGTTGAGGAACAAATGAGTGCTCGAAGGACCTTCTGGAACGAGTGTTTTATACTATTTTGTCTATTTTTCCGCTTTATACCATTTTATAAATAAAAAAATATAAACGTTTTCTATTTTGCGTTTAGAATAACTCCATTCTAGCACCCAAATGACGTCATTTCATAGCGACTTCTTCTAACACTCAAATACATCATTTTGGTGCTAGAATGGAATTATTCTAAACGCAAAATAGAAAAAATTCGTTATTTCTATTTTTGTGTGTGCAGTCTAACGGATGTGTTATTAGAAATTTATCGATTTGTGTGCGCTTCTAAGGATTTTACACAAATTTCTACCCTTCTTACGAACTGGTTTTCCTTATTTATAGTATTATGACATGACATCCCAACGTTTGAAGATGATAATGAATTTCTTATTCCCTTCAACAGGTATTCTCATATTTTCAATTGTTCATGATTTCGATTTCTACGAGTAGATTCTAAATTTCTCCGTTTATATTATATTAATGGCAATTCGTCCACGGTGGATCTTATTAAATTCTTGACAAGGTATTGGTATTCACAGCGCTTATTCTTCTTTTATATGCCACTTAAATTAATACGTCGTCGATCTAATTTTCAATTTGGTTCTTGAAGCGTATCAGTCCATGAGATATTTTGTGATTGTAGACAATGGTACATGTAAACATAAATACATAAGTACATAACAGCTACAACCTAAAATGTTTCGTAACCGAAGCTATATTTAAATCGAAAACTTCCTTTTCAATCGTGTTAATCTTCGTTTCGAGTCATTTAATGCCCTTGAAGTATATACGTGCTATTCTCGATGTTACCTTGGGATCATACTACGTCAATACTACAATCAAAGCGTCTGCGTCTGTTGCCTACATAAATGAATTTCGAAAAATCTGCGTTTTTGAATTGAATTTGTTCAAATACTGCGTTTTAGTTCATTTGCTGAAGCGTTATGAAATTAGATTCAAAGAGTTTTTCGTTTTGGTTAAGAATTATCAGCATTGGAAACTTTTCAGGTTTATTTTATAAAGTTTGGTACATTTTTCATTATGCTGCGAATGTCTACCTATAGTAAAGCAAACTGACATCAAAATACATCAAGCAGATGTTGATGCTATCTTAACTTTTTCAAAATTGGCACTGTGTGAAACGTTTACAATCACCTACATTCTAGGATTAAATTTAGGGTTGTAAAGTACTCCATTATTATAAGTTATTCAAGAATATTGTGATGTTAGTAGAAGTTAATTTTTCTTAATTTGTTCTCAAATGAATCAAGCTGGCCGTTGTTTTTCCTCCTCTTTACTTAGTTCAGAAAATATAGAACTGTTGCTGCTTTTGGATTGTCATTGGATATTCTGGTTACATGCTTGATCTGGTAGACAAAGGTTCTTCATAGTATTTCTACTTTCTTTTACAATAAAGGAAGTATTGGATTCACCCTAAAAGTGTTTTATTCGATTTTTCAAAAACGGCTCTGTAAGATAGGTGATTTTCCAGTTGAATACCACTAAAATCTGTTTCTTTTTTTTATTAACTCCTATTTAAATAGAACACCTAGTATATTATTACACCTTTGAATTCGGCTTAAAATTTTAGAGAAAATTTATCTTTACAACTAACTCTCTATTTTGTAGTACGGTTTCTGTAGAAATTGTATTTGTTTTTAATTTTCGACATATGCTTAAAAATTAAAAATCAAATTGTTGGCTAATTATAAGATCACTGTAAAAAGAAGATGTGTACGTGCATCATACCAGATTTTTTGACTATTTTGAGTTTAAATTTTCTTTTTTTTGGGTACTGATGTAGTAACCTATTGAGCTGATATAACTACAATTAACGTCAATATAGCTGCTGATATTAAAGGTACACTAAAGGTTCTTCTTCTTTATGTGCCCTGCTCTGCAAGGGCGTTGGCGATCAAAAGCATGACTTGAACCTTGTCGGCAGCTTTCTTAAAAAGCGATGTTGTGGTCTGCCCAAACCACTGGCGAAGACCTTTGAGCCAGGAAATTCTACGACGTCCTAGGCCACGTTTACCCTCTATTTTACCCTGGATTATAGTGTGCAACAAACTGTTGCAAGGTTGCAATGCTTCTATATGAAGCTAAAATATTAATGTTTTCATAATCCTTGTTTAAATTCAGTATTTACTGGCATGCGCTACTGTTTAAACACTTTCGTTTTAATTGTAGTGTGCAAGTGTACATGGCGCGGTGTCTTGAATTTATTATGGTATATTGGAATTAGTACTGTTGCGGTAAATATTGCGCCATATCAAGGTCAACTATTAGCGTAAGTTGTTATAAGAAACCCAGCTTTCTGTGACGGTATATGCGTGTCTTTTCGTATGTTTAAAGCTTCTGTTAATTGCATTTGATAATTACAATATACAGGGTGTCCCAAGCTTCTGGAAAAGCTTTATTATGCCATTACTAATAAAGTTGTACAAAAAATACGGTGATGAACTTAGAGAGGGTAGGTATTTGCAGTGGCTACCTGGCAACTTTAATGTTAGTTGGCTAATCTGCCCAAGGGGCCCGTCTCCTCTGGCGATTTTATTGACTTGATGCAATCTACCCCGATCAAATTACGAATTCCGAGTAGATAAAATAAAAAAGTCTAATTTTAGAAAAAATGTATTTATTGCCAAGATACTACAACAGTATGAAATATTAATTACTGGACATTTCCACCAATAAGATACTGTAAACATTAAAGTCAATCTAAGTTCCCACCTGAAAATAGGTGTTTGTATACCAGGGCACTGAAGTTTAACTTTTTATAACGAACGTGGATTTAGCTACAGAAGACGGTAGGGCCCAGAAAAATAAACCAGATGTGGGATAAATGATGTTTTTTATCGAGGTATCGTGAAATTACATTTTTTTACCATCTCTAATAGATTATGTTGACATTTTCAGTTACTCCACCAACTGCAAAAAGTCGTAAAGTAATGGATTACTTTACTGTATATTTCGCGAATTTTAATGGCGATTTCGGGGTTCTTCACTGCCGATTTAAAAAGTGTATTTCGTTGCGATGAATTTAAATTAGGTGGTAACGTTTTCAGTTCATTTGAAGAATTTGCAAAATGGTCTAAATTTCTTGAACTGTATGAATTTTATCACGTTCGAAGCCTAGTTTTGATGATTTTCACCAAAACAGATCTTTCACAATACACCTGCGTGCAGGAAAAAGTTGCTAAAGGGTGTTTCAAAATAAAAAGCATGTTTTTTGAGGGATTACTGATATTTTTATTAAATTTTAAAGTAGACATGTTCCCAGGTTTGAATGTTATTCGCATAGACCAGTGATTTCAAAAAACCCCAGAGAGAGAAGTCGCACGGCGTCAAATCGCACGATCTCGGTGGCCAACTCCCATTGGCTTTTCAGAAGACAATGCGGACAAAAATCGTCTTCCCAATAAATCAATTATTTCACGCGCAGTGTGGCAGGTTGCACCGTCTTGCTGAAACCACATGTCTTCCAGGTCCCATACCTTCCACTTGAGGCCACGAGAACTCCATTATCGCGTGTAGTGACGTTCGCAGATTTTCAGCAACACTCACAATTACAGTTGGAAGGTTTTCTAGAGACCGGCCGGAACGACAATGTATAGGATATTTACTGTCCGTAATTGATCCAATTTTCACCAATTTATTAATCAATCTTGAAAAGTGGAGAGATTTGGTGCACTTTCACGACTGAAAATTCCAAGAACTTTGAGAACGGTTTCAGCGTAACTTTCCCCAATTTAGTAATCGGTTTTCACGATGATAAAGTTGTTTTTTAGTGTAGCACTATATAACTAAAACTCGCAACAATCATAGCTGACAAATGTGAAATTTTTAGGGTTGCAACTTCTACAGAAAAAAATGGTGCGAAATTTAAAAAATACGTTCTTTTTGAAACACCCCTTATAAACTTATATAGGGAGTACTGCAAGCAGCGGTATAAAAGTGATATTTTTATACAATTTTATTGCACACGTTATGCACTTTGGCAAAATTTGGTGTTTTTCGATTTGCAAGCATAAGCAAACTCCTCACTAATTTTTTCTGATCCACTGATTTCAACCACATTTTTCCTTTCAGAGTTCCTGTAAAATCATTACACAGCTCCCCATCAAGAGAAGGGAGAGAAAAGTTTAGCAATTCGCCCTTTGTAACACTTGGCTCCTAAACAATGAGCCTACAAAAATGATTAAATATGCCATTGTTATTGCCATCAAATGTTAATAGGTTATTATTAATGTCAACAAATCTGTTTAGGTAAAAAAATTTCAATGCCTGTAGAATAACGTTATTTGCCATAAATATCTCTTAAATAGCCATGGAAAGTTTGTCAATAATTGCTCGATAGACTTGCACCCTGTACATACAACATCACTGCATTTAAATCACCTGCTTCGTCACTAGATAACTCACCTTACATTTTAACTGTTCTGTTTCTTCTGCGTTGAGGTAGATCTGCTTAACCGTCAACATTGAAAAAGCTACTTGTTTTCTGCTGCACTAGTTCAGCGAATTCTCGAAACGCACTATAAATTCCATTGACATTATGTGAGAGAATCTGAATGGCATTCGTTAAAGCCTGAATTTGATTCCATGCATTGGCGTAACTAGGATTTTTGGCTGGGGAGGGCCAGGCCCCCAACCAACCATCGTCAATACCTATGTATACCTATGAAGACATGAATTTACGTACATACATAACTTTTTCGCATACATTTATTTGCATGTTCTTTGACGCTGTTATACGAGGGTAGCCCCGTAAATTTCTGCAATCTAATAAAACAAAAGTTTTGTAGCCAAAATTTGTTTTTATTATTGTTTCTCAAAATATTTTCCCTTAAACTCGTATTCGGTAAAACCAATTTTCAAAACAAATTCCACTCTTCCTGAGTCACTAGAGAAACAAGGTTTTTGAAGCTTTCCACAGCATCTTCGAGAGTTCAAAATCGCACACCACGCATTTTATCCTTTAATGGAGGAAATAGAAAGTAATCGGAAGGTAATAGGTTGGAACTGTATGGGGGATAACTTCGGAAGTCTCTAAAAGTTATTTTGTTTGATATGCGATATGACTAAAAGCATTGTCATGGTGCAGAACGATCTCATTCCTTAGGCGCTGTAAACGAGCTTTTTGAATAACGCCTGGCAGCCATACTGTTGTGTACCATTCTGCAGTAACCGTACGTCTATTTTCAAGCACGACAGTTGCGATAGGTAGTGATTTTGAGAAGAAGCAAGCAATAATTTTCTTACCAACTCTTCGCGATCTCCTCATTTTAACTAGATTATGATCTTTTGGAAATATCCATTGGGCAGACTGTAACTTAGGTTCGAGTTCAAATGCATATATCCAGCTTTCGTCACCAGTTATGATGTAAACTGCTTTATATCTACCTTCATCATATTTCTTTTACCAATCCACATGCTGTTGTTGTGTTTCTGTTAAACTGTGTGGTATCCACCCACAGACTTTTCTTACACCCAAATGATTATGTAAAATCTTATTTATTGCAGTCATGTCAATGTCCAAGACGCTTTCAATAATTCTATACGTGACTCGATTGTCCTACTGAATCATTCTTTGCACAGCGTTTATGTTCGTATCGGTAACTGCAGAAATTGGTTCTCCTTCGCAAAAATCGTCACTAATTGACACTCGTTCAAATTTAAATTCATTAAACCAACAATAGACAGTCCTCTGATGCGAAGGCATTTGGTCACCAAAGCAGCACGAAGTCATCCAAAACTTTCTTTCGGAGATATGGAACTTTTAAAGGCATAGTAAATTATGGCCCTAAATTTTTCTCTCGTTACATTTATTTTTTCTGCACAACACTTATTTCAAAATTAACTATGTAATAACTGTTGCAATGATCAAAACTAAATTTAACTGTTAAACTAGAAAACAACAAACATTGGTTTTATGTCAAGTTTGATTTCCATGGTGCACTTGATCTGTTACTTTGCAGAAATTATGGGTGCTACCCTCGTAATACTATTTGTCTGAGTAGCGTATTAATAAATTATTTCTCGATTCATAAACAACATAAAAGAATGTGTAGATTACTTCTTGCAACTAAATGAAGTTGGCGGTAAAAATATTATTCCAGGAGAAACAGATTTTTTTGGGAAACATCACTTGGTTTCCATTTACACGTTTTTGAGCCACAATTTTTAGTTTTTTCAGTATCGTCGAAGCAAATACTTTCTTGAAAATATCAATATCTTCTTAATTGTTATTGTGATTTCTCTTTGTTCTGTCTTGGGCTAGCAACTGTGGAAATTCAAATACCACAAAATTTACTTTGCTTACATAGAACACTATTAAACATAAAATTCTGGATCGTACTCTTCAAAGCTATAAACTCAACTCTTTAGGCAAGGCAAACCTCCAAATAGCAAGTCACCGTAAGTCTGGACTGGATGAGCCTATAATAGGTAGCTAGCTGTATGTGCCCAGGGAGTAGTTAGCGATGCACACAAGTTATCAGCTCATTTACTTACCCGCATATGAAATAATTGCAATTATATTTTTCTGTGCACATAAATTGGTTCTCTATTTATAGAAAACTTAAGAGAAAATAAGTAAAATGGTTCACAATTAACAAAAAAAAATATTCAGACGAAACCAGTCTTTTCAAAGTAATTATTGGCTAACTAATAATGGTTTCTCTTGCATATTATTATTCACTAGCGTTCTGCACCCAAATTGGGAGCGAAATAATTCATTTAATGCAATTTGTACACGAGTGATCCATTTTGTGTGTCGAGTTAATTTTGAGGTTAGCTATTAACAAAAAAATCCACATAAAAAAGTCTCTTATAAAAATTTGAAAACCCTACTACTGGCTGACTTGCGTCGCCCTGAGTTGATTGACACCAAAATCAGCTAATTCGACCCACGGGTTCGCTCTCAAAGTGGCGTCAAGCAAGCAAGCAATGAAAATTATAATGTCGGATTCGAGCCATCCGTCCAACAAATGGTATTTATACTATAATGTTTTTAAGCCAAAAAGGTAATAAAACCACAAATGTAAGAACGTGTGGGGGTCGATAACCAACCCCTTAGTTTAAATGGGTTAATAATAAAAGCAGATTTTTACATTTATTTAGCCTCTATTTTTCTGGGGTGGGCCAGGCGGCACTCTGGGGAGGGCCTGGCCCCCCTGGCCCCCCCGCTAGTTACGCCAATGATTCCATGCAAACAAGTAATCCAAAGATTTCGTTTGTAAATCGTTTGAAACTTTTGTAGCTTTGTAAACATACAAACGCGGTTAAATTAGTTTCGAACTCCCTCCACTTTTATGGAGAACCTCAGCAGGTGTGTCACCATATACAATTTTGTTACAAATCCGTTGTAATGAAACACTTCAAGGAGATACAAATATCTAACCCCTTTATCATTTTCCTCTAAACAGAATGAAAATCGCCTGTAGAGCAGCTTTACTATTATTATTATTATGTTATTTTTCCTCACATTTCCTGGTTGGTTGATCATGTGACGGCTCTTTAGTGTATATATTATTTGTCTGCTATGACAGCAGCCTGATGAAGTAATCTGGATTTATTTTGAAACTATCTTCTTAAGTTTTCTATTTGTGAATTGTGTAGTGCTTGTATGTCTATTAGTCCTCTCCCTTCTTCCTTTCTACTGACTGTAATTGTTTGAATACACAGTTTGGGTGCAGTTTGCAGTGTTCTGGGAGTTTTGTTCTGTTCAATCGTTCAAGTCTTCGAGATCTGAGTTCGACAATTTTTTTAAATTCCAAATGAGTATATCAGAACTGGAATTGCAAACGTATGTATTGATTTGAAAGTGTTTTGGAGTTGAGCTGTCTGGCGCAGTAAAAAACTTCAGTGCAGATAATTTATCTTTAACTAGTTCAAGACAAACAATTTCACTTTATCGATGTTTCAAACCAACCGGTATTACAAAACTAAAATATTACAAAATTCGGTTGCAATACTTGTATTCCATTTTTATGAGCACAAGTGTACATCAGAATAGACATAAAAAGGTATCAGCAAATATACTTGCGCATTCGTGTTAATTATTGCAATTAATTGTTCCGTCACTTGACTAAAGGAACTTGAACAGTAGATAAAAGGGATGCCCTTACACATTCATGAAATTGCTTTGAGTTCTTGGAATTGGCGATTTTATCTTCGTAGTTCTTTTTTGCTAGATCGATCACTGATATAAGGTCGTTCAAGGTGATTATGATAGTCTTCCATGGCTTTTGATTTACGATTCTTATTCCCTAAACGCTTTTTAGTCGATATCTTTGCGAGTATCTTACTTTCCAGCCACGGTTTAGAAGTATGTATTTACTTTGATAGGTTTCAGGGTGAAATTAGTTTTGACAGAAGTAGATAATAATTGTGTATGTAAAAGCGACCAATGATCGTGTAGTCTTAGAGAACTGATAGCTTGATACGAGTAGATGGAACTGATGGTCAGCAACGTTATCACAATTAATGCGTGTTTTATATATAATTTTATTAGGAGAGTCAAAGCTTTGATAAACAACTTCTAGAGAGGCACATTTAACAACATGATCGGATCGATATTTATCGTTTTGAAGATTATTATAAGATGTAATATTGTTCAATAGAAACACGTTTAGAAGCTGTAGCATAATTTCTATTGACTCAATTTAAAAAGCATTCTATTAACATTATGGTATGAGTTCCACTGTTGTACTAATCTCCAGATTTCCTGCTGGTCAAACTATTGCTGCTGTTGAGGAAGTTATTCTCTAATGGCCGTCTGCATTTCAGCGTTCGAAACGAATCGCTGCCCATTTAGTGATTGTTTCAATGGACCAAAGACATGAAATTTGTGATAAGAGTGTGAATAATGAAATGAACACTTCCTATATTGATGCTCATCTTTTCTGACAGTTTGACTTTAATCCGTCTATTTGCACTTAAAGCAGTTTCCAAATGCCTCACACTTTAATCTGAAATTGCAAGTCGAATATACCCTGAACGAGCCAAGTCTTTAACCAATTGTCTTTCTTGTCGAAATTTTCTGCACCATTAAACTACCGTCATGTGAGAACAACTATAGTCACCATCGACAGCTTTTCTTTTCTCACGGATTTCTAGTGGTTGACGTCGTTCCGCGGTACACATATTATTTGTACGGATTTTCTGTAGTAAACGCAATTTCCGAGCTCTATAAAAATGTACACAAAGAAGCAATCGCAAATAAATTTGACAGACACCTCACTAATACGTAAATAAACGATTTCATTAACTGGATTGATGATGATAAATTCATGCCTATATGATCCAAACGTATTTCTATTGAACAATCCTCGTATATGGACTATAGAAACCTAAAAGGGCAGTTCTGAAAAGATAAACAGATTCCATCTATCCTGCTAGAAATGGTCATATAAGTATTTTCAAACTGGAAACAAGCAAAGAAAGAATCGTTAGAAGCTACAGACGCCGGCGCCGTCTTCACGACGATCGGGTTTGTCAGCACGATATAGTGAATAACTATGTATTTCGTATGAGTCGGGTAATGAGGGCATTAACCACGTCTCTGTGATCAGAAAACAAGCAGGTTGATTGATGAACATGAACAAAAGCTAAGAATTTGGGAAACTTGGAGTTCAATGAATCAATGTTAGTGTAATAGACAGGTAAAGTTGTAAGATATGTTATTTTATCTGTTCTTAGTTTTTTGAGGAAATTATCATTGGCGTGCCTCCACCCTACCGTATAGTTGTACCATTTCCCCTTTGAATATTCTGTCTTGTAATTCAGATCGCAGTTGTGTCATATATTTCTGTTACATGGGAAAATCATCAGTACTTATTGAATAACGACTTTTACGTATTTTAAGCTTAGGTTTACCTCGTAGTACTTCCAACTGTTCCATCGAGTATCTTGTAATTGTTTTCAGTTTCTGTATTTCTCCGTGTCCATTTCCATATCATTTCATCCACAAAGTTGATTGTTAAATGCGCACGACATAAATACTGCTGTTTGTTAAAAGAGTACAAATACATTTTGGAAAGAAATGCAACAATTTCAAGCATCGCCTATAATTAAATTAAGGACATGTGCATGAAAGTAGATGAAAAGGGATTTTAGGGAATCTTGTTTCAAACGGGCGTATAAGCCGGAATATTGTCTACTCATGTTCGCGGCCTCACCAAATGGTTCACTAATTAGGTTCTTCAAATCAATTGATACATATTGCAAGTACTGTTTAACAGTAATGTGTTGATCTTGACCTTGACGTATGCAAATGGACAACCGACCCATGACCGCTACATCATGTGTTGAATCGATTTCCAACAAAAACTGTTTCGCTTTGATAACTTCTTTGTCAATGTTTTCTTGTATTAGCTTCCCAATTATAATAATTAGCTTGTTGAACGTATTCTTGGAAAGCCACGACTCAAAACTTCCTCGCCTCCTCTGCCCTGCAGCTTTCTTGTCATCTGTTCTTTGTTTCAAACAAGCTTTTCTTTACTTTTTCATTAAAGTAATTCTTCAGTGCGGATTCAAACTGAACTACCAATTCTATCATTACCAGAAATTAACCTTTTGCTGAATAAAGGTCAAATAAGTAATAACAGCTTTCATAGATCGACGCCCAATTTGTCTGGATTTCTATACGTCAATGTTTTTATGATTTTTTATATTACTCTGTTAATGAATGTGCTAAATGGAATTGGGGCCTGAAAAACCAAAAAGGATCGAGCCCCGGTCGGCAAATATCGATCTTCAGACCTAGCCAGGATACCAGTGAATATTTTTATCTACATTTAAAAATATATTGACCAATGGTGTAATATTTTTTTTGCGAAAACATTGGCAATTACAGGCCTATTAAAAAAAGTTGTAACTTTGTTTTTAAGAATTCAGTACATTTTACAATTTTACAACATCAAAGACCAGACGCCCACACACTATTTAGGTCCGCACAGAATCGAGAAGATTTTGCTGTAATTGTTGCCCACGTCCATTGATGGACATGGCACTTTAAAAAGAAATTTGTTTGTAAAGAGCTATAATTCATTCTTTTATAATGGAACACTTCTTAATTTTTAGTGAAGCTGCTTTCTTAATTCTCCTTAATTTTTCTTAAGCTTGTTGTATACCAAAAGTGAGTATAGTTTTGAAGATAATTTATATTTTCCAAATTACTTTCATTTTCTTAAATAAAAGTCTTTAGTCAAAGAAAACGTCGACTGGTGTTTAATATTCCAAGAAACATATAATCAGTCTTTGCGGATACTTTAATTTATAATCTCTTGGCTACAGCCAGAACTTTTGCTTACAGTGCTGCAGTGTGCCAATCCACCTTCTCAACACTGACTCAAATAAATGTTCCCCAAAGAATGGACATGTTCCATCAGAAAATGACAAATTTGATCCTGCTTGCGTTTGCGCCGGAACGCACGCGACACCATCTTAACCCTTACAACTTTGCTAATTATTGTTTTTGTCCTACAAGTATATTTAAAAAACAATGTTTTGTTTGTTTTTCGGTGTTTCTGAATGTTTCTAATAAATATATATAAACCGTTCAATAGTTATTTTCCCGATAGGAGGCCATGTTAGGGTGACGAATTTCACCCTGTAAATATGTTGTCAGTCATTAACAAAAGTTAGGTTATGCCCATTTTATACAAAATGATAATTTTATGTTAATGTACAAAACGTGGTTGCCAGATTTGGTTTTGGATTTTGTGCTACTTTTATTATTGGTTAAGATAAATTTCATGAAAGACAACTTGCTGATTCTGAATACGTTTCATATTTTGTTGAGTAGGCATAATGGTATAATAAAAGTCGTTTTTTTATTGTAATTATAAATTGTATACAAACATATGTACTTAAATATTACAATTTATGTATTTTTTTCAGTATAAATAAATAAAGCTTTTACAAGCCACTTTAGGCCCATTGCATAACAATCTTTCTCCATTGTACCTTATTCATGATTTTATTTCTCCAGTCTTCTATTCCTTTCCTTGCTATGTCTTCCATTACTGCCTCCTTCCACCTATTCCTTGGTCGGCCTCTGCTTCTAGTTTCTTGCACTCTGCTTTCAAATACTATCTTATTAGTAGCTCTTCCATTCACCATATATGCCCAAACCATCTTAACCTTTATAGTATGTATCATATTTAGGTCGTGGGTCTAAAAGTTTCATTTCAAAATGGTCCCGCCCAATAATATTTCTAATAGTTCTTTCAGATACCTAAAACAGTACAAAGCCCAAAATTAAACCAACAGTTAAGTTTTATGCATAAATACTTACGTCCCAAATGTCACTAAAGCGGGCAAAGATTTCAATTTCACTGAGGTGTGGCCAGTCGGCTTTATAATGCCTGTAAGCCTTTGTAATTTGTAGTTTTGTGTCACCTGTAATGACTTTCGGCATATTTACATTAGTATAAATTACAATTTGTTGACAGATAGGTATCCATGACGTAGATGTCCATAAGTATTATGCCTAGTGGCAAACAAAGTAGGTATGAAAGCACTGGCAACATTGCACGTTTAACCTCAAAATGTCAAATTAGACACATTCGTGAGCCTCCTGTACATAACAGCTGATTCTGACAAAATGTCAGAAAGAGATTCTAGGGAGTTTTAATTTTATTAAACATAAAAACAAAATTCCATGTCTACCTACCGGGAAAATAACTATTGAACGGGTTATACAAGATATACCACTTACACTGGAAATTTGAAGATGGTGGTAGTGAGCCGCGATTGATTTTTTGCAACAAAATGCTAGAAATTGTGCGGGAAGGATCCAATTCTGGAAATAACTTGTTAATGAGCTACAAATCACCTTTTCATTTATTCAGCTAGCTAACCAAGCAGGCCATGCGATACTGGGCTTTTGAAAGTCTTTGCGAAATGCAGAAAGAGCCGTTAAGATCTAAAATAATGATGCAGTGTACAGTAGGAACATTGGATATAGTCATATAGTCCATCTGCTTTCGATGACTATTGCATAAGGAAATCTCAAATTATTTTAAAAACTACTCTCTTTTTGTATAGTGCATGCTTCATAAATATGAAGTATAAAAAAATAAGGTGTTCAATTCGAACAATAGTAGTTTGTGCAACGACAGTGGATATGATATCCATATCACACGAGAATGATGTTTGCGCACGAGGCCGGGGGCGGAGTGCTCAATCATCTAATGGCGATATGGACATTCCGCTCGAGTTGTAGAGTATATTTTTTCTACGACCTATCAACGAAGAAAAGAAAAATATGAACCATGGATTCTTGAAATTTCATTGAACTGCTTGAAGGTAAATTTGTATTTACTTTTGTATTTCTGGGGTAATAACGTATCGTACGTTTCTTTAGCTGCTGAACGAATATCTGGCGGAGTACCGTTAATCCATTCATCACTGTATAGAACCACTCATTTTTAACTATTACTTTAATTACACTAATTGACATTTTACCTTGTCTATAACAAACAAACAAACAATAAATGAAAGTTGCCTAGGTAACCACATGGCTAACGTGAGTTGTGATTGGTGGCTTTCATATCCGTGTGTGGATATGAAATCATATTCGTTCAGTTAACTATACCTTTTCGAGTCCAAATTGGGACTAATCAATTTTCATTTTGAGAATTAACAAGTTCAAATTGAGATTAACCATTTCAAATTGAAAATAAACAATTTCAAGTTGGTACTTGGCTATAGTCAATTTCAAATTGAGAATAAACAAAAATAAGTTGACACAATGTCAATTTAATAACATAAATGTCACATTTGTAACTACGTATGTTGTGTGCACGGCCTGCTGAATTGTGTGACAAACGTCACTTTATACGGCCTGGGCATGTTTTATAAATTCATTGTTGTTTTCATTTCTGAGAAAATGCCAATTTTGGCCGTTTTGGCGCTACATACCCACGATGACATTTAAATGACAGCGGCTGTCAAGACAAATACGTGTTTTAACAATGATCTTTCAAATGCAGTATCAGTAAAATAAGGACCTATTGTTTTGAATTTAATGTAAATATGAATGGTGTAATCTATTTACAGTGCCGTGTAAGTAATACATCTTAGAGATTACAGTTTTAATATTGTTCTTGAGAGAGGTTTTAAGCTCCAAGAATTCGTAGTTGAAGACAAAGTAATATTTTCTGGTAGGTATTTTTTGGATAGCTCACAGATTCGCTATAAAATAGAGTGTGATATGCAGATAAGCGTATTATTTTTATAAATTTGGAAGATGTTACTAGGTGGTAATAGTAATGAAGTATTTTATTCTGTATGCTATTGTAAGGTTGTAGTCTATGTGTAATCACTGTTGTAAGATTTAAAAAATTAAAATGTAAAAATTCTTGGTTTTATTGGATACCCATCTGTAAATGTAATAATTAAAAATGTACCAAAGAAACTGCAGGAACTACAGTGTGCTTAGTAGTCTTTGCCCAGAAGTTACTCGCAAACAACTTTCTCAAAATACCAACTACAAATAAAATAACTTTCAGTTTTCCCTGTTTATCTGTATTTCAATGAAAATAGAAATTGTTAGCAGGTACGTTGTTTGAAGGACCAGTAGTCAGTACCATAACTTTCTTCATTTCCTTCATAAAACTTGATTTGGGGGACATTCATGATAGTATCTTCCCTAATTTGTATATTTGCATATTGCAATACATCTTTTATACGTACAGTATGCATAACCGCTTCCCGTTTCAACAACTACAAATCAAATCGTGAACACTAAAAACGAATAACTTAATCAACAAATTAAACTGTGAACGTATATAATGTAACTAAGAAAATAACGAGGAAATTAACAGGAAATTGTTCAAAAAACACAATAGAAAACCAAACGTAAGACGGGCACGGGAGGGTTATGTTATTATTGTCAAATTTTAACTAACGTCGGCTAGTTTAATTAAATATTTGTATCGTAGTCCACATGGTAACATTGCAAATTTGAAATTCCCGCTCGTGGGTGTACAGCGCTCTGCGGAGAATCGCAAAAGTTCACATATGCCCAGGCCGTATAAAGTGACGTTTGTCACACAATTCAGCAGGCCGTGGTTGTGTGTATTCACTTAAAAAATGCCTGGTTACATAAAAAATAGAAGCTCTAAACTAAAGAAGCAACTGTACACTATTTATAACAATAATGGAGATTGGAAAACCCTTGCTAATAATAAGGATGTGAAGAAAGCGATAGCGTATCGTTGGATCAAAAAGATGAACCTGAAAAGGCACATGAACACCGTGTGTTCATTGAACAAGATCCGAAAATTACTCTTAAGTTGTTAAAAAAGAGATTGTTCCAAACTTTTGGTATAAAACTCTCAACAGAATGCGTACAGTAACACTCGGACGGATTGTTGTATACTCTCAAGTACGTACGAAGTGAACCAAAAAGGGCAAATTCTGATGAAAATAAAAGGAATCGGCAGTTAACTGTTAAAGCGCAGAATCCCAGAATATGTCAATAATATATATGGACAAAACTAACTTCAATCTGTTTATTTCACGGAAACAGGGAAGATCAAAAAAGATGATCGCTGTCAATATAAGTCTCGGCAGTCAGCAGATGATCAAATATTACATTATCGGTTGCATTGGTAGTATGGGACTAATTCATGATGAAATTAGAAGAGGGTCATCAGACAACCAGAAGCTCATGAATTTGTACGAAATTGTCTTCGAAATACAATCAATGTTTATCAATCACTAATTGTCTTGGTAATTGATAACGCACCTTGGCATGCGTCCATCGAAGAGGATGATTTTGCAAATCACCAGTTACTCAGTTTAAGTCCATATAGTCCAATATTAAACTATGCAAAATACATGGTCAGTCTTGAAATCTGGTGTAAAAGCTGATTTATCAGCGTAGATTCCACAGATTTTGGCTGGAGAAGGTAGGAATAATCTTATCCAAACATAATTTCGTCTTCAAAGGTTAGAAGGCATAATTAATGAAAAGTTTAAAAAAAAATACCATTGCTAATTGTGTAACATGTGTGGCAATCATCCAGAAATTTGTACTGCTGGGCTAAACAAGGAAGATCTTCATTTTTAAAATGTATAGTTACTTTAATTACCATTAAGTAGTTGATATTTATCATAGTTTTATGCGTTTAATGTTTTGTAAAAGTTTCATGTATTAAGTTGTATTAAAAGAATAGTTCGTTATTCAAAATTTCTCAAATTGACATTGTTAAGTGTCAATTTGTTTTTGATTATTCTCAATTAAAAATTGACTATTTTATTTAGAAATTGTTAATTCCCAAATTGTCTTGTTTAGCACCAATTTGAAATTGTTTAGTTTCAATTTGAAAGTATTTAATTCCAATTTGAACTTGTTAATCTCAATTTGAACTTGTTAATTCTCAAAATGAAATTGATTTGGACTTGAAAAGGTATAAAATTGCCTACAGAACCATTCTGTTGATTGTGAAGAAAAAAGAATATTTACGTGTGGGAGTAGAAAAAAATAGTTATGGTTCTTTACAATTCTCAAAAGTCAACATGTTCTAAAATTCACCATGTACCTATAATAAAATTGATTTTTGCTTGGACCAGCACCAATTAGAGATTCTTAGTTAATACTATCCGATTTTATTTTTCTTATAAACAAAGCTGATATGTTTTTTTAAATTGGCCTGTTAAGTGCTATTCTTTCACAATAAAATTCTGAACTTCTAACTATTGGTCAGAAGTTCAAAAGTAAGATACGCACGTGTAGGTAAGGTAGTAGTCTAGCCGATAATATGATAGAAAAAATACAAGATGTTCCATTTTAAAAAAGATGTGAGATATAGAGCTAAATACCCTCTATAAGTTCAAACACCGTAATTTTGGTAAATCTTTAGTAGTAAAAGCATAATAGAGCTTTTCTAGAATGTCAGGACACCATGTATTTCTTCTGGGTTTGCTGATTACTGGGTTAAGTAATTTTAATAATAAGCTCAAAAAGTAACACTATCTGATATTGTAATACTGATTCTAACATCTTCAAGCTTGAACAAATTGTCTACAGACGTCTTATTTCAGTCGTTTGTAATTATTTCTATCAACTAACTATTTGCTTATAGTTAATGATAATAGAAGCTATTAAAAAGAACATATCGTTGATTGCATGGAAATATTTGTTAGACTTAGTAAATTTAAATGGAAGCCCAGAATTTCCGTCAAATCTCCTAGAATGGTGTAGTGGACTTTAATATTCCTACAGCATGTAATTTATGAAGTTCGTTGATTGATATTTGCAATTTGAGAACTTCGTTGATTGATATCTGAAATTGTGATTTGGAAACTTTCTTATTGTGTGTGTTTACACTGTTCGTAGTATATATGGCTTAAAACAGGTTGAAATAATATCAAACAAAACAAAACATTAGAAAAATTACCTTGATTGCACTCAAAACACCTTTTCCGTTGTATGTAATCTTGAATCTAGTTAATAAGTATAGATTTTCTCTTAGATTCACAAGCAAAGTAAATGCAGCCATATCAGAAACTAAGGACATAAAAGAGGGTTCCCTCAAGGATCCGTTTTCGGCCCCTTGCTGTTTAATATATTTATGCACGATATTCCTATCTCCCCAATCTGATCCCTGATCATGTCTGCTAATGATACGACAATCATAACACAAGATTACAACGTAAATGGTGCAATATCAACGCTCCAAATCGCAAACTGCAAATGTGGTTTAACCGCTGAAACATCACCTTACACCCTACAAAATGTACCTCCAAAATATCTGCGCTCAGAAGATTCAATTCTATCGTTATAAGTAAAAATCCAATTCTATGGAATGCAAAATGGAGTTAAGAAATATCTAGTGGTAAACCTGGACCAAAGCCTGACATGGAACATTCATACTAACACCAAAATTAATGACTGCCACAACAAGATGAGACTTCTCTATCCAATATTGAACAGAAGCACGCCATTGAAAATAGAATGTGCAATTTTAATATATAAATCTATCCTGCGAGGGCCCTTATGTGCGCCTGTGTAGTGTGGGGAACTGCGTCGAAAACTCACATAAACAAATTAGAGGTATTACAAAAGTCCTCAAACTGGCAACAAATGCAACATGTACCAGGAATTAAGCATAATACACATCCAGGATGTTATTAAAACCACCGGCAAAAAGTTTTACAACAATCTAGGGAGTTGCTCAGCTACCGATCACGACATGCTTGGACAGCGATCTATCAATCTTTGTCTAAAACTAAGACTACCTCAAGACGTACTTTTAAGTGATAGTGACTAATACACTTAACTAACCAATTTTAAATACTCATTTTTGTCTATTAAGTCTTTAGTTACTGCGTTATTATGTAGTGAAAACTTAATTTAAAGACACTGCATGGCCCTTGGGTGCTGACCAGGTGATTCTAATAAATAAATGAAGTAGAATTTAAATATTGGGTGTCCAAATTACATATTTGTCATCTTCAGGGATGTACACAAAGAATCATTGAAAATGAACAGGGCTATGCAACAAAAATTACAGTAGTTGATATACGTTTTCTGAATTTCTCTTGTCACTAAAGCAGAATCGTGTTGTCCTAACTCTCTCCTCATCGTAATAATAAAATAACGTTGCACGCAATTGCAAAACGTCGGTTAAGTCAGTTTGACATGCATAACCCTGTTCATTTTCAATGATCGTAGGTGTACGTAGATTTATTAAATCATCGAAGCTTATACCGATGTTTGCATTGCAATACCATATACCCGTCCATAACCAGAGCTGGGCAGTAATTAATTACTTTGTAATTAAATTACTAATTAAATTCCTTTTTGTTTATTTGCCTTGAAATTTAATTACTTTTCAAAATGCGGTAATTGTAATTGGGAATTGCCCTTTTTGTTAACAAGTACTTGAAAATTACTTTTTGAAGGTAATTAATTACTACATTCAATTACTCAATTACTTTTGTGCAATGAAATTACTCTGAAGTATTTAAATTACTTTACAAGTATTTGAATTACCGGTGGCAATTGAAATTACTGAAGGTAATTGAATTACTTTGTGGTATTTCAATTACTGACCTCGATTGAGTGCTAAATCTCCAGAACGCAAAAAAATACAATAAGGTCTTATTAAGTTACATATTAAACAAATCGGGATAGGGTATTCCCCAACCAATAAGCCTAATTTATGATTACCTCTGACGATCAAATAGCAGCAACTTTTGTGCAACATTGCATTTTGTACGACGCGTTCACGAATCACGAACAAAGAGTGCATTGGTGCGTGCATGTAGTAGATGTGATATGTAGGTTGTAAGATGTAACAGTGAAACTAATATTTATTATTGAAGACGCTAAAACTATATTTGCGGTAAGTACGTTATAGATTACAATACCTACGGTAAAAATATAGTTTAAAATAGCTTCATTAGACGATATTGGTTCATAATAATGATTTCTTCCTTTCAATTTGCTTGTTTTAAATGATGTACTAGCATAGGGTTATACTGTAACGGGCGTTAAGTTCAGACAATTGCGTTTTTGAGAGTAATTGAACTAAACGGCCAAAATCCGATAACAACATTTAAACAGCGTAAAACACATAAATAAAATGTACCTAATTGCGAAATTGCGGGCCTGGTTGACTCAAAAATGCAGTATGGGGTATGGTACTAATACAATATAAAAACACCGCATAAGTTTACGGCACTCTTGCAATGAACATTTTGTAAATTATCCATTCTTTGTCGCTTTCTTGCCTTGTAATGGTCATATGCTGCTTTGTATACGGACTGCTGCAGCATAGTAGGTTTGATTATTATTATAATTCCGATTACCTCATCCAACATTACGTCTTTACATTATATAGGGTGCTGCGTTGACGGATGAAACATACAAAACCATGCTAATTACGAGACATTCAAATACGTAATATTAAAAATTTGCTAAAATCAATAGGTAGGTATTATTGAAGATGTTAAGATTTTGAAATTTGAAGTAAAAATATGAAAGCAACCTGCGCCATTTGTCGAACGTTGACAGTAATTTTATGAAATACGTATTTTCCCCGTTTCTTACACGGTGTGTTCAAAAAGAAATTACATAAGGATTGGCAATAAAATATAAACGTAATGTAGCAAGCTTAGAAAATCTATCCAAAATGAAATTCGACATTTCTTCGTATTCGAAAAAATAGTTATTTAGACCACAAGTGTTAGAAGTGCAACTTTTTTTCACAAGTGTGGAGGGTTATTAAACGAGGCGCGTGAAAAATAAGCACGCTAACACGAGTTGTCTGTAAGATTTTTTAAAATTTCATTAAATATTCAAATTCAAGCCTATTTTGTATAGAATTGCATTTGCCTTCATTTTAGTCAAGTGCGTTGGTCAGTTCTGGTAACTAAGGAAACGTCTATTGGTAACTAAAGGAAAAGTCCAATTAGCATCGTTCATTCTTAAATTAAAAGCAAAGTGTCACTTTTTTTTCACTGAGTGAAAAAAAGTGGCACTTCACACACCGAAATTAATTAAAAAAGCCCACTTTTTTAAATGAAATTTTCAAAAATATATTTTTGTAAATCGGCAGTGAAGTACTTCAAAATCGTCATTAAAATACGAGAAATCGACAGTGAAGTAATTCATTGTTTTACGACTATTTATAGGTGGCGGGGCGACAGATAAACGTCAACAGACGTAAACATAACCTAAAAAAGTTGGTTGAAATGTTGTAATTTCACGATTTCTCGATTTAAAAAAAAACAATGTACCCCTCAGCACTGAAGTTCCTATTTATCGCTCATGTAGTTTATTTGCATTGGCCCTACGGGCCTCGGCAACTAAATCCACATTCGTGATAAAAAGTTACAATTCAGTGCCTTGGTATACAAACTATCTACTATTTTTTTAAATCGGCAGTGAAGAAAGTCGAAATCGTCATTAAAATATGAGAAATGGGCAGTGAAGTAATCCATTGTTTTACGACTTTTTGTAAGCGGCTGGGCGATAGGTAAACGTCAACCGACGTCAACATCATCTACAAAAGTTGGTTAAAATGTTTTAATTTCGTAATTTTGATTTAAAAAAAGACAATGTGCCCCTCGGCACTGGAAGTTCCTTTTTATCCCTAATGTGGTTTATTTGCTTTGGCCCTACGGGCCTCGACAAATAAACCCACATTCGTGATAAAAAACTCAACTGCAGTGATAAGTGACAACCTATGTGGAAATTAATACATCATTCATCATCCTTTATCTAATAGACGTGTCTGTCTGGGACGCAGTTTTGTCTGTCTGGGACGCCGTTTTGTCTGTCCGGGACGCTGTTTCAGCAGCCAAACCGTGAGAGATAGAGAAAAAAGTTATGAAAGTTATATGTTTGGAATGGTCATGTCAGGTCAGGAACCGAATTTCAGTCACGTGACACTTCCGGTTTTCGAGAAATCACAAAAAATGCCGTTTTTCAAATAGAACGCGTATTAAATAAAAACTGTTTCAGCAGCCAAACGGAGCTGCGACCCTCTGCGCCTTAAAACGTCGATCGGTTAGGCAACCACTTTGACACCTTCCAGGTTTGGGTACAGTTTTTATTTAATACGCGTTCTATTTGCAAAACGGTCTTTTTTGTTTTATTAAATGAGACATTTGTCTCACTGGACTGCTAGTTCATTCATAATCTACATGTAGCCTCTTTTTAGGTGTTGAGGATCATTCACACCCCGCAGGAAGTGCACCGGAGGTAATGCGCCGCATGTAAACATACCACACACTCAACAACTTATAGCTAAACCTAACTAATGAGTCCAAATCCACTGCCGCTCCGAGAAAATTCTCGGCTACGGTCAGATTTGAACCCATGTCCACCTGGTTGCTATGCAGACTACAAATCCACTTAACCACCCAGGTGGGGAAATTAATACAGAAATAAAAAAATTGAAATTGAACCTCCAAGTCCCTATATCTTCTTACTGAATGGACTTTGTACTAAGGTATATTAGGTTTAATCGGTTTATTTTAACCTAAGGAATCTATGACCAATTGGTGTTCCATTCTTTTTGTGACACCCTGTATACTTGTTATCCTTGACTTTATTTATTTACTTACATCTTACATCAAAACAAACTAAAAAGTTTTGGTTTTGATGAACGGTGCATGTAGCTACAAAATTTAATTATCAAAAAACCTTCAAAAGTGTTGTATGTAGGTTACTATAGTTAACAAAACATAAAAATCAAGCATTTTTAGATTACGATTACGAATCGACATGACACTAATGATAGTTGCAACTTGCAAGAAAGTTCTACTAAATACAAATATGTGACAATTATTTTTATTGAAAGTAATTGAAAAAGTAATTGATGTTTACAATTACAATTACTAAGTAATTGGTACTTGAATTACTATTTCCTGTGAGTAATTGAATCTCTGGTAATTAAATTACTTCATTGGGCGGTAATTGGTAATTAGTAATTAATTACTTTTTTAAAGTAATTTGCCCAGCTCTGTGCATAACGCCAATTATTTTTAAACTGCTAAAATCATCAACAGAAGAATATTAAAATCTAAAATTGAGGGAAGTTATATTTTCTGTCTTCTACAAACATATTTTAATATTTTAAATGAACCTTAGTTAAGATAATCTCTGAAACTTTTTCATGCTCTTTAAGAATTTCGCCGTACTAAAAACAATAGTAAATAGGAACGTTTTGGGGAAATGTCCGTCCCCGTTTTCAACGAAGGAAAATGAAAAATATTAAAAATTAATGATAGGATTGACCTTTCTCCGAAACGTGTGGAATTTAATATTTTTTATTTTATAGTGTCGTGAAATAGCCAAACAAAAAGCACGTTGTAGACTATTTTTAAATAATTATTTTTGTTTGCCTTTGTCAAGTTCTTAAATTCTTGCAATATAATAATAAAATTTCGTATTTTGCTCATTAAATTAGATTTTCTCTTCGTTATACAAACATTGTTTGTTTGCTAATTAGAAAACTACAACAAATGAATTTCAGCGTTTAAAATATTTATCTTGTTTAATTTATTTGTGTTTCTTTAAAATAATATTTTATTTAAAACACTTTTCAACGGAACTTCATCCACAATTATAACAAATTGCAATCAACCATTTGTTATTTTATATCAATATTGCGTGTAAGAATATAATTGTAGACGCGCAAGTAACTTGTTTTCCATTAAATTTACAATAAATGTACACTTCTGTGCAATAAAATTAAGCACACGTCTTATAACTATTGTTCACAATATTCTAGTTTGTATAATTCTAGTCTATTTTAATTGTCTAGCAGCAGTTTCAATACAAGATAAAACACCATAACTTCAAAATAACACCTTTATTAAAAGCCCAAAAGTAAGACCTTTCGAAGAAAACACGCTATTAATAAATGCAACAAAGCCGGGTGTGCTTAATTTTATTGCACAGAAGTGTACATTTTGGTACTTTGCAATTTTTAATTGCAACAAGCAAACATTTTATTAATATAAGCAAAACAGTTCTTTTGATCTCTATGAGCAACCGCATAGTATTTTTACTTCCTTTTACGATAAAGGAAGTATTGGATTCACCCCAAAAATTCGAAATTGAGTTTTCAACAGATCTTCACGTTTTAGAGCCCCCTGAACCCAAAAAACATGTTTTTGTTCATTTGTCTGTCTGTATGTGTGTGTGTCTGTCTGTCTGTGAACAGAATATCTCAAAAACAAAAAGAGGTATGGCGTTGAAACTTCATATATAAGTTTTGTGTACTATGTAGAGGAAACAGCAAGCTTTGACAAAAATCTCATAACCGGAAGTAGGTGTTTACTTTTGTGATTTTTCAGTTTTTTTAGATTCTTTTAAAAACGGCTCTAACGATTTTTAATGTGTATTGATGTGAGATAAGTGATTTTCCAGTTGAATACTTCTAAAATGGGTTTCTTTTGTTTTTTTTTCTATTTTTTTAGTTAACTCCTATTTCGGTATATTATTACATTTTTGAATTCAGCTTAAAATTTCAGAGAAAATTTGTCTCTTGAACTAACGCTATATTTTGTCCCGTTTTTGAAAATTTTTGACAAATGCTTAAAAATTCAAAATCAAATTTTTGGCTAATTATAAAATCACTGTAAAAGGAAGTTGTGTGAGTGTATCACACCAGATTTTTTATATACTTGCTGTTCATATATCTTATTGACTGTAAATTGTCTTTTAAAGAGATAGTGGTTGTGACTACAGAATAACTGTCATACGCCATACTACAGAAGTACAGACTGTGTTGGATTTATGTCCCAGCTGACGCTTGGCAGCATAATAAAAACTTCTCGTTTTAGGTATTGGGGAGGCGTGCCTTGCACTTATTGGGGATAGGTTTACTTTTGTTGGTTTAAACTTGGGTGTCCTATTAAAAATTTAACAGTTACTGAAACTAAGATAGAGATGGCTGAAGAATAGATGATTATTGAAAGACTGACATATTAAAATAAGAAGAGATGTTTGCCTTTAGTAATTATTAAATAACAATATAATTTTTATATGTACTGCAATTTTATTTTATTTTTATGTCGTTATAATTTCAGACCCCTGTAAAACCCCCTTTTCAATTTAATTTGCTTGTAAGCAACAGTACAATAAATGCAATACATAGAAAGTGATATATGGTTATCTGTTATTTACGTTCTTTCTGAAATTAACGCTGGAAGGCAGAATAATAACGGATGTTGCCTTTCTCCGTTCCGATACATATGTCAACACTTTATTATTGGGAAGCCCTCTGCTATTATAATAAATAAATAAAAATAATAATTTAATAATATGGGGTAACCATATCATTGTTAAACAGATTTTGAGAATGCCAGTAATTCAGCATAGAGTTGACGATAACTGCTTCCGGATTAGAATTAGTGCATACAGAAGTAGGAAGTAGGGCAAAAGGAAAAGGACAGTTCTAGCGCCCAAGGTAATAATGTTCGCCATTATCACCGATAAAGTTTCGATCGTCCTAAGATGATAAACTCATATTATTTGAAGTTCTTCTGCACTCGGCGTGATGTCATAACATGACTATACTAAAGCAGCTGACGAGCTGAGGGTAGGAACGAAACAATTGCCACACATTTTAGTAATAAGGTCAAATCTGTTTTGAACTTTCCCAGACAGTTTCGACACAGCTTTTCCTTTGTGAGTGGGTGTTTAATCTAAGAAACAACTCGGATATTTTTTGGTATTTCGAGCTCACAGTTTTTGAGAGGGCGGTGGATTTCTACATCGGTTGGTTTATGGTCTGCAGCGGTTTCTTGTTAGAGTGGGTGTAACAATGCACCGTGGTGTTGCCAATGTCAAGTGTTCCCAGAAAGTCCGTTTTACATTGTATAAAGTTTACTTGATACTCGTAAATTTGTGCTTCAATAGGTTTAGCGCGACATCGGTTAATACTTACGGCACAATTAAACTGGCCATCATGCGTTAATTAAGATTTTCATGAGGAAACCAAGGAAGGAACTTAAAGAATTTGTATTAATTTAATGCAACTATGCAATACATAGATTTTTTTAAAGTATATATGTCATACCATTAATTTATATGGAAAAGTCCAGAAATTAAAAAAAAATAATTGAAAATATATTTATTGCTTCAAAATAATGTACGTTTTCTTATCATAACATATAAAGCTCACCATTTATTGTTTGAATGGATAGTGACTTGGATTAAATTTTATTAAAAGTGTATTATTAAAGCTATATTTCAGTTTACGTGTAAGGAAATTTTTTGCCATCATAATTAGTAGGGCACGTAATAACACATACACATACACGCCATGTAATTCTAATTTTGTGTATTCTGTTTTGTTCAGTCTATAATAGCATATATCCTCTAATAATAGTTTTGCGTAACGTGTCATTTTTAGGAAACAAGCCGTTGCGTGTTACCTGTATCACCTGTTGGGTACTTTGTAAACCTGTCTTAGAGTTGAATAACTGTTGAGAAGCACATGCGCAGTGCTTTACACCTTGAGACGGGACTACAATCTCCCAAGAACTACAAAAGTGAAATCTTACTGCTTTTGACGTTGTGGTGCGAGGACACGATTTAGCATGTAGGCGATTTAAGGCAATCGCACCAAAACGGTCACAAATGCCTACCGAGCGATGAACTAGTACCTTGCATTTTGTATGTAAGATCTGCGGTAGTGTGTAACCACTGTGCGTTTGTGTCTTTATCGGCTAGTGCTATCTCCAGAACCCTAATAAAAACAGTGAGTTGCAGTGAATACTGGTTAAAATAGTGGTTCCTTGGGTTCAACTTCAGCAAAGAGGAATTTCAGGAACACAATTTCTGGCTGCAGAGTAATTAATGCTTCCTTATTTCTGCATCGAAAATGACATTAGTGGATTATAGATTAGAAACGTTTTGTCCAAGATATTTATAAACTCAAGGCCTGCCAAAGTGCAGAGGCAGAAAGTGGCCTCCACTTCTCCACTTCTTGTCTGCTAGTTGCTCTAACTTATACGGCAACAACGGTCAATAACCTTCATGTGTTCCATACACAGAAGAGTAAACCTTTTGGTTCCGGTAAGAACGCTGTTCTAAACACTAACAATTAAATTGTCTTTTCAAGTTAAAACAAGTAATTTTAATTTCCGCAGCTATCAAAATACCAACTGCTCTCAGTTGTTGGTTCAAAAGTTATTGTAGTTTCCATCGTTTTGAATCATAGGCGCGCAGCTCATGTTTTTCCTAGAAGGTTTTTTTGACCTTCGTACCACTTGGCGCCAATTTATACGCTTTATTAATTTCACTAGAGTAGAATAATACATAATTACTGCAGTAACTTGTTTACGTAATTTCAGTAGCGAACGTGCAAAATTGGAAAGTGTGTCAACCACCAACACGGTGTAGATGTGGATTTTGATTTCCTCCTAGCTGTAAACTCATTATATGGCTTCAAAGTGATTATTTGAAAATCAATTTGTAACATAATGAATAGTATCAGACACTGGTTTCCACTGAAAGGAACGCAGGTGTAAATGTCAAGTGGGTGCACACGTATGCGGTATGCCTTCCAGAAAAACAAAGTTCCATCGTGCAACAACCGAGAAAATGGCAAAGCGAAATATTGCAAGTAACAAGTAAACAGAAATTCGGAGAAATGGCAGCCATTACTGCATTCCTTAACAGCGATGAAGCAGGGTAAATATATCATTTATTTAACTATCTGTGATAGCTTTTGCAGTTAAAATTAAATTTGCTTTTTTAATTCTTGTTTTTACGTGGTAACATGGAAATTTAGAAGTGAAAAGGGTTTGAAAATTGATCACTACTTGTTCATGTTTTTATTGTCGGTCCTGTTACGACAGAAACATGTATGAATATTTTTAAGCAACAAACATTGTAGGCGAAAATTTCTAAACATAGGCAAAAGGTAGGAACAGTATGTTAATTTACTACGTAGTTAATGTGGACCGAAGTTTATTTTAAGGAATTACATACATTTGCCACGAACATGAAGTGATATTTTATGAATATTTCATATTTATGGTGCAATGAAGTGTGACGTTAGCACTCTTAATTATGTATAGTTGTATACAACGAGAAACCACCACCAGATATTTTACTGATCAGTTTGTAGCTGTGTAAAATCGATTCATACAAGAAATTAGATATATTAGGTTTCTTTCCAGTTAATTAAATTTACATAGGAACAATATGCGTTACAATATGATTTTTAAGACATATAAACCTGCGATTGTAAATTGTAATTAAGCATATTGTTATTATAGTACAATTTCATTGTTTAGTAGTTTAGAAATAATACTTGAATCAAGATTAAAATAGAAAGTTATTGTTATCTAATTAACGCTTTTTGTCAAATTTAACAATTTAACAAATTGAATCTTTGTGAATTGTGTTGGAGCAAACATTTATTTACAAAGAACTTTACGCCATTGTGGCTACTATGAATGCGTGATAGAGGAAAAAGGAAAAGTATAGTAATGCTATTAATTGGGTTGATTTCTGAACAAAACGTTCTTTCATAAACTACAAAACACTTGATAATAATAATTCACAGTATATTTAAGAGTTCTAACTCTACTATTCTATTTTAGAAAGTATCATATTTGAAAAATTAAGTTATTAATTAATTGATATTAAATTATTTGTAAATGCAGGTAACAGTTATTTTCCTGATTATCCTTATCCCTGATTATTGAATCAGACAGTTACAACAATTTACAAATCAATAAAATTTAACTTAGCATTTCACGTATTATGCATATAGGTAAGTTCTTACACTATCTAAATAAACTGTTATTGAACCATTACATGGTATACAGATGGAATTCAATTTCTCAAAGTGCATCTTGTTGTAATAATGGCAGTTGTGGGAAAGACCATAATGAGAAGGTGAATATATACATTTTTGTTGCATATTTGTTACGCCGTGATTCATTTTGTCTTTTATCTTTTTGGGAGTGTCTTTCTGTTTACTAAGGAAGCCAATCCCTAGCACTAAATTTAGGACGTAATCATCTCATAACCTTTAAAACTTTGTGAATATTTTTAAAATACAAAACGAGATTTGTGATTATTTTGCCAAACTGAAGTGAATAAACTGAAATTGTATTTTAATAAGATACTTATATCAACGTTAAACTGTCACGGCCTTTCACGTAGGAATATGCAACAACAATCGCTTAAAGATGAACCTATAAATTCGGGGGCACCTAAAGAATGCACAGTACTGGAAAAGTATTTTTCGATTTTTATATTCCACATATAAAAGTTTGTACAATTATGCCCTGGATGTTTAATGTGTATACCGATTCAGCGTAGTATGTAACGTATATCGGCACTCTATGTGCTTTCTAAATATAGATCTAATTTAATAATACGCCTAACATATTTTCATAAAAGTATATATTTAATGGTGACATTAAAATTCGCTAACATTGAAAAAACACTTTAGCGCAGATATTATTCTAGTGACTAAAATACCTTATGTATAATTTAATACAGCTTGCATTCAAAATTCTACGTTTTCCATATAATGCTCGTTTAAGAAAAAAATATGAAAGTGTGCCCTTCATTCACAAATATCTGTCTTATATTATAAAATAGAACAGATACGGTTTTTATCTAAGTAGTTAGCGTCGATTAACTCCATATAATATACGCCAAAGGCATTTTAACAACTTTTTGGCAAACAAAAGTCCAAGAGGAGTAGTAGCAGTAGTAAAAAAAAGAAATTATTTCTTTACACTTTCCTTTGGAAACTCATTCACACCATACAACTGCACAATATCTTTTTAGTCAATAATTTTAATACTTTTTAAGTCTAACTGTTATCGGAGGTAAGACAATGTCCATAATAGCTATTTATGATAGAAGTACTAAAGGTGACTGTTTATTGCACGAAACATAAAAATTCATACCATGTCAAGTGCAATAACAGTTTTAGCACGAGTTTTTCTACAATATTTTTTACGACCTTAAATTTACTGTTATTAATCCATAATTATTCTTTTAACAAAGATTTACATATTTGACAGTTGTAGTTTATGTCATAAAAAAATGGTAGTGGATACGTAGCCGGCACCGGCACCGGTTCTAATTTATTAATTACATAATGCTTTAATTATTTAAAACACTTTACCTCTAACGAAATACGCAACTGGGGTAACTTTATAACCTCACTTTCAGTTTAAAAGATGTAAATTCAAGATCAGCTGTTTACTTTTAGCACGCTGATGTATAATATGTCATTTTTAGTTCTACAGGCTATTGATAAAAGGTCTACTTTTAGTAGGAGATGTAGGAAAAGAAATATTTAATAGTTTGATTTTATTTCTGTGGGTATGATACACTAATCATGATTGTGCTGTTGAAATGGCTCAGTAGTACTTTGACATCAAATTAATGTAGAAAGCCTTACCTGTATACGAAGGTGCAATCACCGTAAACGTTTTTGTATCTACATTATTTATTTCGCTAAATAATTACCTGTCTCATCTTGGTAATAATGTTCAGTAACCTAATTTTAATTTGTAAAGATCGGGCGTGTAGGCAAAACGCCTGAAAATGCTTATTTTGGTGACTCTTCTACATGAATTCCATATTTAAGGTAAATGCCTGCTTGGTTACATTTTTAAAGCAATATATCTTAAACGTCACGAAAGACCTCCTGAAAATACATATTTCGATTAGCTTTTCCCATAAATGCCGTTATGGCAGTAACAACTTCCACCTTCGAAAGTCAAAGCACCTAGCTGCAGGAAAGTAATAAACCGCTCATTACAGGGATTAAATCATTCACCGGGATTATTATTCACAACAGTTGGAAGAACTCAAAAACTTCTAATGTGTTTTACCCCTAATAGTGGAGTTTAGTTCCAGTTTGGTTTTGAACTTCGCCGTAGTCGTGGTATGAGTTTGCGTATATATCGTATAAATGCTCAATTTGTTTCTTATAGTGCTTGAATCCCTGCATATTTAAAAAAAATTAATGTTTGAACTTTCTGCATTTACAATGTGTAATTTTAGAAGATTAATAAATCATATCAACAAGATTCTTTTTAAAAATAATATTTGAAATAGTTTTCCTCATATTGTTAATCATAATAGATAATTCGAAATCTCTTTTATCAAAGTGTATTCTTTAGTGGAGATTAGTTTGGCTAAATTTATTTCGTAGAAATTCGCTATTTCCAAATCTCTTTGAAAATATGAAAGATAAGCGTATTGCTTTTGCAAAGCGTTAATTATTCTCCATTTTCCAAAAGTCCTTGCTTTTCTCCGTTACTTGAAGTTTAATTTTAATAACTGTAGAGATAATGATAATGTCCATCTGCTTGATAGGAGTTGGAATTAATATTAATTTTATATTCTGGGCTAATTACTTCGACTGAAAAAAGACAGTCCGTGGGGTCCTCAGCTGCGAGATAATCTTTATCCTGAAGTTAATTTTAATGGATTAAGAACGCCATCCAAATCTCATCCGTAATAAAACGTTACAAAAACCTTTTTCGCTCAAAAATGATATTCTCCTAGAGTTAATTGTGCATAATTTCGACTACATTATAGAATTAAAGCATGATTGGTACACTATAGAAAGAAATAATAATATCATCATATTATTTGATTGCAATTAAATCATTATTTCAAGCTACTTTCTGCTAGTAAGTTCATATTATACGAACTCAAAAAGACTCTATTACTAAAAAAGCATGTGTTTATTAGCGTTAGAAATTATTTTAAGTTCAAATAAGTTACAAGTGTAATATATTAATGATATTATCACACTTACACATTCACTTAATCAGAAAGGGCTATACTTGAATAACGGAAATGGCATCCAAATATAATTTCTTTCAGAATTATCATATTAAGTGTTTACTTATAATATTTAAAAGCTTTAAGAGTTCTGGTTGATGATTATTGGTTTATACTTAACATAATTCGTTTTTAAAATTACAAATTGTTTTCGTCACAATTATATTGCCTTAACTCATAAACATCTTCAATGCGCATCATTAAAGAAGTTAATATCATTTAAAACATATAACCATGTAAGGGTTTGCATTAATTAAGTTGCATACAGATTTCAGGAAAAACGTAGGGTGTAACATAAAGTAAGTTATTTTTTTAAATTTTAAGTCATGATATTTTCACTTTTTATTTCAAGTTAAAATAAACCTTTGCCCGTTCTGATTTGAGCAACCTTTCAATAAATAATTAGTTTAGCCGGTGGAGGATTAATTGATATAATTTGAATTTATTCAGGTAATACTCCCGGAATAGTTGTGGGAACTAATGATAACATCTGAGTCTTAATATCAAAATGCCAACCACAGTGCCATTAGGAAATTAGTATAATTAATATAATTACTCCTAATAACTAAGACCCAATTTATAATACACTTTTGCATTTAGTATAAATGTTAAGGTGCTATATTTGTAATAAATCTCAATCAACGTTTGTTATCTTATGCGGCTGTATATAATCATCCTAAATGCAAGTAGCACACTCGCAACTATTTCAACACTTGAGATTAATTTTACTCTCCTCTTCAAAGGTCTTAGCTTTTACATATTCAAGGAGTTTACGGCTTTCTCAAGAGAATTTAGAAGTCGATTTATGATCCAAAAGAGAATTAAGAGCCTCAAGGAACTGGCAAGATTTGTGTGCAACCCATTCACTCACTTTCTCATCTGTAATACTTACTTTGTGCCCTACTGTGAGCTATTAGGAAATTAAAGATCTAAAAAGTTACTAGGTATATAGGTGCCGACGATTAGTTGGCACAGTTTAAACTTGAACTGCAACTTCGTTTCTCAAAAGAACGGCAATGGCAAGTCCCAGTTTAAATATTTTTTACACGCTACCTTCTAAGAGATGTTTACTTGGTCAAGTATGTCGTTTATTTATTTATTAGCTCAAACACAAAATGGTCTACAATATAGGAGTTGCTTATGAGAAATCAGGACAGCGAAATTTCCAGGTGTGGTGATGATTCGTGTCTTCTGCCGTGGACATGACTTTGGCATATAACATTATTTAACACCGTTAAAACTTTATTTAAATGAAACAGGAAAACGAAAATAGTCTGACTAAAAAATACATATGTGGTTCGCGATTGATGCAATTGTCCATCACACGTACACATGCACAGGATCTCCTAATTTGGGCGAAAAATGCTCAACACAATGTTTGTTAGAAAAATAAGATGTTGCTTGAATCAACTTCTATTATTTTTCAGAAATTTATGAATATCCTTTACTTCTATTTAAAATAACAACGTGTTAATGATATTGTGTGAAGGATATACGAGAAAAACCCTCTAGTTGATTTTGGGAAGGGGAGAATGATTTTCAAATTAATTGAAACATGTTTTTAAGCATTTTGTTTAAGAAATTTAGTTTCTTGCTGTCTTATGTAGTAAAAAACAGATGTACCTGTAGCTATTCCAAAAGACTTTTATATTTTCTTTTATTCGTGTTTATAACTCCCATGTTGCTGGAATTTGAAAAGCCGTGCAGGTTATCATAGCGTTGAAAACAATTATAAATTTAGAGCTTAAATATGGGATTAATGCTATTTAATTGCTATAAAATTTAGTTGTATTAATTATGAGTAGCTGAAATATCTGCATGTGTATAAGAAGGAAATCCTATTTAGCAAACCTAATTTATGCATTAATCAAAACTATTTCTTTTCAGCATATAAAAATTCTCTTTTAGTGTATGGAAATTCAGCTGAATTCTATTTCTGAAGCTCCCTCGATATTTAATAAAATGCCGACGAAATATGTTCATGAAGCATTCTGTGTAATGTAAAATATTATTTTAAAATTCCAGTCTCGTGATAGAACAAGGTTATAGAAATAGTAGCCTCGACGAACTCTTTATTTGTTCCTCTTGGTTCTCATTTCAACATGTTCCTGGATAATCTTCCAGGCTGAATCCTTATTACGTGTAGAAACCATGCTGTTGTTTAATAATACACACAATATTTCGCAAATTGAATGCTTTCATAGCAACACCCTAATACATGGTATATTAAAGTAGCGTTTTTACATTTTTGCTGAAGAAATGCCTTTTATTTTACCGATTCTAACTAAGGCAATGTAGCTGAGTATTTGAAAACGATTTGAAATAAATAACTCTATGCACCCTCAGGAAGAGCGCAGTAATGATATAATGCGCTAGTTTCTTCACACCCTGTACTTATATTAGTAAGTTATTGTACGTACTAAAGTTTTCTTATCGCTGCACGCCCCTACTGAAGATTTCGTTCATACAGCTTCTGTCACTGTTTAGCTTTACGCCAAGATATTTGTTTTCTTGTGTACCTTTACGTATTCCAGTTACATATCAGGAGCATGACCTTCAACAAGATATTGTGTTTTTACTTCCCTCGTCTAAAAGATGAAGGAAATATTGTAATCGCGAAAAAATAACCGTCCTCAGACCTTTACGTTTCCCGGTCTCTAGATGACGAAAAACAGGTTTTCTCAATTCCGTCAGTCTGTCTGTCTGTCCGTCTGTCTATCTGTCTCTCTGTCTGTCTGTCTGTCTGTCTGTCTGTCTGTCTATTGGCGGTATAACTCAAAAACTATTTGTTGAAGGATGACGATATTTTGTATGCAGATTATATGTTTATCTGTCATGAAACCGGGAAAATTTCAGACAAATATATACAGGGTAAGCACCTTAAAAATTAAGTTTTGTTTATTTTTGCGTTAATTTTGAAATAAATGGAAGTAATAATTTTCACATAGGTCAGGCTTTACACTTGCTGAAAATAGGACTCAACAGATAATGGAGGATAATGTCACAAAAGAGTCGAAACGTTTCAACAATACATAAGACTGTTCCGTTTAATAGCGGCGCGCGCCCTTGTTCTCATACTCATCATTTTGTTTTGTGAGCGTTTACTCAATGTCGTCGCGGTCTTCTGCTAGTACTACTTGGTCAACCTCAAAAAACATTAAATGCAGTTTATCATCTTCCAAAACTATTCCCATGTTTTTAAACTTTTTCTTTTAGTTTAGTAAGAGACCACTTAAATAAATTTTAAAATAGGTGCTATACAACATCCTTGGTGGAGCCTTGCGCAACTGAGATTTTGCTCGAAACTACACTTCTTGTTTTTATACAACTGGTCATATTGTTATACAATTTATTGATTCCCTCTATTAATGTATTTTTATGTACGACTCCATTATAAAGTACTGTTTATGACATAATTTTGCAGCACTATAGTAGCTCCTTATAGTACTAGTAACTATAGTCAACTGTAAACTACTTTACCTTATTTTACTAGTAGCATAAAGTACGTTTACGTCGTTAATGTCATTTTTTGTCACAGAATAAATGTCAAATTTATAAACTCGATTTTTTCAATTTTAAGAGTCGAACATAAAGCTTTATATACAACTCGTACATAATGTACATAATCTGACTTTATTGACGCATTTATTATTGTATTTACATGATTAAATTTCTCAAAGAGCTTCATATGCTTTTTGATTTACATGATTTATGACATCGTTATGCATTTTTATTGGCGACGTGTATGAAATGTTTTGCTATTTCACACTTCCACTTAGTTTTTATAAAAATTTGGTAGATATTATACAGTACAAATGCTACAAGAACTACCAAAATTAGATTATATAAAACTATAAGAAAGAGTTTAACCTGATATATGGCCGAATTATGCGTATCCAATAAAAGAGACAAAAGCTGAATCAATGCTCTGGGGATGATGCTGCGGTCTTACTATACTCGACACTTCGACAGAGTTCGAAACACAGAGATTAGAGAGAGGATGAACAAAGACAGTACTGTTCCTGACACAATTGAGGCAAAGAGACTAAAATGGTATGAACATTTAAGGCGGATGGCGGAAGATCGTTTACTAACACAAGTATAGCACTGGCGACCACAAGCAAGACGGAAGAGAGACCGGTCAAGAAAAAAACTGGAAAAGAGGAGTAGATGAAGCCTTGAAGGCCAGAGGTCTTCAAGAACTCGCGAGATAATACTGTACTGGCTTAGTCAAAAGCTCTGAAAATTACCCATAGCTTCGTGAGTCACAAGCCTTTTTTAGGTCGATAAATGCTAGATGTAAGGGACGATATATTTTTTACAGTTTTCAATTGATGGAAGTACAGCAGTATCTTTTGAAGATGATCTATAGTTTTTTGAAACATCTCTGTTCTTGTGGCTAATGAGAGTCCAACTTGGTTATTAGCCGATTTGTAAGGATATTTGTTACCTGGTATCGACGGCTGACATTTTTCCATGTTGTAAATATTTACTCAAACAATTCCCGATTGTTTTCAGTAAACTGTGTCTCCCCATTTTGAGGATCTGTGAGGAGGATATTGACCTTCCCTTGGAGTGTTTCTATCATTTACCTGATTTAGGGCCATTTTATATTTCTGCGATGCCAACGTTGGGGATCTCTTTTAAATTAACGCTTAGCATCGTATCACAAATTTTCATTTTGGTGTGTGCAGGTTTGCCTCTGCTATCATTTCTATTTTCCTTGTTATCGTTTCATTGAAATAGTTTTGTTTTAAATTTTAGATTTTTTTTTCAGATATTTTATATTAAGATTTTTATATTCATGTTGATAAGCCTTGATCATATATTGTATAATCTCTGTAACCTCTTTTGTGGCATTCTATTATTTATGTTGTTTCTTTAGTTATTTCAATAACATTACATTACAGGGAAAGGTCTATCTCCGTTTTCAACAGATAGCTGTTCCCGTGCACTTCTTCTTTTTCTTCTTAGGTTAGAGCATAGCACTTTTGTTCTATTGCCTAGTTTTTTCTATGTGTTATTATCTTGCGACAATGACGCCCAACTCTCGTACCAACGTTTATGTAGTATTCCTGGGATTTGTATCTTATCTGGTTACCATATATAACGCATAATATTATGTGTATAGACAGTACCATATACTGTATTACGTTAATAAGCAACAAACGTGGGCGTAAAGAATTTGTATCATACATTTTCGTTAAAATGGGGCCACTGTTACAATAGCTTCGAAGTACGAATTTGTTTAATACGTTGGTTTTGAGGGATTGATACTTCGTACTTAACGGAGTTTTGCTGTATATTGAAAATGAGACAGAATAAGTTTATCATATATAATGTAACTAGTGGGTTCTTGATTATCAAATAATAATTTCTATTTACACGAGATATATTGTTGATATATTGTATTCGGACTCGCGTGATTGCCTAAAACAATATATTGAATGGAATTATTGGTTAATCTAGAAGACGAGTTGCATTGGGCTAAATATTATATCACGAATCAATAAACAACGTTTGAGAAGTTTATTTATAAATATTAAAAGTATAGATAGTGTGATTGCTATGACGATTGTACTTTCAGCAGATAAGGCGAACTTGTGAAGGTATTTGGCTATCAGTTATTAGTCAAGAACTAGCAGTCCAGTGAGACAAATGTCTCATTTAACGCGCCTTCAAACCTCGATCGGTTAGGCAACCACCCAGACCTGGAAGGTGTCAAAGTGGTTGCCTAACCGATCGAGGATTTAAGGCGCAGAGGGTCGCAGCTACGTTTGGCGGCCGAAACAGCTTTTATTTAATACGCGTTCTATTTGAAAAACGGTCTTTTTGTGATTTCTCGAAAACCGGAAGTGTCACGTGACTGAAATTCGGTTCCTGACCTGACATGACCATTCCAAACATATAACTTTCATAACTTTTTTCTCTATCTCTTACGGTTTGGCTGCTGAAACAGCGTCCCGGACAAAACAGCGTCCCAGACAGACACGTCTATTAGATAAAGGATATCACTGTTGCTATGTACATTATCAAAAGTTAGTGCATGCGTAACTATACAGTTTTACCGTTTTTCATTGGTTGATGTTATAAGGAGTGGTATAATCAAGCTAATATATCCTGCAAAGGCGTCATTTCAAAATTGACCTGACTGATGTTGGGGGAAATCAAACCGCCGCAAGCTTATACAACCCTTCGTATTTATTTGGCAAATACGATTAAAACGCGGAAAAAAAGTAAACTTGCAGTGAATCAAATAAACTTAGGCTGCCATTTTCAAATACACATAAGACAGTATAAGTTGTTTTGTAAAGCACGAAACGTAGGTAGTCAATAAACAATACTTAATTATGCGTTCATGTAGAACAATGGATTTTGAACCTTAATTCGATTGTAAAAAAGCTGCTAAGTTTAATGCGTGCTATTTGCGTTTTAATCAATCTCACCCAAGTTTTCTTGGGAAGTGTTTGTGAATTTGACATTAATTTTCCGCATTTAACATTAAGTGCACCTTACTAGATTGACGTTAACCACTCACACGTAACATTATAAATATGCATCCTTTGGTGTGCTTCTTAATTGCACCGCCTGGCAGTGTAATAATTTAAGTGTACCTGGAGCAGGAATTTGCAATATTCCGTTTTACCGAGATGTTTATTATCTTTATTGATTGCTGCAGTTCCAGGCCAAAGCGTCTGTATAATGACTGTTCGTATAAAACGTATAGGTACACATTTGTACGAAATTATATTTATCAAATACATTAAATGACGCTTGGCAATTTTTGAATTTCGTTTGCCTTACTTATCATTAGATTAGACAATATAATTTTTTTATTTTAATAAAGTCTATCATCTTTATGTAAGCAAAATTAAACGTTTTTGTTTTAAAAATTGTACGCAATATTATATTAAGCTTAAACGGGTAGTGTGCTTGAAACCACTGCATGCTACAACTAGGGTGTTCAAAAAGTAGGTATGAATAATATGTTGGTGGCACTGTAAGTCGATGTCAAATTCGAGGTTATCAGGTTAGGTTTTCTGTCAGCTTTGACACAGATTGACGCAAAACCTAACCTGCTAACCTCGAATTGCGAAAGCAATTTTTTCTTGCAACTTTGATAATATTTGCACCTTAGGAGACTGTAGATACATATTAAATACTACCAAAACGCACAAACTGATTTATGAATATATTCTTAAAGACTGTATGTATTGTCTAGGTTTGGCCACCGTAACCAACATAGGAAAGTTATGCCAGTTTGCCCCCTAAATGTCGGGCTAAAAAATGAAGAGAAGGAAAAATATTAATCTATTTGAGGACGCTACACTCTTTTTTTTGTGGGTCAAAATATAGCCAATATAAAGTTAAAGTTTGGGTTGGCTATTCGCAGTTTTTCACATTCTGCGAATATACCCCCCCCCCCTTTGAGTTTGGGTTGGCTATTCGCAGTTTTTCACATTCAGCGAATATACCCCCCCCCCTCATGTTGAGTGCCGAATGTATTTCTAATTTACCTGTTGTAAAAAGTTATCAAGCAATAAATGGCCAGGATGAGTTTTAGGACCTAGATTACTGAAGACTCGTTTTTTAACGATTTTTATCATTATTGTTTTTCATGTTATTTGTTAAAGCATTTCTTAATTGTATTCTTGTCGTAGATGTCTTGTGACGTAATCGTCATTTAGTTGTAAAATTTTTGCAAGTACCGTTTATACTGTTGCATCGGCAGCACCAGCAGCAAATGATGTGCCTTTCTTCCCACAAATGTTTATCTGTTTAATCGCTGCTCCTAAATGAGGCATTGTTCATCAATGCTTTTCAGCCAACAATGGAAATTAGTTTTGTAAAGTTGATTAAATATAAGCAGCCACAGTCTATGCTTCCATACCTAGAGCGATTTGAGTTAGGTTCTAATAAAGGTATTTAGATACTTGTGCATAATAATCCCAGTCATTTAACTGTAATCGAATTTGTTCAAAGGGCTTTTAAAATTTCTCAAGAATTTTATTTTGTAGTAATTATCAACATTTAAATTTAGTATTGTCTATAAAATTTTCGAAGCCATCCTATTATATTTAAATATTATCAGGAAAATCTTCGTCCCAAGCTGTTATGCCATTATGAGTGGATTTTAAAGTTATTTTAAATATCACAACGTGAACGCGTTATAGATGGTTGGCTGAGCACAAATTCTGTATTAAATTAGTTTAGTAGATTACATTTTGAGGTTCACTTCTAGTTCAATAATTGTTAGAGCGAGCGTTCAATGTTAAACACTCGGCAACTTTGGCCTAGAATGTTAATTAGTATTTATTATGTTATAGATAATATGAATTCTGTTCATTTTAAGTTTGGAGATTTATGCTTTAGTAGCACTGGAACAATTAATAAAACCATTGCAACTATTTATCCAATTATCTTTTAAATATAAGATTTTTTAAAACGTGAAACATTCGATTTAACAGGACTGTATATTATTATGTAGGTATACATATAATTTGTAATTTTTACCTTATATGTACAAGACGTAAAATTCTACAAAACAAATAATTTTTATACAGTATTGGGGATAAAGTTTACGTTTTGTGAATAACTCTAATGACACGTTATTGTTTTTTACATTTAACATTAAATATATGAACCTCCACAAGCTTTCACCATGTTGGCAGACTTGTTACACGAGTGTAATAATTATGCTTAGCTTTAAATACAGTAGAGCTGTATAACAACGCTAATTTCTCCTTTTACTTTTCTATTTAAGTAATTTAAAAAAGATACCACTATGATCTCGAATTTATTTTGAAGGTTACTTTTACAATTCGAGAATTGAAAATTGGCTGAAGCTATGAAAAAATATTTTGTCCAATACATCTGTTTTTTTAAACTTTCAGTTTTGTATCCCAGAATCTATTTTGATTCATAACGAATATCGTAGATTATTTTCAAATTTCAATTATTTCGACTTATAATCTACATGTGAACATGAGTGTGAACATATTTTCTTTATTGCAAGTGAAATGTATGATCTAATTACATTATTATTGTAGTTACATAAACTATTTTCGATTTCTGCTTTCTCTAAGTACATTTACAGTTATGTAATAAACTACTGGAATTAAAATATGATGAATGCCTATAAAGGAACAGTAATAATAACGCAGCTGGAGAACTGGATGTGAAAGAGCTACTGACCGTTAAGCAAATGATTGTCGAAACTAAAACTGTCTAAACAGTATACCTACTCCGAAATTTAACTACGTTAATGCTAATTTAACTGTAAAACATTTTAAGCTAGTAAAAACCACTAGAAAACTTTTAAAATATAAAACAAAAAACGTTATAGTAAGCTGAAGGAAAACGTGTAAGTTAAGTAATTAAATGCAGTTTACTAAATACTAGAACACTTGGAAATTATAAGAAAAAAATATAATACGCGAAATGACATGAAACGGCTTTAGAAAAAAAGGCTCTCAACGACGGGAGCGTTAATAGCGAAAGTGAAAAGAATAATCGAAAACTCAATCAACAGCGAGCCAAGAATAATTGAGAGTCTTATAAAATGTAAATGAGGCTCGACCAAATATTAATATCTTAAGATACAATCGATCTTCGCCCTATGTCGAAATAATTATGTTACTTTCGATATACCCGTCAAATGATTTGTAATAATCATAAATATGCTGTTGTACTAACCTATAAGAGTTCTGTTAAAAAAATAACTTAATTATGATTTTCAACCTACCTTCCTTGATGCACATGCTTCCTATATCCTGCGAAAGGCTGAATAAACCGTTTTTCTATCCAAGAAAAAACGAAATTTCGAAATGCAAATTTTCTGGTTATTTAAACTGTGTCGCAATATTAAACATCTACATTATTATTGTTTGAATTTAATAATTTAATTATGTAATGTTTATTCTTTAGACTTTATACCTAATGAAAACAGTAAAGCTGAGTTTAAGCTATTTTAAGAATTAATCAAGGTTGGCTTATTATTTGGCACTGAAATTATTTAGCATACGGTGTATGATTGTGGAACCTGTCAGTTTTATCTAACCGTATAGCTGTAATCATTATCGAAGCGTGCAATGCCAGAGGGACGGGAAGTTTATGGCAAACTGAAAGATTCTTTTGTGCGTATTTGAAACTATCAAGAACCGTTAGGCAACAAGGTTCTGTTAGAATTTTGTGGTCACTGTCCAAATCACACATAAGAACTTCCGTAATATTTTATAAGCTTGTTGTTTAGTTGCGTAACAGTTTCATCTTTTTATTTCCTGTTCTGATGAGATGCATATTAAGACGAAATTTCTTTTTGACTGGCCTCACTTTGAATAATTTAGATCTCTAATATGATTAAATATGTCTAGCTTTTAAAAACTTCATTTTTAATTGTCATTATTAGATTGAAATTCAATCAAGTGTTGAAAGTCGGACAACGAAAGGGTCCTTTCAATTCTCCAGATTTGTACTTGGTTGGTATAAATTATATATTTACGTATTCATGATCTTAAACATACTTTTATGCTAATAAACTATGGAAAAATTGCTTATATAACTTTCGTAGAGATTCGTAATTGTGATATCATACAATACTGTGAAAATGGATGATAACAAACACGATATACAGATTATCAAACCAAGTAACATTAAAACCGCTTTGGGAAAACAGCACATAATGGGAGTGCGAAATTATTGTTCCAGAACAATGTATCTGATGAACTTTATCATTAAGTTAATGCCATTGGCAGCTATTTACATTGCAAAAAAGTTAATTGTAATGTCGTGGTAATGAACCTTGTAAAATATGATATTTCGTTAAAAAAGTTATATTTAATAAAACGCCATTTTATCTACTTTAACATCAATTAATTTTCCACCATTGACTAGTTGATCTTAGCGAAATTAGATTTAAAATGTAAACATATTTCTATATATCTTACTTATTCGAATTCCTAATGATAAGAAGGGCGATTTCTTATAATTAAATATCAATAATTAAATTGTTCTTTTTTACTCAACGATTGTGGTTTTTTATTTGTGACGTATCTTGCAGTTTTTGACAAATTCTGATTTTTTCCTGAACCTAGCTTTTTAAATAATTATGACATAGATTATTCTCTTTAATAGTTATTTGTACACCAAGGCGCTAAAGTTTTTCTTTTTTTCAGGAATGTGGATTTAGTTGCCGAGGCCCGCAGGGCCGAGGCAAATAAACTACATGAGAGATAAAAAAGGAAGTTGAGTACCGAGGTACACATTATTTTTTTAGTCGAGAAATCGAGAAATTAACAATTTTTTACCAAATTTTATAGGTTATGTCGACGTTTTCTTTCGCTCTCCTGTCACCCCGCCAACTATAAAAAATCTTAAAACAATAAATTGCTTCACTGCCGATTTCTTGCATTTTAATGACGATGTCGACGTTATTCACTGTCGATTTAAAAAAATGTTTGTAGTTTTTACTTCAATAAAATTTGAGCAACGTCACGTTATTAAAACCGAAAGCTGCTTAATTGGTTTATCTATCGTATATGATTCTCTACACCAAATTGCAAAACAAGTTATAAGAAATAAATTGGTAGATTAATATTGTTTTATTACAAACTTTAAACATAAACTATAATAATAAATTCTTGTGCAATAAAAGCAAAAGGTTATTAATATTAATATCAACGCGTAGATCTGTTCTCAGTTCAAACATTTTAAAACCACCGACGTTCCATTCTTCTTGATAATTACTATTGGCAACGCTGTCTAGTGAAAAATGTGGAGAGAATTATAATTTTAAGGTTAAATGTTTTGTTAAGACTCTAGTTTGTCAGTACATAAAAGTAGGGTGAACAAATATTTAATAATATTTTTTAAAAACATTACATTATAAACTCTACTTTTAGATTTGATAGTGTATGTAGAACCAAGTGAAATTAGAACACGATGTTCAGTCACTATAACTTTCAATTTAAAAAAAAACGACAAGAAACATAGGAACAGCAGAAGTAAGCTGCTCGCAATGAAAGTTATATTGTTATTACTATCATCTTTTTTATTAATTCTTCTCAATGGAAAAAGGTGTGGCCATGTTTCAAAAGTGTAATACCTAGGTAGAGTCTCTCCCTACAGATTTGTAACACGGTCCTTATCGTCACTGGTTTAAGCGAATATGTTTATTATGTAGGTTTTACAATAATCCCATGCATGTTCGAGAGTATTATATTGGCAATGATAAGGGGGCAAACGTAATACATCTATACCATGTTGACCAAGAACTGTATCATTTTTTTTATATGAGTAAGTCAGTAAAGATTGGTTCAATTGATTCCCGCAATTGGCTTTTTGTAAACTCTAGTCAAATACAATATCTTTACTAATTAATTAATTTTGTAGGTGCTGATTTTTTACAGATCGATTTGGTGGTTTATCAAGTTATACAGAGTGGTTGGGTGCTTTATCCATGATTGCCAACACTTTATCTTGAGAAAACATCGGCTTAACAATGCAGGAATTAACTAATTTAACACCCATATTTTAAAGATGTTGCCATTCATGGTGTTACGATAATCACGATAATTTTTTTGTATCTAACAGAAGACTTCGCATATCCACACATGCACAACTAGCGTGTAGGACTGTATTAATCGTTTTCCCTCAGTTTTTCTAATCTTGTAACTAGTTGTTTGCAAATCATCGTCATTTACTCAAGTTTTTTGCTGAAAACCATATTTCTACTCGTATCCATGTTTGATCTAAGTAGAGAAATTTTACATTTTGATAATTTTCCAAATATTGCAACATTGTTCATAATAATTCATTATTTTGCTACAATAAACGACCGTTTCATTGGAATTTTTCTATTTTTTTCAAATGTATACTTGAAGCCTAACGACTTGAAAATTGTGTACAAAGTAGTGGGCCCGTAATTATATTTAAATTTATCTCTTGCAAAGTGTAACAGTTTGTCGAGATTGAAATATTCCTCTTGAATTTTACGGCGTAATTTTTTTAGAAAATAGTTTTCAAATAATTGTCGTTTCTTTCACCCCCTCTTACGTTTGTATGAAGTCGATTTTTCGCCGCGCAGATTCGCTTGTAAAATACTGATTGTTGTACTTCGCGATACGTAGTTGCAGAATAATATTAAAATTTAAAAAACAATCAAAATCTGTCTGAATGATCGAAAAAATGTACATCCGTTGTTCATCAATCTAAGTTCGGCAATAATTTTTGATTATTTTCATAATATCGACCAAGAGATGTTTTCATACCTGCCGTTAACAAATTTCTCGTTTTTTGAGCATATTTGTGCAAACAATAAAAATTTGCGTTTAAAACGTGCTAGTAATAATAAAAAACAATCTGCACGAATTTTATTTTTAAGCAAATAAAAGTCCTAATCAGATAAATGTCATGCAGTATTACCATGCTGTATTGCATGAAAAATAATTATTTAGGGTTTTTTAAATTTTGCCAACCTAATTCAACAGACAGTGATTGTTTAAGTTTTGAACAGAGTATCTATCAGTGTATCTGGAACGCTCTGAAGTTAGTTGCAGTCACCTGCGCCATATTGCCTGAAATCAGCAAACGAATTACAGTTGTCTGTAAATAAATTCTGAGTTACAGAATTATAAATGAATTTACAATGTATAATTTAATAACAAATAGTGTTGTACTAGAACTGATACGCAAATATGAACCTTAAAGGCAAGGGGTCTCCCGTCTCTCGTTTTTATATAAACAAGGAATTCCTGATCCGAATCTTGACTAAATTTATAATAATTTAAAAACAGATACGTTTAAATATAAACAGTGAATTGCAACTCCTTTACATTTCATATAGACACATGGTGCCCACGGCTTAAGTCTATTGTAGTGATAATAATGAATCAATAATTGCTTTATTCGATAAGTTAGAAGCGCACTATCCATTTAATTTGGATTAATATTATAAAAAACAACGGATTTAAGTTCTTAAAACTGATATAATAATGACCTATTTTGTAGTAGAAACTTTTTTCTGAAAACTATCACAACCCGCTCTTTTTATATTTTTTATATCAATTATTTCTGCAATGGTACTATTTATAAAAATGGAAAATAATTTACTTTTTAATTGAATATTTCACTATACGATACGTAACGATATTGCTTTCTAAAAAGCAAGCGAATGAAACTCTACCGAGTTCTAAGTGTTATCTTCCAAGTGAACTAGCTTTTCGATAACTAATACACTATAAATTAATTTACATGCTTCGTTATTATTTAAAAATCAGAACTTTAAATAACACGACTTAAATATCGTTTAAAAACCTTTTTATTTAGAACAACATAACAGCTAATTGTGGAAAGTTTTTGGGGTATTATATATGAATAACAAAGATGCTATGAGTAGATAAAACACAAACACGTTGGATTTAATTCAATCAATGTATTTTTAATTGAATTATGTTAAAATCAGCTTTATCGATTGTTGACTATACATAAAATTTGCTAATTAAACATAAAAATACACCAGCATGAAGTTAATAGGATTACTCTTGAACTAAATGGGAATGTAAAATGCTAGCAACGTAATCCCTTTGTTTTCCACTGCGGTCGAACTAGATCTCTATTTTCTAGGTCACTCGTATTCTTTGTCCCTGGAGTGGCTTTGCTTATATCCGAGCTTATTTCAAACTGCCATAGGTATTCCTATATTTCAACTTTATTTGCTTGTGTTAAAGATTTTCCAGAACGTTAGAAATTTAAGATATTGCAATATATAATCCATATTATTACTTCTAAAATTGTTTCTTATGACATTAATAATAACTGAACATGTGGTTTATATAACAAGGTGCAGTTTCCTTTTTTGAATATATTTGGTTATATTATGTAGTTTTGCAAATATTATTCTACGATGTCTATACTCTGGGTAAATAATAAACTGCACGATATGCCACAATAAAAATGTACATTATAGCTGGCAATATTCGTAACTTTGCCTATTTAAGTAAATTTAATAATATGAATCACTGCCATATAAAGCAACTCAAGATTTAACTGTACTTATTGCCTATAGCGACAGGAAGTTACTTGGGCCAAAACATAATGCGTCATTAAACAGCTAACACTAAATTAAATTATTTGCACACAAGTCAAGGTTAGCCTAATGGGATTCGAAAATTAATTCTGCAATGTATTAATTACTTCCCACCAGTGCAAGCCTAAAATACTTAGTAATAACACCTTCAAATTAAAATAGCATTTCGAAAACGGCACTATAATAAACAGTTGAAGCAAAAGTATCTGTATTGTTTTGTGGTAATTAGATGAGTACTTTGCTCACATATGAAATTGCAAAACCGTCCTCTGCCGTACTGATATGGTTCTAAATTATGCATCCTGTTCCTATAAAATAGCTGTCACGTCATATCAATTTGGAAATTTTGGAAATGTAGCTCTTAACTACATAGTTTATATTTGCACTGGTGACAAGGCGTTGATTATTAATTCATTACGTAACTTCATTTCCTATTGCTGCTACCTACATACTCGCTGTTAGCAGATGCGCTTGATATCAAATGATCAGTGACGTTGACAATAGCTTCGGCTTAGTAATTCCATTAATAGAAGCGGAAGGAATAACCACTCGCATCTTATTTTTAGGTCGACCAACTTCTGCTGTAACTGCATTGCCCAAAAAAAAATCAAGCAAAATGGGTGGTACAAGTCGAACTAAATTTATTCGCAAAATAAAAAATTATCTTGTACTATCATCACCTAATAAAAGGTTCTAAAGAGAAATACTGGTAAAAGTAGGCTGTTCTCTACAGCACGGCCCAATCAATTCAGCAAACGGTACAGCCATAAATAACTGCCGTCTCGAAATTAAGAGTCAACAACTTTCTCCCAGCATATATTTAGGAACATCTTTTGGTTTTGGCTGGGAGATGACAAAATCATAGTCTTAACGATGAATTTGAATGAGGCAAACCTCGTGTTTTAGCAGTTAGACTAATTATATTACATATAACTACAGCATAACTAGAATAACTTTTAAGAAATAATTATTAAAGAACAGATATGAAACCGGGTTAATGAAAATAACGCGTTTGATATAAAATTATAGACCATGTCTAATTTATTTTCGAAAATGATCCAAATTCTAGCAAGATTTCTGCTAAAAACTTGAAAGTATAAAATCTCAAGTTAGTTTTTCATAGTGTAGGTGTTTTATTTTCAAATAGGCAACGTAACCTTTTCGAATGTTCGGCGTCCTTCAAAATGAATGGCTTTAACAGGTTTTGCAATGCACTAACGTTCTGATATTTCACGAAATTTCTAGAAAAATTAGTTGAATTTAAGTACTAACTATAGAAATTAAGTTTATCATAACCTCTGTTATAAAATGTAATCTTAGGTTCCAAAATTTTAATTTACTATAAGATAACTGTATATAACGGACATAATAATCTCATCATTTTCAATTTCCACTTTCATTTTAGAAGGAAGTAGAATCTATATTTGGAAGACGGTTTCTACTGCGAAAGTCTAAAATACATCTGAAATTACAAGATAAAGTATGATCAAAAATTATTTTCATCTAGTATAGCTATGGAATAGTTCCTAATTTAGGAATGCAACTACATTTATATTTGAATGTTAAACTTGACATTTGATTTTTAAGTGTGATATAGTTACATTCATAAATTAGGAACTATTCCATAGCCATACTAGATGAAAGTAATTTTTGATCATACTATATTATTATACATTATACATAATATTCAGGATTTTTCCACATGACTTATTGACCAACGGCACCAGTTTTTGGCATATAGGACTTTTTAAAAGATTGTAACGCCTTTGTGAAATATTATTGACGTAGGTGTAGAGAGGAAGAAACGCCTTTTTTAAGGATGACTTATGTGTTTATGGAGACCTCAAAGAAAGCGTGGGAAGAGCACCCAATAAAAAAGGCCTGTTCAAAAAATACACAAAGTTAATAAAATTAATTGAAATCGACGAATTCTTCGAGAGAAACCCGAAGATAAACAGCGCTTATCTTCCGAATCAAATGAAGGCTCCACCAAGGGTTGGTTTCAATAAAACAGATCAAGTTATATATGGTGGTTTTTCTAATGTACAAATCAGTTATGTTTAATTGACTAATTTCTCGAAGAATTAACGTTATTATACCAATATACAGCTAATAACACAAAAATATTGTTGTGGAACTTGGACCTTGCACAAGTTGAGCAAGACCAAGACTTGATAAAAAACAGAAGAGACGTTTCCAAAGTTTGCAAGATTTCCTTGTCTCAGCCATCACTATTCCCAGTTCCTAAACTAACGTAGATTTTTACAATATTTGAAATGTCAAAAACTTATTGCATGTTAAACTTGTCTTTCATACTTTGCAAAATTTCCCTCCGGCTTTAATACAGGAGAAACTAAATTATATTTAATGATTATGGACATTAAAATCCTACGGTTCAATATAAAGACGACTTCTTAGTCGAATAATTGGAAGTGACAGGCAAATTGTTCAAAATTGAAGTGCAGCCTGGGAACATTTTCTTCGTGTTTCGATGCTGTTCGCGAAGATATATCTGCATTCCTAATTGCGCCACGCAATTTTTTACCTCGTTACACGCTCTTCATACTTTGAGATATAACGTCTAATAACATATAATTTGCACTACCAAATGATGTTGATTTAGGTCTACCTGATATGTAAATACGAATTGTAGGAAGTAATTAGCGGTGCAAGAAAATTATTGCTTTTTAACTGGTACTTACCGCATTTTGCAATGGTATTTGATTGAACTTTGATCAAACACATGTGCTTATTATATCATCGGCCGCAGTCTTATTTCTTTTTAACAAAGATAATTGTTGCTAGTTTAAATTTAAAATATGGATAATTCCAGTCATATCCACCTTTTTACAAGATTCTGTTATTTTATAAATATTTAAGCTGAACACTTAAAAATTACATTTTAAAGCCATTGAAGTAAGCTGCGTATAGATTTGATCTATTGTAATTATATCAGTTCATATATTTATTTTTCACAATGTATTAGAATTTCAACAGAAAATTTAAGAATAAATAAAAGTAAAATCTAAAACTCACCTTTCATTTACTTTAGTAATTCGGGAAAATCGTTTAGGAATGAATACAAAAACAGCGTGTAACGTTAAACTGATTTTGTCTTAATTCGTTTCCTTGGGACCTTTTTCCTGACTGCTGTGTTATGTAAAGAAAGCTCGATAGGAGAAACATTTTCAAAAATCGCTTTGCTAAATAAATCAAGTTCCTAATTTCACTGCTATTTGCATAGCAAAAACATTTGGTTGTCAAAAAGGCTGTGTAGAAAGCAAAGGTGCTACAACTCGGCGAATTAAAAAGTATTAGTATTAGACTGAACGATTAACGAATGTGACTGTATGCCTAACTGAAACGACAATATTTTAATGTATAGGTCAACGCTTTACATTTACATTCTATTTTTAGTATCTTTGCAAATTTTATCATCTAGGATGTAGTTGACATTTTCGCTTTTCTACCATAAAACGACTAAAGGTTATGTCTTTACTTTTACTCTAGGCTGTTTTGAAAACGCTAACGAATCCTTTGTTATGCAAGGTAGTTAGCAAATGTCGTCAAATAAGTTAAATTCGCGTTCCTCCAAATTTTTTAGCATATTCATATTTTGTTTGTAAACATTATTTAAATATAGAATATAGAATATTGACCACATTGCAATTTGAAAAGTAAACTTTTCTGATTATTTTTCTTCTCTTCTTCCTCTTACTATAGGCTAGTGGCCTGTTTTAACCACAAAGTGTTTCTATGAGTCCTCTTTGCCCTTAGGCCGGGTAGGTGGCTAGCCTTGCCCGTCGAAAGTGAGGAAGAGTTCCCTTGTTTAGGGGTTTTAACGACTACCGCAGGTGTTAGCGTGGTAGCCGGGGAGCGTACGATTTTTAAAATCCTTTTAGAGTCCGCCGGGATTCGAACCAGGGCCGGCCACCTGAGAGACGAGCATTTGCTCACGAGGTTATCCGCTCACACTTTTCTAATTGCAAGCTTTAGTCATTCAAATTTGACTATTATTCCAAGAACAACGTAATAGCTAATAGCACTCGATTACATTTATATAATTTGCATGTATAGCATAAACAGGTGAAAATTGTTTTGATCTGTTAAACAGCTAACCTATGTTTTTCATATCCTTAAATTCAAACCTTTTTCGATCTCTTTGTAATCTAGATATATGATATCTTATATGTTTAAACTGTTTCATTAATAATATATAATATGCGATTTTACGCTCAAAATCAGAAAAGAAACAATCTCATTATATATTGTTTTTATTGATCTATAGCTACTAAAATAGTACGATTATAGCCGCTGATGTAAAATATTTTTTAGGGAGTCTCCAGGATTGGACTATGGAATCATGATTTTATAACATTTATATTTTCATATTATTTACATGCGCTTGTAAATAAAAAAGGAAGCTTATACTAATTCTTGTATGAAAAGGTGTCTCTATTATAACTCTTGCTACATATTTTTACAATAGAAGTTGTTAATAGTTCCTTATTAACAATTAATTTTTAAGCAAAATATATCCATTGGAGTTAAATACGAAAATTAATGTCTAGGTTACAATAGTTATTTACTATACAAGTGGGATAACAGCATCATTAATATACGTGTGTGTAAGTTACAAACGAGTGCTTAGCACGAGTTATGTAAGCACCCAAGTAAAGGGTGTTTTTTTAGAGTGGGAGAATTTTAAATTGAAATAAAACACAGAAAAATGTTTTTAATATCCATGAAATCGGCTTTATTTGAAAGATAATTTTATGGAATTTATGTTTGAATATGATTTCGGGCATGTGACCGTCGCGGCTGGCGTGTACATGACGTAATCTGGAGGTCCAATTTTCACACACTCTTCGCAGTATATCAGGCTGTATTTCGGCAATAAAGCGTCGAATGTTGGCTTCCAAGTGCTCAATTGTTTCCGGTTTATCGACTTAGACATGCGACTTTACATATCCTCAAAGAAAATTATCTAACTGCGTCAAATCGCACGAAAGAGGTGGCCAGTTAACAGATCCATTTCGTGGATCCATTTTGTGGATCTGTTAATTGGCCACCTCTTTCGTGCAATTTGACACCGTTAGATTATTTTCTTTGAGGATATGTAAAGTCGCATGTCTACGTCGATAAACCGGAAACAATTGAGCACTTGGAAGCCAACATTCGACGCGTTATTGCCGAAATACAGCCTGATTTACTGCGAAGAGTGTGTGAAAATTGGACCTCCAGATTACGTCATGTACACGCCAGCCGCGACGGTCACATGCCCGAAATCATATTCAAACATAAATTCCATAAAATTATCTTTCAAATAAAGCCGATTTCATGGATATTAAAAACATTTTTCTGTGTTTTATTTTAATTTAAAGTTCTCCCACTCTAAAAACTACACCCTTTATATTAATGATGCATTATCACACATGTATTGTACAATATTTTATCTACGACTGCCTAAAATTGAGAAAAGTGCATTAAGAGAAATGTCAGATCTGTCATTTTCAAAAATATTTTAGTAGGCAAATGTCATTATGTCATTCATTTGACACTATTTCAATTAGGTAATGAAGTCATTACACAACTCAGTTGCGTAATGAAACCATTACATAACTGAGTGGTGTAATGAGCTTCATTACCTAACTGAAATAGTGTCAAATGAGTGACGTAATGAGTTACTTATCCACCGGAGTAGATAATTAGTATATTATGATACGAGTTTTATAAGAAGCATTTTGTAGCACGCACGGATTTAGGGTACGACGAGCGAAGCGAGGAGTGCCCTAAAGGAGTAAGTGCTACAAAATGCCTTATAAACGAGGTATCATACAGTATTTTATCTACTTTGCCACTTTTTTAAGCAAAAAAATGAAAATTTTTAGTATTTTTATTATAGCATCGCTTTGTGTCTATTACGATACGCAAACGCGTATCGTAATAGCCTCAGTACGAACGCAAAGTAGATAATAGTATATTACGCAACAGGTTTAGAAAAGTGAAGTTTTACTCAACAAATATAGCTGGTTTGAGTACTAGCGGTCGCAAGTACTTAAATAGCTATACGAGTTCAGTAAAACCACTTTTCTAATGCGTATCGTATACTTTTTTATCCCATTCCATGTAGAAATGTGAAATATTAGATTTTTATATAAAAGTGACATTAAATGTAAAAACCAAGCTGAGCAGAACTCGTTTTTATGTACTAAAGCACAAAGAAGTTGCAGTTGATGTTATGAATTTGGCAGTACTGAAGTGTATTGTTGATGGCACTGTAAGTCTATGTTATATTCGAGATTAGCAGGTTAAGTTTTGCGGTAATCTGTGTCAAAACTAAGGCAAAACCTAACCTGCTAACCTCGAATTTAACATATACTTGCAGTGTCACCAACAATACATTTCAGTATTATCAACCGTAAAACGAATCGTTGTTGCTATGCTGTAATGGTTGGTATGGTGTGAAGTACCGCATTACTCAACAATTTTTCATGTAGAAATGTAGTACATTATTATATGAAATGCGATAAAATATTAAAAAAGAACTAATTTGCACTTCTGCTGTTTTCACTGTCCTATGTTAAAACTATTTCTTATACAGGGAGTTTATTATAACGCGCAATGAGTACATGCGTTTATTTTAAAATGCAATATGGAAACGTTACTGAGTATGTAAAAACATAATAGGTATATTCTACAGAGGAAGGAATTCTGTTGATCAAATGGTATAAAGACTTCAGTTTACAGCAAGTATGTGGGTTATTATATGCTCTGTTGTTCTTTCTGATGCTTATTTTTCAATAAAATTACGGTTCATATATTGCATTTTAAAATAAACGCATTTACACATGGCATGGCGTACCTTTAGAAACCAATAGTAACAATTAAGTCCTCATGGAAACGGGAATGCCACATTGCGCATTAAAATAAATTCACTGTATAATAGTATTTTATTCAAGAAGTTTATAAAACATGTCTTTTTTTAAAGTGGGAAAAAACACACACGAGCGAAGCGATTGTTGTAAGCCCACAAGTAAAATAAAAACCCTCTCTAAACAAATTTCATAGATAATCTTTTGGAATTAATTAATAAAATTCGCTACATTTTGTATGCATTTTAAACTTCCAATAGTTGGCAACGCATGGTTGTCATGTGAACCTTGTAAAAAAAATATCGAAGTATATTGTTGCTGGCACTGTCAGTCGATGTCAAATGCGAGGTTAGTAGGTTAGGTTTTTCGTCAGTTTGACACGACACAAAACCTAACTTATATCACTAAATAGTGATTTTTTTATTTCATAGTTGTTTTTTATTTTACAGTTATATTTTTATTTTACACTTTTCAATAACGACATATTTTAGACATTAAAAAGTGTCAAACAACAATTACTTATCAATGAGGTGTTACAAAAGCTATTTTAATGTATTCCATTATCCAAATTTTCTACAATTTAAAACCCTTTAAAATATTTTTTTCCGTGCAAGGCATGATAGGATGCACAATATTGACCAACTCCGTAGGTGGATAAACGATGGTGTTTTATTTTTCAGGAGTATGCACGAATGAATCCCTCATTGCCGCCCTGCCAAGACCCTGCTCATGGTCACTGTAGGGAACTCAACCCTCGTTAATTAAACATAACTCTATTTGTGGAAGCTTGCCGACAATAGAAAACCCATTGTGTAATTTTAACTTTTTATTTACTGCACCGTGCCCCAGAAACTTGCGTAACAAGAGTTTAAAAATAAAAAGGGACTCTTCATTTGATCCTACGATACTTGAACTAAAATAGGCTTTGTAAATATTTGCTGTTCTAGTGAGTGAGTTGAAACTTGAAAGTAAATGATTATTCTCCTGGTATGTTCGTGTTTGAGTAGTATAACAAATAATCAAGTGATGGTTCAGTCATCGTTATGCGCTAGAAAACTATTTAACTAATAATTCCATAAGGATACCATTGAATGCTTTATTAGTACAAACATAGGAGAAGGTGTTATTTTGAGACATCCCACATATAATCCATTCACTCCTTTTTTGCATGAAGGGTGGCCTGGATTTTTGTTGTTAGGTTGCACATGCACAAAACCGTAATTTTTATTTTGTTGTATTACCTGCATAACCTCCAAGAAATTTACTGTCATTTGACAGAACAGAATATTGTTGCCAGACGGACTTCTTACATTGATAGTACATAATAATGTGGAGAAATATTTAAAATCTCAAGTATCGTAAGACCTTCCACGTACTTAATTAAAAATGTTGCTAATTACAGAATTACTGAAACTGGATACATAGATCAAAATTACTATTAAGTTCCATTTCCTATTCTGCTTAAATATGGCAACTTTGCATTTGAACGTATTTTGTCATATTTTCTAACCTCAAATGTAAACCTCGCTTAAACACAACGAAGTAATTTTACACAGCTAAATTGGGGAAATTGTAATGGCCAACCTTCATGCCAATAATATGTGAACAGCGTTTATAGAATTTTTGGGCGTATTTATTTATTGAGAGGGGTTGATTTTGGATCCTATGATCAGCTGATATCTAGGGTACCTGGCACTCTGCATGCCTAGATATAACAAACACACAAACGTCTTAGAACTATGAGTATTTGATTTATTTTTTGGGATAGCATCACAAGGGTCTCCGCAGTATTCGCTTATGTGTGAGGTTCTTGTGATTATGTGACTGCTACAAACTTGACTAAGTAGCTTATCATAAAAAATACCATAATATAGATACAAGCTTTTCGAAATGATTTATTGATAACACCGAGTATAACGCATCGTATTATCTTTAGCCCAACAATTTCAATTAATATCAAATATCACTTACATGTCACTGATTGCTCTAATAGGGACTTTTACTCTTCATATATAAAAAGTTATTATCAGTAAGAACAGCAAAGTAGGAAAATATTTCTAGTTACCTCTTTCGAATCTAAAACTTACAAATTTATAATATATACGGTGCGAAATTATAATAATAATATACACTCTTTAAAATATAGATCATATAAATATATTAAAATTCTTTTATATCTATCAAGAGAATAAATACTGCTCATTAGAAATTATTACTTGTACAACTGTATATGTTTACAGACAATCGAATTATCTCTTATTGCGACGCATATTAATGATCACTGTGAATGGAAATGGAAAGTGTCGATTTTATTTCTTGAATAGCTGCCGTCATTTCCGTATATTGTTGCTTTAGCAACAATTGCATGTTTAGCAGTTCCTTCTCCATTTGTGTATAATTAGATTTAGATTTTGCTTCAAGCTTTTCAAGTTTTTCCAGTAATGGTTTCAAAGAAGGCACATCTTTTCGCTCAGCGTTTTGGAGCAAAGGTGCTTCATTAGCGATCTTCTTAGTATCTTCCTGTTGTGTTTTTTCAACAGAAATCTGTGTACGTAAAGTTACAGTTGGTGTTACTGGGGGAGTTTCCTCAAGTCCACGACTTTGTTCGTAATTTTTTTCAGCAGATGTTTCGGTCGGAGTTTTGATATCTGTTGCTTTATCTTCAGGTTTTTTAATACTCTGTGTATTTTTATGGGTGGTTGAGTTATCTATTTTAATTATTTCGCTAGTCCTCAAGGTAGTTGTGTTTATGCTCCGTGTTAACTCACCCGGTTTTTCATTGTTTAATGCAATATCCAGGTTTTTAGCGGTTGTAGTTGGAGATATGGGTGAATTTCCATTGCTTGGAAAATAGGAATGGACTGACTTATTCGTACTTACTAATGTCTCAGCTTTGCTGGAATCAAGTTTAGAGCTACCTACATCAATGGATTTTGTTTCAACTTTGATATTTTCAGTAGATAACACACGATCTGTGGAGCGACTTGTAAAACTATAAACTTCAACTTGGTGAGTGCGGCTCTCTTCTGTTTCTTTTTTGGTCATTTCATCCCCCGAAGCGACAACCTGTGATCCCTTTTCTGACGTATTTCTTTCATCCATGGTGGAGTACTATCTGAAAGCTCAACTTTCTTTACAAGATTTGATATACTGGGTTTCTTTTTTGGAAGAGCTTTCATCCAAGCTGGCACATCAGAGGGGTTTTCAGTAGTCGTCGTCGTAGTAGTAGTAACAACATCGTTTTGTATGACTGTTTTCATTTGTGGTTTCTGCTTTAACTCTAAAACTAACTGTGCAACTGATTCCATTTTTGTGGAAACTGTATTCTGTTTCTCGCTTGTTTCGGACATTTGCTCCATACTATCATCACTATCAACGTCTAAACTGTCTGTAGTAGACTGACTCCTGTGTAACTTATTTTCCTTCATAAATACTTGACTGGGTGGCCGCCCTGCGCTGCGAGGCCTTGATCGACGTTTATCCTCAAGCGGAGATGTCACTTCAATTTCGGAAAAAGCTTCTTTTGTCACTTTTAAATCTGCAAATCATATAATTGGATGTAATACTATACTACAAAGCATGTGTTCAATCTATACCTGATACTTCAAGTGAGGCCCGGTGACTTTTTTTATCAACTACTGCGGCAGATGATAATGGACTCTCTGAAATATATAAATATATTTTCAATAAATATTCTCATGGGAAATATATACGTAATAAATGAATCCGACCTTCGCTATCGATAAGTTATGTTGCCGTGGTTTATCTTATAAGGAAAATATATAACTGATAAAGCTGTTTACGTAACATGCTGTCCGTTGCGAGAGTGCTTTAAGTGGCTGTCTGACTGAAAAATTTGCAAGCCATGTTTGCTTTTAACCGAAAAGGGGTTGTTGAAGTAATTCGATTGCCCGAAGCCGAATTGCTAGCAAACAGAAACATGTTTGTTATGTATCGGTTTACTTTATCAATATTTGGAGCCGGTCCAATTCTTGAAAGATCAACATTCCTTTAAATTATTTTATACATTCTGAGCATTCTAGGAGTTCAGTAGCGCCTACTTTGCCCCGGGGAGGTCTGGGGGCTAAAAACTTCAATAGAGTAGATATTTGTGAATAGAGCAATTAGAATCAAGTCGACGTTTCTATTACTATCACTGCAACGTCTATCTTCACATTATCACAGTTTTTACAGGGTGTTTCACGAAGAATGATACATATTTTAGTATGTTATAGTATTGTTTTTGAGCAAAAAAACTTCCGTTGAATATGTCTAATTCTCAATGGTTACTAAAATACAGCGATTTTAATGTGGAGGGCATTTCAAAGCAATTATCCAGTAGGCCGGCGTAAAACCATTGTCATTTATCAGTAGTTGACATATAACATTAAGTAGCTGATGTGTGGGCTCAATATTGTTAAAGGATATTTCCTTGATCACAAGGGCCAGTATGATCTTTCAACATGATGGCGCACATTACAGTCGACATGTGACACAGTACCTAAACCAAGGTTTTGGAGAACGGTGTATCGGCTGTGGTGGTCCCATCAATTGGCCAATTAGATCTCCGTGTCTAACTCCATTGAATTAAGGGTTATGAGGATGGATAAAAAATTGTGTTTATCGAGACGAAGTAAATACGCGTAATGAATTAATCGTTCGCATTATGACCCGTGCTGCACAGCAACATGCTCAACATTTCACTAGAGCAGCGAAGTGAGTTGAACTTGGGGGTGGTATTTTTTAACCATTTCTTGAAAATCAGTACTTTATTTTGTAATCAACTGTTAGTTGTCAGAATTAATAAAATCGTTCATGCAGTAATTCAACTGACCGTATCTCAGTGACCATGCACAATTGGACACATGTTCATCTGAACTTTTTTGCTCAAAGTGAACAATACTGTAACACACTAAAATATGTACCATATCTCGTAAAATACCCTCTATATTTTAAGCTTAAGTACGCCGCGGTTTAAGTTATTTATAATTTCCTCCATACAATTGAGGTTCTAGAAAAGCTTACAACTAAGCTATATGACCCATCAGCAGTATAAGTTCAACGTAATTATTTATACCGCAGTTATATATAATTTATCGATAGTAAAATTGAGGGCAAGATTAAAATTATCTGAAACATCGTTTTTATTCAGGTGCTATCGGTTGTAAATTATATTTAATGTAATTAATTTATGTTTCGTTTCGATGGGTGTATAGTTAAACCTTGCCAAATTTTAACACACCGATACTCTAATTCAATTTTATACACGTATTAGTCATAGAAATTAAAATTCTTGCTACATCAACATATTTAATACGATGACGTTTAATACAATTTTCTTAATTCTAATTATTTTATTGTTCTCCTTGCAAAGGTTTTTCGTTGAGCAAGTATTCAAATGTTTTCTTCAATTGCTGTTATCTATGAAATTATTCGATGTATTTAATAATTAGAAAATTTAATTAAAAAAATTAAATAAGATTCTATAAGCATTTGTAGATCTATAGCGTATATAAGACACAAAAAATGTCATCAAGATTGAAACAAGATATATTGATAAGTAATAGATATATTTTATCGGATTTCCTAATTAAGTGTCAGGGTTTCATGGTTGCAACATTTTTGAAATGCAATTCAAGTGAATTAATTACGTAATATTTGCATTACACTAGTACGAAGGAAAATAACTAAAACAGGCATATCTTTCAAGATATATTCAGCAGTTACAGAGTAAATAAGCGGATATTTTGTCACCGATCATGTATTTTATATTCGCGCTTAACTTAGACAATCAAAAATCTTGTTTTGCATAATATAAACTGAGTTTTAGTTTATTTCTAAATTTCTGTTATGGTGTGTTTGTATTTGCTTGTATTTATTGTAGAATTTGCAAAGTGAAACTGTCATCTAGATAAACGCGAATGTAATTTTTAGTATATTTATTGACAAGCAGATTTATGAAAAACCCATAAACGTAAACAATTAAGCAAATGCAGAACAGTGGTGTAAGAGTATGCAATACATTGTTAATGTGAACTACCTGCACTGTTTAGATGCAGAAACAAGCCATAATAAGTGAATTATAATTATTACTTTACCAGGTTTTTCTATTGGGACAGAATCATCTACTACTTCTACATTTTCAATTGGGAAAAATCCTTTAGCCTTGTCCCGTTGTCCATACCAGATATACCTTCCTTTTCTGAGTACAGTAATAATATCACCAATCTCCAAACTCAATTCGTTCCCGTCCTTTCCTTTATGTGATTTTATAACTCGACATTTCATCACAACCTCTGCGAAAACACAAAACTTATTATGAAAAAGGGGCTTAGAATAAACTAGACAATTTCAAACTTTACCGTCCATTTTGGCACCTCCTATGAATTGGCACGTCGCTTTAGAACTGATAGGTGTATATCTCTACTCGTAAGTGTTAATAACTGAGCAAATAGATAAGCATAGATATTGCATCGATAACTAGCTAAACTTGTAACGGCATGAGACTAAATAAGAGAGGTACTTTTTTGATTGAGGAAAAGTTTACCATTAAAGGTCATGTTTGACAATCGACATTGCAGCTAGTAGAAAGATAACAAAAAAAATGTCAATATATAATATGTACGAGTATATCCTATATAAATAGCTGTGAATTACCTCTCCTAATTGTTCTGACTACTATATGCATTAACTATATGGAGTCTAAATATAGATTTAAATAGCAAGTAACTCGATAAATAACAATGGTTATTCATAACAGTCTTAATTGCTTAACAAAGATTATACTACAGAATTACTCTTCGCTTTCTTGTTTAACGGATCCAATGTACTGACAAAAAGTATCGTTTATAATTACTACTTTTAAAAAATCAATTGCTGTATAAAAATATGCATCGCTAGTTAAGCCAAATCACATTTACAAATTTCGTTAGCCGTAAGTTGTTTCAGGATGGGCGAAACACGGAAAAACTACAGTTTACAGTAGTTTATTTGTTTTAGAAATATAAACAAGACTAAACTAGCAATTAATATTTTATATTATTAGAAACAGAAATTGTACTAAAATAACATACTTTGTATATATTTAGCAAAAAGTTGTAGCTATACAAAAGCAGGGAAGTCGATTAATCAATCCTCTTTAGTAATTGTGTTATGGCCATTGCACTTTCATATTTGTATAACCAAAAACAACATATGCACTGTATAAACTATAAACCATAATTGGACAAAAGTTGTGTGATATATAATTTTAGTTTTATTACACTTTCACTCGAGCAACGAGAAACCGATGTTTAGATTAAAGTAACTGCAATTTGTAGTTTCAAGTTTCTTTTATATGTTGCATAATTGTTTATTATTTAAAGAAGTCATTTGATATTTGCTTTTGAGTATTGATAGATTTTAAAAATTCTTTAGAGTACTACAAAGTATAACAACAATGTACAAAATTTAAATGTATGGCAGCAGTTTGTCTATTTGTAAATTGTAAAAAAGACAATTCTCCAGCCAATCTGCGAAGAAATCTTGAGAATTAGAGAAATAATTAATATTATGCGAAGAATGTCTATAAAACTCTTGTGATATTAATGTGTAATGTATACTATTATTAACGCATGCATATTTAGAACGCGACCTTGTTTTACTGCCATGCGCTTGCAGAGAATGTCTCAACGCAGGAACTCACATTTCTCCTGTTCCGCAAGGAATACCAGACAAATGTTATTCTCAGGCTTTTTTAGTTGTCTGTCCTCTAAGTCTAAATAATGCATTTTCATTTAACCGTTAATTAAATGGTTATGAACAAATGTATGTGAGTCGTGCAGCAGAGTACGACTACAGTTTTTGTTGGCACCCTACAAACCGTTTCAGGTACCTCAAACTTAATGAACAGCGTTATAAGTGGATTATACAGGGTGTTTAAAAATACTTAGTTATTATAGATCTCATTAATACAAACAGAAAAGTCCTAATAAATAGGGGTCGTAAATTCTTTGTTTCTCAGATACAGGGTGTTAAAGTTTTCAAAAAAATCCCGGCCGCTCCTGGAATAAATAATTTAAATCTAAGTGCCCCAAAACATGACCATTAATAGCACCAGTTTCACTAAAATCGGTTAAGGGGTTTCGAGATAATGAAGCATTTTAGTTTTTGTCTTAACATGTTCAGAGACTTGTAAAATACAGGCTTTAATTTTTTTCTTGAAAACGAAGCCAGATCCGACAAAATTTGAGGGGACAAAGAAGTGGCATTTTAGTTGTTTTATTAAAAAAATCTCGTGGGAGTTATTTTTTTTAAACCTAATCGATATGCCCCGTGGGCACGCCCCTGGAATTACTACGTCAACTGTAATAGATCCAAAAGATACCTCATAAAGTTATAACCAAACTGTAAAAATTTCATTAAAATCGATCAGAGCATTTTTAAATAACATAAAAAACGGATTTCTAAAAAAAACTTTTAACACCCTGTATCTCGGAAACGAAGCGTTTCCGGACCTATATTCATTAGGGCATTTTTGTTTGTATTGATGAGATCTATAAATGGGTAAAATATCCGAACGTATTTTTTAAACATCCTATATATGAAATAGAATTTCAAAATTGTATCATTTATTTTTGATAAATTTTAATAATAAATATGCAATTCTAATAAACGTTAAATAACCATTTCTGGTATTACAATTGATACCATTAAGAAACGATTAATAATTCAAATTTACATAACGTGGCTCCCTAAATAATAATAATTCATGATATATAAATAATATCAAACTTTCTTACCAAAGTCCTTAATTATACATGTGTTGTCTATAATTGATAATATTAATAAATTTGCGGATGTACCTATTTCATAAAATATTAATTTTTTGCTCCACACAATTCCATTATATGCCACTTGTATAATATTATTATTTGCTTTAAAATGGAACAGCACCTATTACAATTTAAGCTGTTTATATTGCACCAATTTTGTACTGCTTGAGAGCAGTGTCTTAAAATGACCGATTTCATAAAATTGTATTCAAGGGGGATGATTTACATTACATGTACAAAATTGCTTCCTTATGAGAAAATATGATGGTTCTTAAGGTATTTGTCAAATAACAAAGCATTTTACTTACGTGCTTCGTGGGAGTACGTCTTTATGAGTTTACTGAGCATTACAGTGTTAATAAAATTCCTTTTTGCCGCTTTCATTCTCCAGCTTTCTGTCCAAACGCAAACAAGCATAACAAGTAAAAATTGTTTCAATTGCATGTGTTAAGGTAGGTAAGTTTTGGAAATAATAGGATTTTTAAATTAATTTTATATACTTACAAATATTTCATGTTCTAATGTTAAAAGCGTCAAATATAAAGCCACTCTATTTCTATTTACATAAGCTTCGCTGATTTTTTCAAATGTTTATCACCGTGATATGATAAAGGGGTCAAAAAGGTAATTTCCGTTATTTAAATTTATTAACAAAATTGTATGAATAGATTGTTAAATCGAAGCTTTAAAGAATTAGTAAAACATAGTACAAAATCACAGCTATTTTTTGTTTTTGGTATATAAATATAGGTATTCTATTGCTTCCTTATTTAATCTACACTGTTCTAAATACCTAACTCGGGAATATATTTTTATACTTCAAACAATCCAAGTTAAATTATTAGATAAAGCATATGCAGGTGTCTGTTAATTGTTATTATATTATATTTTTAACAAATGTACAGAGTGGGCAAATTTCGATGTTTTCATAGGGAATCTTAATAACTATAGGAGATATGGAAAAGTGAACCCCTACGTTCAATCGCTTTTTTCGAGAAAAACTTAATAGTCCAAACTAATATTGGCTATCGCCTTTTGTTTTCGAATTATAAACGAAAGTTCGATTTTTCGGCTTTTCGTTTTTTGTCTATATCTCCCTTATTTATGAAAATGGAGAACAGTAATTTTCACGTTCTTGAACCACTTTCTGATAAGAATGCAGTGACGTAGTCAGTTTTTCAAAAAAAGTTTCGAATTCTGAATTATGCTATAAAGTTGTCATAGTTGACTATCGCATCATGAGAAAGGAATTTTTTTCTCATTACAGTGATATACAGCCTGTTTTAAACGAAGTGTGCACTATTGCTAACTTCTTTATTATTGGACGTACGATATCGGTTAAATTAACAAACTAGTGGCATTTTTTCTGTTGATTAGAATGGCAAAAACAGAAAAACACTTGAACATCGCCTTCTCGAGAAATTTGGAAAAGTTTACTTTTGTTAAATGGAACACCCTGTATATTTTTAGATAAAACGATTGAAATTCGTGATCTAAACATAAAAGTTCATATAAGGTGCGGGTCTAAAACTGAAAATGACCGAGTTATTCCAATTATTTACTTTTAGACGAGGTGGCTGTGTATCCATAAAATTAAATTTATGTTTAAATAAACATTGTAAATAAATCTAAATAACATCATGTATTAGACAATTAAAAAACAACTTACTAAAAGAAAAAACCTATTACTAAAAAAATTATTTTATAACAAATGTTCAAACACACAGCCACCTCGTCTAAAAGTAAGAAGTTGTAATAACTCGGTTATTGTTAGTTTTAGGCCCGCACCTTATATGAACTTTTATGTTTATATCGCGATTTTCAATCGTTTTATATAAAAATACACAGGGTGTTCCATTTAACAAAAGTAAACTTTTCCAAATTTCTCGAGAAGGCGATGTTCAATTGTTTTTCTGTTTTCGCCATTCTAATCAACAGAAAAAATGCTACTAGTTTGTTAATTTAACCGATATCGTACGTCCAATAATAAAGAAGTTAGCAATAGTGCACACTTCGTTTAAAACAGGCTGTATATCATAATATATAACATAATATACAGTGTACGTCATAATTTGAACTTCTTCTTCTTCCTCTTAATATAGACTGAGAGCCTGTTATTTCTACACATTGAGTTAGGTTTTATAAGCCATCTTAAGTCGCGGCCGGGGGTAGGTGGCTAGCCTAACCCCATGAATTAGGGAAGAATGCCCTCACAGAGGTGACGACCACCAAAGATGTTCGTATGATGACCGGAGATCGTTTGATGTTTCCAATGGACATATATGGATTTTTTTATTATCGATCAGAAAATGATATTTTCATAAATGTTCTTGCACCTTTTCAAACTAAAAATGCACCTTCTAAAAACTAAATATCTCCTTATACAGAGGAGGTTAAAAAATATGAAAATGGCTCAAGGCTCATGGCTCAATTGCTTTGAGGGTAGGGGAAGATCAATCACGCACTTGTTGCAGTGACTGAACTACTCCCTTTTCCGCTCCGTGGGTTTATATTTAAATTATATATTTTTCTATAGCACATGTTAAAGTGTGCTTTTATCAACTCCAAACAAAAGATCAAGTTTTACTTTAACAGCAAGGGTAGATAAAGTAGCAATTTAACATCAAGGATAGATAAAGTAATTTAATTTTCTAACTTTTGTTTAAATTAAATATGACAGCTTCGTATTATCGTAGCAACCCAATCTAGCTACTGACATATTGAAATGTGATTGACTGTCCTTATCTTCTTTTGAAATTGTTAAAGTTCTTGCTATAGAAAATAATATTGTATTATACACGACGATAAAGTCACTCGTGGATAAAATTTAACTTTATCGTCTTGTATAATAAATTACTTCGACACGAAGTGTACGAAGTATTGAAATTCCCTCATATCGGTGGGGGGTACCGTATATTTACTATTGTTTTTTCTTTGCATTGCATTATATTGCGAAGTTAAATAAACATTATTATTAGTAAAGTACCCTTATTTTTCAGAATACACAAAAATGATATTTGGAAAAGTTGTTTATAATTGAAATAAGGTATTAAATATAAAGTCACAGCCACCTATCCTAAAATTGTTTTACTGGTTTTGCCAATGTTTTTCTTACCACCTTATGTATTACGGAAAATAGTATATTTGAAAGTTATTATTGGATACGCTAAGTATGTATTGCCGAACTTGTGTTCGCTCATTTAGCAACCAGAAAATTAAGTTAATTGAAATTAATGCTAAATGTGTCCGAAGCAAAAGAAACAGGTATCTCCAGAAAATGTAATAACAAGCGATGGGAACATCAACAGACATTCAAAAGAACTATAATTTTTAATTGAAATGTTATAACAAATATTTCCAAATAACATTTTTGTGAATTTTGAAAATTAGGGATACCTACTTTATATTCTTGAACCGTTTTGTGAATTTTTAGTTTGAGAATATGCAGGAACTTCTATCAAAAATAAAACTTTCTGATAAGTAAATAATAAAACAAGTTTCCTTATGAGTCCAAATATATCACGAACACTGTGTAACAAATATGATGAAATCTGTCAATGAAACCGAGGATATTGTAACCACGCAATAACAGATACTTTGTTTAATCAGGTATATTCTGGCACAAGCTTCCAAGTAGAAAACGAAGAAATATTTAAAAATTACTTTGAAAATTGTGAGTTTTTGCTATAATGTAGTGAAAATGAATAAATTGGCCCCACATGTTATATATTACTAGAAAGGGAAAAATACTCTTTCTCATTAATAGCACAGCCACAGCTTTATGACATAACTCGAAATAATAAAATATAATAAAATAACGGAACGTCGAAAAATCGAACTTCCATTTATAACTCGAAAACAAAAGACGATAGCCAATTTTGGGCTTTACTGTTAAGCTTCTCTTGAAAAAGGAAATCTAGTGTTGCGGTCCATTTTACCATATCTCCTATAGTTATCGAGATTCCCTACGAATGCATCGAAATTTGACCCCGCCTCCCCCGTACATTTAACCTTTGTAAAATTGTGGGGAAACCAAAATTGTTTAGTTTTGAACAATCAAATTGTTATCTTTAAAGCTTATCGTGCATACGTAAAATTGAAACAGTTATTTTTGTCCTAAAATGAGAAATATCCAACGAATGAGAAAAATATAGGAGAAGGGTGCGATTTTTAAGCTAAAACAAATGAGTTCGGTACAAATAACAACACTTGATTATTGCGTCACATACAAATGCATGCAAATTAATGTTTAGAATTCTACTTTCCTGCACACCTATAACATGTAAACTTTTTTCTTCTTTTTGTTATTATTATTGTAAGCTGAGAGGTTGTTGCCAAGTGCACAGTTTTTACTTTCATGAGCCCGGGTAGGTTGCTAGCCTAACTCGTTGAATGTAAGGGAAGAATATTTTTTCTAAATGAATCGCGACCACAAAGTGTTAGTATGGTGGCCAGTAAACTGGTCTAAACTGATTGGGCTAAATCTTTGAAGCAATTGTTTCTATATATTTTTATCTGCTTAAAATGTTCCTGGCGAATCCAGTTGGTATTACAAATACAAAGAATGTACATATTGATTATACAGTAATAAATATGCTGTAACGTTTGGTATCTTAACCAAACAATTGTTTAGTACACCATAAATCTAAAATCGTTATATAGGTACTAGAATAAAATTACATGAAATATGGATAAATTATTAGCCTATAATTACGATAGCGTAAAATACGTGTAAAAAGTACAAAACCTGATAGGTTTAAAAATATGAATAGAATGGAATAAAAATTTATTAATCCGTATTGCAACTTTTACATATACAAACAAGTGTATAAAAACAGTTCAGATAAGTCAAAATTAAATATAAACGGCACTAAGCATAGCAATACAGAGAAGTTCCTTTCCGATTAATATATAATTATACTCCTTGCATGTCTTCTACATCAGTGAAATTAACGTGGTATCGTCAGTTTTATTCCATTGTAGACTTCATCGTAACATAATCTATCACTGTATTTCGCAGCCTGACAGTAAATAACTTAAATACGATGCTTTCTTGCAGCACTGTTTGTGAACAAAGCAAGCATTTGTTATAAATTGATCACCATCAATCCTCTGGGCTCCGCCTTGAAATGTGCAGTTTGGGTTTTTTGTTTTTAGTGTAAGCCAAACAGCCAGTCTTATAAAGGCCATTAATCTGACGTTAACTTTAATTCGCTGTTAAAATAAACAAAAGCGCATCAAAATTTGTTTACTAATGAATAACATGTCATAAGCACCAACGTTTTGATGTGCTTTTGTTTATTTTAACAGCGAATTAAAGTTAACGTCAGATTAGTGGCCTTTCTAAGACCGGCAGTAAGTGTCGTGTAAAACAGTACATAATATTTACCTTTACATACAAACTACGTTGAGTGCATATTTGTTAAACCGATTTCAAATTAAGGTAGATTAGATACGTTTTACCTACCTTCTCGCCTACGTCTAAACTGCGCTAGAAGTTATGATGACTTGCAGGTGACCATGCGTCATTAATAAAATTTCCCGCAGATAAAATCTGGCAAACACTAGCATTTTTATACAGTGTGATCCGGAAAGTTTCCCTTATTTATTCGTTGAACATCTAGAAATGTGTTGGGAGTAATTGCGCCAACACACTCTGTGGTAAAAGGTTCACCGGTAAGCAACGCCAACGTACCACATGTTTTCCAGCAAACTTTCCATGGAAGTCATACGGATCATATTCACAGGAAAAATGATTTCTAGGTTGGGGGGCATTAATTGGCAGTCCAGAAACCCATGGATTTCTTTGTTTTAACTAGTTCAAATTTCGTGGGATTCTACTGTAGGCCTTTAATTTAAGATAAACCCATAGAAAGAAAACCATGGGTGTTATATCTGGACTTATGGACAGCTAATTAATGTCCCCTCTACTTTTAATGGGAATATGGGTGGAAGTTTGCACACATATGGTACTTTGTTCACTGAGAAACCGATCCATTGCAACTAAATTTCGAATGCGTGATCTTTAACTACAAGGTGGGTTGGCAAACCTACTCTAACCACTTTTCGAGATATTCAAAAAACAAATGAAGAAAGTATTTTCCAACGCTGTACTTCAGCTCACATGATATAAAGATCGTCTAGTAACCTGGGAATCAACTATACTTTTCGGTTTTCCGGCAGTAAGATATGAATACCTTATTCAAATAAATAACGGCATATTAATACTAAGGGCTGTATATTGTGTATATGTATTATAATAATAATTACCGTCACTGTCTTGAAATATACTATTTTTTTCAGTTATCGCGTTAAATAAATTAAATAGACGATCATTTCCTAATTATAATACTTTATAGTTTTGTATTCAGCATTATTTCTACTCAGTTAATATCTAATATCGGTTGTAAGTGCCCTTATGTTTATACGTAAAATGTGTTTACCGATATAGAGAGGAAACCTTTTTACTAAATTTATAACTTTAAAAGCTTTTTTAGGCAGGATATATAGTTACACGAGGCTTTTCCACAAGCATAATAGCTCACTTATTGTTCAATTTTGCTTGCTCTGACGTAACTTACGTGAACTAAATAATAAATATATCGGTAAACGTTAATGTCTGTGACGCAAACCAATTACTTTTCAAGTAATTCCCTGCGCTGGCGCTGTATTTATTAATTTATTTGACATTTCAAATCAATAATCTTGGATTTAAATAAAAGAAAATTTAAAGTGAGCATTTGTTCCTAGACGAAAAACTGGAATGGAAATTATCCCAGTTTTTCAAACTTCAGCAGCGTTAACACCAATAGCACATAGGTTAAATACTCTCCCAGAGTTTTATATTTGGGATTTCCTTTTGTTACTTGAGGATTGTATAGCAGCAAAATCCAAACTTTTTAAATATTTTTTAGCATTGGTACTATGTGTTTTACTGGTTTTATTCATATATTTTACCCAACATTTAGAACGTGTATGACATCGAGTATAGATCAATCCATCTAATCTTGTTTTGGCTCAGTTCTATGTTACTGTTTCTGTTTTTACGCTTCTGTTATAACCAGTGCATGTCATTTTGCTCGACCTACAATTTCACTTGCAGTTTCAACGCCTACTTAATAATTATGTATACCCGATTATTTACTTCAATTTCCAATTTTATGTCTTATTTTATTTATCTTAAGCTATATACTTTTTTGGTGTATGTGAAGGTATACAGCTTGCAGGCATTTCATGTTGTAGTTATTTTTCTATTATTTAATTGGGTAGCTTTAATATTCTATTGAAAATAGTTTTTAAAACAATATGGCCCCTTAGTTTTAAATTTAAATAAAATCAGATGACTAGTGGTTATGCTAAACACCAATCTTTATGGAGACAATGAACTTATATCCTATGATATCGATTACAACGGAAAAAGACAAATAATCGGACAATTAATTAAAATGCAGAGGTAACTATTGACAAAATTATAGTGACATTATTGTTTAGAAGACGAAGGAGAGGTACTTTTGAAATCAAAATTTATTAGTTTATGAACTCGCTTATACAGTACATCTGATTTTAACAAATTAAATCTTCAGAATTACTTTTGTGGTTTATTATAGTTGCGAATTATTAAATAAAATATATTCCTATACAACTATTCAATAAACCTGATATTTGAAACATTAAACAATTGGTTAAGAATAATCCTTATATATAAATATGTGTTGTTCCTGCGTGTCTGCGTGATCTTTTCATCGGCAACCATCGGACGCACTTCTTCCGCAATCGGTCGCCGTGTCGCGTGTCCTTTATAGAGCAGCGACAAGCAAGCATGATATGTACGTATTTGTAGGCAAGTGGCAATGGCGTCTGACTAACAATCTGATTCCACAGGATTCCCATCGACTGCATTTTTTCGTAGCGAATTAATCCAATTCGCATTACTAAACGTTTCCTTTTGCAGTTTCAGAATTATTCGCACCATTAAGATATTTTTAAAATTTTAAAAATGCAAAAACTGTTTTAGTTAGAATAGCGGTGGGTTCAAAAGCTAGTTTAATTTAAACCAATAGCAGTGTTAAAGTTGGCTTATGGAGTTATGTAGAAGAAAAGAAACCGTCAGTTTATCAGTCAGGTACTGTTAATAACTGATATAACGTAATAATGTATTCACTCTGTTACGTCATTAACGGGCGCTTTAGGAGTAGGAAACGACAATTTTAAAAAATCGTTGTGTTATATTTTTTAATCGCTCTTAATATGTAATATGAAAATAAAATTATGCACAATGCCTTTCTCAATAGTACAAACTCGTAAATAACATGCAAACGTTGCATAGAAAAACAAGATGTATATTTTGATTTGTATTTTTTCGAGATTTTGTCGTTTACATCACTAGCTCTAAATCAATCTTTGCTATATTGTCGTTCAATTGAAACCATCAATCACATTACGTAAGCCTTTCTCTTAATAAGTGCTTCGAAATCTGTGAAATGTTATAAGAAATTAGATTTATTAGAAAGTCAAATAAACAGTAATTCAGTCAATAATACCCTATTTCATAGCATATTAATTATCACAGCAAGAGAAACATATGTTCACAATAAACACAGTCAATTTTTATATATGTAAAAGAAATATCATTCGACGGTTCGCTGTATGAAAATAATAAAATTTGTTGCTCTAACCATCAGAATTTGTAAAAGATAAATCTATCTCTATGCTTTCCCTGAATAAAAGATATTGAAAATATACTTATGCGATATGAATCAACTTACCAAATGAAGCAAGTGCAACGTGTACATAAATACAAACAAAATAATAAATTAGGCTACTAAATGCTTTAGAACACTGAAAAAGTGCTATCGTTGTGTCTCCTTGTAGAATCTGATTATTACATTAACTATCACATGACTGATATCATCCAATGAGAATCATGGATTTTTTGAAAATCGACGAATCCCGAACTGATTAGCTGATAAGCGCCCGTGGGCTGCTTACCAAGCGATAAGCTCCCTAGGGATGATTATCGACCCCGTGGATGGTGTCACAATTAGAAGTAGAAATTCAAGAAACAAGCAATTTGATTTTTTTGGCATTATCAGATCAATTTTAAATCATAATTCGTATACGGGTATAATCTTCAAAATATAAACGCGGGCAACACACTGCATATAATTTTGCCTGTGCCAAGAGTCATCGTGCTGGTTGCCCCTAGAAAACTGCCCTCGGGCAAGCCCTCGAGACAGTTTTCATAGCAACCAGCACTCGACCCTTGGCTTGTGCAAAATTATCGGTAAGTATGTCTCGCCCTTGTTATATTACTATTGATAATTATTTAATGCTACCGTCCGATAGGGAAGTTTTTTCGCAATTGTAATTCTCATTTAAAGTCATAGAATTGTCAGTAATAATGTATTAGGGCTGAATGGATGCTCCGGTAAGTTATTTACGAAGGTTTGCTATTTCGAGAAATCAACTTTAACAAATTCACCTTCGACTCAGGAATTTGATCAACTTTTGTTGTCTCCTAACTTTGCCAAATAAGAACAAATCTTGAGTCAAAATTGTTCCGAGCAAAAGCATAAGCTCGAAGTATATTCTCTGGTCTATTTCAGTGCTGTCTCTGGTCAGAACTTGGATGGGAGTTCCACGGCTGCATCTCTCGGCGCCTCGTGGTACGGCTATCACGGAAAAAAGTTGGTCCCGGCGGTCATACAACATCATGACAGTCGTTAGTGGGGTTGGAAGTCCTCATAACTGCACAGCTACGCCTATAATTGACCTAACGGCTGTTGGCTGAGTGCGAATTAAATTAAATTAAATTAATTTCACAAATAAGTCTCGATTTAATTACTTACTTGCAAATATATTTGATTGAAAATTATATTAAATTAATTTCTATGTAACAAATTCATTCAATTGATACATTGGTGCAATAAAAAGTGCAATTTTGGGTACACAGAGGATGGTCGTCGTTGAGATGGTTTTGGTGAAATAAAATATTTTGATCTGGCTTTGATGATAACTTTAACTGTAGAAATATCTGCTTCTAAAGGGTGTTTTTTTAGAGTGGGAGAACTTTAAATTGAAATAAAACACAGAAAAATGTTTTTAATATCCATGAAATTGGCTTTATTTGAAAGATAATTTTATGGAATTTATGTTTGAATATGATTTCGGGCATGTGACCGCCGCGACTGGCGTGTACATGACGTAATCTGGAGGTCCAATTTTCACACACTCTTCGCAGTAAATCAGGCTGTATTTCAGCAATAACGCGTCGAATGTTGGCTTCCAAGTGCTCAATAGTTTCCTGTTTATCGACGTAGACATGCGACTTTACATATCCTCAAAGAAAATTATCTAACGGCGTCAAATCGCACGAAAGAGGTGGCCAATTAACAGATCCACAAAATGGATCCACGAAATGGATCTGTTAACTGGCCACCTCTTTCGTGCGATTTGACCCCGTTAGATAATTTTCTTTGAGGATATGTAAAGTCGCATGTCTAAGTCGATAAACCGGAAATAATTGAGCACTTGGAAGCCAACATTCGACGCGTTATCGCCGAAATACAGCCCGATTTACTGCGAAGAGTGTGTGAAAATTGGACCTCCAGATTACGTCATGTACACGCCAGTCGCGGCGGTCACATGCCCGAAATCATATTCAAACATAAATTCCATAAAATTATCTTTCAAATAAAGCCAATTTCATGGATATTAAAAACATTTTTCTGTGTTTTATTTCAATTTAAAGTTCTCCCACTCTAAAAAAAAACACCCTTTACTTCAGTGTTTCTTCGCCCTGCATATAGTTTTGAAAAAATATAGGATTGTAACTAATTCGACTACTCCATTGGCCATTAAATATTAGTAATTTCGTGTTTTAACTATTATATCATACAGTTAATGCCCTCTTGGTCAATGCATACGATATTGAATGGAATATCTGTCTTTGTAGTCCGTCTGGATTATTTTCATCTCATGCTCTCACTAAACAGTAAATATTCACTTGGTTGAACTTTCTTTCCTTTTATCGATATCGCTTTGCGTGTTTTTGCAGCCCGAGCCTTTTTGTAAATAACCTCGGCGAAAGGATTAACTGCAATTTGATAATAAATTCTTATACTAATAATATTCCTACAGAAGCTTTGCGGTTCTATTCCAAATATTTTTTTATATCCTTTCAATCTTACTGATCCGATGACTTCATGGCAAATGCATAATCCATCAACACATTAGTGATACTCCCCAGACTCACTGTTTCGTCAAGCGTATATTTCTTCTCGGCACAAAAGTTTTCAAATTACCGCCACAGAGCTTTTTAAACGATTTGAAATAACGTTTTCAATTTGTTTATGAATATCTCCGATTCAAATGACGGATGTTTACTTGAATGTTACCTTTGGAATTTTGAAGTCGTGTCGTGCATTACATCATTTGGTTGGACACATAACCTCATATTTAGTTCAATATTTGCTTCAAATAATACACAAATTATTGGCAATGGAAAATGATACATATTATCCTTAGTATAACAAGTAAATTAACGTAAAATGTGCTCGTTGCTATTGCTGATAAAACAGGTTACAAGAAGCAGTTATGTGTTATGACAATTAAAAATCTGGTGTGATACACGCACACAACTTCCTTTTACAGTGATCTTATAATTAGCCAAAATTTGATTTTTAATTTTTAAGCATTTGTCAAAAAATTTCAACAAATGCAAATTGTACAGAAACCGTACAAAATAGAGCGTTGCTTCAAGAGACAAATTTTCTCTAAAATTTTAAGCTGAATTCAAAAATGTAATACTATACCGGGTGTGCTATTTAAAATAGGAGTTAATAAAAAATAGGAAAAGAAACTCATGTTAGAGGTATTCAACTGGAAAATCACCTAGCTTACATCAATGCACTTTAAAATCTTAATAAAAATGTAAAGTTTGAAAAAATCGTTAGAGCCGTTTTTGAAAAAATAGAAAAAACTGAAAAATCACAAGAGTAAACCCATACTTCCGGTTATGCGATTTTCTTCAAAAGCTTGCTGTCGCATCTAGATAGTACACAAAACTTATATATGAAGTTTCAACGCCATACCTCTTTTCGTTTTTGAGATATTCTGTTCACAGGCACACAGACAGACCAATGAACAAAAACATGTTTTTTGGGTTCAGGGGACTCTAAAACCGCCTCCACATTAATAAATATTTACGTTGTGCGTTGTATTTGACGCAAATTTGTGCGTGTACGTTGAAATTAATGTAGATGTGGACGGTTCGCCGAACACAAACGCATACAAATATATAAAATAAAAAACTCTTTTATGTAGTGTGGGAATTCAAATTCAATATATCCTTATTGTCTACGATTGCAATAAATCCCTTTTTTACAGTCATACATCCAGCCTTTAAATTCACATGTATTTTTTACTTTGTACTTTTGTACACAAATCTTAAACTGCAGCTAACCTAAATTGGCAACTTTATGGCAGCCAAGATTGGATCTTGCGTGAAACGCTCGTGTTCTGCTTCAAGTGTCTGATCATTTTGTAGATCCACAGACAAACTGAGAATTAGATTATCACGCACATGCACTTAAGCACCAGTGGGCCATATTGGAGTTTAGCCTGATTTTGCTTCATTTAGAATATCAAACGCAATTTTATTCGAAATCTAGCATTATAAAAAATTGTTAGAACAATCTGTTTAATTCTTAATACTTACATCAAATATTTGACCAACCCTTCCAGTGATGGCTACTGTACTTAATTTACAGCTGATATCTTTTATATTAGTAAAACGTTTTACTATTGACTTATTCCGGCGACCTTGATTTTGGTGTTGGGTATGTTTTGTAACTAAACTGTTGTACACTGCTAAAATAATGTAAATGCAAAGCCTGCTCTGAATCATAAAGCAAAAAAAACAGACTATAGTTTGTTTGTTTGTTTATTAATGGACAAGGTCTAGGCATGCAGAGTACCAGGTATCTTAAACACCGACAGCTTTGGTCATATGGTCCAAGACCTACTTAGAATTTAGCCGAGAGTAAGGAGTTCCAACCCTAGCAAGGGATCTTTTACATGCTACACATCGTAGTAACATGGGACCCAGGGCTTTACATCACTCGATTGAATTTTGAAAAATTATGGCATTTAACTTGATAATGATAGATAGCACGGAAGTTGAAAATTGAGGAACGAGCTTTTGTATACATCATTTACGGTGAAATAAATAGCTTTAAAAACATTACAGCAAAACGCTTCTGACATATTCATGTGATTATTTCTTAAAAAGTATGTCTTTCATTTAAATATTGTCTATCATAAATGGTGTTCATACATTTATTCTGCTACAAAATGCCATGAATGAGTGTAATAATAATTTTTACCCTGAGCATAAATCATATGATATGATATATATATAGGGAAAAAGTAATAGATTTTAGTACGAGCTAAAATTTTACCTTTTCCGGCATATAATACACTATTTTTGTCTGTGACAGGAAAATAAGCGCTGTGATATATTGGAAAAAAGTAATAAAATCGGAAAATAGAGAGATGTGGAATATGAATTTTTAAAATAGTAGGTTGCAGTAGCGGCAACCGACGCGGCGTTGCGTTGGTAACAAAACATTAATCGTCAAATAACTGTCAACTTCAACATAAAAGACACGTAAATCTGTGAAGCTAACAACAATATGGATATTTCAAAATATTTCAAATTAATTTGATATCTGAAGCAAAATGCAGACGGTTACAAGCCTAAGGAATCGCAGATTTTTACGGGAACACAAATGAATGCATTTCTAAATAAAACTCCTGGTGAAATTTATTTACTGAATAATGTAGGTGGTACTTTGTCCTTAATAAAATTATGGTATGTTAATTGATGCTATTGGTTTGTATGTTGTCTTTAGGAGTAGTGACCAGTTTCAACAATGTGCGTTTGTTATCAAATGAAACCTGCGCGTAGATTATTACCAGAATGAACGTTCAATTCTTTCTGAATTGTCGGCGTGATAAATACCCCCTTTTTACTCGCCTAACACGAAAGAAGTATTGTAATCCTAAAAAGTCACCTTTCGAGAATTCTTCAGATCTTCTGGTCAAATATATATATATGTATAAGGTGAGCATCTCAAAAATATAAAATTCTGCCAATTTTTTCTTTAACTATAGATTAAAGAACTATTAGTTAAATAAAAGTAATATTTTGCACATAGTTGGAAGTGTTTACCCTTGACGAAAATAGTGATATTTTGTACCCCACATATACTGGGTGAATACCCACCGCCTCCAGATTCTTTTCTATTTGTTTGTTTGTTTGTTGATGGACAAGGTCTAGGCATGCAGAGTACCAGGTACCTTAGACACCGACTGCTTTGGTCCTATGGTCAAAGTCCTACTTAGAATTTTGCCGAGACTAAGGAGTTCCAACCCTAGCAAGGGATCTTTTACATGCTACACATCGTAGTAACATGGGACCCACGGCTTTACATCACTTCCGAATGATGGCATTCTGTAGAAGCTTTCATCTGCATTTTTTTATTTTTGAAAACCTCACCGGGACGGGGAATCGAACTCGCGACCCTTAGATCAGTAGTCAGAATGCTTACCAATGAGCTACCGACCCCAGCAATTTTCTATTTGAAAATTGATGTAATGCGCATTACTAAGTGTTACCTTTTGCTGTTTCAGTATTATTAGCAATGCTGTATCTATTTTGTCACCGCACTTGCAAGGAAAGTTCCGTGTAAACCCCTTTACACATTTTTTCAAATATATTGAAAAGTTTCCTACGTCACTCTCATGTATTCAAAGAATCCTTTTTCGTCTTGCTTCAGTTCAATTCGTTACACTTTTTCCTACTACGATTTAATGGACCAATTCCATTCTGTTTTATTTTCAATCTTGAATCGATATATCAAGAAGAAGAAATACTTCATCAGATAACGAACTCAACATGTTCATTGTTAGACTTATCCACACATAACAATTAGCAGGTTTTTCGGCTTTCGCCCGCGCTCTTGATGTAACATCCCAAGCGCCGGCTTTTGTCTCCTATCAGCGCTAGAAATCGGAAAGCGGACAACCTGCTTTCTTTCCGAACGTACCCTAATAGGCCATAAATGCACTTATGGGACGAAATGCGTGTACTGTTTTTTCAACTACCTGTACAAAATCAACTTGTTATTGTACGTATATTTTAATAACTTAAATTTAAGATCTTAGTAGGTAGAAAATATCAATATTTCAATCAATAAAAAGATTTCAAATTGTCTTAATTCATATTAATTCTTGAAAATTTACGCTGTTTATAAAAGTTACTTATGTGTCGTAGGATGCGTAAGTTACTACTTGACCAATTTCTTCTTAAAACAATAGCAACAACAAACAAATCGTGATAAACTGCACTTACAGCTATCTAATTTTGACGTTAATGTGATTCAGGTAGTGAAAAACATTTTGTGTTGTAGTAACTAATAAATTGCTAGTAGTTACCAAGTTACCAAGTATGTTTTGTAGCCATCAGAAACTACTATTTTAATTTGAGGTGTTAAAACGCTGGATTATGACGTCGACAACACATTGTTACCGAATATGCAAAATTGATTTATTTAGGAATATGTAACCCATGAGTATATATACTCTTTTCACATCTTTTTTGCAAGAAGGTTGGCCATGGAAGTTATGAGTAATAATTAATACAATAATATAGTGACTGTGATTAAAATAACACTCTCGATCATGTGACTTTGCATACGAATGAAATCTTCGAACTCCATAAAGTGCACAAGTTGTAACTACTGAAATCAGTCACTCGAGACGCGCGCTATCACAACTACAGCCAAACTGCTTGAGCCAAACGAGAAGTGGCCCCGATTCAGTGCTAAAAAGCCTATCTTTGAACCTACTTTCTTCATCGCTCTCCGCCCGTTGCAGCCCATAACATGCCGAAAAGCTGGGCCAAGCTTCATTTGGCCCCAATGCGCCGTGAAATCAATCAAGCGTTTATCGTACAGTTTCGTAAAATACAAATGACTCATGCTTTATTTAAGCTGTGAAATGAGAAAAATGATAAAAAATAAATACATTTGTTTCCTTCAGAATAGACAAAATCTTGAGTCACTGATTTGTTATGATAGGCAATGGCCCCTTGGCTCCTTATAGCAAGCCCTCACTTCTCTGTACTAAGGTGCCATACTGGCATACTTTAGCCCTTTGGCATATAATCTACTCGTAGGTACTATTTATGAAAAGTAATTTATTTCCTTTTCCAATTGATGCTAATGAGGTGCACATACAATATCATGCAATTAAAATGAATGGTTTTGCAAATAAAAATGTATTCAGAATGCTGTAGAAAAATATAAAATTAAGTTTTGCTTTTTTGAAAAGTACAGGTTTCTTTGTCAATAAAGTGATCGATTTCGAAGCGATTAATCATAGAATGTATACACTAAAAATAAGAGGACGCTTATATAGTAGATCCCAGATTATCCGAGCTCCTTTTATCGCATCTCGGGATTATCTGAAGCGGCACCGCAAAAACACCGCCGACCCCTATTTATCCGAGCTGCAGCAGGTATAGTCGGCATTATTACTGAATTTCGTATAATAGGTAAAGAATGCAATTTTTGTTTATGCCAAATGTTTTTCGTTTGTGGTTTTAAGTTCATAAGAGAAATAATGCAACTAAGTATATGATTAACAATTTGGTGTGATTTGGAAGTCCGTTATAATCCGAACTTTCCGATTACCGGTGCAAGAATAAGCGAGATACTACGTGTACGCCAACAGAAAACAAGCAAGATGGCTTTAAACAACAAAGAACTTACCAAAGTTATGTGAACGATATGAGAATGATTATTGGACATTTGAACTCAAAGGTGAGAAAGCAGACCTACCCCAGCCCAGTAATTGTAAGTCACAGCTTACATGGACTATCGAATGACAACGGCACGAGTAGCATAATTTGCCTTTGTAAATGAGAATAGATGGGACTTACATTCCCACAACAATACTTACAAGACAGTATAGACGAAAACACTTGTAACATAAGCGACTGTGCTGTGCCAGATAGATGGCACGCCACAAACAGGAGTATTCAAGAAGCTGACATAGCTGCTGATGACTTCCTAACAAAAAAATGCTTGGTTTGGATGTAAGTAGAAACAATTGCTATAAGAAGGGGTGCACTATAGAACACAATAAAACGTGCTGGTAATTGATAAAAAATTAAGAAAGTGAATAAGTTCATCAAATATATTGCATCCTATATAATTTAAACTAATAAAATAAACATGGAAATAAAAGCACGAATAATGGCCGATACTCGAGCAAAGATTGCATCAACGACCGACTGAGATAAAAAACTTTAGAACAGCCAATGTAAGAAGCAGTTACAATTTAAAACACTGATGCGACCCTTTCTATGATTTACTCATAGAATGGAGACCGTGAATGAGTTTCGAGATCTGGGACATGCAGAACGGTTCGGAACTGTCAATGCGAATAAAAACACAAAGGCTATAAGGTGGTTTAGTCATATGTGGCCATGGCAATAAAACCATGGTCACAGCAACAGCTAAGGACAGATGAGAAACACAAAGGCCATGGAAGCGATGATATGACGAAACCTAGAATACAAAATTGAACTAACCTAACACAAAACAGAGAGAAATGGAAACATATCGTGAAAGGGGCCAAGACTCAGAATGAGCAATTGTGTGTAAATGTCTAATTTGAGAACCAACGTCTATGAACTATAAACAGAAATCCGGAAAAGAGACACATTGATCTTATTAGAAATAAAGAAACTATTTAAAATTGTATTTGAGACAACTACATTCTTTATATTATTACAGTAGGTAAATAAAACTTATTTTATTAGCTGATTTTTTCCTACGACATCTACTGGAAATCGTATATTTCCTTAATGCTATTATCAATTCTCATCATGGGAAATAATAATAATAATAATAATAATAATAACAACGCCTATTTATGTTTCATTGATCTAACGACAGCGTTCCATCCAATTAAAGTTGGAGATATAATTCACTTGCTATACAACAGCAATATACCCATCAACATTGTTCAGACAATAGAAAATATATATTCCAACTGTAATGTACTGGCTCGCATAAATGGCAAACTAATTCCATCCCTGTGAATAGTGGAATTAGACAGGTAGACTCACTAAAAGTCTATAAATAATAATAATAATAATTGTCTTTATTTCCCAGGTAGATTACATTGAAAATAATTATTAAATAATTAAAAATAATATTTCTGTAGTGGTTGCCCATGGAAATCACAAGGCGCAGTTCAAGCTAACACTTGCTCTTCCACTGTAACCTTGAAATTCAAAGTTGGTAGTTTAAAACTGATGCTTAATCCTAAACATTAAAGAAAATTATAAAATAAAGTGATTAATTCTGCGATGGTCCCCCAAATTGATCATATATTGCTAACATAAAATAACATATCCCTAGTTGTTCAATGATATTTTTAAATGAGACACTACATATACTGTTGGTAGTTCACAAAATAACATCTTTTTGTAATATTTTTTAAATGTATTTATATGTAGCACTTTATATTGTAAAGGAAGAGCGTTATAAAATTTTGCTATTTGATAGGAAAAGCTACGCTCGAAAAGAGCTGTTTTGTGTAAGTGTGCCCTTAAACCTAATATTGAAGTTATGGACGTCTTCCCTAAATGAAATCCTACGGTGTAGGTAAGATGGTCTTTTTTCAAAAATTATTTTATAATAAAAGGTAGCACTTTGTAATCTCCTTCTGTTAGACATGTCGAGCCAGCCTAGTTCAGATAATTTATAAAATACACGATCATATTTTCTTATTCCGTAAACAAGTCTCAAGCATGAGTTTTGAATTCTCTGAATTCGTAGCTTCGCATCATATGTAAGCGATCGATGGGTCGTAATTTTGGCAGCAGTATACGAAGTGAGATAATACTAATGCTTCACATAGAACAGATATGATCTTGACAGACAAACATTTTCCGTGAGGATGTATTAACCTTAAGTTCATGTAAGCTTTTTTTAAACAGTTAGAAATGTGCGAATTAAATCTAAGGCTGCTGTCAAATATAAGACCCAAGTTTCGGGCCTCTTTAACTATTGGAAGCGTAGCATTATCCACGTTTAAGTTAATGTTGTTTTCTAAGATGTTTAGGTCATTACGATTGCCAAATAATAATACAACTGATTTACTGGGGTTAAGTTTTAGACTATGTTTTTCAGATATATCAGCAATGTTCTGAAAATCATGATTGATACTCGATAATGCACGTTGAACATCATGTACAAAAAATTAGTAATATAACTGAGTATTATCAGCATACATCTGAACATTACCCGTCTTTACATACTGATGGAAGCTGAACGTATATATAATGTATAACAATGGGCCTAAGATGGATCCCTGAGGTACTCCGCTAGTTACTTCCCTGGAACCGGAATAAGCACTACGCAACTTCACAACCTGGTTTCTGTTGCTTAAGTAGCTCCATAAAAAACTAACGCATCGTTGGACAGACCAACATGACTTAAAATCGCGCAAAGCAGGGAGTGATTTATTGTATCAAAAGCTTTACTGTAATCTAATAGAGTCAGCACTGATACTCTGCAGCTGTAAAAATATTATCAGTAACATTAGCAAGGGCAGTAACGCAACTATGTCCCGAGCGAAAACCTGATTGGCATTTTGGAATTACATTATTATTCTCTAAATAATCTCTCAACTGACTGTCAATGACTTTTTCCAAGATTTTTGATAAGGTTGGAAGAATGCTAATTGGGCGTAAGTCTTTATAGCCAGTAGGATTTTAAATGTTAAGTATTGGTATAACCATAGCCGTCTTTCAACTGATTGGAAATGTATTTGTTAATAAACAGGTATTTATAATATGAGTAATATAGGGTATAATTAGAGGGCAACAAAATTTGATCACTTGCAGATTAATTCCATCCCCACCAGTACTATTGCTTTTTAGTTTATTAATAAGTGAAAAAACCTGTGGTGCAGTAATCAAGGAAAAGTTAAAATTCTCTAGATTATTAGTTAAGCGATTATTTGAATAAGATTGAACGAGCTGGGGTACATTGTCATTAATTTCAGTTATTGCACTAATAAAAAAGTCATTGATTTCTTGTGAACTACCAAATTCATTTGGCAAAGCTCCCTTTGTTCTATTAGTTACATTTAGCAATTTCAGCTCCTTCCACATTGTTTTAGGAGATTGATTTCGTAATACATAATCAAAGTAAGCTTTTTTCATTTATCAAAGCCCGGGTTGTGGAGTTACGCAGCATTTTGTAGTAATCCCAGCTGAATTTCTAGTTTTCTTGAATTTCCGTTTGGCTTTGTCCCTTAGTGACATGAGTAATTTTATATTGTCAGTAATCCACGGAGCTTTACTCTTACTTATTCTTCTTGTTCTAATGGGAGCATGCTTATTTAGTTATAGAAGTATATTCGAATTTAGAAACTGAACCTTATCGTCTACTTCTGCCATATCATAAATGACGTGAAATTGTATTTGCTGTAATTCATTATAAAATTGCTCAGAATTGAAATTTTTAAAACATCTGAAAGTCTTATACATATGATTATTACTTGGATTAGCAATTAATAATGTACTAATTTATGATTTGAGAGGTGTGGTTCGGTCACTCCAGTGTCAATTATTAGATTTGGAGATGTAGTTAATATAACATCAAGAAGCGAAGCAGTATTATTTTGAAATCGGTTAGGTTCAGTAATAACTTGTTTCATGCATCTATCATTGTATTAAAGCAAATAGAATCAGTTTGAAAATTTTAATAAATTAATATTGACGTCCCCAAAGCAAACCAGTTTTTCCGAAATGGCAGTGCATAATACAAGTGACTGTTCTAGTTCATTAGAGAACAATTTATAATTTAAATTAGGGGGTTTATAAACTACACCAACCATTAACCTTATGTTGTGCAACTTTAATTCAAGCCAAATTTGTTCAATGGTATTATTGGTCGGTATTATTCCTCGACACCGAAAGGTAAAAGAGACACTATATCATGGATGGATGGATGGATTATTTTAAAATGAATTTTTTTTGGAACGTATATACCTACACCACCACCTCGCGCTTCACGGTCCCTGCGAACGAGCTGATACCCGTCAATAGCAAGATAATTGTCATTTATATCTCACGTCAGCCAGGTCTCACTAATAGCAAAAATATCATAACTTGAATCTAAGATATAGTTTCTAACTTCAGCTAACTTTGGGTGAAAGGATCCAATATTTATGTGAGCAGCCTTTATCAATTGGGATTCCATCCTTCTGATTTCATAACCTAAAATTTAAAAAAACCCATATACAAGTGGGGTCGTAATTTAGAAAATATGCTAATTAGCCGTACGTTCGTACAGTTTAAAAATGTCCTGACAAAGACTTTGATCATATGACCAAAGCAGTCGGTGTCTAAGGTACCTGGTACTTCGCATGCCAAGCTTAGCATCGTTTCTGTGTCTATTTCTCTCTTCCCAAATGCTGTTTTGTTCAGTGCGTAATAAATCCGTACTATCTTGTTTATTCTATTTGCTATATCTAGATCTATCTTCCCATCTCCTGATATTACATTCTCAAGGTATTCATATGCTGTCACTTTTTCCATTTTTTCCTTTAATATCAATTTCTCTTATTTCTTCTTCTGCTTTATTATTTATTATCATTATTTTACACTTATTGATGTTCATCTCTATTTCCAGTTTTTCTATTTCTTCCGTCCATATTCCCGTTAGCTACTTTTATAGTCTCAAAAATTGGATCTTACCAAGGGATTACAAACTGTAATGCAGAACAATGTTATTCTCAAGACCAGTAGAATAGCTGGCAAATGTCTTGAACATAAATACATATAAACGCATGTTGTACTTGCGGGTCTGCGTCTATGCCCATCGTCACTGATCGGGCGCAGTTCGTCCGCGAGCTATGCTATCGTCACGGTACGCTTTATAATGCACCAATGAGCATGTGCTGGTTCAATTCCTAAGGCCTCTGCCTACAAATCAGAATCCCACTTACAGCGCAGGCTCGAATCTCACCGACTGCAATATTTTTTCTCCTTGCGAATTAATGCAATTCACATTAATAGGTGTCTCGTTTGACTGTTTCAGTTTTATTAGAAACATTAAGATATTTTTGCCTATTTGTACATAATTCTGAAGTATTCGATCTAGCAAAAGTTGTTTTTTTATTAAAGACGTTAAAAAGAGAAATGCAAACATTATTGTAATTGGAATAAGGCCACCTATGTGGCGGGCTAAAAAGCTAGTCTTGAGCATAAATATAACCATACACTACTTGACTAAACTGGCATATAGTCCATGAAACTCACCTCCAAACCGGGTGAGCGTAAAAGGGAAATAATGATGATGATAATAAATAATAATACTCACTTATTACGTTTTAAAAAATTAAAAAAGAATAGGATGATTGTTGCAAAAGTATCGTGTGTAGTAACGCCTGCATATAGTAGTGCACTCGTTAGTCGTTACACAACACACTATTTTATTTAGGTATAAATTGGTTAAGCGTCATAAAGTGTATAAGTAGTTAACTGTTATTACCATAATTAAAGTGGAATATTATTTTAAGAAATGTTTGCATCTATCAAGATATTCCTTGATTCTTCCTCCTTCTTATGCCCTAGCCACTGATGAAGACAGCACTATACAGAATACCCATTTTATCATTACCCCCCTGAACCGTTTTACAATCCAGAGGCAACTTCGTGCATAACCAGGATTAAAAATGGGCCTTTTTATTGTAAAAAACCTTCCGAGGGGGGACTATAAAATGGGTACTCTATACAGTGCTAATATACACAATGCGAAATTGCGAACGTAGGCAGTCAAATGTGATAGACTATTCAACACTATAACATATAAGCCAATCATATTGCAGACATTTGCTTTTTTCATCCAATAACAGCAGTATATCACTGAATATTGGGCACCATGCAAAATATTCACAAAACAATGTACGTACTCAAAAACTAAATAGCCTTGTTGTAAAATATCGCTTAGCAACGATGTTCTGTCCTTAGCGATATCGCTAGGTTACGTAAAACTAAACACCAACAAACTGTGTGAACAAAGTTTGGCTTGTGTTAAAAATGTTAAAATGTGTTTTGGAAGTATTCCGCTGAATTTAATTGAGGATGAATATTAGTTGTTGGATTATTTTTCAATAAAGTTAATAGTTATGTATTAATGTTGTTAAATAGTCGTCCCAAATACCACTCGATGGGGATATATATTTTTTAAAATGATTTGCCATTTCCATAGAAATTATTGCAAATTTCACTCAACAAAATCACACTTAAATGTCACTCGCCTTCGGCTCGTGACATTTTTGATATGATTTTGTTTCGTGAAATTTAAACGCAATAATTTACATGGAAACGGCAAAATATTTGTCAAAAATATATCCACTACTTGTGGTATTACCCTTGAATATAGTTTATGGGATTTGTATGCGTTAGCCAGAAATAGACCTATATGCGATTAACATCTAGCATCCTCAGAATGCAGGTGTTTTGTTTTCAGCAAACACTGAATCCTAGGATACTAGATTTTAAATCGTATATGTCTATTTCTGTCTAAAGCATACAAAGCCCATAAACTGTATTCTAACTCATTTGACTACCTATGTTCGTATTAGCACTGTATATATGAAGTTATAAATATTTGAAATTATTTCTAATAAACACTGAATTTCTGTTGCTAAGATTGTACGAAAATAAATCTGTAATAATCACGCTTCCTTGTTTCTTTTCAGGCGACTGAAGGCCGAACTGCAAAACCTGCGGCGAAAAGGAGCTTTGAAGCCTTCTGCAGATTGGGATAGCACCACTCCTGATCCCGACAGATCCTGTGGCCGCTGCAGGGTCGAATTAGGGCGTGTCATAAACAGAGGGGCCTACTGTCGATCATGCAGGCTGAAAGTGTGTAAAGGTTGCAGAGAGTACTCGTTTAGAACTACCGACTGGGTCTGCACTGTCTGCCATAAAAGAATGTAAGTTTGCAACCGATACCAAGCAACTCAAAGAGGACATAAATTCATTACAGTGTTTCAGTGGCTTACTTATTTAAAGGGCAGAGTTATAGATTCTGCTCACGTGTTATGAACTTTAATGGATTTTTTAATCCCTAACGACTTATTGCTTTCAGTTTCAAACTTAGTTTTCATAATAACCATGGAAGCATCGTTATCCATCTACGTAAAGTATGTCTCAGGGATTTTTCCTGAATATCATTTGCGTATGGACTAATCACGGAAATAAACTAAACTTATATTTATGTCTGTTAAAAGAATATCGTACTACTGCATTTTATCATACGTCGTATATGTATATCTTAATTGTGACGTCAAGAACAGGATCGCGGAGACAAACTGTATATTGTTATTTCTATGCAATTATGTATACGTAGTATGTATTAAATAATAGCTTGATAAATAGTGTTAGGTGTATTAAAAAATGTCTTAACATCAGCCAATCGTAAAGATTTATGTTTCCTATTGAATATCGAACAAGTAATGGCTGCTAATTGAAATTATTGCTGTTGTGTATTAATGTAAATAAATTCCAGTTGTTGTTAATTTAACGATTTTTTAAATGGATGACAAAGGAGCAAGAAAATCCAAAATCAAAGTTAAATTGACGATTATTCAATTTTGAAGGTGACACTGAATTACACTAAGTAAAGCTTTTTCCGCACTTGTTCTCTGGGATTTTATTATTTACACTATTCCGGGTTTGCTGTACATTTGCATTATCTTATCATTAGACTTCTTCACCACACTACTTTATTGTCTCCAAAAATCCTCCGTAATATGTTCTGCTCCCATCTTTGAAGTTTTTCTGGTTTGTCCGCACCCAAGGTCTATCCTTTGCTTCTGTGTAATAGTGTACAGGGTGTTATTACCATTTTTTTCGAAAAAATCCCCAAAACTGAGTTAAAATTCAAAAGTATATTTTAATTTAATGGCGCAAAACACAAACAACATATCTTTGCAATGCAAACCAACAAAAACTGCATAGGTACTGGTAACCCTTTTAGTTGACATCTGATCACTAACAGTTTATTATACTTATGTCGTTCACCTTTAACTAATATTTGTTTACCGAGCGGCTCGTCATATTTAGGGGAGGCAAAATATACGATTAAAAGAAATAGAAAAGTTGTTCAGTTTGGTGAGCTCTATCATTGGTTAAAATTATTACGTGGACTTCCATAACACCCTGTATACAGGACCTAGGTCTTATACAACAGCACTTTAGTTCGTAACGTAGGTACTTCTTTTAATCTTAGCAACGAGGGCATTGTTAACAGATTTCCCGCACTTTTATTACCCCTTACGTCTATTATTTCCTTTCCACTATTGCTACTTTGAGTTTTTAACGTGTAGAAGTGTGAAAGCTATCAACTTTTTCAAAAATTACTCTTCGGTTTTCATTCATTTTCACACTCCATTTTTCACTTTTCTCAATTTTTTTCCGTTTATCCCCATATTTTGTGCTACTCCAGTTAGTCTTTCAGTAACTTCAGGTTAAATAATAATGGCTGCAGCAGGTCTCCCTCTTCTCTGTATTAGTCCCCTTTCCACTTACAAGGAACTCGATCTTTTATCGTGAACTCTTACAAAACTTTCCGTCTTCTATAATGACATCCTTATCAGCGCTACTAATTTTCGAGGCCTTTCAATTCTTCCATTGCAGTGTCGATTGTATCATAAGCCTGCTTCGAGTTTATGAGCACTGGATATACTGGCTTATTGTGTTAGTAAAAAGTTGCTTCAATTTGCTTCTTGACAAATATTTGATCAATTACAATTTGTTGTTTACCCCCACTGCTAATCGCAGCTAACCTGCTCCGCATATACGCTGAGCCTTTCTTTTATCGAGTTCCCTACAATATTATTTTTCATCCTCCATTTCTTTTAGTTTATTTCCCCGTGCATGAACATCTTTTATTCCCATTAGTTCAGCTTTTATAGTCTCCTTTTTCTTCTGCATATTTTCAATAGGAAAGAAAGAATTTGAAATTCCATTTATGGTTTACTTACAATTATAAATAAATTTATTGGCAGAGCAAAGCGAGGGCTTTAGAAACAATGAGCGAAAATTTCCGGCTATGTACAGAGTGGCCAAATTTCGATGTTTTCATACGGAATCTCGGTAATTATAGAAGATATGGAAAAATGGATCCCCATCCTCAATCTGCTTGTTCGGGAAAAACTCAATGGTGAAATCCAAAATTGGCTATCATGTTTTGTTTTCAGGTTATAAGCAAAAATTCGATTTTTCGACTTTTCGTTCTGGCTATATCTCGCTTATTTATGAAAATAGAAAAAAGTCATTTGTACGTTCTTGACGCACTGTTTTGATAAGAATGCAGTGGCGTAGAGAATTTAAAAAAAATATTTTCGAAATTCGAATTACAGCATAAACTTGTATTTTTTATAGGGAACACATAGTTCGCTCTGGCATCAAAAGAAAGAAAATTTTTTCCCATTCCAATGATATATATCATGCAGGATCAAATGATTAATTTTCACTACTTTAAAGCAAAAACTCGTAATTGTTACTTCCTTTTACGATAAAGAAGTATTGGGTTTACCCCAAAAATTTGAAATTGCGTTTTTAACAGATATTCACCTTGAACCCAAAAAACATGTTTTTGTTCATTGGTCTGTCTATCTGTGTGTCTGTGAACAGACGATCTCAAAAACGATAAGAGGTATGGCGTTGAAACTTGATACATAAGTTTTGTGTACTATAGATGCGACAGTAAGCTTTTGAAGAAAATCCCATAACATTTTTATTACATTTTTAATGTGTATTGATGTGAGATAGGTGATTTTCCAGTTGCATACCTCTAAAATGGGTTTCTTTTGTTATTTTCCTATTTTTTATTAACTCCTATTTTAAATAGAACACCTAGTATATTATCACATTTTTAAATTCAGCTTAAAATTTTAGAGAAAATTAGTATTTTCAACTAACGCTCTATTTTGTACGGTTTCTAAGAATTTGTAATTTTTGAAAATTTTTGACAAATGCTTAAAAATCAAAAATAAAATTCTTGGCTAATAATAAAATCACTGTAAAAGGAAGTAGTGTGCGTGTATCACACCAGATTTTCAAAGTAGTGTTTAATATTCCATAGTTTTCTATTAGGCTTGTGCATTTAGAATCTGCTTGATTAAACAAAGTAAATATCTATCATTGCATTGTTACAAAACGTCAAAACCAGTCGTTTAATTGACAGAATTAATAGGTTCGATTGCTGATTATAATATTTCACCTTAAAAGTGCGAAATAGTCCACACATTTTATACATACGATTTTCCCTGAGAATTTAAGGAGGTGTTCTGTAAAGCTTTAGAACGATGGTATTAGACTTTGGTTTCACTGCGATATAGGTACCGTTCGGTATGAGAAGGACCATAAGAGAACAATTTAAAAAAACATTTTTTTTAACTAATTAACGATTTTGATCATTTTCACAGACGACATTTTCCTCATACTTATAAGTGATGTTCCATAGTCAGTATCTACTGAAAAATTCCAGGGAAGGAGATCTGGGGGGGAGGGCATATTTCATTCAGACGAATTTTTATGAAAATTTACGGAAATGTTTTATGAAACTTTGGAGCGACGGCACCAGACTTTGGTTTCACTAAGATGCATCGTCCGATGTGGGGAGGCCCGCCCACCTACCCCAAAAAATATCGAAAAAACAACATTTTTTTTTCTCAAAAGCGGCTCTGAAGATTTTGATCATTTGCATAGATTCCCTCTTACTCATAAGTGATACCCCATAGTCAATATCTATCCAAAAGCTCCAGGGAGGGAGATATCTAGGGTACAAGTTTTATTTCAGTGCTGAACTTATGGGGTATGAAAACTGGATTTCCAAGAGGTCTATTAATAGCAGAAATACTAGTTATTTTAAAAATACATAACAAAGATGCCGAAGCGATGAGAACGTATATATACTGTGACACAGTACTTGTTTTCTAATAAATAAATCATGTTAACAAATTGACAGAAATAAGCCTTTTATTTATTGACTAGCTGTAGCCCGCCGCATTTAAAATTTCGTGCGTTAGTATGATCTTCCTGCCACGAATGCCACCCGACCTTACATCGTGCGCCGACATCGGAAAATCGATTTCTAAGGGTGTGTTTAAACGCTCGTTTGGGCTCAGTCAGAAAAGAAGCAATAAAACCTATTTATTATTAAATGAAACGTACTTGTGTTTGTAGTTTTAAAAAACACAACCAATAGTCATAATAAGTAATTGTTTTCTGTAACAATATCCCTATTAAAAGTAATGAGAAGTTTGTTTACAAAAACCCGAAAATAATAAAGCGTTGAATGAAGCCTTGGTACTTTTTCCGGTTTAACACGGCATGTAGTGTTGTGCTTTATTATAGAGGTATGATATTTATTTAAGCTCTATTTATTTAGTGATACTGCTATTACATACAACTTTTCTCATATTAACTGGACGGTCATCAACCTGTAGAGAAATTTTATCACATCGAGCGACACTCATCAGTTGGTGTAAATTTCACCAAAATAATTACCTTACGATGTATATACAGGGTGCGACATAATGTCTGCCGCACCCTGTATAATCTGAAAAATTACACTAAGAGATACATTTAATTAGAAACATTACCCTTACATGTAAAACCGATCAGAAAAATTAACCTACAATTAGTGTTTATATGGGCTATTATACCTTCAATGCCTTATGTGATTTTAGAGGACTAGTTTAATTTGGGTGCTATTTAACAGTCTACCAAATTTACCCAACCTTTTCGTACAAAAAAATACTTTCGTTTCCCAAAAATACTAAATGCTCACCAAAATTAAGAAAATACATAATCTTAGAGCGACAACCAAAAATTGACATCATGCTAGTCTCTTATATTATTTGTTCCTAAAAATAACTTTCGTTGGCCATAAATGCTAAATGTTCACCAAATTTTATTCCGCATTTAATTCTAACATGATACTCAGATATTTAATTTTCGTCAGCGTCTTATATTATTTAGCATTTAAAAAACACTATTTCTTTGGCAAAAATACACAATGTTTACTATATTTTATACCACATTCAATTTCAAAAGTATACCCAGATTTATATTTCTTGTTGGCCTAAATATCAGTTATAAGAAAAATCTATCGTGTTTTATTAGGTCTTGTTTATTAATGGGGACATAGAAATAAGGCTGAAGAATTATTCTTGGAAATAAATCAATATCTTTATATATATATAATTCTTCTGTACGTCTGTATGTAACTGAACTCCTCCTAACCGGCTGGACCGATTTTGATGAAATTTTTTGTGTTTAAAAGTGGGTCCCTGGATGGTTTAGATTTACAATTGGACCCGGTAAGTGGCGCTGCAATCGGGTTCTAGGCAATTAAAAAAATGTTGACGAAATTTCTTTTTTAATTTTTTTAACATTTCTCGCATATCAAAACATATAACCCCAAATTTTCACCACCCCCCAATATTTTTTAAAATTAAAAAAAATCGAAAATTCGAATATCGAAAAAACGTTGCTGAACCCACTGATAGCAGGCAGCGGGCAGGGCAACGTCTGTCGGGTCAGCTAGTATATATAAAATCTGGTGTGATACACTCACACAACTTCCTTTTACAGTGATCTTATAATTAGTCAAATATTTTATTTTTAATTTTTAACCATTTGTCAAACATTTTCAAAAATTACAAATTCTACAAAACGGTACAAAATAGAGCGTTAGTTGAAGAGACAAATTTTCTCTAGAATTTTAAGATGAATTCAAAAATGTAATAATATACCGGGTGTTTTATTTAAAATAGGAGTTAATACAAAAAATAGTAAAAAAACAAAAGAAACCCACTTTAGAAGTATTCAACTGGAAAATCACCTATCTCACATCACTACACATTAAAAATGTAATAAAAATGTAAAGTTTAAAAAAAATCGTTAGAGCCGTTTTTGAAAAAATCGAAAAAAACTGAAAAATCACAAGAGTAAATACCTACTTCCGGTTATGCGATTTTCTTCAAAAGCTTGCTGTCTCATCTACATAGTACACAAAACTTATACATATATGAAGTTTCAACGCCATACCTCTTTTCGTTTTTGAGATATTCTGTTCACAGACAGACACACACACAGACAGACAGACACACACACAGACAGATAGACAGACCAATAAAAAAAATATGTTTTTTGGGTTCAGGGGACTCTAAAACGTGAAGATCTGTTGAACACTCAATTTCGAATTTTTGGGGTGAATCCAATACTTCCTTTATTGTAAAAGGAAGTAATAAAAATCTAACACAAATTTCACAACACAAAATTGAAAATTAAACTTATTAAGTTTTTTCATACGGCAATACACTGGTTACACTCACTGTAAAAGCTACCAAACACAGTGTGCGGCTGCAAGCTGAAGCCATCAAGAAGTTTGTCTGGAAGCGACAAGGAGAGATGCTCGAGCTTATTTCATTTTTGGAGTAACAGAATTATTATTTGACGCACAAGTAGTTTTTTCGAGAAAGACTAAATATAAATGGATAGCGCGAATATTTATTATGTACAGCACGGACGCGTAACTTGAGCGTTCTAAATTTGGTGAACATTTAGTAAAATTGACCAACATATGGAATTTAAAATGTAAGCAATGGTAAAACAATACGCAACGTAGCTATTTTAGTGGTGCTATTCTCATTTTCCGAAGTATAATAATTTGGGTTCCATTAAGATTTTTTGATGTTCATTAATTTTTTTGGTGGACAGAGCTAGGGATGTATGGTTTAATTTGGTGTACATTATATTTGGTCCCGTTTAATTTTTTCTAGGAAATACCACCTACTTATAGTATATATTTTAAGTTTCTAGTTACATACTACAATCAGTTCAAATGAAACTAAAACATAAACATATTTTTATTATAAGAACTAGATGACACAGTAACGAACATTTTGTTTAAATGTTAAATGCTTTTTTTTGTTGGGAGATTTAAAAAATACATAACTGGAAGTTAAAATAGTGCCCGCTAAATAATAACAATAATAATAGTAATAGTAATATTTATTTCAAATAGTTACAGAAGTACAAAACAAAAGGAGTTGAAGCAGAAATAAATGAGTTAGCCCACAGAAGTTAAGAACTTGTGCGTGGGCGAATATGTCAACATGTAGCTTCCTTTTGTAAGATTTTATTATTTTATTAATAAACTAGCATAAAATAAAATAAGCAAATAAGTAGGATTCAATTTGTACTAATAAAGTTATCAGCAGTGAAGTAAATTACATATCCTTTTTGTCTACTAGGTTGTGTATATCAACTATTGGAGTTTCCTTTAACCACTTTTTAATTTTATTGTATTGGTACTGTATTGATACTTGGGGAATTTTTAATTTCTTGCGAAAGGCAAGAGTACAGTCGAGGAGCTAAATAACTTTGGGAACGTTGTCCAAAGGTTTTTAATGCTTTTTCAAGCTGTATCTCTTTTTGCACTTTATAACGAGTAAGGTGCTCATGTAAATGTCATAATAAAATAAGTGCTTATTTGTATTTTCTGCGAGTTGTATTTATAAACAGACTTATCTTTCATCCTTACAGTTTCAACATTAATTCCGATTTTTTAATTTTTATCTAATATAACCTATGTACATATTTAAAATTATATTCAATTGACAGCAGATTAAAATTTACTACCGACTTGTGTATGTATGTATCATCTGGAACCTCATTTACCTTGCGGTGTAGAGGCTGGTGCCTTATGCGCTGGCATCTGGCTGTACAATGCTCAACCTGCCCCGGATTCGGGATACATAGTTGGAGCGCGCCCTTGGTGCTTGCGCAGCAACCATTGTGTGAGGTGTGTGTCATGATGATGTGTTGAACTTGTTACTCTATCTCTTAGAGCTGTGGTTCTGAGTAGAGCACAGGTAATTTGGTGCCCAACTGTGAATGATCTCACCGAGCCCGGTTCCAATCGCTACAGCTACGGAAAAATTCCGACCCCGGGAGATTCGAACCGAGGACTTGCTAAATGCAAGCCTGGCGATTACCCAACTGCGCCACGCGGCTTCTTACTACCGAAATAAACGATAACAAATATAGCTTTTCATTACAAAACTATTGGTGACGACATAATATTAAAAAAAAATATTAAAAAATAACTTTTGCCTATACGTTGTAATTTTAATGATTGCACACTCCTTTGATATGGTTTCCCGAAAACTAACATTAACGGAGTTAATGAATTTGTGCGCTACTCAATTGCCACACTCTATAAGTACAGGGTCGGCAACTGTGAATTTTTGCTTAGGAAATCTCGCTAAGTAGGTATAGGAAAAAGCGTAATGGTTCAAGTTGTAAATTAAAAATCGATTTTTCGACTTTTCGCTATGTAGCTGTATCTCGCATATTTATAAAAAATAGTGAAAAATCACTTTTGTTCTTCAGGCACTTTTTTGATAAGCATGTAGTGGCGTAGTCGGTTTTTCAAAAATGTAGTCTATTAAAATTCGAGTTATACCATAAAGTTGTATTTTTTATATGGAACCCATAGCTGGCTGTAGCATGATGAGAGATTTTTTTTTCTTATTATATTAATAATATAATATACAATGTCCGTCCTAAATTTTTAACACATGGAATTTTTGAATGTCCATCTATCAGAAAAAATGTATTCTCACGAAATGTATTTGCATCTTCTCAACCTAAAAATGCACCTGCCAACACTTAAATATCTTCTTTCGTATACCGGACATGTTTAAAAATATGAAAATGGCTCAAAAATAGAGTACCCTTAATTTTCAAAATGGGAAAACACAGTATTTGGAAAAGTTGCTTAGAATTGAAAGTAGGTGTCAAATGTAAAGCCGCAGCTACCTGCTCCATCAAAAACAATTTTCACTGGTTTTTCGTATTTTATTCTTACCATCTTGTGTATTACCAAACGAGATACTTCATACATCGAAAGCTACTGCACATAACGTTTCAGCATCCTACAAAAATACAAACATTTACGATTTTGATCTACAGAAAACCACTGTGTTCCTAGACTTGCTCGACATCAGCTGCGTTTTAGATTTAGTGTTTGGTGTGGCATACTGGGGTCACAATTGAGTAGTTCTATAATTTAGTTAAACACTAACGTTTTTCTGGATTAACTACAAAACAACATTAAGACTTTTTGGATAACTACCTAGCTGTTGGTTCCATCATAGTGGTGCCCCAGCAGGGGCATATAAGAAACTCGGAAATTTACCGGTAAGCCGCAAGCCCAGCGTGCCGCTTTGACAGGCAATTGACAATTATAGTTTTATGGGGTACCTACGTTCGTAAAGGCAAAGGATATATATTTCACTATTAGACGGACCTCTCAAACCATGTCCGACCGCTTGCATGCCTATTTCCCGGTAAGATTATGAGCGCCCATCCGTTCCTCCAATTTCCCTGTGCGTTTTGCTAATAGGTGTTTTTGAACTTGTGGAACGGTTGCTCTGACGCTGGTAGATTTCTTTCTATGAGGGTTACCTTAGAGACAGGGTCTATGTTCGCATCTACAATAAAGTAGACCAACTTTGTGAAAGCGGGATTCAAGCATTTCCAGCTATTCCAACGCATATTTTCCACAAAACCGTTAAATGTACTATTAGTATTTGGAAAATAATGACCAAGTCTGTGAACATCTTTTAATTAAATCAAACACTTTTCAAAGCGTTCGATATTTTTAATAAAGCATTGTTATAAAATTAGTTTTGTTTATTTCTTTGTTTTCAAAGCCTTTGAAAAATTCATGACTGATGCTCACACCTGTCAATGTAAAATAATTTGTTTTATTCATTAGTTTTCCTATCAGGTATAACAAATTATAAATTCTTGAAAATCGAAAAAATATCTTTTCAAATGTGTCATACAGGTCACATAAGAAAAAATATACACCATTAGCTTCGTATTTAAAAAGTAAATTGAGCAAGTGCAAATTAAATTCGACTACCTCTTAAAATAAATGAATTATAAAAAACAGAAATTATTTGCTACCGCGTCTGAACTATTTTGAACGTCCAAAGTTTACTTTGGAGTTTGGTACAACTTGACCTAAGGAGCATTTCATCCCAGTTTGTCATATCGCTATCTCTCATAATAATAAAAGTTTCCCATGGTGAGAACAGTCAGGTGGGCCACGACAGTAAGAGGTCCGATAATTCTGTCAGTCAGTTGAGCCACGACTTGAAAAGTACCTCTTATATGTTATCTTCCAGATACTATCTCCGATGCAAAAGTGTGTTTTTTTTATTACGCTAATTTTATAATAAGAAGCAACAGCTGGGAATCCTTTAAACGATTAGCACGAGAGTCTATAGACAAATTAAATGTTTGGTGTGTAAAAAATAACCTCATTAAAAATTTCGATAAGACACATTTCATTAACTTCTCTTTTAACTTGTGCAGTGATGCCTTCAAATGTCTAGGTCTGATTATTGACAAAAAATATCTTGGAAGGGTCACATAAATGAATTTGTAAAAACAGTAAAGAAACATTAGCAGTATATACGATGCATACTTTCAAACCCTAGTTACATAGGTATGGCATTGCGTTTTGGGGAGGTTTTGCAGACAGAAATAGGGTTTTCATTTTGCAAAAGAAAGTTTTTCGCTCCTAACATTTTTTTCTTTCAATTCCAGACGTTCTAGTTTTGTTGGCTTTTCTGATATATTATCCACAGATTTCCTCTTTGCTCACAGCATGCCTTGGAATGGTTTTTGACTCTTCATGGTTTTGATTGCCAATTTTCTCCACTGTTATGTTTTATTTGCAGCATTTGTACTAACAATATTTTCCTCTTTTCACTTAAAATCACAGATGCAACTTTCATACCGAGTAGTTTAATAACAATAAGCAAAACTTATGCAAACATTTTCTGAAATACCTTACCTGGTATCGATAATTACAGGATTAGTGAACGTGGCGCAACTGACAGGTCTTTCTGATACCTACTTAGACACTTTACCTGCGTATTTGGTTCGAAGTGGCTCCACTGACTTACGTCCGGTGAGAATAGGTCTGTGGACACATTTTCTCCACATTTTGCTTCAGTGCAGAGTGCAAATGAATCATTGAGAAATCTTTTCAGTCGAAGTTTGCATTATATATCGTCTCCGTTAGTAAATTTTCTTGAGACATGGGTGCCTAAGTGTAACGTTATGTAAGTACAATAGAAAATATCGTGTGTTAAAAAAACCCATTTAGGGTAAGCCTTGGCAAGAAAGATAGAAAATCTAGTCAGCCTGTAGGTGAATGTCAGATTGCATTTTGTTTATGAAAACATCGGTCACTGTGATGCAAAACTTTACACTGCATTAAGTTTACTTGTATCAAGCAAAAAGGAAAATAAGATGGCATTTGCACAACAACAACGAATGTTTTTGTTGGAAAGTTACTTTCGGAATGGAAAAAAAGTCGATGAAAATTGGATTTATTCTATTGAAGACACCTTTAGGGAATTCAACGAGGAGTTTCCCGCGGCAGCTATACAGTGCGCACCAAAAGTATGGAACATACCAAGTAAAACTGAAATAAATGTTTTTTTTTGTAAAAATCCCGAAATGACAGTATAAAAATGTTGATACCTTACATAAGAAAATTAAGTAGTTTGGTGCGACTCATGAGTAGGAGAGCCTCCAACAGTGGCCACCTTTTTAGGTTTTTACTTGTAACTTTCTTGTTTTAATTTTATTTTAAAAAATGAGATACAGAAACATCTTACGAAAAAGTACCTGATACCTGAACCCAAAAAAATAAATGAAAAAATATACATTTTTCATTTTCTTTTGTTTTTTATAAAACCCTACAACGTGGCCACTGTTCGCTCAAACGCTCCTACAGTGGCCACAGGTTTTTAGTGGCATATAAACACCATTTTTTAATTTTTTTTTATTTAAATAAAGTTTTAATATATAAAGTTTTAAAAATGTGCAAATGTTATAAAATAAATGGTAATGGTAATTCGAAATACCAAACTGCTACACTAAACCAGTACTGAAAAATAAAACACTTAAGAATGAGTGAGTAACTAAAAACTAAAGTTAATTAAAACTAATTCACATTAAAACCTGCTAAGTCAATCGACAAATAGTAAGTATATTTGGTGTTTGCTGTACCCATGCTGAAATTGGAATCAGGTAAATGAAGAACTATGTCATCTAAAGGTACATTGCTTATATCATTTACAACCGGGAACACAAACTTGTTTCCATGCTTTCTCAAAAAACTAATTTCATAGTCTTCATTTACTTTACTCATTACTTTCCCAACATAATACTTAAAAGTCTTTTTACTTACAAATTTCACCAAAACAAAAGAGTTTACATCTACCTCACTTAAGTCTTTTATGTTTTGATTTTCCTCTTCTTTCTCAAACCAATCATCATTATCCGAATCTGTCAAATCACTAAGAAAGCCATCACTTTCATCAGAAGTAGATTCATTATCTTTCTTATTTGAATGCTCAACAAGAAGCTCTCTGAGTTGTCAAAGCATTTGCGTTTTACCTTATTAGCTTTTTTGATTGTTTTTTGTTCTTTTGGCTAGAACTTCTTTATTTTCTCAAAATTTTAGTAGATTTTTTTGCGTTTTCTTTGTGATGTTACAGTTATCTACCGTGGTTGCTTTCAGGTATGGCTTTATTATTTCTGGGGATATAAATCTTTCGGGCGTCTTTTCTTCAATTTCCCTTGATGTTCGCTGAGGACTTGTTAAGTTTATGTCGTTTGAGTTTTGACTGCCTTAAAAACTGAGTCTTCTACTTTATTTAGGTCTGTAGAATTTCCTGTGCTGGTACCAGGCTGAGGGTTATCATATTCGTTTAGATCAATGACACTGGAAGCCAAAAAATCGTCATCACTAAAGATAAGATCATTGAATGGAAATATACCCGTGTCTTTGAACCTCGAATTGCAGTTTTTTTTTGACAAAATGCCAAAGGATATGCCAGACCCAAAACCTCTGCGATGTCGTAAATCGTAATTCGTTTTCCGACATTACTAAACAGCCAATTTTTACACTGATTGTTATAATATCTCTTCAGCGGTCCATAAACAGACTTGTCAAGTGGCTGAAGTTTATGGCTTGTGTGGGGTGGCAGCGTTAATAGTTTGACATGGTTCTCTCTGGTCAAAGTTATCACTTTCAATGAGACGTGACTCTCGTGGTTGTCCATAATTAGTAGCACGGGTGCATCTTCGGTTGGTTTCGCATGATTAATAAAATTCTTGAACCACGTTATAAATAGTTCTGAAGTAATCCATCCGTTGGGAGAAGACGTTCCCGCGACCCCAGGAGGTCCATTTGTAACCATATGGTCCTTGAAATATTTTCTTGGAAATACAAGAAGCGGTGGGATTGCGTTTCCTGCGGCATTAATTGCGCCAACCATGGTTACAAGCGTCCCCTTTCGGTTGATGTAATTTGGCCTACTTGTTTCTGACCTTTTTTTCAAGACTTTTCCAGGATTTTGCACTGTTATTAAAGCGGTTTCATCGACGTTATACATTTGGAATGACTGAAACTTATACTTTTCCTGAAGCGACTGTAACGTTTTAAAAAACTCATCCACTACTGGCCTGTTGAAACCCATAGCTCTCCCTAAAGAAGTGGCTTCCGCCATTCTTAAAAAAATTTCCGTTTTTTTTAAGAAACTTGTAAACCATTTCCTTCCAGCACATTTTTGTGTATCCCAGGCCTGTGGAATTTTTTTCTTGTTGACTTCAGCTAAGTCGTAAGCTAACTGTTTCGTCATTTTAGGCGTTAGGCCATGATGCAAATTGGCCATTTGTATTAAATACTTACAAATTTGCTGTTCTTCCTCAATTGTAAATATTTTATTTACACTATAATTTGACGTCATTGGGGGGGGGGGGCGTTTTCCAAAATTGGAGGAGACCAATCAATTTCGTTCCTTAGAGCTGCTACTTTTGCCGAAAGACCACCTTCTATAGCATCAAAAACTGCCTGTTTCATGGTTTCGGCACTGACTGTTTACAAGGTCTTTTTCCTGGCTGTTAGTTGTTCCATTTTTACACTAAAAACAAACAGGAACATTTTAAACATACATCACCATGACATGAACAACATGCCCCAACATTGGCCAGCCCTTATAATACAAAAAAGGAGTGGCCAGTGTTGGCTCAAAAAAGATGACCACTGTTGGAAAATGCATGGTTTTATAAAACATAACCTTACAAATTTACTTACCAAAATAATCGCTGGATTTCACTTTAATTGTTATTGCCTGACAAGACTTTTGTTAATAGTAATAAAAATTCTAACCAAGGGCGTTCAGTTTTTAACAGAAATTCACTTAAAATACATAAAAAACCTAGTTGAATGAAGTAAACACATACCTACCATTACCGAAGACGAACTAAACTGGCTTAACAATCCGCTGTCTATCCATGTGAGCGCTGGCTAATCTGAAACTTTTTTATGAGATGGCGCCACACGATTAACAAGAAATAAATAAAAGACTAAGAGGTGGCCACTGTAGGAGCATGGCCACTGTTGGAGGCTCTCCCCTACGTTAACTAATCAGTTTTCTACTACCTACGTTCTAGTTTAATTTAGTTAGTTTAAGCTAACCAGAGTTTACTAAGTTAGGAAACATTCTATTGCCACGACTCTAAAAGCATCCATGATTTTGTGTTTAACGCACTCAAAACAAATATGTGCGCTTTATTGCTGCTGGTAGAAGTAAATATCGCTACTATGCATAATAAATAGCATGATCAAGTATTTATTAATAAATAAACCCTTGCGCATAAGCAAAAGCTTAAATGGAGCCATTTGAAATTGGTGGCATCAAAATGAAACAACATCGGCTGCCAATAATCCTGCTGTTTGTTGGCCTTTTAACTTTGTAAAAGCAGTGCGTATCCCAGGTAGATCGCATTTTTCATTGATTGAATGTGCTGAATTTTGCACAAAATACAAATTAGATCAGTTATTGTAATATTTACTGGTATTGACTGTACAGGAGCATTTTAACAAGGTACGATGGCTAATATTGCAAACGATATATGAATTTTTATCCGCATGGTAATTAGTGCGAAATACTCTAAATGTGAAATCGTTATTAGCTATTAGCTGTAGCTATGTTTCACTTTATTTTCAAATATTGCCCTAGGGAACGATTGCTATGCAAGTGACAACAGTACTGGTTATAAAAAGTGTAGTTTGTTTTTTTACCCAATGTAATACCTCAGACAGAAGGGTCTTCCAGATTTACAACTAGACTAATCTGATTAAATACTGATAGGCATTCAATTACTTGTAACATTAACACAAAAAGAATGTCGTTTTAATTATTGATTTCCACATTTAAATATTTTTTTATATTATATCCGCTCCGTATTTCCCTAGCTAGTAATAGCTCATGTTGCATTGTTTACTATTTCAATAATTATTTGATAATGTTTCTTAATAAAAAAAAGTAGACGTCAGAACACTGTGATACTAGGATTTACTGCTGTGGGAAGGGATAACATCAGTAGTAACTATTGTATAAAGAATATTTTATTACAGTTGGTCAATTTAATGATGGGACGTTAGAATTCGATATGGCTTTAAAGTATTAATAGCTTCTACTTGTGATATTTAATTATATTTGATGTAGGTGTTCTGGTACAATACATCTGTCTATTGTACATAAGACATAACGATTCGGGGTCATGTTGCATTCGAATTTATTCAGTCGCTCTACATTACGTACTAACTGACATTCTAATCTTTACTATTTTAAAAGTTACTTCTCGACTTTTTCGGTGTTACTCGCTTTCTTTTATTTCTCGTATTCTATTAAAACTCTTGTGTTTCCTTCATTCCGTATGCTGTTCTTGTTTAATTTTGAAATTAATTACATAGTGAGAAAATTTCTCGATTATTAGTGATTGTAAAATACCACATCGCCTTTTTAACACATTGTGTGCCAACCTGCTCTCAACTATCACCCCATGGAGCCATATATAAGTATTTTTTTCTATATTTTGTTACTGCTTTGCTGTTAAAATTGTAGTAGAACTTAGTATTTGTAGTTAATATCATTTTCCAGCACCTTCATAAAAATAATAATGTCTTTATTATCAGTTTCATATAAAAGAAAGAATACAAAATGAAATATATATGTGCCAGGCGAAGTTCAGCACGGCGGCATCGGCAGGGCGTATCCTCCCGCTGCTCTTCCACTTAACCTGAACTAAGAGAAAGAAGGAAAAGAAAAAATAAAAAACAATAATTAATAATTACGTAGAATCGGGGCATACATCTCAAACCAATCCCCTGAATCAATAACCATAACTCAATAATTATCCAACATAACATAATTAATAACAAAATATCATTCAGCTACTCCCAAACGTTCTGCCTCTGCAATACATGTATTTTTAATTGTGTTTTAAATTGACTTGTAGTCGTAGAAGATGCAAATATATCATAGAAACTATTAAAACACTTTGCGAAACAAAAACTAAATGAGACATTTACTAATATGACCCCTGAAACGTAGTGTATGATCCACGTCCAAACCCAAATTTTTAACATTATTTTGCAAAGACAAATTATTACCATGTATTTGTATATTAATGTTATCAATATTTTTTATTCTATCATTTTTCTTTCCAAATAGCATAACCAAATCAGATTTAAATGTAAACAATGTTTTAAAGAGATTTGATGCAAAACGTGGAGATCCCGATTAACAGTATTACAAGCAGCAACGCTCTCACTAGAATAAAAAGAGTAGTACAACTGAGTGTCAACGTCGTACAGATGGGAATTACAATCTTGTAGTTTTCAGGGAATGTAGATGTGTATATAGTAAATAATAATGGTCCTAAGATAAATCTCTGAGGTACTCCGGAGGTAATATTAATTGATGAAGATGATTTCTCGTTTAAAATTACTTTTTGTGTTCTATTAGTAATATAATGTTCGAAGAGGTTGGTCGCACTTTGATGAAATCCTTAAAATGTAAAATAGATAATAAAATGTCATGATTTATTGTATCCAAAGCTTTAGATAAGTCCAATAGTACAAGCAGAGTGAGTTTATTCTGATCAGTAGCCTTAATAATGTCATCAGTTACCTTTAAAAGGGCAGTTGTACAGCTGTGACCAGGCTGAAAACCAGATTGCTTGCTATGCAATATTAATATACTATTGGCAATAAGAAACTCACATACCTGCATTTCTATGGATTTCTCCAAAACTTTGGATAGAGTGGGAAGCAAACTTATAGGACGCAGTTCAGAGACGGATTTAGGAGAAGCAACTTTTGGTAGTGGTATAATAAGAGCTTCTTTCCAGCATTTCGGAAATACAGAATTAGTAAGACAAATTAGCTATGTGCGCAAAAATTGACAACAAAAATGGCAGACAATCTCTTATAACAAAAATGTTAATGCCATCAGAAACTGTTGATTTAGATTTAATATTAGTAATAATTTTTAATACATCCGTTTCTGAAATATTTTGAAATTTAAATTTAGAAGTAACTGAAGATTTAACATTGGCATAAAAATTAATTGTTTCTTGAATTTAATCTGAAGGTAACAATGAAGGTATAGGTTTGCTAAAAGTATTATAAATTAGATCAGGATTGGCTATTTGAGTAGGCGTTTGTACGTTTTTGCTTGATTTGCTGTATACATTTAGTAGTAGTTTTAAGGTGTCCACATTACCGTGTTGAATTTTGTGTTTTACATATGCTTTTTTTCATTCTCATCGTCGATGGCTTTATTTTAAGATAAGATAAGTAATTTAATATTATCAGTTAACCAAGGCACATAAAGTTTCGTAAATCTGGAAGTTTTCAACGGAGCATGAATATCCATTAGTATTGTTAAATTAGAGTTAATAAAATCAGTTTTGTCATCAGTATTGTCAAGATGATAAATATATTATTCCACGGTACCGACGACCACAAATGATCATTAAACTTAGGATAACTAAAATTTTTAATAGCCTGTAGAGTATCATTTATGTATGAATGATGCGGTCCCCGATGTAAATCTTGATCATTTTTTCTTCTGTTGGGCCCCGACATTTAATTTTTTATTTCTTTTTAAGGATGGTATGGTAATGGTAAAAAATTGCGAAAACAATGAACTGCTATTATGCCAAAATTATGAAAGAAAAAGGTTGTGCGACTGCTAGAAAACGAGAAAACATGGTATACACTGTACACGTTCTGCAATAGGTGTCCTGATCAACCACAAATATGTTTGCAGTGTTATTAGAGCTTAGTTCATTAATACCATGAGATAAAAAAAATGATTTGACATAGACTGACAATACACTTCAGTACTGCCAAACGTATAACACATATCAAGGCCTGCTCAGAATCATTTTTTTTATCTCATGGTATATGTTGCTACTAAGTTTTTCTAAGATTTAAGTTTAAATAAAAACACGTTTTTAGTGAAGACTGTGGTGTTTCTTGTTTTTATCTCTAACATCTTTAATTTTCACATTTTGATTGAAGAAAATGTACGAATATGTTCACTGGGGGCCACGTTTTGAATATCTCTATTAAAATACATGATACCGTCGTTCATACACGAATGACGAAGCCCCGTAGTGTACACTGCCCATCCCCCATTCCGGATACATCGCCGTGATTCATATATGTACGACGTGGCATGCAATGCGTTAAACAGCTTCTGGATACAATACACTAATATTGTTTCTCATATTTGAATATCGTTGTTTGTTCTACAGTAATATTTCAAATATGTAGTGTAAAAAATTTGAATATCCCCAAAATTAATTTAAAAAATATATTAACTAAGAAAGCTAGCGTCAATAGAAGTACTGAATTCAAATAAAAATGTATAAAAGCGTGAACACATTCATTTTAATCAGACAGCGTACAACTTCTTAAAAGTTCAACTGGAATCCCGTCGTGAAAACATTCTCCCACTTTTCTTCATATTTGGCCATACAATAGACGTTTTCTGCACCCGACATTTCGGAATTGATTTCTGAATGTGCAGTTACCCCTTGATTGCTTACGACTGACTGCTTGCCATCTGCCGGGTTTACAATTCAAAACCTTGAATTTAACTTTCATTTACGCCTTCAGTAAATGCATGTAACACAACTGCCACAAAAATAGAAATGAAATCGAAATCCAAAAACAGGGGTAATTTTAAATAACTTCAGGAACAATAGAATTGTAATTGTAATAATAGTTACATACATCGTATTCTTGTAGAAAATCTTGACTATCACTTCAATCCGAAACTGCTGCATTTGCGTTGTACAATTTTAGTAAAAGTGATTGGATATACTCCAACTAGAATCTCATTTCAAATATTAAATTAAAATTTGAACTTGTCGACCAGACCTGTAACTTTTTATTAATCGTTTACAGGGAAATTCAAGCTGCTTCGGGTGAATGGATGAACGAGTTTGTTAGAAGGCCCAGTAGAAGGAGAGACAATAGAGTATACGTCCCAGCTGCAGATATAATTAAACGGACCATTCGGCGATCTTGGACAATCTCCAGTTAGTATTTACAACAGAGGGACATGCTGATTATTTAATCGGTGTAATTGTTTTGCAGATCCTACGCCCAGATGGAATACTCCTAGGGGCTCCCCGTTAGTGCGTCCCTACAGCAGTCTACCTAGAGGTCAAGATATTAGCAACTACCCTTCTTTAGCATCCTATAAAAGTAATATTAAACCTGCTGAAAAATCTCCACAAAGCCGAAGGCATTCGCCGGCCCACAGATCGCACTCGGAGGATGTTTACTCAGAGCGGCAGGAATCATCGCAACTCGTCGAAACAACGATTGATCACGTCCCAACTCCGCAAGCAGTTGTTGATATATATAAAAACGAAGTCGTAAAACAGTCCACCCCTAGAGTCAATCCGTTAACAAAAGCAGCTGCAGAAGGGAAACTTACTCCGGCAGTCCCGTTTGAGGTATCAACGCACATATCCGACCCACGAGATAAAGATGCTGATAATAAATCCAGCAAAACATCGCCTCGGCGCAAGCTTCAGCATCCAAAATCCGAGACCACCGATTGCCCGTCTTTTAGTAAATCTACTTCAAAGGACGAGTCCGCTCAAACGACAGATTTTAAGGTCAGCGTTCCGGTGGATAAGAAGTCGGAAGAAAAAAGAGTTAGTTTCGAGGAAAGTTCCCCTTTGAAGGGCAGCAGGGGCGATGATACGGATGGCCCAGAAACGGCAAAAACAAAGGCGAAACATAAGGACAAAAGCATTTGAAACCTCTATCGAAATCTTTGGATGACGGTAGGGGTAAAGAACGCAAGGTCGCTGTGCACGCAACCCATTCATTGCCAGAGGAAAGTAGCATGTCAACTAAGGAAAGCGGGATAACATCAGCGGAAGTACGTTATGCACGGGAAGAGGACGTTCCCAGCGAACAATGCGATATTGAGCCTTTGAGTGGGACCGTCTTCCGTAAAGTGACGGTCCGGAGACGCCGTCACGATATGAGGAAGGTTCCTGCGATTGATAATGGTGAGTTTGTCAAGCACTCGCGAGTCTTCCTTGTTTTATAATATGCAACCCCTCGTCACCCTTGTCCTTCCGCAAATTGAAATTCTTGAAGCGCTCCATTTCACATAACAAGATGTCATATATCATGTTTACTCAGGAAAATTCCAGGGAGTTACATTTTCTCAACAAAATAGTTGTCTGATGTTGGCGTTTGTACTAGAGGAATTTTATTCCACACTATTGCGTCATCGTTAGTTGGGTATTATTAAATAACGAATTTAACATTTAAAAAATGTAGTGCAATTAAACAGAATAGATACCGTACGAAAAAAGGCTATGTTAACGTTTACAAGTTATTTATAGTTCTGTGATTCCATCTGGTGAAATTGTATTTAAGTTTACTTACAGTAAAGTTTGATAACTAATTTAAAATATTGAAACAATTATTTCATTATCTATCTATTTATAGATAAAAGTTTTAATTGTTCATGGAACACGTATATCGCCTTTGTACCTATATTCAACTCGAAGTAGAACGAATATGCAGAGACAAGCATATAATTAAGCTAGATTACATGAGGATGAAATTTACACACGCGCCGAAGGCGAGTGTTGTAATCATCCAAGTATAATACAGCCATTATATGCGTGTCAAGTACAATATTTTATCTACAACTATTCAGGATATTACGGAAATGAGTGCAAATATTTTAACCAGTGATAGAGCTCGCCAAAATGAACAACTTTTCTATTTAGCGTTTTTCATTTAATTGCATATTTTTTCAATCAGTTATTTCCCCTAAATTTGAAGAGCCGCTTGGTAAGCAAATCCAAGTTAAAGGTGAACGACAAAAGTATATTAAAACTGCAGTTCTTGCACAAAAAACATGCGGTCAATAACTTACCTACCTCAAGTGATAAAGTACGTTGGTGACCAGATGTGAACTAAAGGTTTTATCAGTATCTATGCAGTTTTTGTTGGTTTGTATATCAAAGAAATGTTTTTTGTGTTTTGTGCCATTAAATTAAAATGTTATTCCATAGGCGGGTATGCATTTTTTGAGTAAAATTGTTTTGAATTTTAACTCAGTTTTGAGGGCGTTTTCGAAAAAATTATAAATGGGGAAGTTGTTCAGTTTAGCGAGTTCTATTACGGGTTAAAATATTTGCACTCATTTCCATAACACCCTGTATGTATGGTTGGCGATTACTGTAAGTCTATGTCAAACTCGAGGTTAGCAGGTTGAATTTTGCGTCAGTCTGTGTCAAAAGTGACGCGAAACCTAACCTGCTAACCTCGTCGTTAATGTAATTTATTTACTATGTAGCCCACTAATTAAAAAAATGCCCTGTGGAATATGAAATTTCAAATTCCGCTAATGTAATATGAGCCGCTTTTTGTATTTAGAGTTGGATATACCGGGTGAGTTTTTAAAAGTGTTACAAGGCAATATCTCGAGAACGATTTTAAACATTTTCATGAAATTTTGGCGAGGTAATAAGGCTATGAAGGGACATATTTAACCATATTTTTTAAATTTTATCCCTCTCTCTGTTTTGAGGGGTGGGGGGTAACTTTGGAATTTTAAATGAGATGATGTGTTTTCAAATCTACGTGAAAAATTACATATGCATGCGCACAATTTTTTTATTTGCTTTTTCGGAATTATGATTTATTAGGTTATAAAATAAAAACGAATAATTTTAATCGTTAAAACGTCAACATTCTGACTCACATAAAAATAACTCACTTCAGTGGAAACGAATAATAATTCTGAAATAAGTGAACTTGATTTATTTGTAAAATTTATTAATTTTTTAAATTCAATCAAAATTTAGTTAATCATAATTCCGCAACCGAATTAGCAAATCCAAAAATGTTTTGTACACATATGTAGTTTATCACGTAAATTCGCATTTTAGAAACAAAAATACATCATCTCATTTAAAATTCCAAAGTTACCCCCTAACCCTCAAAACAGAGAGAGGGGTAAAATGCAAAAAATATGTTTAAATATGTCACCCCGTATCCCTATTATCTCACCAAAATTTAGTGAAAATATTTAAACCGTTCTCGAGATATTGCCTTGTAACTCACCCGGTATAATGCACTTATTATTTGACAGTTGTAGATAAAGAAATTTAAAGTAGACCATATACATATCAATACTTACTATAATCAAATAATATTTTTTGTGTTCTTTAAAGTTGGTTTCTTTCATGAAACTGTTTTAGTTCACAATTTTACTATAACATAAAATATTGCCAATAAAAATACTTTAAAAAGCTATATAAAAGCACTTTCTTCTTAAATCAATAGTTTAACAAGCCAAATCTAGCCATAATATAGATGGTGAGGCAACGCTTACGATATTTGCACATATTTTTGCTGCCATATGCTATAGCACAAAAATTCATTACATAACTTTAACGAAACCCACTGCTCTATAGTTCCGTGCTGCCTGTTATTACAACACAGCCATCTTGGATTTTTTAAATGGCACAAGTATTTTTGTGTCAATTCAATTCCATTTAAATTCTCTTTACGAATTTACGAAAAAAAATCATAGTCATGCATAGGGATTTTTTTCACTGAAATGAGAAACAAAAACCAATACACATGAGCGTAACTTGAGGCATCACTTTGGGAGGGCAAAATTAAGAATTCACAAAATCTTTAAACCTAAATTGCAAAAAAAATAATGCACTTGCACCTTAAAATCAAAATTTTGGTGGGGCCACTGCCCCCCCTTGCCCCTCCCAAGTTACGCCTATGCCAATACATACCTAAGTAATTACTACAAAAATATTGGAAAAAAACCTACAATAAAATTATGATTTTTTTAATCATTTCATGGCAGTCGTCGAAGGCGTGATGCTATCCACATCGCGCAGTGCGCCATTAACGGTGTGCCAGATTTACTTGTCTCACGACATGTTCCTACATGGAATGAAGTGCCCCAACTTTACTAACTTTACTTACTAATCATTTCATAAAGATAATGAAAAACAATCAAATTTTTTTAAAAAAGTACCTACATTATTTAAAAATCCAATATGGTGGCGTAGAGAAAGTACCTAGTATGCCGTGAAAAAACCGTTGACTTCACAAACTGTAGAGTATTGCGTTCCATTAAAGTTTTATAATTAACTTTTTTGCATAAAAAAATATATGGAAATATCGTAAGTATTGCCTCACCCTGAATAATAGTTACATCAAACAAAACAATTAATGTATGTATATAATAAAACTTCAACTTTCTGTTACAAAGTTCAAACCAACAATTAAAAATATTGCAGCACAAACGCTAATGTCTGTAAACTATCCCTATAAATCAGTTCCTTTTGTTTCCTTTTGTACTGTAAGTAAACAGGGTAATGACATCATCAATATCCCGCTCCTCCAAAAGCCTTTTGTATGTGCATGTCGCTAAAACGTGTGACTCTGCTTGCTTAAGGGCTTTAAGCTCTGACTAACATGCTGTGTGGTCTATTTGAAATGCATGCAGCTAACTCAATTAATTCCATTATTGCATTTACCAGGAAATTACTATTCTGTCTTATTTGTGTACTTTTTCCTTATACATACTTGCCTATTTGTACGCACCAACCATATTGACTGATTAGTAATTAGCCATTAAATGAAAAATTCCTCGCGTTAACATAGAGTGAAGAAAAATAGGTTTTGATCTTGAAAAAAAAAGTACAAGCAAGGAATTTGGTAAAGATGTTGCATTCGCCTTTTTTATTGAATATACAAGTCTTCTAAAATCGAAGTTGTGCTACGGCCGCCATGTTTAAAAATGGCAGCTCATTTTTGGTTTTTCTAAATAATTCCGTAACCGATGCAGATATAAAAAAGTTTCATATAAAAAATGGAAACCATAATAAATCCACTTTTTGAAGTATGAGCTGTAGAATTCTTTTGATTCGTTTAAATTCCCATTTTGAACAGAATGCACTGTAAAATGGCGCTTACCATGTCTTCAATCCAAGTTAGTTATAACTAAACAGAATTCAGCTAAGAAGAAAAGTAGGTAGAAGACTAAACCGCTAACCTCAGGCCTCCTCTTCCTCAATCCTTATCCCTTGACAGGGATATGGTGACTGTCACTACAATGGTTGTCTTTCATTATTGGCCGCCATATTAATTGCCTCATGGAAAGGGGTCTAGCGATTTTCGGGACCTGATCTATCCATCTGCGAGGAGAGAATCATCTGATTTTTCTGCCGTTCACTGTTCTTTAGATGATTAGCACCTCCGTGTCATTACTACGCCTTGATATGTGCCCTAAATATCTCAGGATACGTTCGTAAATAACTGTATAAATTCTCTTTTTGACGCCTAGTTCTTCTATGATGGATATTAGTTCGATGCTTTGTCCAGGAATTGCTAAGTAGTCTCCGGTAACGTCCCATCTCAAAAGCATTCAGTTTCTTTCAGTCTTCAGTTTTGGGAGTCATGAGACATATAACAAAATTGAAAATATCAAGGTGTGCAGGAAGCGCAAATTTCATTTTCAGAATTACCATCATTTGTGATCAGGTGATCACTGATCACACAATCTAGGTAGATATACTTAACATTCAAGGCTTTGCCCGATTTCCGGTCTGTTGTTATGGTATACAGTTGGCTCTAAAGTATTACCCACCCATTACTCGACTTAGAGGTATGTGTGATATGAGTGACTGGCAGCTGCTGCACTTGTAGGAGGTAAAACTGTCAAATGAAATTTAGAATGTACTTTCTATTTACTCACCAAACTCAAAAGATTTATACTCATCGAGCTTCTGGCATTTTGTTGTACCATATTGTAAGAAAAGTGAAATGGAACTTCTATTTAACGAAGTTGCTAAATCCAATAAGAAAAATTTGTTAAACTGAAATTTCGTAAAACAGCATTTCATTTAAAATGGCATAAATGCACCTGGTGGATTTAAAAACAGCATTTTATCCAAATCAGCAATTTATTTTCCATTTTCACACAACTAATGCTTAAAATTATGCAATTTGATTTTAAAAAAATCGCTAAATGGAATTTTGTTTCGTAAAATAGAATAAAAATGGAATCGTAAATTATTGGCACTGCAGAAAAACTCGTTAAGAAAAAGTTCCACTGTAACAATTCTTCCCTGCAGATGCAATGTTATCATAAAATACAGTATCCTCAATATATAATGCAAATCTGTAGCAGCTTCAGATTTTATTTGTATAAGGCATTTAAACTTTAAACTTTCCTTTTCCAAAGAGCGCCAAGGTTGTGTTACAATCACTACCTGTAACCGCATGTAGATCCAGTAAACAGTTTATGGTATGCTTGTGCAAATTTTGTTGCTTTGGTATGTTGAAAATTTGCAAGAAAATCCGGTTACGTTGTTGTGGCAACAGTATTCTCACTGACATTTATATCTGCTGATGTCCCATACTTCATATTTTTAAAAAAATGTTAGGTTTAGAGGAAGAATGGTAATAACAAAAATTATTTATTTTATTATGGTCTAAATTTTTTATATGATGCCTTTTTATATCTACAGCGATTACAGAATTATAGAGAAGAAAATCATAAATGAACCGCCATTTTTCAATATGGCGGCCATATGACAGCGTCAATTTTAGGAGACTTTTAGTATAGTCAATAAGAAGGTAAATTTAACATCTCCACCAAATTCCTAGCTTCTACTAATTTCTTCATTGTTCGTGCAATTTTTGGCTTATTTTTCCTCAGCGAATATTATCTAATATAAAGGAATAATTTCAAATTCTTAATATAAACAGTACTTACTGACACTTTATCTAGTGGTTACTGGTTTTACACTAACCACAACGCATTGCCTTCTAAGATGTAATAGTACAATAGATTACTTCTTTGTAGACTTAAAATAACTGAAAAGCCTTCACATTATCACTGATGCAGTGGATAAAGTAGCGATTTGTGTTTAATCAAGTTTAATTGCATTTTTACGTTGTTTACATAACTTTTTAATCAGATAACCAAATGAGTCGGCAAACTGAGATATCATTTAGACTTTTATCGACCTATATGGTTTTTCATTCGTGTATATTTATACAAACAATAAATGACGAAACACTAAAGTAAATACTTTATTACATATTATACAGGAGTGGATATTTGAGATTTTGTTGATGTTGTGAAAGAAGTGGTAAGATGTTTACGAATCCTAAGTTCCTAACTATCATTTCACTTGCAAACTTCTTGGTTGACAAATTATTTATTACGAATCGAATTTGTACGTAAAAAATTGTCATTAAGCGGCAAGCAGTCGTATATCACGGAACACAGCTAAAAGATATTGAATTTTTGTTATTGCTAACTTTTATTTACTATTTATTATTGAGATTGAAGTATGTACGTCAAATCTTGTTGAACAATAATATAACTTGCTCTGTTCACAGAATAATTCAGACATTTTAAAACTTACTCTCACCATGAAATTAGTAAATTCGCAAATTTATTGTAACGTTACTTGTGATAATTCTGAGATATATAACAATGAAACTCTATACTATGTTTAAGCAACAGATAGAGTAGCAGCCCCTCCCACAAATAAGTGCCAAATTTGTGTAGAACCTAGTTATTCATAAGCCGGTTGAACACAGCCCAATTTAGTTGAAATTAAACAATTTTTCAATTCTTCCGGGTTTTTTAATTTGTAACGTGTAAAACAGGTTTCTGCAATCTAGGCTCCTCCGAGTAAAATTTTCCATTTGTTCGTTAAACGAAGTATAGTGGTTTATGATTCCTCTTATAATATTGTCACCCTCGTATTTTTATACTTTATTTCTTCGAATATCTAAGACGTCAGTTTCAAAATTAGTTCGAAATTACGATCAATATTTAATTTCCAAAATCTAAATGTACTATTTTACATTATTTCTTGTTCATTGTATTTTTTCAACAATGAAATCAACATAATAACAACCTTTAAATGTACCGTAAACATAATGAACAACTTTTTAAAAACATATTTGCGATTAATATTGTAATTGTTAGATATAACAATGAAACAGTTTAAACACTTTCAATTTTGCAAGCTTTAGACTGAAATGTAAACATCTGCGTTGCTGGGTAGATTTATCAACTTCAGCTTCATAATTGACGTCCGTTTCCTATAGAGGGGATCAGGTGCGATGTAAATAATAGGTAATCAATAAACAGTAATCGTCGTAAGAGAATGTATTGGCATTGCAATTTGATTTAATGTTTTCACATCTTTACCTCAAAATCCAGCTTTGATAAGCTTCCGCTTGTGACCATATTAATAAATAATACCGGGTGACCGAACATAGCAAGTTTTCAATTTTTAGTAACCAAATGATATGTCTAACATAATTGATGTCTAAGGACTTTCAGCCCTCCTCCATCTATAATTTAAAGTTCCGCAACCTTCCTTTTTTTTATTTAAATTAAATTGTTGTGGTGACTGGTAACTTTATGATATACCTACCATGCTTTTACTATGGTTTTGAAACCGGTCACCCGGTATATAAAACCTATTTTGTAGTCACTAATTGAAATAATATTAAATAACAAAATTTGCAGAATTGAAATAGTTATGGAGCGTTTAGAAAACTTCCGTTCTAGTGAAATTACAAATTAATACTACAAGAAGCATACTTCTTACACAAGAATCATATATCATATAACCGAGGACTACACTTTGCTATGCTCAAAAATTGAATATTATTATTGGAAGTTATAGATTGTTAAGAATATTACAAGTATTTTTTAATTATTTTACGCATTTTACATGATTAAATTTGTATGCTTAACATACATACCCTAACTCATTTCCTGTGTTGCGTGAATAGGGCGAACTAAAACACAAGTCCGTTAATACCCTCGGTAGATTGTATTCACAATATCCAGATCTGTCCAGATGCGCAAACCCTTAAAACAGGTAGCGCTAAAGTTTCACCAAGTGCGGTAAATTATACTTAGCATATTTATTATGTCATCCTTCGTAACTGAAAATGGGAAAATTCAAGATTAACAGAGCACATCATAATAGTTAAGTTCACAAATACATAAAGTTCCTATAAAGTAAGACATAATGATTATAAGGTTTTTGGTTATTGGTCACTTTAAACAATTGTCTTTATAAAAGTTATTCAATAATTATAGAAGCTTTTTGGGATAATCTCAAGATTTTCCATCTTCTTTTCTTTCATACTTACTCCAAAATTGGTCCGTCTTATATGCGACTGATAATCAGTACTAATGGTCGATCCGGATTATCAATTCAATATCAATATCAAAATACTTCTGCAAGATGTTACAGCTCACGCCACTTTATGCATAATAAGAAGGCGTTGATGGAAGAAATGAAAGCATGTTTATTACTAGAGCCCGGATTTTCAGACACTAAAAAATATTAAAATAGGCAGGCAAAAAAGCACTAATCTGTCGGTCACTGAACCTCATATTTTTGGTATCCTAAACAGAACCTTAAGGTAACAAGTTCAAATCGAAACTGAACTAAATACTAAAAAATGTAGCTAAATTTATGATTTATTTTTGTTGGCAGCTATATAATTCCCGTAAAGGACCTACTTAATTAGGTAATGCGGATTGTACGAGATTACTAGCAGCAAAAACCGAAGTTTGTGTACGTTCAAATACGGATGATCTCACTGACAGATTTCTCAAATATTATTTGTTTACAAGCACATAAATCGCCCTTTAAAAGTAAAAGGATAATCTTTTGTCAGACGTCAATTCCCAAGGAAACAAATGTTGCAAGCCATAATTCAGGTAATAGCATTTTCTAGGAATGGATATTAAATTTCCTCACTTTTTGGTAGTTATTTCTATGAAAAACAAACAGCTATTTTAAATTTAAGAGTAAATAGAGCTTATCAATAGTAATATAACAAGAGCGAGACATACTTACCGATAATTTTGCACACGCCAAGGATCGAGTGCTGGTTGCAATGAAAATTGTCCCGAGGGCAGTTTTCTAAGGGCAACCAGCACGATGACTCTTGGCACGGGCAAAATTATATGTAAGTGTGTTGCCCGCGTTTATATTTTGAAGATTATTACGCGAAACCCGTATACGAATTATGATTTAAAATTGATCTAACAATGCCAAAAAACTCAAATTAATTGTTTCTTGCATTTCTATTTCTAATTATGACACCATCTACGGAGTCGATAATCATCCATAGGGCGCTTATCGCTTGGTAAGCAGCCCACGAGTGCTTATCAAGTAATCAGTTCGGGATTGGTCGATTTTCAAAAAAATGCATGGTTTTTATTGGCTGATATCAGTCATGTGACAGTTGTGTGTAATAATCAGTAAAAACAGTATAATATAGGCGCTCTAGTTGCCTGAGCATCCTTGCTTTATTTATTACACTTTATTCTTCCTGTTTCTATAGCAACTCTCTGCTGACGACGGCATCCATCTTTGTATGCATGTCTTCAATAGCCGTCCAGGTAGTCTTTCTCTTAGAGAAATTTGTGTTTTCAGAGTTTTAAAGAAGTCTATATTTTTTTACTATCTCTATCATCATTTGGAGATGTTTTGTATCTTACATTGGTAAGAGGAGATCAGTCGAATTTTTCAATGTCTTTATGTTTTCAAAATACTTTAATGAACGCAACAAATTTATATTTTTACTGGTACTATAAAAGCTAGGGCTAAGCAAGGCGAAGGGGATGACGATATTGAATTATTACGATTGTGCTTTATTTAACCTTGTTCTATTCTTCAAATTTGGTTATTCAAATGTCAACTCGAATGCAAGTAGCATTTCCATTTTATCTTCCATTTTATATAGAAATGCCAAAGGCTTAAATACGCATTCCTAACTAAAACATAATTAAATCAAAGTTTCTTAAATGCATAACCAGATGTGCGAGCTAAAAACTTACTTTTTACAAAAATACAATTACAAGTTTATTTATGTAAAAACAAAAGAGTATTTTAGAGTACAGCTAAAAATAACATCTGGGTTTTGTAAATATTACTCGTATTTTAGTTTGATAGTTACCTGTCATTTTTCATACAAAACTGTTTAATCTCATACATACCTTATTCATTTTAAGACAAGAAAATATAATAACAAAATGGGCCATTAACATTCCGTATGTATATGCAAATTCTTTGCATATAAACACGTTAAGATAGCAGATAATGTGAATTTTCTGAACTATAGTAACATGTTAGCAAATGAAAATGAAACCAAGCTTGGCTTAGAAAAAATTAGTGTTTAAATGAGCCTGGGCTGTTTATTGCAATTAAATAATTATTTTGCATTACAGCAATTCTTCAGCGTTAAGTGTACACATTTTCACAATAAAACATTCACGTGAGCGCTATCATTTTCTAATTACTGAAGATATAATAAAGCCATTGATTTTAATACACAATAATGTTCAATCTTAATCCACCGGTTGCCCAACCTATATCATAATCATTTTGCGCTTCCGAAAACGCAGGAACAAAGATAACGAACATAATTTTTGCCTAATTTTGAATTAAACGATGTTGATAAAGTTCTCTCTTTAGTACCATGTTTGACTACTTTTAGAAGGAACAAAGTAAGCTACTCCGTTCTAAATTATCGTTGCTTCGAGATATACATAATTAGCGCAGAAATTAAAATATGCAAGATACGCAAATTTTATTTCACCGAAGTAATTGTTTGTTTTCTTTGTCTTGATGCTGAGTTTAAACGGGACAGCGTTTTTCACTTGCATTGCGCAATGAAATTATAGAAAAACTAACCCTATTTCTAAAATAAGACGAATATTGTATCGTGTGTTTAAAAAAACTCATTCGCAGTATGCTTTGATCAAATTGAAATTTGCCATAACTTGATACTTACCCATTGAAGCAAATAAACTACCATAAGTCAGAGAGAACTAAATTACATCTTGATGTTGAACTATTTTCCTAAAAATATACAAAACACTTAATAAAGACAATTTTTATTGACTGTTATGACACTCGTTGTTGTTGTGTAACTACCATCTTATTTTCCTTTTCGCTTGATACAAGTAAACTTAATTCAGTGTAAACTTTTGCCTGTAACAGTGACAAATGTTTTCATAAACAAAATGCAATCTCACATTCACCTACGGACTAAGTTAAGACATTACTGAATTTTTTATCTGTCTTTCCAAGGGCTATCCTAAATGAGTTTTTTTAACACACGATATATTAGAACATTTTGTGGCATATAGAAGAAATGAATATTTACAGTTTAATATGTTTTTGACAGATTTTTAAAATATAAATACAGGGTGCCAAATAACGGTGTAGGAGTGGCAGAAATTCATTTTACGACATTAGAGGCTCCCAAAAACCGTTAAAAACATTGAGTCAACATATAACGTTTAATTTTCTGGTTTATTGAAGCTCTCAACAAGTTGACTTAGTGCTGCTTCCTTCGACCACCAGCGAGTTTCCCTTGTTAACATCGATTACAAAGCGTGTCGCTTGTTTCCAACTTTTTTATTTATCATTTCAACTAAATCTCCGAAAATTAATTTTTCCTACTTCAGTGTGGAAAGTACTCATTTTCTTCTCTTAAATGGGTGACGAAAGTGGTCATTCTCTTCATTCTAATAATCATACTATGATTGGCTAAAACAGAAAAATGTAAAACTTTCTTTGACAAATGTTAAAATGAAAAACTAACTTTCTCGTAGATCGCGAAACCGTCGTAGGAAAAATTTTGTACGTAACTGATCCGGAAACACCGTTTACAGCACTTGTAGGCTTTCAATGTGCCTACGCGTCCTTTAAAGATGCTCTTTTCGGACTTGTTACGTAAATTATTGTCAATTGTCTCATTTTTCGTATACCTACATGAAATATATAGCACAATATCTTCCATGACTGATGGCTACTTTATTTTCCTCTATGCGCTGATAAACATGTTTCCAATCAGACATACAAATTTTGATCATATACCAAAAAACTATACAGAAAAATGCATTTGTCTCTTCACTGTAGCTCGGCCGTATCCTTTTTGACTTGTTCTTAAGAGTAAGTGCATTTTCAGGATTGCAGGGAATATCTTTTTAAGCGGCACGTACCTTTGAGTGGCATTTAAATTTCTTACGATCTAGGTGGTTGAAGAAATCGTCATCATAGTCATGTTGGAAACGAGGCTGAGGCTCTTCTTGTCTTTCCGGAGTCTCAACCTCTATGATCATCAAGATCAAGACGAGGTCGCTTCTTTTAGATCATCATTGTCATTATCCTCATTCTTTTCTTTTTCCCGCGTGTTCCGAGTCCTCTTCTCACTTTTCTGGCTCCTCCAACTGATCTTCGTTTCGGTTTTCAATCTCTGCGTCCTCTAAGAGGCTCTGTTTGAATATGAATCGTTGTTACCGGCAACGATTTCCTTCAGTTCTTGTTTTGTATGCTTTTATGACTTCCACAAGTGGAGGGATGAACGAGCATACTATCCAACGAGTGTTTTTTCCTATTTCAAATCTTTTCCTTGTCTCTCTTTCCAGCATTATTTCTTACCTCCTTTCCGTTTTGACATATTTTATTGATTTGATAGTATCAGTTTTCTCACACCATTGAATTTATCAATTTTATAGTAGAAGCGGCGTATTTTTGTAGAAAAAGTATCCGACTCAATATATTTGCTTTATCTACAATGAGCTTCATAAAAAAAACTCTTTATTTCTAGCCGGGCACCATAAATGTAATACTAGTAAATAAGGAAGATACTAGGTGTGAGGGAATTTATAATAACTGTATAATAAATAAATGCATTCTTAACTTCAAAATAGTATTTGGTATACATACTTATTTTGATACTTTAATAGAACGACTTTTTTCAAAAAAATAACAATCTAACTAGTAGATTCATTTAAAAGCATTTACTATTTACATGTCTTAAGATTGAAATCAAATAGCCTATATTACGTACATATGTACTGTCCAAGATAAAAAAAAACTGGGACAGTTAATATATTCTGTTGTGAATGTGACTGCTTTAATATGTATAGTTGCTAGGCATTTCTAACTTAATTGTCAATTTGTTTAGACGTTGCTATGAAACAAAATTGTTATATGTAGTAAATGTAATTGTTTAAAGTCTTATTTAAGGTAATAAAATAATGCTAAAATCTATGTCAAGGGCTGTCCCTTTTTTTGTTTTACATAGTACATATCTTAAATATAATTTACAATTTGTGTGACAGTTTCATTCCCTTAATATTCATAACGCTCAAACAGCATCTGTTACACGCGTAATTGAAATTAAACATATATCGCTCTACCGCTCCGCGACAAAAAAAACTGATGCAAATCATTATCAAATGTGTTATATCAATATGTCAAATGTGTTTATCAACATATTAAATTATTGTGTAAAGTGGCTGATTTCGTAACGCTACCATAATAAGTTATTTAAATAAACATTAATATGAGAATGCTACAACTCGAATCAAATACAGCAACACGAAAAGTAGTAAACCACTAGAATAACATAGCTAAACAACTGCGTTGATGTAGATCACATTAATTTTTGACTGTTTATTATGCTTGCGGTAGTTGTGGGGCAATACAATTCTCATATCTTAAATAAACATCAACGTAAAGTATACCATTGGCGGTACATTAATATTGACTGTTGCTTTATATCTAAAGTTTCACCGAACTTGTGTTTACTTCTTCATTATTTATTTGTGAGTAGCTTTAATATCATCATCGTGTTGACAATCTGGGTACACACAACCTTTTTGGCTCGATTAATATCCTCCAAAACCGACTTTAAAAATAATCAAGGGCCTCGTGCTAACAACCGTACCTATTAAGGCTTTGCTTCATTTATCACCTCATTTCACCGACTTGCCAGCTCTTAGTAGTTTGCGAAAGCATCATAGTGTACACACAATTTGTTAAACCGATGTAGTGATTACAATGTGTAATTAATTTTACATTCTCAAAACCACTGCCCACCCTAGGCTTTTCTTGGCTCCTTCGTTGCTACACGCCTGTGTGTAAATTACATAAAGTTACGTCTACGAGCTACCATTTTTGAGCTAAAGGGTGTTAAAGTTTGTATGAGAGGAATTTACCTCCTCAATATTGCGAAAAGTTTAATTTTAGTCTTGGGGAATGTATGTATATTGGACGCCTTTGTCAGTGTCGTACTTGATTGCGGACAATTCCCATTAGCTGGCATACGGCAGCTCTACCGCACCGCAGACGCTAGTTAATACAAGTTTTGCCATTTTAGAGGTGTACATTTAATTTAGAAAATTGAGGTATTTGCAATAAATAGCCTAGAATGATTGCCAATCAAGGCTAAAAATAAAGCAACGAATAAGGAAACCATTCAATTCCTAATTGAATTATAGCTATAAAATACTAACTAGCAAACATACGAATTCATCATACAGGGTGTCCAAAAATGGCGGATTAACTCTACAGTGCGTTACTTGGGGATGCCTAATGAACCATGGAAAAATATGAAAAAAATTCCCTGGGTCGTATTTTTCGAAATATTTCTGGTCAAAGGTGGGTAATGAAATCCATTTATTTAAATAACTAGTGTATAATTATAGTGTCAAATATATCTGGGACTTATTAAAATATCTGTTTTTTTAATATTCTTGGGATTTAACTAAATTGTTTTCAATATTTAAGTATTTTAAAAAACTGATTTCCTGTTGAGTTTGTCAATTACTAAATATGGCAAACAGGCTTTGTACAATAATAATATACGAAATCAAGCTTGGCATTGAAATATTTGTTGTATGAATAATATGTTGGTGGCACTGTAAGTTCATGTCAAATTCGATGTTAGCAGGTTAGGTTTTGCTACAGTTTGTGTCAAAACTGACGCAAAACCTAACCTACTAACCTCGAATTTGACATAGACTTACAGTGTCACCAACATATTAACAACTTACTATGGATACATTTTTGATTGAGAAATTGTTGCAGTATCAATGTTGCCAGATTTATTTTTATTAATTTCGAAATATTTCGAAAAATACGGCCCAGGGATTTTTTTCATATTTTTCCAGGGTTCATAAGGCATCCCTCAGTAACGCACCGTAGAGTTAATCCGCCATTTTTTGGACACCCTGTATATTATTAATTATTCCTCGCAATATAGTCAGTAAACAACGTAGTTATTATTATTTAGCAAAATCGACCATTTTTGACACAATCTCTTTTAACAGTTGGAGAACAAAGTGCGCGAGTAGTAATGGTAAAAACATAACAATATTAAAACATTAAGAAAACTGTATAAAGCTCTTAAATAATTTATAATACACTTTTCCACGGAAGTAAGGGACCACCAATAAAATTTGAAATAACCTTACAAAAACACAATACAAAGCAAATAAAATTTGCAAATGTAATTTTTCTATTGTATTTAGTTAGTACATCATTAAATATTTTCTTTAATGTAAGCGAAGATAACTACTAACTACCATTGTCCAAACGTCAATTTTTAAAGTTATATTTCTCCATAAATCTATTTTTTCGAAATGTGTAGCTTTCACTTGCATATTTAATGCAGACTATGACATATTTGTTAATTTTTCTGAAAAATTGAATAAAACACATACAATAGTAGATAGATATCGTTCATAACGACGGCCAAGGGATCGGAATAATTCGATCTCTATATCACTAGGTTGCTATAAACAAATACGCAATACATAAAGAAAAACAATGTTTTTCACCAATCAGGCGAAAAGTGATGCTTTTCCGACGAGTTTTCAGGCCGTAAAATAAATGATTTGGGTACACGGAATAATAGTACGTAAATGTACCCATTTAACAGTACGGGCATAAATTTTCGGCCTAGCTAAAAAAACCTTTTGCCCTAGGCGCAAGAAAACGTATCGTAACAATAATTAATTTTTGCGTTTATTCTGATCGTAGAAAAAATCAGGTATCATACAAAAATACAATTTTTTTACTGTTATTGATAAGAAAAATTAAGTATTACATATAGATCATTAAACTTTAACAAAAAAATCCGTTTATTTGGTTTGTTTACAATTCTGTACATAATTGTTTCTAACAATTTTGCTTAGTATTTCTAGTACCAATTATGTATTAGTATACTGTACGACTGTACTTACATCAAATTTCTTGGATATAGAAACAATAGACTCTCCGGGTTACGCCAAATAATTGCTTTATCTTCGACGGCTTTCTGCTTTGATATGGCGATTTTTACTTATTCATAGTTCGAGAATGCATTAACGACTAAACAGAAATTGAGAAATACCACGCTTCTTTAACGTTTCCGCAAAATTCGGTAATTCCCCGGAAGTTTTCTTGTCGTCATATAGGTACCTACCATAAATTGCACCAAATTTGAGCCCAGTTTTTGGTCGTAATAAGCGATTCGTCCACTACTTATGCATCTTAATAACTAATAATATGGCCCTATATCGGATGTCGTTATAATCGATATCTACTGTTTATCAGTACAGGTAATTTTTACATTTTAGTTTATATAGGATGACAGGAAATAATGATAATTCATAAACTAAGGACCTTCTTTGGAGTACTAATTATTGTGTTCCTGGAATATACTAAAGGCCCGTTCGCAGTAAACATAGACAGTGGAGTGATTGATTGACAGGGTTGCTTGTACCTGCATAAGAGGATTAAGCTTAAGATTTATAGCTCCAAATTCTCGGGGTAAGAGGTTGTGCAATTACTATAGGCGTAACTTGTGAGGAGCGAGAGGTGGCAATGCCCCTTCCCCCGAAATTTTGACTTACAGTGCAAGTGCAACATTCTTTTACAATGTAGATAGAGTTTTGATTTTTCCCCTCCCAAAGTGATGCCCCAAGTTACACTCATGGCAAAGTTGGCCTCTTTCTCAAACTACAAAATAGCTACACTTAGAAAAGAGTAGAGAGACGAAGGAATTTTTAATTTAAAAATACTATAGAAAATAATCATGTAGATTTGAGCTGCTCACTGAAGTGACTAGTTTTAACTGAGACCAAACCTTTTGATGAACTTAACGTCTGTTGATGTAGAAAGAAGTTTCTCCGTGTACAAATATACAGGGTGATTCGGGAGGAAGTGTCAATATTTTGAGGACATGTCGAGGAAGCCAAACTAAGCAAAATAAGCTCATATGTTTAAGTCCGATTTTCATTTTTTTCAGAGATACGTTGATTAATTGTAATTTAAAAACTAAAGAAAAATTGAATACAAAACTAACAAAACAAAACAAAAAAATACACAAATTGCATTAATTCACAACAAATTTTCAAAAAAAAACCCGCCCACTTCGATACACTTATCTGCGCTTTTATAAATTCAACTAGTAGCGAGTTTTAGTAAACGATGATTTGCTCTAATCAACGCTGCAGCATTAGTTCAATTTATAAAGGCGCAAATAAATGTAGCGAAGTGGGAGATGATGTTTTCGAAAATTTGTTGTGATTTAATGCAATTTGTGTATTTTTTTGTTTTGTTTTGTTAGTTTTGTATTGAATTTTCTTTAGTTTTTAAATTACAATTAATCAACGTATCTCTGAAACAAATAAAAATCGGACTTGAACATATGAGTTTATTTTGCTTATTTTGACTTCCTCGATATGTCTTCAAAATATTGCCACTTCCTCCCGAATCACCCTGTATGTACTTAGATAGTTACCGGACGTTTTTAATTGAAACTTTTTAAAAAACATTTATTTCCTCTTTGTAGTATTACATATTTTATAACCACTATTTTTTGCATATTGCCTTAAATATGTGTATATTTAAAAAATATATCTCCGTATTTCTGCCCATGTTTCCTACTTTTTATATTGCATATTTGCTTAAGTATAGGTATCACAATTAATTGTTCCTGCGCGAGGATATTCTCAAAGAGAAGTGGCTAGGACTTTCAACGCCAACAAATCTTTAGTACAGCGAGCTGCTGGCAAGTAGAGGAGAACATTTGTTAATTTTATTAAAATGGGTTACATTTTTTAAATTATTTTGAATTTTGTTGGTGGTCTCTAAATTTGTCCAGAAATATACTATTTATATTAAAATAAATGTTTTTCAATTCTAAAAATTGTTTTCTGTTTTTTAATAAAGCAACACTTTAAAACCTGTACTTATTACTTACGTAATTTCTTTTTTTGCGATAATTTGGATATATAGTTGTACATTCGTGTTATTTTTAACTTTAAAATTAATTTTCAGCAAATAATTTTAATATTATTGAATTTGTAGTTCTCAAGCAAATTGTTACCATGTTATCACGTTAAATTAAATATGAAACTTGCAAATATGCAGTAGATTTATTGTAATACGTTGCTGTACTATTATTCCGGAATGTTATTACCTTATTACATCTTCTAACCCAAGGAAACTAATTGCATTTATAAATTAAGAAAAGATATGGTAAATTCACTTCTTATGGTACTACATGCATTTTATTTGGTAATTGAACTAGATGTATTAAATCTACCGATTTAAACGGATTTAAAAAACTTTCTTTATAAGATATCGGTCATAAGTTTTGTTCTGAAAATCGTAACTACAAATTACAGAGATCATGCTGTCAAAGGTCATACACGAAAGTGTGCCCTTTATGCAGTGTAACACTACTCGATTTAATTTTAGATGTTGACTCATAGCGAAACCTTTTAACAAAAGCTTTATTGTAACTAACCTTGTAATATGCAAAATACGTTTGCTTCTACTTTCCAATTTTTGAAATAACCTAGTTCGTCCTTAGTGAATTGCTTTTGTAGATTTACTTAGTTTATTAATTACTGCTAACTCTGGGTACTCCTACATTACTAACTACCTATCTGAAAAACTAAACACCCTATTACCTATTGTCAAATTACGGTGTGTTGTAAATTAAGTATTGTTGCCGTTCACCCCCTATGAATTTTCTGTAATAAACAATCTTTAAAGGTAACCCAGAAATTACGTAAGATTTGGTAACAAATCGTGCATTGGATATTGCTTTCAAGCTAATTCAGTTATTAGCTAACAAAAACCCACGTAAAACTATATGAGTTTCGAAAGGTCAATGGTTTGAAATCAACATTTAATTCAATGTGCATTGCATTGCAAAACTGCTTGCTTGTAGCAGATGTATATCGTAAAAGTTTTTAAATTCTGATAGCAATCAAAAATTGTTTTTAAGTAAATCATAACTCTAATTAGTGATCGTAAGTAGCGTATCTCTATAACACTATTATCTTAATAGCTAATTAATTCATTAGTCTCAACTGTTACAATTTTTACAAACTTACTAATACGTACTAATATCCTTGCACTACAGAAAATTAATCACACTACCAACGTGACTAACTTTAAGTGCATGCTACTACAGTTACTTGGGCATATGCTAAAGATTGGATAATGCATTCGTTCGGGTTTATAAAAATGTAACGTGTAACATGGAGGTGTACATGTTCTGGCTATCTGCATATGCCCATAACAAGCGCCCATGCTCGATGTGGGCGCACAGTCTATAATCGCTTGTGGTGGAGGGCAGTCACTGTTGTAGATCGTAGAAATGTTCTGACAGTATGTATCGTGAACAGGCTGGCGCAGAGGTCCCGAATCTGACATTCTCGACGTCTTGCTACCAGAAGGCGACGACTACAAATTGGTGTTCATAAGTTCCGACAGTTCGAGCAAGGAAGAAGATATAGACGATAATGACAGTTCGTCCACGGCTTCCAGTTTCCTTATTGATGACTGCGACTGGGATTACTTCGAGCCTAGCACTGGAACACGACCCTTGCTGAACTGGAGTTCTCCATTTGGATCGCCACGTGTTTATCGTCGCGGGGATCTCGAGTCTCCGCTGGGTTCTCCTCTTGTTTACCGCCGAGCAAAAGAATCCGACACTGGCACCGACGAAGACATCGCAAGATTGGATAGCGGCTCGCCGGCGTCATCAGACAGTATTAGTTTCCTTGCCAGATCTCGAGAAACCGAAGATCAAACAGATTTGCCTCGTAACGAACCAACAATGGAAGACATCGCTCTTCAATGTGTACATCAACTAGAAGGCGTCATTGATCCACCCCGGCGAAGTTTGTGCCAAAGTTGTGGTTCACCAACTCAGTATGTTCCTATTCCAGTACCTGTTCCGATCCCTGTACCAGTCCCCGCTCTGTGGTCTCCACAGGGTACTCATATTCGTTACGGGCCAGACGCCTTCGACCAACCTCTCAGATCACGTTTTCGCGCGCTACCTCGGGCTCTGTGGCCGTACGTCAGCCAAGCAGCTCTTATCTGGCCACTGATAACAGCAGGTGAATCAAGCTCAATATTTTCTGCCGTGCAAAGCAGTCTCGTGGGCGAGTGCGCAGCGGATAGTAGTGCTAGCATGTTAGTGGCATCAGAGCGTAACAAACCGACAGCTGCAGCTGATCAAAAGTTTATTAGTCAGAGCTCGAACAAAGACACGTGTGCAAGCAACGTAAACAGTGAAATTGAAGTGGGAGTAGTCGAGAAGCCCGTTAAAGTCAATAGTGCAACCCCAAATGAAAGCAGGCAGCATATTACCGGTATTACGAGTGCTGTGCCAAATGCACCTGAAACAAGTGAACGTATGGAAACCAATGAAAATTCTGGTGCGTCGGAATCTAAACGCGAAAATTCATACGATTACGAAGGAATTCAATATGGTTTTATGAGTCAATTTTCTGAGGGGTTATGCGGGCATTTAGCATCCGAAAATGCAAATATGTCCTCTACAGATTCGTCGGAGCACAGTACAGATGACATCGATAGCGATGATAGCAGCAAGCCGAGGGTGTGTAGAACATACACTGTAACTGGAGGAGACATGCGAGAAAGTGATGACGCTTTACCGAGCAGTGAAGTAAGCAGCGATTGCGACGAAGAGGATGGTCGTATGTCTCAAAGCTCCGTAAGAGAAGACGATATGTCGTCCTCGGGTTCAGCTGACACGGACAGCAATGACACCGGCACCGTAGCAGATCAAAAGCCAAAACGATTTTCCAGAGTTCTAGTTGTAAACACAAATGTGTCCTCGTCATCGACATCATCCTCTTCGTCTGTAGTTGATGGCAGTGGAGACAGCGACACCGATTCGTCTGATAATGATACTGACACAGAAAAAGACTGCGGGATAATTTTAACACACATGAAAATATTGTCGGAAAATTACACCGAAGATATTGCTTGTGCACCAGAAACTTTCAGAGATGTAACGGATACCACAACTGCATGTGATAAAAAGACTGAAATTGATCAAATCAATCCAAATGTAGAGGCAACGGCAATTAATTTGCAAGCAATTGGAATTAAATTACACAATTCTTCTGACAATCATATTGAATATCAGGATGCTGTAGTTACTGAAGCAGAATGTGCGATAAATAGAACAAACAATAATAGTGAATCGGTTGTAGGTGGTGAAAAAGATCTGGCGGGTGTTTCGTGCTCCGGAGACCGTGACAGCCGTGATTTATCCTCTGCCTCTATTAGCATCAAGGAAAGTATACAAACTGTTATTGCTGTAGGTACTGTTTCTTTTAACAAACTAGACGTAAACGATTTTAAAGAGCATAACGAATGTTTATCTCCAAGTCCGGGATTGTCGGATGTAAGCGCTGAATCACACTACTCCAGCGATGGTGAACAGCCCCTCGATGCGACTATGAATGATTCAGATATACACGATTGCATAAATTTACATGTTAATAGCGAGTATCGATCAGATGGCGACGTTCAAATGCACTTAGATGAAACAGTTGCCGGTGATAAAAAGGAAGAGGAAGTGCATTTTCGAGTAAGCGATTCTCTTATTAGCGAAGAAAACAATACGAGCACGAGTGCGAGTATCCGGTCCGACGAACTTAATACACAAGTGGGGAACGGGGAGCGTACTCGAGGTGAGCGGGCAGGTGTGCCAGTCGCGAGTGAGCTGGATGACAGTGTACCTCGTCATGCCGCCCGATACACGAGTCTCGTCATGATTACACAGGAACCTGCTCCCTCCTACCCTCAAGTTAGTGTAGTGACAAGTGATACAACCACATTAGTACCTGATAGTGACATAGTAGTGCGTCATACTAACTGGCAAGATCAGCGGAGCAAAAACAGCAGCCAAGATCCAGATGGTGACCAAAGACTATCAGGTTATTTCACGCTAACTTTAGAAAATTCATCGGCGCGTGCTTCCTCACCGCTCCAACCAATTGGTGCTGCTAAAAGTCCAGTTCACATTACCACACAATCTGAAGACAATTGCGATGTCACGGTGGTTGCTAGTTCAGACGCACCGATGCACATAGACAATCAGGACCAACAATGCAGGGAGAGCGTAACTGTGGTAACGGGTGCAGGCACTCTGTCTGCAGTAGTGTGCCTCGAAGATGGCTTAGCAGATGATGATTCATGGGTTGAAAATTTAAGTAACGACGAGGATGATTTAATTGGTAGTACCCCTACTGACGAATCTTCGTCCGAAGATGAAGTAACTCTTACGTGCACTGCTGCCATTGATCAAGAAGATGAACTGCGTGGTTACCATCGCTCAGCAATAGATTTTACATTGCATACTATTGTCGAAGAGAGTTGCGAAGAAAGTGAGGTGGAACAGCCGCCTACTAATAAAAAATTAAGGCCTGCTTCTGCTACTGATTTGGAAAAATACTTTTTCTTTGGCCTTGGAGATGGCAACGCCACGTCCATCAGTTCTGCACGAGAAGATGGTATGTCGGAAACCAGCAGCATCTGCAGCGAGGGGATGGATTCCCTCGGAGCTCCTGAAGAAGTTACTTCAAATGACAGCATGGATCCTGCCGAACTCGCATCCTCCAGGTTAGAAAAATACTTTTTAAGTGGATTCATGGGATTTACAGCGGAAAGGCGCGATTCGGATGGGAGTGTAGGTAGTGATAGTGAAGGACGTCCCAGTCCGGAACAAAGAAGGAAACGTCTTGTAAGAGCCCGCGGAGCCGGAAGATCCCACTCATCCTCCCTGGATAATCTTTTAGCTCACAGCGAACTGTCAGGAGCGGAGCAGGCCGACCAAAATTATGTTAATTCGGAAGATTTGTCCAGTTCAGATACGGATATTAACGAAGACGGTAGTAATTTTGAAAAATCAGAAGGTCAGTTTGATACCGTTAAGCGAAAGAAAAGTAAAAAGCCAAGGAATATGGCAAATGGGTCAAATTCGTCAGAAGAATCAAAAGTGTTAGAAAGCACCCAAGAAGTGAATGAAGACGAATGTCGATCTGAAGAAGATGGCCACAAAACACCTCAACCAGATGGAACGACAACTGTTCCACCTGATTCGTTTAATAATCGGAAACAACAGAGCCGGGATAGTGGATTTATTGGAAGCTGTGATGATTTAATCAAAGAGCAACGAGACATCAATAGTGAATTATCAGTAAGTATGAAAACTGATTTAAAATTAGAATTAGAAAAAATTGCAGAAGGGAAAAAGTTCGAAGATAGATCAACATCATTATCTACACCACCTGCAACTTCATTAACGAGGAAAGACAGCTTTAATAACTGGAGTTCTGATGAAGAAACCAACTTAATGATGTGCAAAATGAGGCAATTTTTTAAAACAATGATAGCTAATAGTAGTACACAAAATGGACCGGCATCTAAACCAACTACACCTGTACTTGGAAATCATGGATCACCAAAATTAGTTCCTAGTCCCCGTTTTAAAAATCGATACAAACCTCCGCAACTTGTGTATTTTGAAAATGAACTTACGAGATTAATGAAAACTGTGCCTGGCATAAGAGACGATCAAGTACGTGAAATTGTGGAATACCTTAGCAGTGAAGATACGTGGAGTGATTCGTATGACTCATCTGATTACACAAGCTCCGATCTCGAAGGTACTGCGGCGTGCAATAAATCGCTTCTTCAGCAACAAATATCCGACAGCTGCAAAGAAATTATCAATAAATTTGACAATGGAGCAACAGATCACGAAAAGTGTGTTAATAGTGGTGATTTAATTGACGAGTCGTGTGGTTTAAATAAAGAAACTGCGTTTGTTTATCAAAAATTGGTTGCATCCTTTGAAAAAATGGCAACTGGCGATGTTTCATGTGCCAGTGCTCTTCATACACCGCACAGTTCACCTCCTCTTATAGCTAAAGTCATGCATCATATTGGTAGCCGTTTAGTCGCTTTAATGCATGAAGTGTCAAGTGGCGAAAGTCATACCAGTAATAGTCCCAAAGCGAGACATTATCATAGGCGATTGCATCAAAAACTGTCGAACGCATCGAGTACAACAACGGAAGATGACGATAGTACCTCAGATAATTTATCTGACAGACTGAGTAACTTAGATGATGCAATTACAGCGTATAATTTATTACCTAGAAGTCGATCTCATGATCTTCTTTTAGGCGAAACACGAAATTTACATCAATCGAGCAGTGGAGTCTCCGATATTGCGGAAGAACGCGAAACTAGTGATTATGAACGGTTCAGTTGGCGTGGCAGCTTTGAATCGGCCTTAATGGCAACTGATTCAAGAAACAAACTATCAATTTTGGGAACTGAAGGGTCGGCTTCAGCATCTGCACTAGCTGTTGCTGCAAAAAGGAGATCAGCTGGCGATTTGATGTTTAGTCATAAAAGTCTTAGCAGGGAGCAGTTAGATCGGGTTCGGAGTTGCGGCAGCATTGGGGGTGGAAACAGCGAAGATAAACTGTGGGTTTCGTCTGCAACTCGACCAACGAGGAGAAGATCTAGTGTGCCAGATGCTGCATCAGGATCTGGCGGCTCCGCTGATGGCGAAGACGACGACGAAGACGAAGATTTAGAAAATCGCGCTACTTTACCCAGAAGTCTTCAAACTAGCACTGCCACAACAAATTCTCTCCCTCGTCTTCCAACCACAACGCCTTCTACTAGTATATACAAAGCGCATAGCATGTACCACTTCCTGCAGCAAAATGTGAAAAGTGCTCGGTACCGTCCTCCAGGATTTAGTAAATTTTCCGCTGCAGTTCCTAAACGGGCCGTTTCTGCTCCAGGGTTGCAACCTTCGCACCAACGTCGCGGACGAAGATCTCAACAATCACCTATTATTGCTTCGGGTAAGTTTTATTGTATTTGCATTTTATAAACTATAACTAAATTTTGCGTTTAAAGATTTCTAAAATAGTTATCTTACATTTTGAAGATTAAATAATAAAAAATTAATGTTTGTATGTGAAGATATAATACAGCCACAAATAACTTAAAAATCCATTTAAATTGACGTAAAATTGTTTATCTGAGGAGCATTTACTGTTGCAATAGTTCTGAGTCCTAATTTCGTAATTACTCATACAACTTACAATTTGCAATGCAAAATAACCAATTATTGTCAAGAAAGTCGTTCTACTCAATAGGTACCTAGCTTATATAAACATAAACAAGCAAAGAAAGTTGATTTAAAAACTGCTTTCTAAAGGTAGTCGTTAATTTCTTGTGACTACGTTCTTATTAGCAGACCTAATATCTATATTCTCGAGAGAAACGTACAAACTTATTCGATTCTGCTCAAAATACACTTCTATAATTTATTTAATAGCTCGCAGCCGTCTGAATGAGCAAACTTGCATTGCCATGTTATGTCAGCGGAGCTAATGTTTGTTTATATGTATCTGTAAGTTGAAGTATTTCCTACATTTTTTAAATTTCGAAGCACAATGCGAGTAATACAAGCCACTTATATTCGACTGTTCAGCCAAGGTTTTATGAATTAGAGAAAGGTCACCTACCTAGGAAAAGCAGCACAGCATCAGCGACACAAGGTCTTGATTATGAATTAGCGTTGCGAAAGAAGCAGTATTAGTTTGATTACACATTTTTATTAATTAATACTATTTAATTAACTTATAATAAATTTTGCAAAACCAGGTTGTGTAGATTTAAAATAGTAGTGCTTACAAAATATGCTCCACTTTTAGTAGTTTTAAGGCACATTTTATAAAAGTGCTAGAATTAAAGATTACAACTAAACCTCGCGCTCTTATAATTGCAATAATGAAGTCAAGCTAACATAGTGTTGGCATACCAACAATTAACCACTAAACAGATGATTTTCAACGGCTTTGAATAAGACTATAAATGACTTAATTAGATCCAAAATAATTAATAAGCCCTCATTCTTGAAGATGATTATATGGGACGTGCAAACCCACCAGTACACCTGCTGAGATAATTGGCTATATAAATATTATTAATAAGTAGGCTTCAGCATTAATTGCTTTGAATTTGTTAGTTAGTATTATTTATAGAAGCATATATCTTCATTCAGCTGTTTGAAAACTAAGTATGTAGCAGATTAATGCAACTTTATTTATTTATTATTTGTTTATTGTGCCGATACGCTGATACGTACAATGTAGAGCTTATATGGTTAAGCAACAATAAGTTAAACTCTTTAAAACTGCAAACGAAATCGGAAAACTAGTTTGAGAAAATAGTTTATTCGCTTTCTAAAATAACTAATGCAAGTATAACGACGTGCAATTTTTAATATTTTAGACATATTTTCAAAAGTCATTATTTATAAACTGAAAATCCCAAAAAACTGTTTTATTTTAAGCTCAAATGGACAACATTGTTTAAAACATAATTACAAGTTAGACAGCAATTAAGGAATTACGGAGTTTTTTTTCTCGTGTCGGTCATTAAACTTAAAGACACATCGACTTTTGTTAAAAGTTCGTTGTATCTTACAATCTTGTATGTTTCTCAGTAAATTTTTGGTAAATAGTTAAAATAGTACCATTAAGATAATCTCTAAAATGTCCTTGTGATTTTTACTATTTATGATGTTTATCTCTCTATTTTTCCACGCTAAAAGTATTAATACAGGGTGAGTCGGAAGGAGAATACCAAACTCTAAGAGTAAACCTATACCTACTACACCGAAATCTATGACTAATAACCCAAAAGTTGTTATCAGATTTTCATTTGTTGTTGAATTACATCGTCTTAAAGGCTTAAATTTAAATCTTTAAATAAGCAGGGTAGCTTGAAAATTACAGCGTTGTATTTGAAAATCACATAGTTATTTTTTTATATATTTACAACACATATTCAAATGTCCGTTTTGCTGTTTTCTGATTCAAAGGGTTTTAGAAGTGAAGTCTGTTTGTGAGTCTGTGTCTTCTCTACAGCCCGGACCGTTTAATCAATCTGTTTCAAAATTTATATCTTTTTTTTACACAAATTCGGAGGGTGTTGGTTAAGATCGGGTAACCGGAAGTGGTACTGTACTCTTTTTTTTTTCGCTTTCCGTGTACATTTTGTAATTGTTTGATAAAAATGAAATTTCATAGAACAAGATCATAGATTCTGCAATTATCTACAACTTTTGTTTGACAAGTTTTTTTGCAAGTACAGTTTTTGGAGAAATCCGCAAAACTTGATTTTTGGAAAAAATTCTGAAAGTCCAAAAATTAATAATGGGAATGTATTTTTAAACTCTATTATGTGTATATTACGTAATTGTCTATAACTTCTACGAAGAAAGTTTTTTTGTAAGAAAGAAGTATAGTTTTTGTTAAAATCGCAAAATTAGATTTTCACAAGCAGTAAAAAAAGTTGTGTGGTGCGCATACGTCATTTTAGTCATAAATTTGTGTCATATATTCTCCCTGTATATGAACGTTTCTAACAAAATCTATTATTAATGCATAAAAAAAATGACCATCAACCCAGTTGGTTTCGTAAAACCGAAACTTTCATTTGTTAACTTTATGCATTGATAACGAGAGTATTTTTCCGAAATGTGTGTTAATATTTTCAGTTTTTTAGTGTGGCGAATTAGTTTCCGTCCGTGTCCACAGATCAACTTCAATTTTCTTCCACAGTTCACACTGAAGTACTACCTGTTTTTTAGCTGTTCATTGTTATGTGCGGTTAACAGTTATTACTTATGTGGTTCATAATTCAAGTTTCTAGTTTCCAGTCTTGTTATCTCAGACAGTTAAACGAAGTTACGTAAGAAACGCTGAGTACAAAGCAAAGCAAGCACGTTTCTGTACGTTCGAATCGTAATAGCTAGAAGTGTGCGTGGGAATGTTTAGCTTTAATATTATAAAAGTAAATGGCAGCTATAAAAGTGCAGAGAAGTATTAATGGGACGTATAAAGCATCCCGTTTTAATTAATCTACTTTGTTTGGCGTATACATCCGTTCATTCAATTTCTAACCATTCGCCTTGACCGAGATTTGATTTTTTCCCAGTGCTGGACGACATAACGCAACTTTCACTTCTTTCTCATTAAAATCGTGGACTACGTTTTTTATATCCGCGTGTTTGGGAAACCTCGCGTAAATATCCATTCACTAATTGCAATTAAAAAATATAAAACAAGGCGCTAATTACCTTCAAGTCACGTGAGCATATTCGGAAACTGGGTAAATATTATTAACCTTGATGTGCGAACATAGGCTTGTGGATACATTATTTCTGACCTTACAAATTTGGAGAAAATTACATTTTCACATTCAGCGATCGGATTAACACTATTTTTATCATCCTATACGAATGTCAATATCACAATATCTTTATCACATTGACGACATATTAAACAATAGCTAACAATTCAATATGGCTGTATCTAAATTCAGTTTGTTGATGCAAACTGAAATGTTTTAAGTGTTTCATTTAAAAAAAATCTTATTACAGACACTATTTTATTTCGTAGTTACTGACTGAAAGTTGTTTTGAATTTTTAAAGTGGGAAGTATAAAAAAGCACGGACGGCTGACTGTATTTTTAAATTAATTATAAATGCACCTAATGTGCCCCATCAATAATACACCTAGAAGATGTAAATCAAATCGTTGTTGATGCAAAGGAATTCTGTTTTAAAGGTATCGTAGCTTGAATAATATCGCGATTCGTTTGTTAATTACATATTCATAGTTGCGTCATTCTTTGTTGGTCCTTAAATACCACACATGCTTCGCATACAATGCACACAGGTACAAACATCGGTATGAATAAAGGCGAATAAAATTCAAGCGTGTTCTTTACGAATCTGGGTGTGCATTCTGTGAATGCGTAGAACTTGCTGTTTTTGTGTGCCAGCTTCCACCTACTCCATTCGCTTTCTCTCACGCTCCACGTTCAAGTGAACATTGCTACCAAAATTGTAATTTGCTGTATTATTACTCGCCATAAAGAGAACCGTAAACCATAAAAATTCCGTGGGTATCTTCGTATACTTAATTATTATTTCCTGTTAAGTCTATGAATTTATTTTAATTTGCTGCTTCATCGTGAAACAGTTTTTCACGATAGCCTTAAGTTAATAGATGTAATAGCCATTGTAATCACACAAGTGGTTTCCACAGCTACTTAACTAACGAGTAACAGAAGGCTGATTCATATTTCTGCCTAAAAGGAAAAGTGATTTAAAACGCATGACGACAACCCATTATGTGGAGTATATCAGATCTTTATATTTGTACAAAATTGCTCGAAAATAGTGTGACATTCCTATGATTCTATTGAAAATTTTAAAAATTAGTTTAAGTGGAAGCCATTGTTTTATTTTACATTAAAATTCTGAAACATATTGTGCGGCTCCGCAGCTATTCGACAGTTTATACTACAGCGGGTGCAAAGCGGAAAGAAGTAGGTTAAAAGATAAGGATATTTTAAGATGCAATGGGAGCCATAAAAGCGAGGGCTCAAGCATCCGCAGCCTGAGCTGACTCCTGCGATAAAACCCGCGTATCGAGTTTTTAATGACAATTTTGGCACTTCGTCGAGTTGTTATAAAGAAACGCCGCGTCCCTCGCAGCATATGAAGGCCCTTGTGTACAATTTCGACAGAAGAGACTTCGGTATTTTTGCAAAATAATTACAGTATGATCTATTTTATTATACTCAAAATGTACTGGTAAATTGTCCCACATCTTGAAATAGTATTTATTATTAGCCTGTAAAGTATGGTAAATTGTCGCACGAATACTCACTTTTGCCAGTCCATATGCGAAATAATTTTATCTCAGGATTTCGGAATCTATCTTTGTCTGTGAAAGTGAAAATGGAAAATGCATTTCACGTTCGGTGCTTGGCTTAACTTAACCTTCAAAATTCTCCACCAGCCGCCACTGGTGCAAATGTTCTTTAAGAAATTAACGAAAAATATTCTCAACTTGGAACCATATACTAAATTTAAAATATTTCATAGAACGAGGTCATAAAGGCAGTGCACTAGCAGAAAAAAACGTTTCGTGATAACCGATTGTCTGTCTAACAAGATGGCATTGAAAAATACGTTGGATTTAGGAAAAGTATTTTTAAGAAGCCTTGAAGGTCTAAAAGCAGGTAGTTTCCTAATACTGTAATTTACGATATATTCTGTTATAATATTTAACAAATTCTGGCTTGTTCTTCAACTTTTTATGAACGTCATGTTAAGACCTTGATCGCTTGATAGAATAAATCGGTGTACCACATAAGTACAATACATATAGTGAGTTGATAATAAGATTGGTGTACAAATTGCATTATTTCCATTTACTTTTGCCAATGAGATGCTACCCAAAAACCTGTATTTATACGAATATTTAAATAACAGAATTTAAGTTAAGTAAAATTAAAGCTGAACAATACAAATTACAAAGCACCACAGCAGTTGGCTTAAAGTATTATACGTGCTATTTGCATCACCTTAATCAACTTCCTGGCTCGTGTTAATGTCAGTATTTATACAACACTGGCGTCTGATCAATGTTATTTATGTTTTCGGCTCGGTATACTATGACGAACAGATGTAGAGAGTGGTATCTTTTTGATAATGATGAGTTTAGGAATTTTTGTTTGTTCTAAATTTCGAACATGCAAATCGTGTTAACAATTTATTGTATGTACATACTACTTAAATATATACTGGATACTTCAAACCTTTCTATTAATAATTTTTAAGAAAAATGGGGATATCAAAATAGCTAAATAAATAAATGTTGAATAGAAACACAACTGAATATCAATTAGAATAAGACAATTTCGGCGTTCAGAACCGCCGCCGTGTGCTTATGAGCCGCACACATAAAAGTAATTAAAGACGTTTTCCGACAAGACCATGAAGCAATAATTACACTAAATACAAAAAAAACCTTTGAAGTAAACATTGATTTACAGGAAACATGCAATTCACATGTGGTTTATTCAAGTCATATGGACCTTCATTTTTTACGGCAAGAGGGGCTGTTTAAATTTAATTATTGAGGTTGATAAAGAAATCGCTAGCTTCATGTAGAAGCATCCATGAAGGTTATAGGAAGTTCTATTTAATAATCTTGAAATTGAAATTGAAATTATTTGTATGAAGTTTGACGAGAACACTGGAATCGTTATGAATTTATGAAATGCTAATTACCAATCAAAAAATGTTATGAAATTCCAGGAGAATATTTTATTATTATAAATTATGAAATGCTAAATAAGTACCACAAAATGTTTTGAAATTTTACGAGACTATGTATTTAAATTATTAAATTATTGTAAATTATTAAATTAATAATATATTATACATACCTCGAATCTATCAAAATTATATAATGCTTTATAAAAGTATTGAATTCATAATGAAATACTAGTAAATTATGGGAATTGTAATGAAATGCATATTATTATTACGAAATGCTAGAAAGTTATTAATAGTATATTATAATACAAGTGCTAACGTGTGTTCCATTCACAAGTATGTTACATACTTATTTTTCCTACCTACGCCTTCGCATTCTGCAAGAAATTTATTTTTTCAATTTTGACATTTGTCAAAAGTAAATTGATATTTGTCAAGAAGTTTACATTAGTCACATTAGAGTGCAGAAAGTGTTGACATAAGAGTGCAGCAAGTAGTCATTTTTTGCAGGCATATTTTGCACGTAAAAGCGTGCGCAAAGTGAGTATTTTCTGCACCAAAGTAGGAAAAATAATGAAATGCTAGGAGGTTATTGAAATTTTGATAAACACTTTGAAATAATCACGAAATGCAAGGGAATCATTAAAATTATGAAATACTTGAAATTGTTGTGAATTATACCGAATTATTATAAAATACTTTGAAATTGATAAAATTATGATGATATATATGCAAGGGAATTATTCAGATTTAATGCTGGGAAATTATTGTGGTGAAATGTTCAGAAATCATTATAAAATACCAAAAAATTAATAAAACTACAGAATTAGTATAATGAAAAACTTAGTGATTGATATGAAATACCCAAAAATTATAAACATACTTTTTATTTCATTTTGGAAATTGGCCCTCGATAGCGGGCGTAAAATGGCTGTTATAGCTCTAGGGCCTATAAAGTTGTTAAACAGTATAACAAGCACCAACAATGTAGTGTTACAACACCAACAATCTGCATATAAACCATAGCACACCAAAAATTCACAGCGCCAGCACAACAATGATGCAGTAGGTAGTCTGGAGCCAATACGTAAAATGAATGAATCATTGAATTTTTAATAACGAAAATAAAATAAAACGTTGTATGTACCATGTGGGTAATCACGATTATAACTCTCGGGAACATTCCCTTGTGCTATCATTTATTGACTATGCCCTTAATAGATAACTATAAATTATCATAAAATATAAGAGATTTATTAAAATCATTAAATGCCATAAATTTATAAAATGACTGAAATATTTAGAAATTCTTGAATTATTGAGATCATGAAATGATAGGAAATTATAAAATGCTACGAAATTGACCAAACACTACAGAATAATTATTAATACATACTTACTTATTGAAATGGTCTACTAAATTATTGTAATGCTAAGAAATTATAAAAATACTTCGGAAAATACTTTGGAACTATTGAAATGATCATGAAATGCTACAAAATTATTGAAATGTTAAGGAATTATACCTACAAACAAAATACTTTGAAATTATTGAAATAATTATGAAACGCAAGAAAACTATTGAGGCTGAAATTATTAGGTATAAAATATTAAGATACCATTGTAAAATGTGAAAAAAATATAAAACACTACAAAATTATTATGAAATACTGAAAAATCATAAAGTATTACAATGTTACTGAAATTCAAGAAAATTATAAAAATACCTTCCGATTATTGAAATGATCATTAAATGCAAGCGAATTATTAAAATTATGAAATGTCATACAATGATGTAAAGAGGTGTAAAATGAGGTGTATTGAAATTATTGAAGTCATCAGAAAATACAAAGGAATTATTGAGATGATGAAATGCTAGAAAATTATGTAAATATACTAATTACTAAAACTATGATGAAATGTTTTCATAATACAGGATTATTATCAAATACTTATCCAAATGATCTTGAAATACTAAGAAATTATAGAAATGCTAAGAAATTGTTGAAGTGATGATAGAAATGTTAGGAAATTATTGAAATTATGTTAAAATAATATAAAATTATTATAAAAAATATGATATAATTAGAATGTGCTATACAATTTTTAAAATTGTTGTGATATACTAGAAAATTATTTTGAAGTTAATGACACCATGTTGAAATACGAGTAGGTACTAGGAAATTACTGAATTTTTTTATGATTTTGAGGTGAAATTATTACACATTTTTTATGTCATACCGTTGAAATGACCTTCCTTTGAAATCTTCGTTTCCAATTTGAAGCAACATTTCAGTCGTATAATTTTTAAAAAATTCTATGAATATCTTTACTGTCTGACCCGTACTTGTGATCGCCGAATTTTGCTGCGATAATTCTTTTTCATTAATATTAATGACATTTGCGCGAACTGCTAAACTCAAAATTTATTGTTTATAACCCTTTTTAGCCATGGTCCCTCCAAGCTGTTGCAAATACTAATTGACAAGAAATTCGAAATCACTCATATTAATAACAGTCCTGGTTTTACCTAGTTTACGCATTTGTAATCAGACCGGTCATAAATAACTAACAAAGGGCACTGATTTTTAAGAAATATACAAAAATGACCAGATTAAGAAAATAAGAGAATCCTGAAAACCTGCAAATAGTCGTTTTAAGCCCTGATTTTCAGTCTGTAGAAGTAGCATTGCATTACTAATACGTAATACATGATACCTTCCAAATTTTCTGTTCTTAGAAAGTATGGCCGTTTATTGGAGTGGTTGTTTAGGACTCCTCTTAACTTTTTAATCCCTCTTCGGGGTTCATTATCGTAGCTCACGTGCGTCAATGTGCACACTTTGTTTAAATAGTAGATACTAAGTAATGGAAATTCAGCTTTGTAGTCTTCAACTCGAACATGTTGCGTGTGGGCATACTAAACTAATAAGCCATTTTTACGTACAACACGTTTATGTCAAAGAACTTTATGTAGAGCGTAAAAGAGGTGGTTTTATTATCAAATAAGCGAAGGAATGGTTAAACACGTTTTGTATACGCTGCAAAAATGGTGTCAACAAGATAACTTACAATGCCTAGACAGAGCCAATTTACGCCGTAAAAGGTGAATGCTAACTAATTTATGCAAATTGGGTATAAAATACAATTTATTGTTTACAGATGATATTCCAGAAATCTGCAAAGTTAGCCTGATTGCAGTAGCTAAGTGTTTTACACATTTTAATATTTTATTTAACGTTGATGATTTCACTTTATCGCCATTATAATAAACAATAACGTTTCTACATGTGCAAGTGTTTAACAGTAACCGTTGTCAGGCTAAAGTGAATTAAAAGAAATTATTTATAGTTTTAATGAGTATAAATCGCTTGCTGCAATTATGTTTCATTAATCTCACAATTAATTGTCGGTTATTTTTTACGTAATTACGTTGTGTTAAGTGAACGCTCCTTAGTGCTTTTTAAACTGAGCTTGGAATGTGTCTGAATTCTATAATTTCCGTTGTTACACGTGTAAAAAGAACTGTTTGTACTCCAGCTAATGATCATTCTTAATGTAAGATACGCAGAGAAATGGTTGGCACTATTGCATCTATCCAAATATATATTAATATTGTCTACAAAAGACATTTTCGCATTTTCGCATGACCCTTGTGTGGTGGTATATATCCTCATTTTTCCGCAGTCATATATTTTTATATTATCAATTTTATTCGAAACAAAGGTATGATTATTGCTACCTATACTACATAAGATGTAAAAATCTAGTATCCTTATGGCAAAGAGTCATTTAATTAACAGTAATATCCCAAGCGCATTAAAATATTAGATTACATTTTGACGTTTTTTGTCAGAATGTTTTGGTAAGTAATTTGTCAACAAGAATCCCGAGTGCGCAGGACTAGGGATTTTGGGGCGGAAAATTTACGAGATATATTTCTTCAAAGCAAAACATTCTGACAGAAAATCGTCAAAATTTATTCTGGCTAGTTAACATGCACGCGGGATGTTCGGCGTGATTATTTCCTGAATAAATAGATAAAATGCAGTTGGTAAAGCACCTTTAATAATCAGGTTAAAATTATTTACGAGCGATTAAATTTTTACACATTTTTAACAGCGGTTAAATTTAGACGTTTGAATTTTTGTCATTATTAAACTGAAATAAACCATAGTGATTACGCATTATTATGGATATGAAGGAAATAATCAACAGTAATATCCCAAGTGCATTAAAATAGCCGATTAAATTTTGACGTTTTCTGTCAGAATGCTTTGCTAAGAAATTTGTCAAGTAAATTTACGGCTCAACAAGAATCCCGAGTGCGCAGCACGAGGGATTTTGAAGCGGAAAATTTACGAGATATATTTCTTCAGAGCAAAACATTCTGACAGAAAATCGTCAAAAATTCAGGCTAGTTTACATGCACGCGGGATGTTCGGCGTGATTATTTCCTGAATAAATAGATAAAATTCAGTTGGTGAAGCACCTTTAATAATCATGTTAAAATTATGCGATTAAGTTTTGACGTTTGAATTTTAGTCATAATTAAACTGACAGAAACCATGGTGATTACTAGAGACCGGATTTATATGCAGTAACAAACCGCAATATAAGTTGTTTTTATGCGCTTAAAAAGTATCAATATATGCTGTGAAAATGTTCAAATGTAGTAATATATGCGAGTAAATAAAAAAATATGCTGAAACAAAAATTTTATTTATTACATTTTAAATATTTTTTTCGTATGCGTAGATATTAGTGATTTATTAACATTCTAGTTATAGTATAGTATAGTAAAATAAATATTTTATTTAACACTAAATTGAATTGCAATAAATGACAAGAAGTTTGTTGATATTGTCAACTGTAAAATTGTGACGCTTGTCTGAAAGAATATTTTTATACATAGAAAAAGATCGCTCCACGTCACATGACGTGATAGGAGCGTATTTCATTAAAGATATTTCTGTGGGGTTCATTTCAAAATTCTCGACGGCAAGACCGCACAAATGTTTTTAATTTTTTCATACCCCGGATTTCGACGCAAAACATTTTCAAGTTTGGTTACCATTTTATTGCCTATAGCGCCAGGAACCAATTTTAATTTGTTTGCAACATTTTCGGTTATTTTCAGAGCGTCAGTTAAGAACATCTGAGAGGTTTCCAGCTCCTTTATTGCAGATAATAATTCTGAAAAATGCGTTTTAATAAAAGCCAATTGTTGAGGAACAATCTTATTCGAAAAACATTCTTTGCAATTATTAAGAGCTGCCGATTCATCTCCAAAATCAAAAAAACAATTTTTGAGTGGCTCAAAATTATTTGCATAAAACACTGCAGCATCAAGCCATGAACCCCATCTTGTAATAATGGGCTCAGGTGTAACGGCAAATCAGGAGCAATTTCCCGGTAATGTTGCACTCACAACGGAGCCTTCAAAAATGCTTTTTTGCCATTGTTGATCAAGTTGTTGACAGCGGGGTATTCCAAACGTACCAATTCAGCTAATCTGTTCAACGCGTGAGCCATACAAGTAAACTGGATTAAATTTGGATAAAATATTTGCAGAGCTTGTCCTGCTTTAAGTATGTAGGCTGCAGCATCAGAGAGCATTAAGTTGATGTTTTTAGATTTAACTGGATTTGGCGAATACAAAAGAACCAAACTATCGTTGACAAAACGAGCAATAGTTGAATGATTGGTTTTTTCCAACGCTGCAGTGTGAAGGAGGTAAGACACTGGTGCTTCTGTGTTCTGTGTCACTCAATACTCCAACGAGTATGTTTGCAATATAACGCCCACATGCGTCTGTAGTTTCATCCACCACAAAATAAATGCTGTTGTTGCCAATTTTCTCTTTTAGAGTATTAAGGCGCTCGTGGTAACATTTACTTAAATAATTTTTGCGCAGCGTCGATTCATTTGGGATGTGCCGATTACAATATTTTTCCAAAAATGTCCGAAAGGCCGGTTGTTCTAATTTGTACCACGGTATATTCGATTGAGCCATAGTATTATATAGAATATAGATCGAAGAAAAACTCATTTCCCAATTCACCAGCTTGCTCTGAATTACTGGCTAGCGTAGAAATGAAAGCCTGGTGAAGTTTGCCAAACGATTTCTTCTCTGACTCCCTGTGAAGCTGTGTCGATAAATGCTGGTCAATCTGATATTTTTGATTTGACGTAACCTAAAATGAACAACATTTAAAAATTGCTTTTCTAATAGTAAAATTATTAAAGTAGTACCTGTTTTGAGCAGACGTTGCAGAAGACGACTTTTCCATCAGTAGTTAGATGATTGGAGACTTGAATCCACTTTCTCAGTAAATCCGCTCTAGACGACCCCACTTTTGGCATAATTAGGAAGTTTAGCATTAAATAACTTTCTTTAAATTTATGTAAAAGAACTCGAGTTGTAGCTGCAGCCGCTTCTAATGTATTCGCAAGTCAGGGTGCAATGCTACTGAGAAAATCAAGCGGTCGACATACTTAGAGCGCCATCTAGATCGATGATCAGGTCAGGTGGTTAGACTCAGTACTTGGACAAAATGTTTCGCTCAACCAAAACCGTATTGGCAACGAAAAAAAAAATATGCATGTTTTTTTCACTACAGATGGAGAATTTAGCGAAAATATTGATTAAATATGCGGTTATTTGCAATTATATGGACAATATTTTTTTATGCTGTAAAAAGTCAAAATATTAAGTTATATGCGAAATAAAACTTGGTATTTAGTTTTCTTTTGAAGAAAAAAGGATAGTTTCAATTCGCCAGCTGCATCTAGCTCGGCAAATAAAACATGTAAAAAATTATAAATCCGGTCTCTAGTGATTACGCATTATTATGGATATGAAGGAAATAATCATTATTGTCGGTTCACTCTATTTACTTAGCTTTAACATTTTTCACTTACACATTGAAATACCATCTCGAGTGTTTAACGCTCGAAAAGAAAACACTAATTCTTTCCATTTTTCCAGTTTTACATTTTAGAAAATTAAATAATACTATGTAGAACAGCATAATTGTCTATAATATTGTTTCTTTTCTTTAGCTATCACATAATGTAGGTATACTAAATATTAATTAATTCACTTAAGCGGTTTTCTACATTTTGGAATTTTCCCCGTAAAATATATTATCAGATCAGAGCTTCCAGAAAATTTTAGATTATTATACTGTCAGATGATTTTTGAGGCTTTCACGGCCATTGTCATTAAGTAACAAACGACTTCCGGGATTGGACCGTGTCATGATTGAGACCGAAGAACTCAACGTTTCGCCCACTTTCGTAAGGGGCTTCATCAGGAGGAAAAAAGCAAAAGAGCACGGTAACTCAACGTGTTAACCACGCCAGAGGCGAAACTCTTTGCAAAGGGAAGGGACAGAAGAGCACGGTAACTCAACGTGTTAACCACGTCAGAGGCGAAACTCGACTGACTATCGGAAGAAGAAAAGCGAGAATTTATAGGCAAGCGCCGTAGCGATTCAGCAAATGCCGTCGCGGTTCAGTGACGGAGGGCGGGGCTTAGGAATTAGCACTTTCCACATAGAAGGAAGGGGAAAGCCTTCGTCCCGATTGAAATTATTAGGGTGTTTGCAAATCTCAATGGCTTCGCGAATCTTTCTGCTAAAGAAGAATGGGGATTTGCAGATGATGGAAGTTTCATCAAAAAGGATCTTATGACCAGTATCGCGTTGGTGTTCGGCGATGGCCGATGATGAAACGAGACCTGACTTGAGACAGCGCTGGTGCTCAGAGATGCGAGTTTTTACCGAACGACCTGTTTCACCAATGTATACAGCATTACAAGAGCAAGGGACTCTATAAACACCATTAGATGACATAGTGTTTAATTTATCCTTAGATGAAGGAAGAACCTGTGAGATTTTGCTCGGGGGTTTGAATACTGTTTTGATGTTTTGTTTTCGAAGAAACTTTCCTATGCGGTCTGTGACTTGGTGGATATAGGGAAGAAAAACTATTGCTGCAGGAGGATCGGGTTTTGGAGGTTTCGGTGGCCGTGGGTGAAGATGGCGATTGATGGCAGACTGTATATCCCTAGCACGGTAACCGTTATTCCTAAGAGCTTTCCGAATGTGATTTAATTCATTGTGGATATTATCGGGTTGGGATATGGAAACAGCCCGGTGTACAAGTGAATTGATAACGGAAAGCTTTTGTGTAGGATGATGGTGGGAATCGGCATGTAAATAGCGATCAGTGTGAGTAGGTTTGCGATATACAGAATGACCAAGTTTGCCACTAGGTTGGCGAGAAACCTGTACATCTAAGAAAGGAAGGGAACCGTTACTTTCTATCTCCATGGTAAAGTTAATGTCTGGATGTTGACTATTGAGATGATTTAAGAAGACGGGTAACGTGTCTTTACCATGTGGCCAAATAATAAAGGTATCATCAACGTATCGGAACCAAACCTTGGGTTTTAATTCTGAAGATTCCAGAGCTACGGTTTCGAAAGCTTCCATGAAGATATTGGCAACGACAGGTGAAAGAGGAGAACCCATAGCCGCACCAGAGATTTGTTTAAAGAACTGACCTTGAAATAGGAAATAAGTGGAAGAGAGGCATTTTTCTATCAGGGCAGGTAGACTTGAAGACGTCTCCCCATGCTCTGATAACAACTGTTGGATTATGACTATGGAATCGGGAATAGGAACTTTGGTAAAAAGGGAAGTGACATCGAAACTCACAAGTAAATCCTCAGGTTCAACGCTTATATTGGATATAAGTTCAACGAAATGGGCTGAATTGCGAACATACGAGGGAGACTTACCAGTGAACTTTCTGAGGATAGTGGTTAGGTATTTAGCTAATGAGTAAGTAGGGGAATCTATGGTACTGACAATGGGCCTGAGGGGAATGTCTTGTTTATGGATTTTGGGAAGACCATAGAGCCGAGGAGGCTTTGAAGCGCGAGGAATCAACCTCCGTTGAATATCAGTGGACAGATCTGAAGATTTTATGAGAGAAGTGACTTCCCGTTCGATTTTTGAAGTTGGGTCGCGAGAAAGTAGGGCATAAGAAGAATCTTGGAGTAAAGACTTAACCTTAGTGATGTACTCTGTTCGATCCATAACTACCGTAGCATTACCTTTATCAGCGGACAAAATTGAGATGTCGGAATTGGAACGTAAGGTTTTGAGAGCATTCCTTTCGTCTTTTGTAATGTTACTTTTGGGTGGTTTAGATGAACGTAAACACCTGACAGTTTCGAAGCGGATAAGATCGGCAACGTCTTTAGGAAGCGTTCTCACAGAAGATTCTATCGAACTAATAATCTCTTCCGTAGGAATGCTTTTGGGGGCTAGTGAAAAATTCAAACCTTTGGAAAGTATAGAATTTTCGCTAGGAGAGAGGGCATAAGAAGAAAGATTTATGACCGTCTTAGAACCACTTTGATCTGTAGAGACCTTAACCGATGACATCAAGGAATGAAACTTACGAAGATGAGTCGCAGTTGTCATTTCTAATGTTTTTTGGGCCTGTGTGTAGGTGATTGAATCGAAGAGAGACCAGTCAAGAAAGCTAAGAGTATTGGATAATTCTAAATGAAGATCTAACAATTGTCTTGAAATGGTATTGAGATCGTACCTCGTTTGATGAATGCGTTCACGAAGTAAAGCAAAGCTAGTGCGACGAAGGATGGCCAAATAATAATATATATATAATATTATTTGGCCACATGGTAAAGACACGTTACCCGTCTTCTTAAATCATCTCAATAGTCAACATCCAGACATTAACTTTACCATGGAGATAGAAAGTAACGGTTCCCTTCCTTTCTTAGATGTACAGGTTTCTCGCCAACCTAGTGGCAAACTTGGTCATTCTGTATATCGCAAACCTACTCACACTGATCGCCATTTACATGCCGATTCCCACCATCATCCTACACAAAAGCTTTCCGTTATCAATTCACTTGTACACCGGGCTGTTTCCATATCCCAACCCGATAATATCCACAATGAATTAAATCACATTCGGAAAGCTCTTAGGAATAACGGTTACCGTGCTAGGGATATACAGTCTGCCATCAATCGCCATCTTCACCCACGGCCACCCAAACCTCCAAAACCCGATCCTCCTGCAGCAATAGTTTTTCTTCCCTATATCCACCAAGTCACAGACCGCATAGGAAAGTTTCTTCGAAAACAAAACATCAAAACAGTATTCAAACCCCCGAGCAAAATCTCACAGGTTCTTCCTTCATCTAAGGATAAATTAAACACTATGTCATGTAATGGTGTTTATAGAGTCCCTTGCTCTTGTAATGCTGTATACATTGGTGAAACAGGTCGTTCGGTAAAAACTCGCATCTCTGAGCACCAGCGCTGTCTCAAGTCAGGTCTCGTTTCATCATCGGCCATCGCCGAACACCAACGCGATACTGGTCATAAGATCCTTTTTGATGAAACTTCCATCATCTGCAAATCCCCATTCTTCTTTAGCAGAAAGATTCGCGAAGCCATTGAGATTTGCAAACACCCTAATAATTTCAATCGGGACGAAGGCTTTCCCCTTCCTTCTATGTGGAAAGTGCTAATTCCTAAGCCCCGCCCTCCGTCACTGAACCGCGACGGCATTTGCTGAATCGCTACGGCGCTTGCCTATAAATTCTCGCTTTTCTTCTTCCGATAGTCAGTCGAGTTTCGCCTCTGACGTGGTTAACACGTTGAGTTACCGTGCTCTTCTGTCCCTTCCCTTTGCAAAGAGTTTCGCCTCTGGCGTGGTTAACACGTTGAGTTACCGTGCTCTTTTGCTTTTTTCCTCCTGATGAAGCCCCTTACGAAAGTGGGCGAAACGTTGAGTTCTTCGGTCTCAATCATGACACGGTCCAATCCCGGAAGTCGTTTGTTACTTATTATACTGTCATGCCATATTAAAATTTCAAGTGTTTGACGATCTGCAGTCTTGCACCGTTTCTATTAACAGAGGGCAGACATAGGAATTCCAACTTTTTACTGCGTGCATTAAATATTTTAAGTGTAATTTAAAACAATAATACGCAATAAATATTTACTAAAAGAGTATTAAATAAGTGAGTTATTATAGTGCTAGGTATAGTTTGTATGTACGTCCATTTCATTAAACAATTTGATACACATCTTTATAGAATGTAGTGGGGCAATTTTAAATAACCAAAAAGTCTTAAGCAACATTTTGAAATGCTTTCTAAGATTCACCGTTTTATATCAGTAGGGTAACCGCACAAAACTCTTGTTTGGTAATGTCGAACCTTGATAAGTCAAAAACCTGGGTTACTCGAACTTTTTGAAAATTACCAACAAAATTCGTTTATTAACAGTAGTTTTTAACCATCTGTGATTGGCTAAGACTGACTGCACGCCAGTTAGACGTTTTTTTTAATATGGACACTGTGTCCAGTACAAGCTCGGTGCTAGTTTCACCTGCATTTTTAAACACAGTTGTTTGTCGACAATTATTTCTAGTGATATTTTATAATGTAAATATGGCTTTTTAATTACTTTTAGTTTAAAAAGAGCCTATAGCCATGTACAAGCTACCTTTGTTACTCGAATTTCAATTACTTGAATTTTTCGATAACTCGATGTGTTGTGCAAGCACACTGGTTGTTTTTTTTATAAAAACCAAAAAGACACATGATTAGTTGAGTGCAGGATAGATGACGTGCTATTATGCCTGGTTCAGATGCTGAAGTTGTAGGTAATTTGAGATCACGTCACGTTTTTAATTACAGTTTGTTTTGACTGCACTCCGCAAATGAAAGAGGAGCGTTTCAACAGTTGTTTCAGCGTTTTGTAGTAGTGTTATGGTGGGCTACGTTTTACTAACAGATTCCGTAGAAGCTCCACCCACAAATGAACACTAAATGTGAATAGAATGTTGCTATTGGTAAGCCAGTTGTTTACAGCTCAAAACAATTTTTGAATTCTACAGAATCTTTACTTTGTACATTGTATAAAAATTGTTTTTGGGCAATTAAGGCCATTCCAATAAGCAATTTTGTAGTGTGGCGAAATACACAAAAACAGCATAAAATCGAAAAATTAAAAATCAAGTATTGTGAAAAAATTTATCTCATTGGCGAAGCCAATAATGGGATAAAAAAAACTGATATTACAAAATCGTTTGAAATTCTTCCAGATTCTTTCGTCCACAGTTAAAAAAAATAAGATTCGATTAAAAAAGCGTTTTAATAAAATGCAGCCTGCAGTAATCGAGATCCTTTAAAAGAATCGAGTTTTCATTGAATTCGCAGATTTAAGTCAAGATTAATCCACGGGTATTTCGAGAATGCAAACAATGAAATTATATATTGCCTAGGTTGTAAGCGCTTTGGCGCAGGCGCCAATGAAAACCATGAAGCGTTGAAAATTTCTTTTCTTTTAATTTTGACAGCGAACTATGTTAGCTATGCCGAATATTAATTATACCCAAGCTTTTTTTCTGTAAAGAATAATAGTTTAGTGGGATCAAGGCAATTAGGCGACTTCGTCCTACTGTATTACTAATGGAAGTTTCTTCTTTAAATGTATCATGTTTCAATTTTATTTTAAAAGTAATCAAGTGATCTAATTATATTTTCGTGCATGTCTGACGTTCCATTAAATGCATTGCAAGAAGCAGCACATAAAAATCTCCATTATGTTTGCGCAATAACCTATGTTATCATTTAACATACATTTTAAACCTAGCATTCTATTTAATTTATATACGATGTATCTTAAAACATTTTGCTTTTGCATAATTCACTTTTATTAGGTATGAAAATAAGTTGCTTAAGGAAATATATTAATGAATTGACTACAGTAATTTTGTTCATTGCTATGTTTATAATTCTCCCTTTTGGTTTCCTCCCATCATATTTTTAATACAAACTTATGGGGTAGGATTTTGGGAATTCTAGGATTTCTATGTAGCTATATAAAAAACCAATTAAATTTTTAATCGCAAAATAGGATTAACAAATATAACACCGAAATGTGAAAACCTATAAGTAATTATTTTTTACTTGCAAATTAAATAACAAGAAAACGGTAACATTGAAGCTAAGGAAGTTCAACGCCATCGTCGATATTTAAAATTGAGAGGGAAATTATTGTAATAAACATAGCCACGTTTTAGTATACAGTATGTCCCCGGATTAGGTTACAACGAGGAAAAAAAAGTTTACTTTTGACTTCTCAAAAAAATCACTCTTTATAAAAAGCTCTGCTTGTTCTCAAACTAAAAATGCACAAGCCAAAATTTTAATATCTACTTTCGTATACGGGGGAGGTTCGAAAATGGTTCAAGAATAAAGCACTCTTATTTTTCAAAATATACAATAATATTATTTAAAAAAGTTGCTTAGAATTAAAGTAGGGGTCAAATATAGTCACAGCCACCTGCTCTAAAAAACAATTTTTACTGGTTTTTCTTATTCTTCCACCCTGCGAATTACCAAACGCAATACTTCAAAGTTAATTTATTGACGGATACGATAAGAGTGTATTGTCGAATTTCAGTTTCGTTCACTTAACCTGAAATTTATGTTGATGCTAATAACCTCATATTTGTGTCAACAAAAACACAGGTATCTTTAAAAAATAATAATACCCGATTCAAACATCAATAGCAATTCAAAGCAATTATCATTTTTAATAGAAATATTAACCTGATCCATTTTCATATTTTCGAACCTCCCCCGTATACGAAAGGGAATATTTAAATTTTGGCAAGTGAATTTTTAGTTTGAGAACATGCAGGGTTTTTTTATAAAGAGTGATTTTTTTGAGAAGTTAAAAATAAACTTTTTTTCCTTCTTTGTAACCCAATCCGGGGACATACTGTATATTGGCATTTTTATTATTTATGTCGATTTGATGAGTTATTTAATACTATATTAATTTTCTTCTTACATATGCAATTATACATGTGTCGTTGCTATTTCTGCAAACGATACGTTCAGAACTATTGTAAAACTATAGTGAGTTATTTAGATATGGCAAATTTCCAAATTTCTTGCTAGACTAAGAAACACCGTCGATGAATATTTTTAGCTTAGTATTCGTTATGCAGCAATGACAATGAGTTTGGAGGAATCATGTATTCGTTTCAAGTTTGTAACCATCCCTCTGGAGTTACGAATTTCTGTTTTGAGCCCCTAGCTGTTTCCAGCTTCCTCTTCTGCTAGTAATTTTTAGGACATTTTCTGTTTAATTTCCCTGATGACTGCCCATCCCAACGTTTACTTCAGCCATCAAAATTCCTCTGCCGTATAATAACTCAAGCATGACGGTTGCGGTTTTTCAACACAAGTAACGTTAATAATTGTGCTTTCCCACACCTCTATCCAAATCATAATGAATTTCAACTGCAAGCGAGTATCCGACTTTGGATTAGTTGCATACGATTTCCAAAATGGCGTTTTCACTATTAGCAGCAATTTCTAAGTATAATAGAACAGGGTAAAGTTTATCTGTATTGTACTAATTATGTTTTTATGCTTATAGAATTTTCCAACTGCCAAAACGCAGTAAATAATACAAGATAGAATACGTATAGTAATAGGTTCACACCTTTTTGCATGAATGTTGGCCTTGGATCTTTGTTATTAAGTTGCACATGAACAGAACCGTAATTATTTTGAATTTGTTTGTACATGTATAACCTGTATGATTTCCAAGTAATTTATCATTTATCATTTGACAGAATATAATATTGTTGCCAGATGGACTGCTTGTTTTGATAGTACACGTGGTGAAATATTTAAAATCTAGATTATCGTTAAGATCATCATGTAGCTACTTACTTAAATATATCTTCAATTACACAATTACTTCAACTGGTATAATATATAAAAATTAGGTTAGGTTCTACTTTCTGTCATGGCAACTTTGTATTTGAAGATATTTTGTCATTTTTTCTAACCTAAATGCATTTGGAAACCATAACCTCAAATTTAAAAATCGTTTTTCTACTCCTGTAACTAAAATGCCATCTAACATACTAACATACACGTCGCTAAGTGACCTTTTAATCATGCCTTCATAACCTATGACTAAAGAGCCTCTTAGTCATGAGCTGAAGTTGGCAACGATGTTTTAGTCATGGGGTGAAGTTAGGTTCAAATAGTATTTGCTTTATTAGCCACAGCCAAAACTAAAATCAAGTTAGTTTTCAACCGTCACTTTGACGTTTGTCAAGCATAATTTAACCTAATATAATAAATGTCAAAATTTTAATGAAATAATATGATGTTATATTCTCTAAATTTGTGGTCGTAGAAAAAGTATAGTATGCAACTCGTCTTATAAACTTATTAGTCACTCATTTTATTAAACACTCGCTCCGCTGCGCTTCGCTTGTGATTAATAAAACTCGTGACTAAAATGACATTTATAAAACTTGATACATAATATACTATTAAACACAAAGTAATTTTACACAACCAAATTGTGAAAACTTTCATTGGCAACCTTCCTGCAAAAAAATTGGAACAGATTATAAATGTAGACATAAATGCAGTATCTTAACGTTTATTTATTCAGTATACAAAATGCATGTCAGTTGTATAGAACTTCAGAGATGTAAAAGTGTACCTATACGAATGTTTTTCCTATTGATAGCGATTTTCTCGCTGTTAAAGGTCAAGGTTTTTATTTTACGTCTGTATAATTTAAATGATGTAATTGTTCTATACAGCAAATATCCACATCAGTGTAAAATACCAAAATTATAATTATGAACTGCTTTCGGTGAAGTAAACTAGTGAATTTTATTAAACTACTTAAACTTGACATTTTTTAAATTTAGGATGGAAATGATGTTACCTAGAAATTTCTTAGACAACGCCTGGTGTAAAAGGTACTATTCGCTCTTAAAAATCAACAAATTGCAGCGGTTTAACTGATATTTACTTGCTCGTTAGCGGTACAAATCTATTTATAAAACGAATCAATTACTAGACTGATTATTATCGATATGCCTACACAACTGCAATACTAATTTATAATTTGCTGCCTATATCCTTCAAATAATAACAAAATATACGAAGTAAACAAAACGATACAGCTGGAAAGGTAGCAACTCTTATATTTTGAGAAGTGTAAATGCTGCGATTTAATGTGCTTTGTGCAACTAGTCGGCACAAGAATAACTATGGAGTATCTAGTATATACGTCATCTGCCATCTTTGGCGTCAATGACAGACACCTATTTAGCGATACATTAAGGCGCCGCTATTAATAAAATTAAAACGGAAATGCCAATGTAAAGTATTACATTTGATTTCCTTCAATGGTTGGGTAAGATCCAAAATTTTCCCGTAAGTATTAATGTAGTGTGTTCGTGCAAAAAATATAATGGTACAACACCTTTGCAGCCTTTGTTAGTCTGGAAGCTGACTAGTCATTTGCCACGGTTGCGCCCTAAGGTGGCTCATAAAACTACATTCTACACATAGTACGAAAAGATCTTGGACCTATCATAAAAACAAGACGTAAATATAGAAAACATTGCAGTGTATTAGTTTTATATTTTAAGTTGCTACCGATTAAAAAATAGCATTGATTTTCATAACCCTTAAAATGTGAAAATAAAAGCAAGTATAAATTATCTCGATGGTCTTCAATAAAGTTGTTGTTTTAATAGCAAGAAGAGTTCTTATTGCTTCTTCTATTTGCTTAATATTATATATTATTATACTATGTATTGAGTTAAACATTAATGTGTATTTGCCATCTTTATAGTCTCAACAAACGTTACGTTTCTAAATTCCTAAAACTAAGATAGTAGATAGTTTTACAAATTATTTAAATATTAGAGCATTACAGAACATATAATTTGTAAAAATGCAATATATAAATTGAAAGCTTACAACATAATACATTTCGACGAACAAAGGGCAGGAGTGTTATAATCTTATCACTTATCAGATAAAATTGTTTTATCATCAAACTATAAATGACTAAATACGTTATACAAACAGCACGTTATAAAAAACGCAAATATTGAATTTATAGACTGCATCTTTGTTGTAGTGCTGATTATGCAGCTGGACTACCTATAAGTTTAACTTAAACTGCAATTATTATTAGTAAATTGCATTATCATTTTGTTAAACAGCCTTATAACGTCATAACGTATACAGCAAATATCCGAACAAAATTGTAGTAATTAAATTCAAACTTTTAAAGTTCTTCGATGTTGAAAGTAAATAAATATAGATAATCATTTATCAGTATCATTTAAATATAAACAATAGCGTTTCAACACGATCTATTTTATCGTAAGTATATATTTTTAGTGTTTTTAAAATTCCTCGTAATATTGTATATAAAATTTTGACACATTAGGCAGAATGTTTTTTTCTTCTCCGCTCAGATAACCTTTATCTAAGACACTAAAAGTGATATATTTTGTTGCAAATCTGGAATATTGATTCAATAATAGGTCTAACGCATTAAGAAGGAAACATTTTGAATAATAGACATAACCAGAGCATAAGCTGAAAATTTACAGCTTAAATAAAATATGTAGGTGTGCCTATTAACCCCTAAAATGAGAAATAAAGACCCGTTAAGGAAGGCAGCCGTCTTCTGTGACCAGTTCCTCAGTGTTTCTCAACCGCCGGTGCGCGCAGAAATGTGTCCGGTCCAAAGAAAATACTTTTTATTTCATTTTGGAACAATAATCTTGTTTATTGCCCCTTGATAGCGGGCTTAAAATGGCTTTTATGGCCCTAGGGCACACAAAGTTGCTAAACAGTATAACAAGCACCAATCATGTAGTGTAGTATCACCAATAATCTCCACACAAATAATTCACAGCGTCAGCACGATGACTCAGTAGTCTGTAGTCAAAATACTGAATCCTTCAATTTTATCTATTTTCAGAACCAAAATAAAATAAAACGTTGTATGTACCACGTGCCTAATCACGCTATATATAATCTATTGATTATGTCCTTAATACATAAATAGCTATTATAACTTCGGGCCAGAAGAAGTGCCTCTGCAGAGAAAAATATGCTATATGTTTACAAACACAAGACTAAGATATGAAAAGTTGGATACGATTGTCTCTTTACAATCAATATTTGGGGTGTTCGGAAAAAGAAAGACTGAATTTATGGATTACAAATCTTTTCAAGGAACATAAAAATGCATTTAACAAAAACCAATACGAAACCAGAATGTCGTTTAGAATTAATTTTAGAATTGTCATAAAAGTCAATTTTAGTTTCATGAATTTAAATCATTTTTTTCAAAATTAAAAGCGAATATCATGGTCTTTCTAGAAAGGCAATGAATATGTTAGTACGATTTTCAATTATATTACTTGTGTCAATAATAAAAACGAAGTTGGTAAGCCCGTTAGCTGTAGGTTTTCCTCTGCTTTAACAAATTTACGCTCAGACTTGTTTTAATGGTAAAACGGAATAAAGCAGACGTCATTAACCTCATTATCGCCCAGTGACGTTGTTGTACTTATTATTTATAAAGACGTATTAATGAAAACCATAGCTACAAAGGTAATATTCAGCTAAACCAACTGTAAAAATTGCCCTCATTTTATTAGCAACAATTTATATAATCTTGGTCTCATTTTCTAAATAAAATTTCTTTGCACCTCGGGCGTAACTAGTGCCTTTGGCCCTATCATGTGATAGCCCTCGGTGCTCCACACCTCGTGCTATAACTTTTACGCCGCTGGTCAAAATCGTCTTGTTTTATGCCCTTGAAAAATAAATAACCATTATTTATTTATTATGGTGTACCTTATAAGTTAAAGCATGTGCCACGCTGTATAAACATAAATAAATACAGTACCTACACATTGTAACTCATATAAAGTTCAATTACTTATAATTATCATACCCACTGCGAATATTTCGCAACTAGTGAAAATAAGAATACTTCGTCACTTGCGGAAGAGTCTTTGCCGTTCCCATTTTAATTAATTTAAATGTCTTAAATGTTGACCATAGAGGTGGGAATTGGATGCAATTCTATTCGATTGTTTGACAGAAACATGCCAGACCACAGACAGAACCTGCCTAAAATCTGCACCCAAGACAATTACTTTTTCTCGGAAAGAAATATTGTTAAGCAAAATATATTTAAATATATAAATATGTACTTTTAATAGCTCGGACACAAAAAATTATCTGAGGTTCCACAAGTCGCGCTCGAAAAAGTTGAGAAACACTGTCTACCTGGTTCCGCTTGTAGTGAGGCCCCGAGAATAGGTAAAAACTCCGGGCCTTTAATTAAGTTGTGAAGTCTTATTAGCTGTTCGTTGGAGGTTGTTGGAAGCCCTTGTAGTTTTAGGATTTAAGAACTAGGATTGCTGCATTGTCAATGTTATGAGCGCCGCCTTCATTAGGTAACTTTGTAGTGGCATTTACTCCCCCAACTTACCAACACGTTTGTAGCATGCAATAAACGAGAATGCAAACATCGATTATCTAATGCCGCACATATTGTACCTGATATGCAAGTGTGTTATTGTATCTAGACCACTCGCGAGTCGTTACATCTTTAAAATACGTTAAATTATATGCATTAGTACAGAGTGCCCTACTGAAATAGAGATGCACTATATTTGGAACAAATGTAAAAAATAGTTTTACATTTGCATGAGACAATCTGAAGTTCAAATAGAGATCATAATACGAGTTTTTGTCAGTAAGTATTTACAATGCATCATAAATTTAACAACGCTAACTATTACAAACTATTGCAGCCCAATTGATTAATTATCTATTGTAAATTCTGGCGTGTTACAACATATTAAACAAAGTATATCCTTTACAGGAAGGATCAGACTGTAGTATAGGTGTTGTCTACATAAACATGTTTTATAATCTGTTGTAAATTGTACAAACTGACACAAATTGATTTGCAACTCTTCAAAAATAGCAAAATGTAAATAATTTTATTTCCATTGTGCCATAAGAATTGTAAGAAATTTCACTTAGTTCGCACATTCAATTATATTTTCTGAAGTATCAGATTTGCTATTTACTATAAAAACGTTGAAACTTCAAGATACAATGGCGATTGTGCTGAAATTTATTGCTACTCAGAGTAACCTTACAATTTCCCAACCAGTTCGTTTTCTAGCAATCTGTGTGATAAGAAATAATGATAGTAAATGGTCTGTTCGTCAACGCCTTAAAAGGTTTGTCTTAGTATATACAGCATGACGGTAACGACGTATGGCATGCATATTAAAGGGATCAAGATTTCAATAAAAACTTGCTTATTTTAAACATAACGCGTCATTATCAAAGAGAAAAAAACCTCGCTGTTATTAAAAAAACATAAAGCTTTGCATCATAATGGTTTAAATACATTAATTTCTCGTTTCTGCACTAAATATAATAAATTAATAAATAATCATTAGTTTCAAGTTTCAAATAATAATAAAAAAAATCAGCATCTCGTATTCTCGCATGATGCTAAATATTTTAAAGCCAATATTTTAATTAAAAATGTAATTTTGAATGACCCATGATCTGAGTTGGACGTATCATCATGCTTGGCAGTAAACTTGTATTCGTTTTAATCCTGTAACTCGGACCATTGAAAAGGAGTACTCTTTGTTCTGATCTGGGAAATGGGAAAAGGATCATGGAAGAATACAACACAAGTATAACGGCTACCAAGCCGCTACGTAACCACAACGTCATTGGAACGTAGCCGGACAAGTTCCGCCTAAACGTTACTGACACCAAAAATTATTCCTCATTTTGGTCGTATGCACGTAATGGGAACGTTCATATTGCGTGTCCGTGCCTATTGACAAAACACTTTAAAGTTCCTACAATGGGCGCCGGTACGTTCCAGCGACTAATTGTGCTAGTTGGGATACCTTCTTAATATTCTTATTGCCAGTTCGACAATCCCCTTTCCCTAACAGAAGTGTGTTGATTTCGTTTTAAAGCAGTATGTATGTATATGTACAATACAGTATACTACAATATTTATTTTTATTTAATAAACCTTTTACATGATAATATTTTCGCAAATGATTTTTTAAACCATATTTACAATAGTAGTTGCAAAATAAAGAAGGCTTAATGAATTTATTTCCATATGCCCATAAATCATAATTTTGAAGAGTATACATTTTACTCTCCTGTAATGTTATTATAGTCAACAGCTTTCCAATATTAATTAAGTTGCTTAGATGTAAATATACTTAGTCAAATATTAATTTTAATTCCCTGTATGCGTAGAGGAGATCGGGTTTAACAGAATTTGTTCACTTCACGTTTTCGATTGCTTTGCATGCCGTAGGACAGCCAGTATAAAATTTCAAAGTGAAACTATTCGAAATAAATTATCTCCGCTGATAGATACCTACTATAGTTGTTTGATACAGTAGCCGAGAGCATTTTCCCAATTTCACTTTGCCGAATGTGGACTATCTAACTTTCGGCTTCTATAATCTAAATATTAAATTACCCGAGCACACTTTCTCGACGAGTTTCAAATATTTGCATTCTTAGCCTGTTGTTTAGATAGCGTAAATAGAACATCCATTGCCGCATTCTTTACAATAGTTACGTTATTCTTATTATCAGTAGCCAAATATGCCAATTACAAAAGCACCAATACTTTGATAGCTATCTAATCTGTTTGCTACTAACGCTTTCAGTTTACTTGGCAGATGAAAATGACTTCCAGTATATTACCTGCAAGTTTTACAAATTTTAGAAATGGATTTCACAGTTCTGGAATTATTAACAATTTATGGTATGAACAGAATCATAAAACCTTGAATTTCAAGGGCTTGCTACAGAATGTCCAGATTCATATTTTATAAATTTTATAGAATTGGGCCAATTGTTATATTTCCAACGCATTATTTGGCCAATTCCGAGACTCGCAATTATATCCTCTGGAAGTTTATTGTGTTTACACTTTCTACTATTGCTAGCGATGCTTCGCTTGCACATGCAAAAACTGAATACGCAATTGATTTGAAATTATGCAATGTATATGTAACCGCTTTCATATTTGTGCATAGTAAATAAACTTCTAAATATAGTTAGAAAAAATCTGGTGTGATACACTCACACAACTTCCTTTTATAGTGATCTTATAATTAGGCAAAAATTTAATTTTTAATTTTTCAGCATTTGTCAAAAATTTTAAAAAATTGTAAATTCTACAAAAACGGTACAAATTCAAGAGACAAATTTTCTCTGAAATTTTAAGCTGTATTCAAAAATGTAATAATATACCGGGTGTTCTATTTAAAATAGAAGTTAATAAAAAAATAGAAAACAAAAACAAAAGAAACCCATTTTAGAAGTATTCCACTGGAAAATCACCTATCTCACATCAATACACATTAAAAATGTAAAGTTTGAAAAACATCGTTAGAGCCGTTTTTGAAAAAATCGAAAAAAAAACTGAAAAATCACAAGAGTAAACACCTACTTCCGGTTATGCGATTTCTTTAAAAGCTTGCTGTTACATCTACATAGTACACAAAACTTATATATGAAGTTTCAACGCCATACCTCTTTTCGTTTTTGAGATATTGTGTTCACAGACAGACACACAGACAGACCAATGAACAAATATATGTTTTTTGGGTTCAGGGGACTCTAAAACGTGAAGATCTGTTGAAAACTCAATTTCGAATTTTTGGGGTGAATCCAATACTTCCTGTATCGTAAAAGGAAGTAAAAAGGTGTGGGATAAGCCAATAGTTTCTACATACTAGTATTTATAGTATGAACGAAAAGAAAATTAATCAAAGATGTATTTGCAATGGGTATTATAACACCAGAAAATTATACCTAATTATTGTCACTGGCATTTTATAGACGGTGGCTGAGTGGCTAATATCGCAACGTGATCATAATCGTGATCACAACTTCCCGTAATAAACGCAGCGGAAATATTTCCAAAACCTTTAGAAGAAGAAGATCATAACCTCACTTTGTAACAAATTTCAAATGACTTCTTCATATTTTCTGGTGTAATAATACACATGACTTCAAAATTCCAAAGGCGTCCTTGATGAACTTTCTTTTTGCTCATACTATTATACTTTGTAAAACAACACAACCAATACAAATATACATACCCATCACTAGGGTTTTTCATAAGTTTTTATTTTTTAATCCCGATTACGCAGCACATTAATGAATTAATTATAATTTAAAATGTGTAATGCTGTTTGATTTATTAAATAGTACTGTACAAAAGTGTGCTGTAAAATATGAAGGATGCGTTAATTATATTTGTTTGTATTACAAAAATACACTCGCTCTCACAGGAAAAATTAATTATTAAAACTAGAAACTATAAAAATATATTCTTGAAAGTCGGTGGTTTTTAAAAATACAATGAGAATATTGGCTATATTTTTTACGATGCCGTAAAGGTCGTTGTACTGAAGTAATTGCACACACGGTTACCAACAAATTTGTTGTAAAATTAACCAAATTTAAGGGAGTATAAAATCAACGTTCTTCTTCTTCGCTCTTATCCTTATGCCTTCCAGCGTCGGATTTATACGTCCCAGTCCTCCTTAACCCAATTCTTCCATTCTTTTCTGTCTCTTGCTAATCTTTTCATTTCATTTACTGTTTTTCCTCTTGCCTTTCCCACATCAATGATTTGACTTATCCACTTCTTCCTGGGTCTTCCCTTTCTTCTTTTCTTCACACTTCTTGCTTCGAATACTTTTCTGCATATTCTCTCTGGTTTCATTCGTTGTACATGACCGTACCATGTTAACTGTCTCTTTTTAATTTTCTTCACTATTGGTTCCTGTTGTGGTGTCTCTTATTTCCTCATTCCGTACTCTATAAAATTTTGTCTTATCCGCTATCCTTCTCAAGTGTTTCATTTCTATGGCCGTCATTATACTCTCATGTTTAGTTTGTATCGTCCAATTTTCACTGGCGTACAATACTGTCGTTCTATACCATTAGTTTCACCTTTTGGTCTATCTCTTTTTTTTCCCAGTATCGTTCTATGTAATGCATAGTCGATCATACTCCCTCTCCTCATTTTGTTCCTCAGTTCTACTTGTATTCGGTCATCATCTGTTATTATTGTTCCCAGATACTCAAATGTTGAGACTCTTTCCATATTACTCCCTTTGCACTTTACTTCTCTATTTTGTCCCTCTTCTGGTTTTGATTCACTATTATTATTTTACTTTTCTTAATGTTGACCTCCATTTTCATTTTATCTATTTACTCCACCCATATGTTAACTAGCTTTTGTAATTTATTATCCGTATCTGCCATTATGACTATGTCATCTGCATACATTAAACTTTTCACCGTAACTGGTTCCATATTTCTATATCCTATTATTGTGTCCAAACCTCTCGTTTTTTCTTTTAGATTTTTTACTATTTTATCCATTATTATTATATAAACAGTAATGGCTTAGGCTATCGCCCTGTTTTATGCCGCCTCTCATTTTGAATTCCCCTGATGTCAGTTCAGCTATTTGAACTACTTTCTATACACTTCTGATGGCCTCTATTAGTTCCGTTGTCACTTCCATTTCCTCTAAGCATTCCCATATTTTTTCTCTCTCAACTGTATCAAAATCTGCTCTTATATCTAGAAAGGTTAGCAGTAGTTCGTCTCCTTCCTCTATTTTTCTTTCTATAATATTTCTCAATATGCATATGTTGCCATTAGCTTGCCTATTTGCCCGAAATGCCCCTTGTTACTCCTCTAGTTTATTTTCTATCACTTTTCTAAGTTTCCCCTCCAGAATTCTGGTATATACTTTAAAGCACACCGAAGAGAGACAAATAGCTCTATAATTATTGCATTCCGTCTGATCCCCTTTCTTATATATTGGAACTATCAAGTTCTTTTCCCAGTCCTCTGGAATTTTCTTAGTTCTCCATGCGTTCTCACAGTATTTTTCCAGGGCCATTCTTTTCCCTTTCTCCCATCCATTTTATCAACATAAACATACAATAACTCGTCATTATACAAGGCAAAACAAAAATATGAAAAATATCGAGTAATTTCAAGGAAAAATACAAATACGAAAAGAAGAACTAGCGGTAGTTTGATATTTCAAAAAATAATTTCCAATTCTTCGTCAGCACCAGGGAAAGTTTATAGTTAATCCTTGGCATTTTCTACCGTCACGGACCAACACCTGATATAAAATGCAAATCTGCAGTCACACATTTTCGATAAGCTGAAAAACTGCAAACATACCTTCGTCATCGCGATGACAATAGCATTGATCGATCGGTTTGTATTGTAAGCTAATGATAAAATTATCAGTTATCACTTGACGCCGATATTCCCACGCTGGTGGTGGACAACAATCAGATTTTCCTAATTAAATGCGTATGCTTTTTTCATTGGCTTGAATTTAAGCAACTTTGTTGTATAATTTTAAACTAATTGGCATTTGCTTCCACCCACGATTCCCTTTGTGGAACGATTCAATTATACTGTCAATTTGGGGCATTTAATAATCCTATTTCTGAGATGGGGCAATCAAATTATGTTATTATTGGTTTTAAATTTATTACTGGAAAAAGTCTCATTAATGTGTATGGATTTAATTAGCGAAAATGTTGTAGAAATCTATGAACGCTCTAGTTGCTATACATTTAATAAGTAATACAGGAATTGTTTTAAAATATAATAACAATGAGTAATTAGAAGCTCTACATGCACACAACCAACCGTATGACGATTACAGTTACCGAGTAAATTATGTGTGATGACGAATATTGGTGAAATATTGTGAATTTGAAACGGCGACCATTTAAAAGCCAATCGCTTATACGTTTGGAAATTAAATTCTTAACTAATCGTAACACGCGCGCTGTTTCTGTCGAAATAAATATTTAGAGGTTGTTCATTTATACACAAGCATTAAATACTTGTACGTATTACAAATATAATAAAACGTAAATTTAAAATTTTGCCTTACAGGGAAACATTTTCTGCCATTAATTACAGTAATAAGCACTGAACTTTACATACATCAGCAGCTGCGCCTTAATATTTACTTCATAAACAATGTTTGTCCCATTCGGCATAAGTACATACCCGGTGTGAATTTTATAGGTATGAGAACAGCGTTCATATGCGAGGCACAAGGTCAAGCGAATTGTAAAAGCCCCTGAAATATTTTTTGTTTTGCGTTTTAAATAGTCGTGTTGTTTAGCAAATTGACGGTTACATACTGGTAGAGGTTGAACATCAGGAAACTGAAACATAGTTTTGTAAGTAAATAACAGTAATCTAAATAAACAAGCAATCTATAACTATAAAACGTCCGAAAATTATTAAATTTAATCCGAATGCTGTTATTACAATCCTAGTTGCAGAATCGAAATTGAATAATAGAATAACAAGAGCAATGTAATTAATCGCGTCAAATACTGAGTTTGCTCCTGTTTAATACATTCTTGTTTGTTGTAATTTGTAATTGTGCATCATGATGGATTATTGTAGATGACATAATAGCTGACGAGATATTAATTACAGCATATTGTGGGGAGTAACCTATCGCTTTAACTCATTATTTTGAACAACAATTCAATAACAGTATCAACACTGATTACTCTTGAAGTCTAGTAATTAGTATTTCAAAAAATGTTGTACCAATGATAGGTTTGATGAATGGAATGCAAATAAATTGTTAAACAAATTGTGTTGATAAACAGGGCTTCCGCATGTAGGTGTGCAAATTGTTCGCCGCACAAGGGCGGCTAATCAGAGGGGACGCATTTTGATTAATTATACAGGGCGAGTCAATATTATGAGAACGCTCGATTGCGTTTATGTCGTTAAAAATATTGAAATGAACAAGTGCAATTCTATACAGGAAATAAAAGTGAAGAGTTTGTAAAATTATTTTACATTATACAGGGGGCGCCATTTATGCGAAATCGCAATCAACTTAATTTTTTTAAACGGCACGCCCTGTATATTTTTACATATGTATTTGAATTTTTCCTTTTTCAAGCTTTATGAGTAAGGTTAGTTTTTGAAATTTACTGCGGCCGTTCTGGAGTTATTCAATTTTTTCTGTAAAAACGTGCGCGTGCAGATACTTCTTCAAAAAATCACAGGACATTTGATTTTTGGGATATTAAAATGGGATTTCGGGTATGCTTCAACAAGTTTTTTAGGAGTATCATGCCTACCTCCATCGTCGGTTTACTTTGCTGTGACACGTAAATTTTTAGAAATTTTGAAGGGTCGTAACTTCAGTTTTTCAAATGGCGTCCCCCATATTTGATTGCTTACTTGTCCTCGGCGTCTTATTTTACATCTTTGATCAATTGATAATTAAAGAAACAATTCGGATTTTTTTTAAAAATACACACATATCATTAGACCTAACCCAGACCCAGAATGCCTTCGAAAATAAGCTTTGTTGAATGTTTGCTTGACACACGTCACAATTACGCTTGTTTTACGTAAGGTTTTCAATTTGTTAGGAAAATCAGATTAACGTAAAATGTACTTGTAGAAACTTAGAGATATGCAAAAATAAAAGACTCCCAAAAAGTGCAAAGAAGTTTTCCCTACAAAATAAAAACGTGAAGTAGAACGAGTGTCAAGCAAACACTTATTAAAAATGCATCTTTTTCATGGCATACTGGGTATGTATCGATGAGATATGTGTACATTTAAAAAAAATCACAATTCTTGGTATAGAACATGTGGGGTATAGAAAGTGTAAAATAATACGCTTTGGACGACTAAGCAATCAAATATGGGGGGAGGGGATTGGCATTTCAAAAAATTTAATTATGGTCCTTCAGATTTTTGAAAAGTTACCGTGTCACCATGACGGCCACATGCATATTCTCCTTGTTTTTGCAATGGTCCTAGTTGCCTACCGCAATCTGCATATAAGTCTTACGACTGGATGGCCGGGCTCCATAGCTCAGTGGTAAGCATTCTGGCTACTGATCTAAGGGTCGAGAGTTCGATCCCCGATCCCAGTGAGGTTTTTAAAAATAAAAAATGCGGATGAAAACCTCTACAAAATGCCATCATTCGGAAGTGATGTAAAGCCGTGGATTCCGTGTTACTACGATGCGTAGCATGCAAAAAATCTTGCTAGGGTTGGAACTCCTTAGTCTCGGAAAAATTTTAAGTAGGACTGAGGTACCTGGTACTTTGCATGCCTAGACCTTGTTCGTGGGGTTGGCAAAACAACAATTTACATGATACGTTTTCGAATAGTTCAGTTATTTCAAGAATTTATTTGTTTTTAAATTGTTTACGATCAACCATAAGCCAAGAAGATTTAATAGATTTACCTATAATATCTATAGAAAAGAATATTATGAAGCGTACTAATTTTATGAATGTATAAGGTATGTGATGTAATTCATGCTGATTTATAAACTTGTATGTTTCGTATGTATACAGGTTGTTTGAAAATCGCTAGACAGATCGTAACTTCGTTAATAAATGAGATATATTTGTTTTTATAAATGAATATTTTTTAGAAACAACAATAATAAATTTCAAATTTTTAGCAAAAATAATAGGCCATGATTTAAATTGGATTAGGGCAATTTGTAAGCTGTATACTGCCATTTAAAACACAAAAAAAGTTTTTCGGTATCTTTATTATTAACGCAGCTACAAGCTGTCTGTCGATTTACAAACATCCTGTATATGATCTAATATAATTATGTTGTAAGCATAATTGTATAATTTACTCTGCATATGCGCTTTCCTCATTTTGTTTTTCGGGATTGCTCTTTTACTTCTTACTGTAAAAATATAATACTTTCATAATAATTTCATTGACATTCGGGGAGGAGAGAGCGGTTTTTTAAGTTGTACAAATGCGGCTAATATTCACCAGGCGGCCCTGTTGATAAACAATTCAAATGTCTATTATATGGGTGCAGTTTATAATTAGTTATTGTTGCCTATTGCCATATTTTTCAAACCTGCAATTCGTTAAAATAAAAAGCTGATACTAATAATATTTTCTACCGTTCAACGTTGGATAAATATCTTTGGCAAAAAGTAAAAGCATTGTTGAGAGATCCCGTTGTGAAATTGCCGTAAGTGCAGTGTCACTGATGTGATCACCACTGTGCCACAAGTATAATCCATTACATCGAATTCGTTTGGATAATTATTGGGAATAAGGAAATGGTTAATAACCCAAACCTGTTTCGTAAAACAAGGAAAATTGGAACCGGACTCTGCGGTATAAAAAGAACAGTATACTCACTTTGAAATAATATATGATTATATATACTTTAGCCCAATGCACATAGCAACATTTATTAAGTTTTCGTAAAACAATTATCGATTGAATTCATTACTATATTTTAAAAGATAAAGCTATGTTTAATTTATTCTAATAAATTTTGCGATGAAAAGCGGTTAGTCTTAATTAAGCATTCTAAAAAAATCTTCACAATGTTAACGAGTTTGAACAATCTAAATATTATTGTAGTATATTGTAGGAGTAGGGCTTTAGTAATTTGCACAATTACATACGTAACTGCGTTTCAACAACGTTGCTATGAGGATACATACATAGTCTATGGAATAATTAATATTTTATGCTGATTAAATGTAATTATAATTATGACTTTTGTACTTATGCATTCATTAATTTCTTATCTATTCGCCCATTGAGGTATCGAAATAGACACTACGTAGGTTTCACTAATTCACGGTAATGCGTTTGTCGACCTTTGTTATCGAGTATGTATTCACTGGTAATAATAGAGCATAAATCGTGTATGCGGTAAAAGGTAACCACCGCACTTTTAAAGTAACTACTATTCATAAAACAAAAGTAAATTTATTTACGACAATATTGGTCAATTATTTTAAACGGTTGATATATTACTGTAGCAAATTGCATGCAGTTACGAGTTTGGAAAGTCGGTAATTAAAATTAAAATAGGTACGTGATGACTGGCATATTGTTATTGGTTTTCCACATATATTTACTAAATTACACTAATTAGAAAAAACAGCTTTATTTATTTTTATTTTAGCCAACTATTACATATTTTCAAGTGAAGCATATCTTTTATTAAAGAACGGACGGCTGATAGTTTAGGTACAAATTTCTTATAAGTAACAAAGTCATAATGCGTAAAATATACATGCGTTGGTCTTGGAATACAAATAATTTTCAATAGACAGTATTTAATTTATTGATAATTCTTAGTACTTGTAAACGATAATTAGAAATGAAAAACATCCAGTGTGGCTCATTGCTTCTTTTTTTTTATTACAAAAGCTGAAACAACGTATGAAATGCTTTAGGTCACAGGTCGCGACAATATCTTCTTGATTATGGCCAAAAATACTCGAAACGTAATTAAACATAATGTTTAATACATTTTTAGTTCACAATAACAAGGACTTCTAAATAAGGCATCAGAAAATAAGAACCGTATTTAAAAAAGAAGTTGATAATGATTGCTCAGAGATGAAAAATCGGATAAAAAATTGATAACTCAGTCTTTAAGTCCATTAAAAGTTGCTACACAAAGAAGTTTTGTAGGTGTCATTTTGTTAGTCCTTTAATTACGCAACTTTTTCCCAATTCATCAAATTTGTATCTGTTACTATTAACCCCTCCTTTTTCGAGTAATTAATAATGGTAAAAAGATACTTACATATTTACATGTCTTTGTTGATGTAATAAACTTGACTAACTCATGTGAGTTGTTTTTATGGCTTGTGACGCAGTTTTGCCTATACGTACCTATAAATCAGTATACAATTGCGATATTTTATGTTTTTCATCAGAATTTTGAAGTTTTGGATAAATGCGTTTTTTTTAGCTAATTTTTAAATGCGTAGCTATAAAAATTGATATAATTGCTTGCAAATGTATAATGTAAAATCTGTAGGTTGTATAAGTGCTACTTTTTTATCATTATGAGCGAGGATACTACAAGGCGATTATAAATATGGTCATTAAACTAAATGGGTGTAAAACTGACTCCAGTAGAAGTATATTTCACTAAAATTAATAGCTTATTGAAAATATCCCTTTAAAGTGTGGTCCAAACTTTTGAGAACCACTGCTACTAAAACCTTTATTAGGTAAATCAGATAAGAATACATTAACGCTAACACGCACTGCACCCAATGATAATTAAACTACCAAATAACTGTTTTTGTCTATGCATTCCACTGACCGTCAATCAATTTAAGCTATTAAATGTTTAAATTTGTTGTGGATTAGTATTCATTTTTAACGTATAGTTTATTACACAAAGTTTTTTCTGTTTGGTGTCCTCCAGCTACCCTTAAATTTAAAGACTGTACTTATGAACATAGTGTTTAAATAATTTAAATTGTAGTAATTTATAATTAAATCATCACATTTTTTCGTACTTTATCTTTCTGAAAGAAGTTGAACTGATGTTTAAGTATATGATTTTTTCTAACCTCTTGATTGTTTATATTACTAAGAGCGGATACATTTTTGTATGTATATATATTTCTTTTTACAATCTGTTTACAAACAATAAGGGAAATATATGTAGTAGTTAATAACTAAATGGCATGAAGCAAAGACATGAATGTTGAACTCCAACCATTTACAATACAGAAGCTACTCTAAAAATTTAATATTTGTTTACCAGATCATTATAGTAACTTAATTAATCAAATCTATGATGTAGATCTAACTAGCGTGCCTTGATGTCAATTCGACGTATTTTGCAATAGTATTTAACATTACAAGCCAGGTAAAACAGTTTTTACTGGCGATAGGATTGGGATGACTGGCGAGCCGTTAGGCGAGCCTGTCATATCCTTGAGCCAGTAAAAATGGTTACCTGGCGTGTATTGTTGAATATTTTATTTGTTTCTCACTTGTAAATAACTAGAAATTTACCATTTATTCAAAATGTCAAATTGACAAGCAACTAAATTCATCAATATGACACATACTAAGGAAGACAACTCTGGCTTTGCACGCTATCATTTATCTATGAGCACGCTTGTAAAATATAACTGGCTAGCCAGTAAAAAATTTAGTGGCTAGCCAGTTAAGAAACATTTTCAAGGTGAATACAGTGACTTGATAAATTGATGTTTACAAGTGAGGAACAAATAAATACGTTTTCACTAAGTTTGCATTATTGTCTATGTCTAGTAGGTTTAGAGCCAAGATATTGGGATGATGTTCAAATTTGCATAAGCATTTTTCACTTCACTTAACTATTACTGCTTTGACCGAATCAACTTTTAAATCACTTAGGATGTCCGAATTTCTCCCAAATATGGAGCATCACACATTGCACGTAACACTGGATTTAAATCTCTCAAGTATCCGGGGTAAATGGGTTTTAATACTGCATTGTAGACGAGGCGCTTATTTTATAAGGATAGTTTAGATTTTCCACCAAGTAGCCATTAGTGCTTATTAAACTTTAATCCATGCTATTTACGTTTTTTTTCCAAATGCGAGTGAGACTTGTAAGTCAGACCTTTGTCGAGGTGCAAGCCGGGGTACTTTACATCAGTTGCTTGTGTTAGTGGTATGTGGTTTATGAAAACTGCTAGTGAAATGTCCCTGCATTTGGTGAAGGTAATATAAAAGGATTTCGATTCATTGAAGTTGACACGCCACCTTTTGTTCTAATGCGCTACTTGGTCTAAGCTCTCTTGAAGGAGATTTACGATTAACACTGGGTCTTTATTTCACCATAATGACTTTTGTGTCAGAAAATTTTACAGTGAGGGAGTCCAGATTTATATGTATATCTGCTGTGAAAATGAGATAGAATATCGGGCCGAGAACTCTACCTTGAGGTACGCCCGATTCAATTGGGTGAAGCTCTGTTAGGTATTGTCCGAACGGATGCGTTCAGTATAGTTTAAAATAATAAAAATGTGCCTTTTAATTTTCACCGTTGTGAACAGTTTTTCAATTTGTTTGATTACTGTTTTAAATACTTAATAAATCATACTAAATCTATTTAAATAAAAATCAATTGTCGCATATCTGGTACATCATCACTTGAGAACGACTTGATCGATTTGGCTCATTTTTTTTGTTGTGTTCGTAATTGTCAGGACAAGGTTTGTATGAAAGAAAATTTTGAGAAAATACACCGGAAAATTCGGAAAATCAAAAAGATGATTTGGTATGGTATTTTTGTATGGGATTTCGTATGTTTTCGTTTCTGAATGGCTTTTCGAAGAGAAAAATGGGCAAATCGGAGTGGAAAACTCGGAAAATTCGTAAAATTAGGAGAAATCGTAGTTTTCAAAACATACACGCATAGGTTCACGTAATATTATGTCCGGGCAACGCCGGGCAGGTCACAGCTAGTTTGAAAATAATATATACCAACCACTCGAATCGTATATACTTACATTTATATACTACTAATTATAATAACACCTGACTGTCTATTTGTGTGATGAGCACATCCCATATAGAGATATATACAGGGTCCGGCAACGATGCGGGGGTGGAAGATATTCCTAAAACTAGGAGAGTTACATAATAGTATGTATATGAAAGTTGCAGGTGCGAATATGATTCACATTACTAATATAGTTTTGATTATACAGGGTGACTCAAAAAAGTGTGGCAAATCAAACTTACTTTTTTTAATAGAATTTCCTATATTTAGGTAGCTTAAAAGTTTTGAATTAAAATACTAATCAATTTGATATTAAGTTGTATGGGTCTGACGTCAACTTTTGGAGATATTAATGATTTTAAACAAAAAGAGCTGAACTTGAGGTGGCTGCTGTAATTAACAGAAAACAATTGAAGGAAGGAAAACGTTACCAAAAAAATATTTTTCTTGAATTGCCTTTATAGTCTAAAATAGTGGGTATGGGTAATAATGCTATACAGGGTGCACAACATTTGCAAATTTAATAATTTATATTTTTTTAAATGGGACACCCTGTATATTTTTATATTTTTAAGCCCTTTTAATGAAGTTTTTTTTATGTAACTCATAACATCATAACCCTAAATTCAATTTTTGCAGATAAGCGTATTTTAGCATAAAAAGGCAATTCAAGCCCTTTAAGATGCTTTATTTCGAGGGATAACAGAGAAACGCCGCTAATATAATAATTTAAACACTTGAGTTCTCCAAAATATCATAAAACCAGGTTTAGAAAATATAATTGCAGTCATTGTTGATAAAATAAGTAATGAACAGGAAAAAAACGAGAAATGCAGCGATAAATTAATTCCAGGATCAAAAAAACAAAAGGGAATACACTAAAATCCTATACATAATTACTCTAAATGTTGAAATATTTCTTCTTCCGTTCTCTGGGTATTAAAGCTATACAGAGTACTCATAATTTCCAAATATAATAAATTCTATTGGTTTAAATAGAGCACCCTGTATATCTCTGTACTTTTGAAAAGTACTTTTCATGAGCTTCTGATACTCCATTTTCTAGTCCAAAATGCATTCACTTTACAGATTTAATTGTCTTTTGTTTTTTCGTTTTTTTGTGTTTATATCTAGTTTCAGCAGAGGCTGAATTTTTATTATCTAAACCTGGTTCGCTGTTGTTCTCGAGTTACAAGTACTATTTAAATTTGCAGTATAATGGCGATGTCATCCCTTGAAATAAAGCATCTTGAAGGGTTTGAATTGCTTTTTAATGCTAAAATTCGCATATCTGAAAAATAGTTATGATGTTATGAAGTTACATATCAAAAGAAAGCTCATTTAAATTACTTTTCAAATTTATAAAAATATAATGTTGCATTGTTTTAAAAATAACATTATTAAATTTGCACATGTTGAACATCGTGTATAGCATTAGTACTCACATCCACTCTTTTAGGCTGTAAAGGTAATTCACGAAAATAGTATATTACGATACTAGTGTGTAAGTACACCTTTAAAGCACGTGCGACGAGTTTCAGGGCACGACCTGAAGCGGAGTGCTTACAACGTCGCTAGTGCTTTAGTGGCACTTATTCACGTGTTATCGTACGCTACTTTTTCTACGATCGTAACAGAAATATAAAAACTTAGTTCGGTGATACTTTTTCCGTCACATTATGTTAGATACTCTATCTAGGTTATGTTGACATTCAAACTTACGGCAAAGCGTGTTTTAATATAGTATTCAAACACGCCTTCAATGGCATTGGGTGAAAAACACGTAATTCGGGCGCTGATATTAAGACTATTAAGAGTGCTACAAACGTCGCTTGTGACACTAGAAACTGTGCAAAAAGTTGTCATTTTGACACGGTCGTAGAAAATAGCTATTTATGCAACAAGTGCTGATGTTTATGCACGAGACATGAAATTTTGTGCTATTAATCCATAAATGTCGATTTAACATTTATGGCAGTTATAATTTATGTCATAATAAAGAGGTAATTTTCTGACTTTATTCATTACATAATGCTTTAATTATTTAAAAAACACTTTACTTCCAACGCAAGAAGTAACTACTTAGAATAACTTTACAAAGTCACTTCCAGTTCGAAATTGTAGTTTTATAACCTCACCTGACTTTATAACACATGTGCTAAAAGTAAACAGCTGATCTCATTTTAAACACGCTAAATTACGTCACTTTTAGTGGAAAAAGCTAGCGCTAAAATGCCTCCTTGGTGGTCGTAGAAAGAGATACTTTTTTGGTTTTTCTTCATTCAATTGTTTTTAATCACTTACAGCAGCCGCCTAAAGTTCGGCATTTGTGCATAAAATCGTTAATGCAAAGACGAAGCACATTTTGGGTAATAAGGGATTTTTTGTGAACATTGTTTATTTCAGATAGAGATAATTTTTTTCCAGCTACATTTCAAATAAATTTTTCGTATCGACTTAATGTCAGGTTATAATACTTCAGAGTGCAGAATAAAGTAATTTATCTTATGGTGTTTTAACTTAAACGGAAACATTTTATTTTACTTTAGGTAAATGAAAGCTCCGGATATAATTTTTATTTTAAAATTAATTACACTCTTCTGTACTTGGACGTTGGGAATATGGAACAAGAGACAAAAAGGATTTCCTTAGATCAGTTGCATTTCGTACTGTCCGTGCGGATTATTATTAGTTCTGACGTTAGAAACAGAAGAAAATCGAGGAAACATGTCACTGCTAGAAATCTACATCTACCTTTTAAAGAAAACTTCTTCCAACGCATACGTATTGCTGTTTCTATAACAATTCTTTTGACAACTGTCGTGATGACGATATACATCTTTCTGTTCAACAGCAGTCCAGATAGTCTATTTCCTAGAAAAACTTTTTTTTTTTATTTAACGGAGTGAATATTCTTCCGTGCGATCTATACGATGGAGACGCCTTGCATCTTACATTGACAATAAAAGACGAGTAGACATTTTCCAACTCATTTAGAATATTTTTACAATCTTGGAGAACTTCACAACAAATTAATTTTAAAAATCTGGTGTGATACACGCACACAACTTCCTTTTAGAGTGATCTTATAATTAGCCAAAAATTTGATTTTTAATTTTTAAGCATTTGTTATAAATTTCCAAAAATTACAAATTCTACAGACCCCGTACAAAATAGAGAGTTAATTAAAAACATTAAAAAAACACGCGAAACCCATTTTAGAGGTATTCAACTGGAAAATCACCTATCTGACATCAATACACAAAATGTAATAAAAACGTAGAGTTGGAAAAAAATCGTTAGAGCCGTTTTTGAAATAAATTTTAAAAAAAACTGAAAAATCACAAGAGGAGTAAACACCATACTTCCAGTTATGCAAATTTCTTCAAAAGTTTGATGTATCTAGATAGAAAAAAAAACTTATATATGAAGTTTCAATGTCATACCTCTTTTCGTTTTTGAGATATTCTGTTCACAGGCACACAGACAGACACACAGATCAATGAACAAAACCATGGTTTTTGGGTCCATGGAACTCTAAAACGTGAAGATATGTAGAAAACTTAATTGTGAATTTTTGGGGCGAATCCAATACTTCATTTATCGTAAAATGAAGTAAAAAAGTTACGTTAGTGCTTAGTGGATCATCACCACTTCATGTGAAAGATGTCCATATAATGCAATGTATCAGTCGCATGAGAAAGGGGTCTTAAAATGATGTTAGCCCAAACGTTATGTCCAACCGATATTTTCAGATTAGAACCTTGGAAAACGTGTTTTATACTGTGTAACTACTCTAATTGGTAAAAGAACAATGTCTTTAGCGACCAACTGTTGCTTACTCGCACGTGAACTATGATGAATGCACGAAAAATAATGAATGAGAGTGGTATTTATGCTTTTTATTTAAAGGGTTATTTAAAGTAAAAGAACTATAAATAAGAAAAAAGCGAAGTGATTGCTCACTAATAATACTAAAATTAGTATATTTTGTAGAAATGTTGATTAGATAATCACCGGACACGATTTAAGCTAAAGAATGTTTAAGTTATTTAAGTGACTGAATACAAGTGAAATACGCTAAAATATTATTGTAAAACTTAAACAATGTGACAATCAAAGGAAAGCCGCTTGTGTGTACGGCTGTTCACTTCATACTGATCCTTAAGCTTAACTTACAATGCAGCAATTACAACTGTGTCTTCTAGAGTAATATTTTAGAATACAAGTTAAATATTACCATTTCTATAATGCTGTTTACAAATGGGTGGCCAACTTAATAAATGGAACAGTTTGTTATAGTTCTCAATTTTGTACGTTACGAACTGAAACTAATGTGTGCTGGCATTACTTACTATAAAATTCCGCTTCGCATGAAGTGCATGTCGCCTAGCTCTACTTATGAACGATGTCAGCTAGATATCAATATTCTTAGAAATATAGCGAATCAAATATTGCATGAAATCAAAAATCGATCCTAAAGTAAAAACTAAATAAAACCAGAAATAAATGCAGATAATTAAGATTTTATTTAGATATTTGCTCTACAGAGAAAGTGTTCGCTACCTGATTTTAAGTGTAATATTTGTTAACTTTTTCTTCTGAAAATTGGAAAGCTATAAAATGTTTTAACACAGAAAGCAAAATATTGTAAGAATGATTTACGAGGTTGTTTTAGAAATAATTATCTCTAATAACCCTTTCATTAATAATCTTTGTCAAACCAACCATAAATACCAAAAATATAAACTAAATATTATGAAAATATAATGGGTTTGATCTAGGTATGTGGTAATTTTAGAGTTGATGATCTAAAGGTTTATGTAATTTATATTATTTATTTTTTAAAGGCTGATACCATTGCTGCTGTAACATTTTTAGAATGATTTTCAAATAATTGGTTTTTCATTAATTTAATATACAGTATACACCAGGATCGTGAAACCTTTTTAGGCATGACACTCACAATACTTTCGAAGTAAGTACTGAGGGCACATACTTTTTGCTATATAATTATATTATTTTAAAAAAATTGACTTTAAACTCGAAATTAAGTTTGTATTGCCACTCGTGACCTCTGGTATACCGCATACTTGCAATATTTAAGTTTAAGGAATGAAATCATTTGTATAATGATAATAGTATTTATATTACCTTTAAATACAGTGATCAATTCTACGTCTATTAACAGCACAATTAGAGGCAATATTATTGTTTGGAAAATTTTTGCTGAGGGATTGCCCTGTTTTCGACGTTATGCCCGTTGGTTTAGTAGTTAATTTGATAATTGCACGAGTGGCTTTTAGTAGAATCAATATTTATTTAATAACTTAATTACTGCGTACTCTAATAGCTCCTTATTGGTACATATAGCTTTTGTACATGGTACAAGTGTGTCAGCAATTAACCGATTAATTGAGCAAATTTCGTTATTGTTTCCTCAAACGACGCTTTATTTTTAATGTTGCGGTTGGCTCTTGCATCCTTAGTTATTTGGCGCTGACTTGTTATTTAAAATTAAAAGAGCCTCGAGTTAATACCGGCGAAACTTTTTGTGAACTTCCAGTTCATACCGATTTCATAAAGGCAATATTTCATGATAAAAGATGTTGGAAATAAAACTCAGTGTACCGTGAATAAACCACTTACACCAAATTTAATACCCATTTAGAGGTTGTTTTACACCGGCAGAATTTTGTATTAAAATGTTTGTAAATGAATTAGTTTTCGGTAATGAATTCAGGTCTAATTAGTTCTTTACAAATTGGCAAAATATTAACTGTCGCTAGAATTGTTAGCATGAATCAGTTAAATTTGAATTTTTATTGGCAGATTTGTATTTCTACGCAAAGGTTGCAATTTATCAAGAATTGGTGACGTCAGGAGTCGTGAGGAGAAAATGGTTTTAACCGTTATGTTTTAAATCAAATAACATCTAAAGGCTTAAAGGATATAAGCCATCTCTTCTAGTTGTTTGATAGTATTGAGGATGGGTGTATAGAAGATTGATTACCTATCCAATTTGCCATTAGCCAATGTGTTTACATCAAAATGAAATCGTTAATAACCCAGTTTTAACTCAGTCTTATTGTAAAACAATTTCAAAACTTTTCAAAATGTCAATAACTCACATAAAAATGTAAAGACATTGAAAAATATTAAGAGTACATGACCACGAAAGGCAACCCATTTAACATTGGCAACAATGGTTGCACATTTAAATCGTACAGTAGCAGTGGTGTGCCACATATTTACTCGAAACAATTCATAAGTAACTTAGCTCTGAATCGAACTGTTGCTGATAATATAAAATGTCTAAAGTTAGAAAGTTAGTACATCGTGAGAATTCAAAACTACACCATGAACGTCAATGCTCAAAAGTGTCCAAGCAAATATTGAATTAAAAATCCCCAAATGTCGCTGGTTAGGTGGCTTTTAATCATTTAAAATGTATATGGTGTAAATAAACGTGCTCATTATTTAATTTAATACTTTTATTTGTTCCTCACTTGTAAACATCAGTTTATTAAGTTCCTTGCTAGCCAGTAACATTTTACACCTGTGCTCATATATTTTATATTATTATAATTTCATCCAAAAATAAATGATAGTGTGCAAAGTCAGAGTTGTCTTCCTTACTATGTGTCGTATTGATTAATTTAGTTGCTTGTTAGTTTGACATGGTCAATAAATGGTAAATTTATAGTTATTTACAAGTGAGGAACAAATAAAATACTCAACAATACACGCAAGGTAACGGTTTTTACTGGCTCCAGAAGGTGATCCTTTTACCAAACTAGTAATGTTAAGTACTATTAAAAATGCAATTGTCAATGGTAAAATATGCAATCAATGACACCAGATCACGGTCACACTCAACGTAAAGATGAAATCTTAGGGTACGATTTGTCTTGAAATTCTTTAAAATTGTACACAAAAATTAAGGAAGCAACGTTGACACTAACTTCTGTTTTAAACAAGTTCTCGGAAATGCACTACGACTAAGTGTTACCTAATAAAAATTAAAATTAAAACTAATATCTAGTTGTAGACGGAGAGCAAGCGACAAAAATAGTTATCTCATTTAATAAAGAACACATTCGAACAACATTCGAGTTATTATACTATCTTAACATCGCTAATAGTTGATTCGGAAGTCTGTCTTATTTCCGGTGGTGGAGAGGGCTGCAGCAGGGGATCAAAAGAGGAGTAGAGATAAGAGATGAAGTAAATGTATAACTAGAGTAGACTGCGATTCGTGTTATATGTTTGGCAGTACTGAAGTGTAATGTTAATGGCACTATCAGTGTATGTCAAATTCGAGGTTATCAGGTTAGGTTTTGTTGTGGAAATATCTATACATCTTTTGCACCCCTGCCGCAGCCCTCTCCACCACCGAAACAGGGCAGACTTCCTAATTAATTGTCAGGGATGCTAACAGAGTATAATAACAGGAATATTTTCTTGATGAAATTACGTAACTATTTTTGTCGCTGGCTCTTCGGCTGTAGCTAATTATCAACTTTATTCTAATTTTCCAATATCAATTTTAAGATGTTCACGTCCTTCGTCTAAAGAAGAAGTATTATGATCGCGAAAGAATTACGTTCCGAGATTTCTTCAGGTTTCACGTTTCAGGGTCTCTAGGTGACGAAAAACAAGCTTTGCCAATAGCGTCTGTCTGTCTGTTTGTTACCGGTATAACTCAAAAACTATTTGCATAGAGGAAGATGATATTATGCATGTAGATTGTATTTCTACCTGGCATATACAGGGCGAGCACCCTTGGCAAAAATGGGACCCAACAAAGGGAGGGTAAAATGTTGCAAATAAGAGCAAATGCGTCAACAATAAATGCGTTCTATTTAAGGCAGCCGCAACGCAATTATGTGAGAGGTCTTCCGTGGGTTTGCGGGATATTGCCAAATGTTTAGATAGAATTCGTAGGCTCTCGGCGGTTCAAATCGAGCTGGTAATGGGTTTTATTTGAAACTTGATGTAATTTGCATTGCCAAATGTTTCCTTTTATTGTTTCAATATTATTAGGAACGTTAAGACATTTTTACAATTAGTTTCTTTTGATTTTTAAAATTATTTAGTATCACAACGTCTACTTGAGAGGGATTTCTGAGAAAAACCCTTTACAGGTTTTTATGTTAAAGGAGGGTCGAGGTAGTTTAGATAGCTTGACATTTGGTTACGAAACTAAAAGTATTTAGTAGTTCGATTTCCGGTTCTACTATGTTTCCGCCGCTTAAGAGATTATAGTTTCTGACTATGAAATTATTAGTTAAAATAGATTTACTAGAAATTAAGTTATGCCGGTGATTTTTTAAAGTGTTACGAGCGATATCTCGAAAACGGTTTAAAAATATTTTCATGAAATGTTGGTGAGGTAATATGGAGATGGGGGCATAACATTTACCTTCTTTCTGTCTTTTAAGGGGTGGGGGGTAACATTGGAATTTTAAGTAGGATGATGTACTTTTATTTAGAAAATTCGGAACACTACGTGTGTCTACAATTTTTTTAATTTGATCTTTCGGTTATGGAATTATTATTAACTAAAATTTCGTAAAATTTAAAATATAAAGCAATTTTAACAATAAATCCAGTTCACTTATTTCAGAATTATTATTCGTTTCCATTAGAAATGCGTTATTTGTACTTGAGTCAGTTGGGAATTTTGACTTTTTAACGATTATTTCTTATTTTATTATTTATAACCTAATAAATCATAATTCGTAACCGAAAGCAAATCAAAAATTGTTTGTACATATACGTAGTTTTTTTGCGTAAATTCTAATTTTATACAACAAAAGCACATCATCCTGTTTGAAAATCCAAAGTTACCCCCCACCCCTCAAAATACAGAGTGGAGGAAAATTTCAAAATATGTTTAAATATGTCCCGCCATCTCCCTATTACTTCTCCAAAATTTCATGAAAATATTTTAAACCGCTTTCGAGATATCTTGTAACGCTTTAAAAAACTCGCCCAGTAAAATTGTTAAATTTATAACAAATAAGATTCTTTAAAAATTATTTGAAGGACTAGAAGCATTGCAAAACCGTCGTGGGTATTTATAAACAGAAAAAAATAGGTAGTTTGAATCCACAACTATGTCATTTTTGCATTAATTATAAATTTACGTTTTCTAATACGCTCAAGGGTGGGTGCAGTTCTGTTTCTTAAATTATTATTGCATTTTTAAAACAATTACTTAGGAACTACCTCCCTAATCGCTTCTGCTAATTGTTCGTGTACATTAAACGTTTTAAGAGGAAAGTTGCAGCAATCGGGCCTCGTTATCTCCAGCTTTAAATTACACATTTCACTTTTTGGTGAACCGCGGTAAATAAGATTAATAGGCCACCACTAACAACCTATTATCAAAATCTAAAGCGGAAATTCAACCGGAATTAGCAATCTATGTGCGGAGAAGCACGGTTTTGTTCTAACCAGTGACTATGTAGACTAGTGCTGCATTATGTTCGCAATATGACCCGCTCAGCTAGTTACGAGGTAAGAAGCGATCCAGGCTATTCTACTTTCAAAAGCAGAAGTACAGCAAGTTCGGACGAAACCAGCGATCGGGCAAAGGCTGCAATGCGTTCAAAAACTGCTGCCCTTGGTGTACATGCTGCAATTTCGGATCGAATGAAACGGTGTCTGACGATATCGAATTTTCTTTCCTCAAGTACGGATATCAGGTACCAATTTCATTCTTTGTAGTGATTTTATAAAAGTAGCTTATATAAATAGAACCTGCAATCGCGGCAACGGATGCCTTAACAGCGACGAAAAAGTATCTTTAATGAGAAGATGAGCAAAAACCACGTGTTTTAAAATGCAGCAATAGAATGGGCACGCAGATAATTGACTCGGACGATGAAAATATGCCAATTAAACAGAATCGCTAAGCGAAACGTTCCGGACATCACCATTCACGCTTTTACAGGTAATGTTTGAACCTACTTCCTTAAAGACTGCGCTTTACATATCACGACTACAAAAATCAGAGTGAGCTTTGAAAGATAGTAATTAAGTGTATTTTCAGCCATATATACGACAGCATTTGTATTGCTTTGATTGCTGATATGATTAACAATTATACATGTCTTGACATATTCTTAACCTACTATAGAAAAAACCAAAATTTGAAACTCAAAAATGTTATTATATTCAACATATTTCTGAAATGCACTTGTAATGTTACACGCCAGAACGATTTTGGTACAAAGAAGTGTTTGATACACAGCCTGCGTCGAGTATCAACTATTATTATTTTTATCCTCGCTTTTTGAGCGGAGCTATATCTTATACAGAGTAATTCATAAATATGGTCATTAAATTTAAGAGTAGTTAGAGAACATCAAACAGAAAAACTTTCTCATAATAAATTATACGTCAAAAATTAAGAATAATCTCAACAAAAAAATACTTAAATTGATTTCAATAAAATGCAGAAGCAAAATGCAGTTGTTTGAGTATTTCAATCGCATTTGGTGTATTAGGTTAATATAATCTCATCTGATTTAGCTAGTAGTTCTCAAAAGTTTGCACCAGACCCTTCTACTGAGGCTACTTTGTCAGTAAAAGCCCATTTAATTTAATGGCCATACTTATGAATCACCCTGTATAATACAGCAAACTTGCAACGGCTTAAACAGTTCAAACAAATGTTTCTTCCACCGTATGCATAGTTGTTCGCCAGCGGCTCGCCGGCGACTCGCCGGAGTTTCGTTATGAATAGTATGTTGGCGGCACTGTACGTCTATGTCAAATTCGAGGTTATCAGGTTAGGTTTTCCGTCAGTTTTGACAGAAACTGACACACAATCAAACCTGCTAACCTCGAATTTGACATAGACGTACAGTGCCACCAACATACTATTCATAACGAAACTCCGGCGAGCCGCTGGCGAACGACTGTGCATACGGATAATAACTAGATAGCAGTCCTCGTATACCCTGTCTGGTATAATACGTATTTATATTAATTTTATTTTCATATACCAAACGAACGATCAATTCTTAATAAACATATACAGCGGCGCTTTCGTAAAATAGTGGATAAAATTCGTTAAAAAATTCAAGAAATAACTTTTGGAAAAAACACTGAGACCAGTCGATTTTTATTTTTATTTGCGCATTTTTTCAAATAACATCTACAGTGTGTCCCAGGATTGATGTTTACATAGGTGAGATGGACTAAAATGTTTGAATTTTATTTTTTTTAAGATTCTGGTATTTGGTCCTGTTAGGTTTGAAAAGAATTTTAAGAATATTTTCAGTTTTTGAAAAACAAGTAGGCCTAACAGGGAAGCGAAAATTATTTTATTTTCAGGTAAACTGCCATTTTTGTTTATGATATGGCAACATTTTATTAAGAAAAGTTGTTCAGAATGAGAAACTATGGCCCTATACAAAATTTCAGGAAGATCTGCCGACTTAAATTAAATCGTCATCTATCTAGGTATATACAGACAGAAGTGTTTTGTCAGTTTATGTCAAGTTCGAGATTAGTAGGTTAGGTTTTGTTTGTTGTTTGACACAGACTGACGTAAAACTTAACCTGCAAATCTCGAATTTGACATATACTATTGTCAGTCTATGTTAGGTTTTGTTTGTTGTTTGACACAGACTGACGTAAAAATTAACCTGCAAATCTCGAATTTGACATAGACTATTGTCAGTCTATGTTAGGTTTTGTTTGTTGTTTGACACAGACTGACGTAAAACATAACCTACAAATCTCGAATTTGACATAGACTATTGTCAGTCTATATCAAATTCGAGATTTGTAGGTTAAGTTTTACGTCACTCTGTGTCAAACAACAAACAAAACTTAACCTACTAATCTCGAATTTGACATAGACTGACAATACACTTCAGTACTGCCAAACGTATAACACATATCACAGCCTGCCCTAATTGGTTTTTTTATTGATCTGTCTGTACGTACATTATAAAAATCAATCGCCGTGTGTTAGTGTGTTAGTAACGCAAAAACTCGAGAACGACTTGACCGATTTGGATGAGTTTTTTTGTTTTGTTCGTCTTACTCCCGAGGTGGTTTAGCGAAAAAGAAAATTCGGAAAAATCCAAAGGAAAAGTCGGAAAATTGGAAAATATCGAAAGTGTGTTTTTCTATACACTGTACGACTTTCTATTTGCAGTCATACTTTTATGATTCTGTGCTTAATGGTTTGAAGGGTTTTTCCCATCATGTCATAATCCAAAACAACGTTTGCCGGGTCAGCTAGTTTTTAATAAATGCAATGTGTTTAATTTAAAAAAGAACGGTTTAATCTAAGTCGACAGATCTTTCTAAAATTTTGTATAGAGCCATAATTTCTTATTCTGAACAACTTTTCTTAATAATATTTTGCCGTATCATGAACAAAAAGGGTAATCTACCTGAAAATAACATAATTTTCGCTTCCTTGTCAAGACCTACTTGTTATTCAGAAACTAAACATATTCTTAAAATAAAATTCAAAAATTTTTAGTCCATCTCACCTCTTGTAACATATATCCTGGGATACACTGTATACATACAGAATGACCCGCGTAGGAGGTATGACGTCATCAATGTTTTTTTAATGTCAACTCCCTTTTTATTACGGAATTTGAAAGAACACATCTTTTTATTTACGTTGAGCTGATTTTTTAGTATAGGTAGTTCAGATGACCAAAAATTAAGAAACAAAATATTGCAAAATACTAAATTTAATTGCACAATTTGAACATTTAATTTAGTTGTTTTTGAAGTTATCATTGCAATTAAATTTAGTATTTTGCAATTTTAATTTTTGGTCATCTGACCTATACTCAAAAATTAGCTTAGCGTAAGTAAAAAAATGCGTTTTTTTCAAATTCCGTAATAAAAAAAGGGGTCACCCTGTATGTACGGAATTTATTTTTAAAAATGCGTAAATAAAAATAAAAATTGACGGGTCCCGGTGTTTATTCCAAAAGTTATTCCTTGATTTTTTAACGAATTTATCCACTACTTTACGAAAGCAATGTATACTCTACGATTAATAATCCAACGATTATACCACAATACCTTTTCGAAGTAGTGGGCCAAAGCAGGCAAGTTCACTTTCTTATTTTTATTCGTCAAATGGAGAACAAATATCGTCCTATAATGAAGATGTTTTTTGTCTATATTGCTTCTTCTGGAGTTCCTCAGGGATCTTACTTAGGACCCCTTCTTTTCCTACTGTTTATAAATGACTTGTTACGAAGTTTAATTTTCACCGTTTTTTAAAAATAGCAGCGTTTTGTTTGAAAATTTTAGATTTGTAAAACTTTACAGTAGATAGGTACATATTCAAAGGTATCTTCATAGACCTCTAGACATTTTCTAGCTCGTATGTGGACAGTACACACTGCTCATCTCCTGAATTCATCTTAATGTTATTTTATGCAAGCTGCAGCCTTCAAAATCATGAACAGTCAATTACAAATGACAGGTTACTGTTTGACAATTGATATGTTGTTTTTGATAATTAAAGTGGGCCAGCTTACTTGATTAAATAATGGTAGGTTCTTCCGGATTGTCCATAATGGTAGGTTTTTCTGAGTTATGCCGTGGTCGTCAATTTAAGCTTGACGTTTCGCTGCCCATGCTGTAAGCTTCTTCAGAACATTTCTAAAGTCTGTCAAGTCCAAATCGACGACCACGACATAACCGGAAGAACCTACTATTATGGACATCGGCCGTGAAAGCCTACATTCGACTACTTGATTAAAATTAAACTTTTAAGGACTCTGTAATTCGAAAGCAAATGAAAATCGAAAACAACTTTTGAGTATTTAGTCAGTGACTGATGTGTATATCTTTTTTCAACATAGCTCAGAGTAGGCTGGGACTTTTTACAGTATACTAACCCATCCTTAAAATATCACTGACGTCACTTTTGACAGCTGTTAGGACTGCAAAAGTTATTACAAAAAATCCAAAAAAGCTAAGAAAAGAAACCAATCAAGCGATTCATTGTTGCTATCGTAAGTTTAGTTTTAAGTTACTTTGCTGACTTCATTTGTAAGCAACATCAGAACCTGGTTTTTGACTAAATTTCTATGTACACTCTTACAAAAATGTGTAAGCATGGTCTGTCCTGAGTCATGTTGAAAAAGATAGACTTTAGTATACACTCCCGGACTATGGTACTTTCCTCTCGACTCACCTTATATATTATACTTATCCCAGTATTGTAGCGACCTGTTGGTCAATAAACCTTTATTGTTATTATTATTATACATATAAAGAGTAAATAAAAAGTAAGAAACATTTATTTAATCTTCATAAATATTAAGTAGTATTAAGTTACGAAATGTAAAAAATTGTGAAAAATATTTATCATCGAATATCAAACTCCAATCCACCTTGTACACACGATTTTTTAAAACTATTTATACACAATTTTACAAATAGCTCCGTTTTTGAAGTGGGGTAATGATTGAAATTATAATATTACACAGAATGCTTAGATTTTTCATATCTACATTACAATCTCATCTAAAAGAATAATAGCCTAAAGTTAATTACAATATCGTAACACTATTATCCCTCAGAACTATAGATCTAAATACCATCCGATTTAGTATCTCGCATTTAAATCATAATTTTACTTCCTCGTCTGTGGAGAAAGTTTGTTAGGCTGCTTTAAGCCGCACAAAGAATGAATAATGTTGAGAACCCAGTGAACTATTGTAAGAGCTGCAAGAACTGTGGCACGATAATTATATGATCTAGAAACTCGATACTGCATTTTCTTACACGCGGTTAGATGTTAGAGCAAATATTTTATATTTGCCGACCTCTATGGTGTAAAATGAAATTTCTCATTGTACTTTCCCAATAAGCCAATCTCTTCCATGCGATTAGCCCTATTGCAAGTGCAGTTTCACGCTGCAGTTCAATTTCCGACGGAAATAATGACACAGTGTTGACTCAGGGATAACACAATGGAACAACAGTTTAGTTAATGAGTAATGACACTACCGTGACCTTTGAACTTTCCTGCATAATTAATTTGGACACCTTAATGTTTAACTCAAATGCGCCCGTAACTGTCCCAAGATAATATATTTAAGTAGTAGCTATATTGGTATATGTCAAGCAATTTTGGCAAAACCATTATTCTATACTTGAACAATTGAATATTCAATACTGACGTCGCTAGTTGCCTTAAAACATACTTGAGGATTTACTTCATTAGATTTACAGATGTTTTGATATTTTTTAATTTTAGGTAACAAACGATTGGAAATGCTATCGTTTGCTAAATATTGAATTGTAATATCTCGACTGCATGGCAAATTGCAGACAATTTATTCAAATTCTAATTTGAAAAATTGAGCAATTTGATTTGCACAGGCAATATTCGACAGACTATTTCCTAAAAAGTTATTTTAGCGTTAATATCTATTTATAAATTAGAAAATTTGATTTAGTATTAACGTACGTACATACAAAACGAAAATAAATTTTAAATTCTGGAATACATTGGTAATTTGGAGTAGTGCAAAAAATGGTATTCGTATGTGATTGGCTGAAATATTTAAATTCCAGCTCTCTCTAATTGGTCAAAGCTTTTTGAGAGAAATAGTTATAACATCTTGTCAAAATTTGTAAAAAGCTGTAATTTTTATTATATGTAGATACTATTCAAGACATAAAAACTAGGGCAACGCTTGATAAAGATTTAAGCATTATTTGATAGCTTAAACGAGGCTCTCAACAATTTCATTTACTGTATACTGTATCAATGTTGATTCCTATTATCCATTCACAAAACTCGTTAACTGTCAATGTCTAATTTTTTAAATATTTGCTGAGTGTACATGGAAATTACAGTTTTTTTGGCAATGTACTTCGAATCTGGTGATTTCTAGTAATATTACAGTTAAGTTATGTTACATGTGTCAAAAGTTAAGCGAAGTTTTTCCTTGTAATAATTAACTATAGCTTTTTCTTCCTTTCCAATAATAAAACCCCCTTTCGTTTCTGTTCCATTGCGATTGAGGTGTATGCACAAAAATTAAAGAATTTTGGAGATTATTTTTTTACAAGAACGTGTGACATATAAGTCAAGTTTTTAAATTGCAAAAATTTCAGTGCTGCCAAAATCAGCAAGCAGAAGTTCCAAACCAGAATTTAAACGAGGTACCAACTTGACAGCGTTTTGACAGTTCACGAGTTTTGTGAATGGATAGTAGCAACGTCTAAACTATAGCCCCTTTATTTACAAATAACGGGTGTTCATAAACAGTCGTCATCCCAGTTGCTTTGAAAAACAAAATGTTATGTCTTTGATTAATTCGTGCAACACAATGAAACGTCATTGAGTTCTGTCATAGCGCATTTTTTCTCAATTTTAATAGACATACGTTTCTGAAGTCAAAACCTACTGGGATGACGACTGTTTATGAACACCCGTTATTAGTAGCGACATCCTTTGATGTTGCCGCTGGGGCAAAATCACGTTGGTATCCCTTAAGTCCCTAGCATATTTAAAAATCGCCTAGGAAGTTGCATAATTAATTAAAATGTGACATTGACAGTTGTCATGTTTTTATTCATTTTTCTCTTCGGGGGCTAATTCGAAGTCGAGGAAGTGGAAATGCCAGGGTGTTGTGTCGATAAGTGTAAAAATAGTGGCAGAAAAGGATTTCAGGTATTCAGATCTGTTAATTTTTCACTGTTTACACTGAAATTTATCGTTTAGTAACTTTTTGTATTTTCATGTTTGCATCAGGTTTGCTCCACGATGTCGCTACTATTTGTAAATAGAGGGGCTATAGTCTAAACAAGTTGACACTTAAGTTAGAAATACCAACTATATATGCTAAAGGAGTCACATTCACAGCTAAACATATTACCTGTTCCAGTTTTTTGTCTTGGTTAGTACATATTTAAGTTTCGTTAAAAGTCAATAAGAACACGTGTGCAATTCAAATAGATCAGTATTGAAAACAAAGATAAATATTGGCGGTTCAATGAACAATAAATGTATGTTTACAATAGGACAACACTTTAGTTGACGCAATAAAATTAACCTTGCAAATGAAACGTGCAATGATTTTAAATAGGACGTGTTTTTCCTACATTCTTCGATATTATTAATTTCTATAACTTAACTAGCAGCTTAGTTTACGCCCAATCTGTAAAATTGATCGTTTCGTGAAATGGTAAAAGTTTTGTATATTCCGTGAAATCGGCACTACATCAACCGAATTGACGTGATAGGAAAAAATCTGGTATGATACACGCACACAACTTCCTTTTACAGTGATCTTATAATTATCCAAACAATTTGATTTTTTAAGCATTTGTCAAAATTTTTCAAAAATTACAAATTTTACAGGAACCGTACAAAATAGAGAGTTAGTTGAAAAGACAAATTTTCTCTAAAATGTTAAGCCGAATTTAAAAATGTAATAATATACCGGGTGTTCTATAAAAAAAAAGAGTTAATAAAAAAAAGAACTCCATTTTAGGGGTATTCAACTGGAAAATCACATCTCACATCAATACACACTAAAAATTTGATAAAAATGTAAAGTTTGAAGAAAAATGTTAGAGCCGTTTTTGTAAAAATCGAAAAAAACTGAAAACGCACAAGAGTAAAACACCGTAATTCCGGTTATGCGATTTTCAAAAACTTGCTGGCGCATATAGATAGTACACAAAACTTATATATGAAGTTTCAATGTCATACCGCTTTTAATTTTTGAAATATTCTGTTCACGCACAGACTGACAGGCAGACCAATGAACATTGTTTTTGGGTGCAGGGGACTCTAAAACTCTAAAGTCCATCCAGCATCCAACTAATATAGACCCCATGGCGCTTAAAATTCTTATGCATTGAATGACAAACCGTCGATTCGCTGTTTGCATGATAAACAAAGATAGCACTCAACTACCTACTAATCCGCTATAGCTTTAAATATGCTAGACTTACTGTGGTAACAACTTTTTGAGATGAGTTATTTTCGCTTGTAGAGCATTACTAATGTTTTTAAACATTAAGTATACAGTATGTCCCCGGATTGGGTTACGAGGAAGAAAAAGTTTATTTTTGACTTCTCAAAAAAAATTTCTGTTTATAAAAAACCCCGCCTGTTCCCAAACTAAAAATGCACTTGCCAAAATTTAAATATCTCCTTTATTATACGGGGGAGGTTCGAAAATATGAAAATGGCTCAAGAATAAAGCACCCTTATTTTTCAAAATAATGTTATTTGAAAAAGTTGCTTGTAATTAAAAGTAGGTGTTAAATATAAAGTCACAACCACCTGCTTTAAAAACAATTTTTATTCGTTTTTTTTATTCTTCTACTACCCGGCGAATTACCAAACGCGATACTTCAAAGTTAATTTATTGATCGATACGATAAGAGTGTATTGTCAAATTTGAGTTTCGTTCACTTAACCTGAAATTTATGTGACCCGAAATTGATGCAAAAAATCTCATATTTGTGTCAACAAAAACACAGGTATCTTAAAAAAGTTAATAATACCCTATCCAAACATCAATAGCAATTCAAAGCAATTATAATTTTTAATAGAAATATAATAAATATTTCCAATTAACATTATTGTATATTTTGAAAAATAAGGGTGCTTTATTCTTGAGCCATTTTCATATTTTTGAACCTCCCCCGTATACGGAAGGGATATTTAAATTTTGACAAGTGCATTTTTAGTTTGAGAACAAGCAGGTTTTTTTATAAAGAGTGATTTTTTTTGAGAAGTCAAAAATAAACTCTTTTTCCCTCTTTGTAACCCAATCCAGGGACATACTGTATATTGAAATATCCTTTATCTAATAGACTTGTCTGTCCGTCCGTCCGGGACGCTGTAGACTTGTCTGTCCGTCCGTCCGGGACGCTGTTTCAGCAGCCAAACCGTAAGAGATAGAGAAAAAAGTTATTAAAGTTATATGTTTGGAATGGTCATGTCAGGTCAGGAACTGAATTTCAGTCACGTGACACTTCCGGTTTTCGAGAAATCACAAAAAAGACCGTTTTTCAAATAGAACGCGTATGAAATAAAAATGTTTCAGCAGCCAAACGGAGCTGCGACCCTCTGCGCCTTAAAACGTCGATCGGTTAGGCAACCACCTTCCAGGTCTGGGTACAGTTTTTATTTAATACGCGTTCTATTTGCCAAACGGTCTTTTTTGTTTTTTTAAATGAGACATTTGTCCCACTGGATTGCTTGTCAAACTATAATTACATAATTGTATACAGTCATATCTGAATAATAAAATTGCACATACCTACTTTACTTGTTTCACTAAAAGTGACGTTATATAGTTTAGCGTGGTTAAAGAAATCAGCTGTTTACTTTTAGCTCATGTGCTAAAAGTGAAGTGAGGTTATAAAACTACAATTTCGAACTGGAAGTGAAGTTGTAAAGTTATTCTAGTTGCTTCTTGCGTTACAGGTAAAGTGTTTTTGAAATAATTAAAGCGTTATGTAATGAGTACAGTCAGATGTGGAGTATTAATAATTACATTTCGTACTGACCTTGACAGTACTGGCTTCGCAAACATTCGCCCGCGCGGCATGGCCTACTGTTTATTATGACATAAATTAGAAGTGTCTTAGATGCAAACCTTTGTTAAATCGATATTTATGGATTAATAACAGTAAAATTAAGGTCGTAGATAAAATATTGTATGCAACGCGTGCTAAAAGTCGTTTATAAACGTCGACTTTTAGCACTTGTTGCATAAATAGCTATTAATTTATTATCAGCCAGTAAGACTTGATTATTTAGATATTTAATAAATACAACCACTATAAATATAGGTATACAACTTTTAAGTTTGCCTACGCATACCTATTTTGTGAACATAATAAAAAGGTAATAATCCAATTATATTCCATTGTAAGGTAGGTGACCTTTCACTTATCATATAAAATTTTTATTGTTCAACCTTCAATGATAACGCAATCTCAATATGTCAAGCAAAAAGTATTGCACTGGCAATAATTCAATGTCAAGTTATAACAGTAAATATATGTATACGGTATCAGAAAAGTATGGAATATGCAGTATATTTCAGCAACTATCCATTTTATCCAAAAATATTTCAAATAAAAGTCATTTAGTGTTTAGTTTTTCATCATATATTTAATTATTGCTTCAATTAACAAGGTACTCCTATAGGTATTCTGCTCATTTGTTAGATTTTTTTTTTCAGTGATATGAAATTTTAATACACCTACATTGAAGTAATTTATTTAGGGAAACACGAAAAGTGACTGCAAATTTATTTTAATGGCCAGTAATGTAGACCATAGGTATGTGATTGTTTTACTTATCGGAACAACTGACCGCACTTAGAAATATCAAAATAAATAACTGAACATCAAGTGAAAAGTTTGTTTAATTTAGATACCTAATAACCTTTTCGAGCAAGAATATGTGCAATGGCTCATATATCTGAGAAACAGCATCTACCTTCCCATTTCGGACACCCCGTATAATCGCAATTTGGTTATCAATCATATACTATCTGCTTACAGGACTGTTGAAAGTAGGAATTTATTATGATTCAAGGGAAAATGTAAAAAACCGGGTAGATGCAAGTTCGTCCAATAATTGTTTTTACATTATTTTAACAGAATATTATGTCAAGGACAACGTGCTCTCAAATTTCTACTTTTTCCATACATATCATAAGCGCCTTAAATTGTAAATGTTGATATCAACATATAAAATGCTTCGAAACGATACATATCCTACAAAATAGAATCGCATGACACTAGTTTTATTTTCCATATTTTCATTCATGTAAATAAGCTACCTACTACAGACACTAAAAAATTACAATTTGAAGAAAGCTTCGGATTTTATGTATATTGTTGATGATAAAGGATGGTTTAACCCGAAAATTTTTCTTAAAAAAGAAGAATGTTGTTCATTAAATCTGTTACCAGCACTAATTGCTAGAAAATAGCAAATTCGTCATGAAATGTGCCTTTTTTGTACTCTTCGTTTGCTTGTGTATGAGTCTAATTCTAATAGGTGGCCTTAAACGTGCAGTTAATTAACATTTAGCAATAAGTTTTGTTTCAATTCAATATATTTTTTCCACCGACGGGTAATTAAAGAAATAAAAAGTTTAAACATTGGGTGACCAAATTTTTAGAAACACATTGAATTTGATACAATTTTTGAACTAATAATGGCTTGAAACGTACTATTGCGTTTGTTTGCCTTGTGTATGTATGGTTTTATCAAGTGGACTAAAGTCACTGAATTGTCAATTGTACAACTGATGTTCTGCCATTAAAATTTAAAATGCCAAGTCACGTTTGAAGTGAGGCCGAAAAAGGCTTTGTTATCGCAAAGCTAGAAGAGGGATGGTCACTGTAACGTGTGGCCGATAAAGTTGGTTGTGGAAGAAAAACCATTTCTTAACATAACCTGAAAAATCTAGTAATTCGACAATAACCCCAAAATGTGAAAAATGACAAGTAGTCAGATACACACTAAGCCACTGTGGATAAAACCAAGTAACTAGATTAAGTAGGTATCGTGCCAAATATTTTTTCCGCAATAGTACCTATAGGCAGCTATCAATACAGGCTATGCATTGTAGGTTGCATACCTATCCTTAATTTATTAAATTGAGACAAAAGCGATATCTGCACTGCAATTTTAAAACTGATAACTGATAACAAACTGGTTCTTCCCGTCTAAAATGACTTAAATTTCAGAAATTAAGGATATGCAACCAAGAATGCGCTCATCAGTTAAGAACTGGTATCAAATTCAAAGTGTTTCTGATAATTTGGCCGGCTGCTGTAGTTAGTGCTATAATTTTGTTTGAAAACTTTGTTTGTCGTCGACTAGCGTCACAATGCCATCTTTAATGTAGGGAAAATCATGCATAAACACCTACTTTATGGCACGAATGCCATAAAGTTGTCATAACAACAAAATAAACACAAAGATCAATCAGATTTATTTATATTAATATGAATACTACAATTGAAATTTCCTGATATTGTGATACCCGACATAGATGTATTAGCGGTAGAAAGAACACCATTACTCGTTGAAGACACATTGCTAATCTGTCCACTAGCAGCTCCAAGGGTTCGGGCAATCTTGTTTTTATTTTCTCGCGAATCTGCAATATATCCCTCAGCAACTGCATCACTCTTCCAATCTCCATGTCTTTTGAGGGTTCTAATATCAGCACCGCTATCTGCTAAAATCGTAGCGGATGTTCTCCTAAAGGAGTGACCCGTATACTCAGTAGCATTCGAAATTTTCAGATACGTGGCGATCTTTCGAGGAATCTGGCCAAATGTGTTAATGCCAACCGGATTGCATGTACATCTTCCGCAATTATAGAATAAAAAGAACTTCTCAATTTTCACATGTTTTGTTCTTAAAATAATGTACTTTTTAATAAGATCAGTATAATTCACTGCGCCATCATCATTCAAAATTGTAAATATCCTTGTCCTGTGAGTTTTTGTGTCCCTGATATAAACAACCAGCACAGAGCCTTCCTCCTTGACATCACCAACGCATAAATTATGAAACTCTGCACGTCGACAAGCCCCAAACAAACCAAAAATTGCAACCACCTATAAATAACATTAGTATGACAGAAACTATAATAAACTTTGACATTTAAAAAAACAAATCGTACCTTCATAAGCAAGTACTTGTCATTTGGCGCATTTACAAAAAAATGTATTAATTGTTTCTTTGAAAACACTGCAGACTTCTCTGGTGCATAACCAACCGAGTAGTTCTTCAGGAAGGCAGTAAGTTTAGGAAAATTACTAATGTCAATATTGTCCTTTATTCGTAACATGCATTTCAACTTCGAGAACAGACACCATAACGATGAAGACTTGTAAATCTTCGACTAAAAATAAGGTACGATGAATTGGTAGCTAATATATCTAACTCAAAATGCAAATAATTTACCTGATCTAAAAAATACGCAAGCACAACCTTTTCTGTAACTATCTCCGTATTTTTGGCTCTTAGCCATTGCCAAAACTTGTCATACTCTTTCTTATAAATCTCTTCCGACTTTTTAGGAATCAGACTCAGCTCAGCTTCTGCAGCTTTTTTAAGAATTTCATCACTTATTAATAAAGGCTCGTGACAATCATTCATTTTGGCCGAAAATGTGTTCGCTAAACAAAAATTGTTACCATAAGCATAAACAATAGCTTAGCAACCACATTATCATAGCAACAACTACGTCATAGTTTTGTATACATGAACTGCTTTTAAAAAATAGCAGAAATTAATTTCCTTCGAAATTATTATGTTAGTCGACGACAAAATAGTATATGAAACTCGTTTATAATAGAGGATTATGGTATTCGTGAAATTAGCGCATTCGCTTCGCTCATGCGCTAAAATTCACTCATACCATAATCCTCTGAATTATAAACTAATTTCATAATGTACTATTATCTACTTTGTGTTTCTACTGAGGCTATTACAATACTCGTTTGCGTATCGTAATAAACAAAAAGGGATGGTATAATAAAAATACTAAAAACAGAGTAATTTATTTTTTTAACGTTGGCAACTATAGGTACTTTGCTCCGTATACATATCAAACTGTCAATAGCCGCGTTTATTGCACCGCACAAAATTTGCCAAATGCCCCGAAATGCCCTAGATTTTGGTATTTTATTTTTGTGTTTAAAAAAGTGGCAAAGTAGATAAAATACTGTATGATACCTCGTTTATAAGGCATTTTGTCGCACTTACTCCTTTAGGGCACTCCTCGCTTCGCTCGTCGTCCCCTAAACTCATTGCGTGCTACAAAATGCTTCTTATAAAACTCATAACATAATATATATACTATTATTACTGATATGTGCTTGCTATTTACCTAATCACATTCTTGAATGACCAATGATAAAAGCGTTAATTTTTTTCCTTCTAGATGATGCAAGCATATCGGAAACAAATTCTTCGCCAATGTTGATATCCCGAGGCATTAGCAAAAGTGCAACACCAAGCCCTGTGTCACACGGTGGCCGAAGAGAAACAGGGTCGATATCCAGTCAAGAATGGCACAGCAATGAAGAAGATATTGATAGGCTTGTAGCCATACATCACAACAGGAGCAGTTTGTCAAGCTTAGGAGTAAGTTCCTACTAATATTATTTTTAAAGTGTGCAGAGTTCTAGTCACAAAGGAACTAGGTAGGAGTACTCACATATGCTGTTTTTTTTAATAGTTAAAAAAGTATTACCTTCTTTACGAATTTTTCTTAAAAAAATAGTAATTTGTATACCAAGACACTGAAGTTAACTTTTTGGATTTAGTTGCCGAGGCCCATAGGGCGAAGGCAAATAAGCTACAAACAGAACTTCAGTGCCGAGGGTACGTGGTTTTTTTTAAATTGAGAAATCGTGAAATTACAACATTTTAACCAACTTTTGTAGGTTATGTTGACGTCGATTGACGTTTACCTGTCGCCCCGCCACTTACAAAAAGTTATAAAACAATGGATTACTTCACTACCGATTTCAAGGATCTTCACTGCTGATTTAAAAAAATATATTTATTTAAACAGCAAACAAAACTCTTCTTACTCTTCACTGAACCCAACAATTTATTTCTATAATATCTGTAGCTATAATAACCGTGCGAAAAAAATCCTTACTCATGCTATTTTTGTGTTAATCTGCAAATTCCACAAGCTAGGTAATTTTTTTCTATGCGTATGTATGGATCTATAATTATGTTATTTACATAAGCTTCTTAATGTAATTGCAATTCATTCATTCATAATCTATAGCCTCTTTTACCTTTCGGTGTCGAGGACCATTCATACCTCGCGGGAAGTGCAATTATCTAAGTTTAAATTTAGGTACCCACCATTCATTTTCTTTTTGCTTTTGATTGCAGATGTTTTACTAGATTACTCTTATTTTCTAATCTAATATTTTGTCTACTCATTTCCAAGATAGATTATGCTAAAAAATTTGTTGCTGCGTGATCAAACCTGCATTACTTTTCAACTGGATTGGATTGGTCCGTCTCTCATATATTGCAGCATCTGCACAGGAGCGGATTGCATGTCAGTTGAGGTTGCGTGTTTGGCAAATTATTTTCGCAGTTATTTTGTATTTACGGTGTGGGAGCCCGTTTGTCGTGTGGGGCTGATACTGCCCTGTTCAATGCAGCGATTCACGTGAACAGCGCATGCAATTGTTTACTCGCACTCTATCTTAGAAATGAATGGAATTTCATCATCATCAAGCCTTGCAATCCATAGGATTATGGCTTCTTCTCCTTGGGTGGAGAAGATGTAATATTCATTTTCTGAAGTGGATCACTCCTGTACTGTTTCCATTATAAACCTTTATGTGTCCTGGCTTTCTTGACTATTCTCTTCCATTTTTCCCTGTCTCTACATAAATTTTTCCAATTTGCTAACCTTCATCACTTTTAAATCTTCTTCGATGTTGTCCCACCATCTTATTCTTGGCCTTCCTCTTCCTCGTTGTTGAGGTGGTTTCCAGTATGTTATTCTTTTTAGTATATCTGTTGGTGTCCTTCTCATGATGTGCCCTAACCATTTTAGATGTTGTGTTTTTATGTGTCTTATTATATTTTGTCCTTCTAATACTTCTTCTATCTCCTGATTTGTCTTGTCCTTCTCTCTCTTCTGTAACCTTTGGCCCTAGTATTGTCCTTACTATCCTTCTTTCTAATTTTTTCAAATGATCTTTCTCCAGTTTAGTTAGTGCGATCGTCTCTGTTGCATAGGTGATAGTTAGTCTTATCAATATCTTGTAGATTGTTATTTTTGTTGCTTTAGTTAGGTTTTTGTGTTTTAGCAGTGGTTTGTTAATACTGTAAGATTTGATTCCTTTCTGGATCCTTTCTTTTACTCTTTCCTTTCTGTTTCCTATTAGTACTCCTATATAATTGAATGATGTGACATTTTTGAAGGTGTGGTTGTGTATTTTTAACAGTCTGTCTGTGGTGTTTTCCTTCCATAATTCGTGTATTTTGTTTTTTGTTCGTTTATCTGTAAGCCTAGCTTTATTGCTTCTTTGTTCAATCTTTGTATTGTATCTATTAGATCCTTCTTTTTCTTAGCTACCATTGCTATGTCATCTGCGTACGCTATAGTTTGAAATTGATCTATTATAATATTTTTGTTTAGTTTTGCTTTGCGAATGATGCTTTCTAGTACCAAGTTGAAGAGCATCGGGGATAGGGCGTCTCCTTGTTTTACTCCTACATTTTCGTCAAACTCTTCGGTTTTTGTACCTTGGAACTGACTTTTGCTTTTGTATCTTTGAGACATTTCTACTAGTTGTATTATTTTTACTGGTATTCCCAAAGGTTTTAGTTCTTATATCACTAGCTTTCTGTTTACTTTGTCAAGAGCATTTTGGAAATCTGTAAAGATTATGTGTATGTTTCTGTTGTATTCCGAAGCTTTTTGACAAATTTGCTCTAATACGTGTATTGCGTGGATCTGCCAGGCCTAAATCCGTTCTGGTAGTCGCCCAATATTTTTTCTGTGTGTGTTTTCAGTTTCTTATTGAATAGGATTAGAGAACAGTTTATACGTTGTGTTCAGGAGTGTTATGGCCCCAATAGTTTGCACATTCTTCTTTGTCACCTTTTTTGTGTCTGGGTTGTATTATTCGAATATTCCAGTCTGCTGGCAATTCGTTTTGTTTCCATATTTCAGCAGTTCATTTCTTATGCCATCTTCTCCTGGTGCCTTATTATTTTTCATTTGGTTTATCTCTTGTTGGATTTCTTCTAGGAATGGTGCATTTGTTTCTTTGTTCTTCTGTTTTGCTATCGTCTGTTGTTTGATCCTCTATTGTGTTGTTAACCTCTATGTATAGTGTCGTAGTATAGTGTTCTACCCATATTTTATTTAGTGGTTGTGGCTCGCTTTCTAGTAATTTTTTTTAATTTTTCATTCCTCTTATTTTTATTTTAGGTTTGTTTTTAGTCGCCTTTATCTTGTTGTTATTTTATGGTTTTTTCTATCTTCTATGTCCTGTAGCTTTTCGTCTGTCCACTCGTTTTTCTTTGTTCTCATTATTGTTGTTGCACTATTTCTTGCTATTTTGTATTATTCTCTGTCTTGTTCTTCATTTGTGCAGATCCATTTCAATCTTGCATATTTTTCTTCCTAGTCGCATCCTCGCATTCTTCATTGTACCATTCTTTTATCTGTTTCTGCTTTTGTTCTTGTTTTAAGATCTGTGTTGCTATTTTAATTATTTTTTTCTTTATATTTTGCCAGAATTCTTGAATTTCCATTGTTACCACTTCTTAATCTTCTTGCCATATTTATTTTTAGAATTCTTGTCCGATTTTGTCTTGCTGTAGATTTTCCACGTCCCAGTATTCAATTTTTTTTTTGTATAAGGTTTGTCTATTTGTTGTTGCTGCATAGCAGCCTTTCATTATGACCAGGTAGTGATCGGAATCTCCATTGGCCCCTCTAAAAGTTCTAGTATCTATTGTTTTTTTGTTTATCCCCTCTGTCGCCATTATGTGGTCTATTTTATTCTCACTGGCTGTCGGGTGTCTCCATGTGACCTTGTGTTTTCTTGGGTGTTCGAATTTTTTCGTTAGTATTGTCACGCCCATTGCTTCGGCTAGTTGACATGACCTGTGCCTGTTATCATTACTCACTTTGTGTATGGTGCCTCTGCCATTGCCTACTGCTGTTTTTAGATATTGTTCCTTACCTATCTTGGCGTTTTTCATCTTTCTTTGATATATCTTCACACGTTTTCCATATCAGATCGTAGAAATTGTCCTTATCTTTCACTTCTGCCATTTCTGTGGGTGCATATTCATTAATTATTAGTGTGGTGTTTGTCTTTCCCATCTTTACTCTTCCATCAATTGCTATGAATTTGATGATGTTGTTTCTTATTCTGCTGATTATGAAGAAGCCTACTCCATTCCTTCCAGTTTTCCTTTCTCCACTGTAAAGAAAGCTGTAGCCTTCTTTTGTGATCTCTCCTGCCTCTTCCCATCTTACTTATTGAATTTCCGCTATATATATTTTGTATTTTTGGATATCCTTTGCAATTTCTTCCACTTTCCCCATTCTGAGCATCGTTTTCACATTCCAAGTTGCTAATCTTATCTCTTCATTATTTTTTCCTTTTTTCTTTTTTTTTTGGTATTTTGATGTGCCTTCTCATTGTCCATAAACTTCCATCGTCATCAGTGGAGTTGCTGAGCTTATTGGTTGCTATATTTTATGTATGTGATCCTTTGAGTTTCCCTGATCCTGGGTTTTTTGAGTGATTGGTGCTAGTAGCTGTTGGATCAGTTCGTCTGTTTTTTCCTTTGTATTCTTTGAGTCCCCTTTTTTTATTCCTTGTTCTTCGATGCTCTTCATCTGGTTTCTGGTGAACGTCCTTGTTTTAAAGCTTTCGTCTGTTTTTTCTGGGTAAGTTTTCTTGTGGCTTCTGTTTTCTACGTTTTCTGGAGACTTTTGGCTCGTTGTTCTGGTTTTTGTTGCTTTGTCTATGTTTACTTCTTCCTGCTGATTTTGCACTCCTAGGTTTTCTTCGGTGTATATTACCTCATTTATCACCAGTTTTGTTCCTCTTAATTTTGCATTATATCCTTTTTCATTTGCCTGTATTAACTGTTTCTTCAGCGTTTTCCTCTTCTCGAGTTCTTTGTTATACACCTCTGATATTCCCAAATTTGTGCTTTTCAGTTTATAATTTTCACTCAGGATCTCATATTTTTTGTTTCTGTTGTTAACTGCATCAGTATTGGTCTAGTTATGCCCTCTTCATATTTCCCTATCCTTCTGGAGAAATTAATTTGGAGTTCCGGTTCTATCATCACCTGCATCTTGTTACACACGCTTCGTATTTGAAGAATATGAATGGACTTTAGTCTTTTCAATTTTTATAAATCCCACAATATAGGTACAGAGTCAAATCTCAGAAACTTTCAATAATAAAAACCACACTTATGAACTTGATTGACACTACCATTACTTTTCTTCTGTTTTCTTTATTATCTTTTACTTCATTCAGTTTACTTATTATTCAATTTACAGATAAAATTAAGAGAGCCAGGTTTAAAATGTGTTAAATTCAGAGGCTTTTTTATAAAACAGCTTTGAAAATTGAAAGAAAAGTTTTAAAAGCCACTAAATTTGTAACAAAATAGTATGTTTTTGAAAGCAAGTGGGTAACAAAAACCTTAAAATTAGCAAACTCACTTTCATAAGTTGATGTCACAAGTGTCAAGTAAACATCACATTATAAAATCGCATTAACTAATTTCATTTTGTTACCACCTGCTTTTAAAAATATGCCGTTTTGTACAAATTCAGTGGCTCTCAAAACTGTTTCTTACAATTTTAAAGCAGTTTTATAAGAAAATTACCAATCACAAGTAAAAACCTTAGAAAAGTTTTCAACTTCTTTTTATGTTACAATGTACAGTTGTGTTCATTAAATTTCGGTGTGTGTAATTTTCATCCTTCTTGGAACTCTTTTTTACGAAAAACTAAGTAATTTTATTTGTACTTGATGAAGTGAAAAAAATTTTTTTTTGTGTTTACCACTACTAATATGTATTTCTAAGTCTTCACCGAAAAAAACACGTGACATAGAACATACCTAATAATTTTGATTGTAAGGGGTACTTTACCTATCTCTCAAAACTTTTTTTAACTCTAACTTCTTTATCTGTAACACTTTCTAAAATTTTAGGTTATTGTCTGAAAGAGAATTAAAATGTACAAAAATAATGTACTCTTAGTTCATAAGCGTAAAATGCCTATCAAAGGTTTTTGGTTGTCATCAAGACGTGCAATTATCAAGTAGCCTTGATCACAAAAACAATGGGTAATGATTGTAATCTAGTAAACAACAACAAGAAATCAATTAATGACGTTGGTGACATCAGTTTTTTGTCTTTTGTGCTTACGAAAATGCTGCGACATAACGAACCTTTCAGCATTGGAGAATTCGTTATGTGGCAGCATTTTCTTAAACCTAAAAGAACAAATTCTTATGTCACTAATGTCATTAATTGTTTTATCATTGTTTTTTAGTAGATGACCATTGTTTTTATGATTATGGCTACTTGATAATTGCACGTGTTAATGACTACCAAAAACCTTTGCCATTTGTTTCTCTGTTCAATTATTTTTCATACAGTATCCAACATTTAGTATTTCAATTCAAAAAATACCTTATAACTCCCGCATTTGTATAAATTCTTCCAAGAAACCTTGTATTACTGTAAACAGATGGAATAAGAGGTTTAACAGTGTCATGGTACAAGTTAAATAATAAAAATAGTTAAAGAAAATTAAAATATTTAGTTATTTACAAAAATTTAGTAGGCCATGTAGTTTTTAATAAAAAAAAACTGGTGTTATACACGCACACACCTTCCTTTTACAGTGATCTTATAATTAGTCAAAAATTTGTTTTTTAATTTTTAAGCATTTGTCAAAAATTTTCAAAAATTATAAATTCTACAGAAACCGTACAAAATAGATAGTTGAAAAGACCTATTTTCTCTAAAATTATAAGCATAATTCAAAAATGTAATAATATACCAGGTGTTCTATTTAAAATAAAATTGATAGCAACTTTCGGTATAACCGGAAGTGATATCACTATAGTCAAAATATTGTCATTGTAGTCGCTCTTACACATAAAATCCAAGGCCAAATTTTCAGATTTTCAATTTTATTAGTTCTCTATAATGCCCAATAAAATAGGAGTTAATAAAAAAAAAGAAGAAAATAATTTTTTAAAGAGGTATATTCAACTGGAAAATTACCTTTACCTATCGCATTTCATTTGGTAATGTACTACATTTCTACATTCAAAATCGTGGAGAAATGTGGTACGTTTCTGCATTAGCAACGCTTCTGCATAGCAACAGCGATTTGTTTTACATTTAGCAGTACTGAAGTGTATTGTTGGTGGCACTGTAAGTTTATGTCAAATCCGAGGTTAGCAGGTTAGGTTCTTGCGATTTTACCATATATTTTTACTACTATATCGCTAGTAGGGTCTGGGAACAGGCGAAAACATTACGGCGCTGACATAGTCTCACTCTGAACACTCCGCCTTTAAAAGTGAATTTTAAACTTGACCGTGAGGTCCATTTCCCCACCGCGTGTACGACGCTTGCTTACAGCTCACCAAGTGTGTAAAAGAGTTGGTTGTCTGTCTCACTTACGCTGTGACCTCCCCACTTAGACGCGCTAGCGATATAGTACTATTAAATATATGATTTTTACACAGACTGACGCAAAAGCTAACCTACTAACCTGCTAACCTCAAATTTGATATACAGGGTAATTCAAAAATAGCGCATTTTCTCTGGAGGGGTTGTTGGGGACTACTAGCGGAGTACGGGAAAAATCACAAAAAAAATCATTACAATCATTCCTCTGAAATATTAACAACGTTTGAATTGAAGATTATTATTGTTATTAAACATCTCATTTAAAAAAACTGACAGTTTCATCAAACTTACCTAAAATTTTAGTTTTCAAAACTAAGCACCAAAAACTGAAGTTTTGAAAACTAAAATTTTAGGTAAGTTTGATGAAACTGTCAGTTTTTTGAATAGGGATGTTTAATAACAATAATAATCTTCGATTTAAACGTTGAATTTAAAAAAAATATTGATAAACAGCTTATTTCAAAATGCATCTTCAGCTGTTAATGAGGAATGATTGTAAAGATATGTTTGGTGATTTTTCCCGTACTCCGCTAGTTGTCCCCAACAACTCCTCTAGAGGAAATGCGCCATTTTTTAATCACCCTGTAGACTTACAGTGTCACCAACAATACACTTTAGTACTGCCAAATGCATAATATCAACTGGAGCTGCTTATTGTACTGTAGTAAATAGAAACTAGTTCTGCTCAACTTAGTTATGTTTTGACATTTGATGTCACTTTTATGTAAAAATTTAATATTTTACATTTCTTATGAAATGCGATAAAATAGTATACGCAACACGTTAGAAAAGTGGTTTTACTGAACACGTATGGCCGATTAAGTACTCGCTAACGCTCGTACTCAAACCAGCCATACTTGTTCAGTAAAACATCATTTTTCTAAACTTGTTGCGTAATATACTAATCTCGCATCAGTACACATTTAAAATGTAATAAAAATGTAACATTGAAAAAAATCGTTAGAGCCGTTTTTGAAAAAATCGAAGAACGCTGAAAATCACAAGAGTAGGTAAACACCATACTTTCGGTTATGTGATTTTCTTGAAAAGGTTGCTGTTGCATCTAGATAGTACACAAAACTTATATATGAAGTTTCAACGTCATATCTTTCTTCGTTTTTGTGATATTCTGTTCACACACAAACACACACAGACTGACAGATAGACCGATGAACAAAAACATGTTTTTTTGGTTCTGGGGACTCAAAAACGTGAAGATCTGTTGAAAAATCAATTTCCAATTTTTGGGGTGAATCTATTACTTCCTTTATTGTAAAAGAAAGTGATAGAATTAGTAGGAATTAAACAAACATGGAGCTCATAAAACCCAGTTCCTTTTTCATTTAACCATCTCTGTATCTTCTTCTACTTCTTCTTCTTCTTCTTCTCAGTCTTCCTTCATCAACCGTTGGATATAGGGCTCCCCTAGATTTTGCCAATTTGTCCTATTTTGTGCTGTTTGGTGCCATGTGTTCCCAGCGATTTTTTTGATATCGTCAAGCCACCTCTTCTGTGTTCGCCTGACGCTTCTTTTGGTTGTTCTTAGTCGCCATCTCGTAATGCGGCTCACCCATTCACTTGATGTTTTGCGAGCGACATGTCCAACCCAGTTCCATTTCAACCTTGCGATCCTTTGTACGACATCGGTAACATTTGTGAATCGTCTAATGTCTGTATTTCTGATATGGTCTTTTAGGATTATACCAAGCATAGCTCTGTATCTACTAATTATAATTAATAATTTTAAACAAACAAAACTCGCTGTATGTACAGTCGTGTGCAAATAAATCTGGGACAATGGTTTTTTCATATGTAAATTGAGTTAAGATTTGAAGCATATCTCCATGGATTTCCTGCTATCAGAAAGAGTTACATTAAACTTTGACAAGTAAATGAAACTGTAGCTCTTTCTGGTAGCAGAAAATCCATGGAGATATTCTTCAATTCTTAACTAAACCTACATATGAAAAACCATTGTCCCAGATTTATTTGCACACGACTGTACATCATCATACAACCAATACAAATTTATTCATATGATACTAGACCATAAAAAGAAGCCTAAGAGATTCATCTAATTGATTTAATGTTCATGTTTCTGATACAAACGTCAAGACTTGTCTTTCTCAATAGTTTATGTAGAATTAACATAAGTTTTTTGTTTAAATTATACCATTTTAACTCTTTCCATTATTCCAAAGGCATTTATTCGCTATTAACACTGCAATAAAGAGATAACTAAATAGGTATCAGTACTAAGCTGATACTACTTTTACCTAGATCTTTGTTATGGCATTAGCTTTAGATCGTTATTGTTCTTATTCAGCTAAATGCAATTAATATGTTAATTGTCGAATGAAATTATTTAACATGTTATTACTGTAAGTAACATTTTTCTCTGTTCATTTGTTCAAGGTACGTTCTGACTCTATGGCTAGTGTCTACTCAGGAGCAGGTGAAGGGCGGTATGGTACTGTAGCAGTTCGAGGACAAGTCGAATTTGGTTTACAATACAATTACAAAGCCGGTGCACTTGAAATATTAATAAAGCAATGCAAAGACCTTGCGGCGGTAGATGCAAAACGCAATCGTTCGGATCCTTATGTTAAGGTATACCTGTTACCCGATAAATCAAAGAGTGGAAAACGAAAAACCAAAGTGAAGAAGCATACTCTGAATCCTGTTTTCGATGAAAATCTGAAGTTTCATATATCTCTTAATGGTTTGGAAACGAGAACGTTATGGCTCACTGTCTGGCATTCGGACATGTTTGGAAGAAACGATTTCTTAGGGGAAGTCATGATGACTTTAGAAAATAAAGTTTTCGATGAACCTACGCCAAAATGGTATAATTTGCAAGAAAGAGTAAGTATTCATATCTTGAACTGGTTGTATCGACATATACATTTGTAATGAATATTGCAGACCGAACCTTTTGAAGATGTGCTGTCCTTTAAAGGTGACATTTTAGTTTGTCTAAAGTTTGTTCCACCTGATATGACAGTTCATAAAAAAGGCAAGCGATCTCGGGGTGCTCTACATGTTAAAGTAAAAGAAGCAAGAAGCTTAACTGCTGTGAAAACTAATGGTACCTCAGATCCGTTTTGTAAAAGGTTTGTCAATTATGACGAAATGTTCAAACTATTACTTCATTAAAAATTTTGCAGCTATCTCTTACCTGATAAAGGAAGAAACTCGAAACAGAAAACCGCTGTAATAAGAAAAACAGTAAATGCAATATGGAATCACACCTTCGTGTACGATGATGTAACTTTACAAGAGTTAGCTGAGCGATGTTTAGAACTGACCGTTTGGGATCATGACAGACTTGGTAGTAACGAGTTCCTAGGTGGTGTCAGATTTTCATTGGGTACAGGTATAGTATTAATAACATAAATGTACAAGTTTATTAAAAACTTGAATTGTAAAGGTGATCTTAATGGCTGTATGTTGTAGGTAAACACTTTAGCAAACCGGTTGATTGGATGGACTCAACAGGAAAAGAGCTCTCACTTTGGAAAAGCATGTTGGAAAGGCCTAACTTTTGGGTGGAAGGATGTTTACCTTTGAGACCTACTCTAGATCATCGAGCAACATAATCTGCATCCATTTTTGTGTACTATGCCCTGTCGTATATTTTTATGTATTAAATTTAGATAGGTAATGCGTGCATAATTTTTTAAAAAGTATGTATTCATTATTTAAAGTAAGTAATTTTTTACTAGTTTAATGTATGCCTTTATAGGTAATTCTGTTTTACAGCATTCTCATAATTTAACTATCAGTTTTAATTTTTCATAAAGTTTGTATTCCTATTAGTTTATATATTAATTAGCGAAGGAAACACTAGTGAGTTTATGTTCTTCCAATATGAAGATTGTTCTAAATGAATGTTCATGATTGCTAATATATAATGTGTGCCAAAAATTACTCAATTGGACAAATAATTTGAAATGCCAAACATATCTAGAAAGCAAAATCCTGTATAGTTTATTGAAAATATATGTATGGTGACAATCATAATTGTATTGATCTCCAAACCATAGGTGTAAGTCATCACAATAAGTAAATGCTGTGATTTTCCACTTTTTTGTTAATTAAACCTGAAGAAATAAGTATGTGATGATTTATATCCTCTGCACGGAGGTTGCTTGTAACTAATTTTTCTAATCATGTCTAACTAAAATAATTCTCTTATGTTCAACAAATAGAAAATTTTTTTTGAATAAAAATATTTATATAAGTATTTAACCCTCTATTATCTCTAAATATATTTTGAGGGTGTTTATTACACAAACTATTCATTAATAGCTTTTTATATTCACAAAATGAAATACATATATGTAGTGCAATCATTCTAGAGTTTTAGAAATTTTAGAATATCTGCCTAATCCGTACCTCAAAAGTTAAATACAACTGTTGACATTCACTTTTGGGCACATTTATTTATAACAAGGACTATAATAGGTAGTTACTACATAACAAATGCAACAGTTCAGTAATAGCAGCGTACATAAATCAAACAAGTAGAGACACTTAAGTCAAATGTTGAAATCTGTCTAGAGTGCCAGGGACAGTGCTTTAGGGGGTATTTCTAAGCTTGACTATCAGATGGCAGCACAAAATTCTAGCAATCAGAGCCAGTTACTAGCTCTGTTACCAATCATATGTGACCATAGATATATAAGTACAAGATACGGCGTGCCGTTGCTACAGTTAAACAAGACGTACCATCTATTTCTGTCACTCAGTGCGTGAATTACATATACCGCTATCCTTTAGAGAGGTACTTTGGCCCGACATTGAGTGAAATTCTGACAAAATACATTTAACTCGTATTACATGGTGCCAGAAATATTTTTTTGGTCTCAAGAGGTTACAAAATGTAGAAAAGAAGTAATGGTATAAATAAACACAAATTAGAAAACATAACCTCAACAGTCAACACCTTATAACCTCACTCGATGAGGGGGTGTGCAAGATATTCACTCGCTAACGCCTTTGAGTTTTACGGTTTACAGTTTGACTTCCTCTCTTGATTTAATAGATTCTGGTCACATATATGACTTAACATATCTTTTATGTTATTTATTTTACTAAATAGCTCTGTATTTTCCTTTTCTCAGTCTTTTAGTAAGTACTCTTTACTCGCCCAACATATTCTTGAATCACATTCAAATGTCGTTTTGCCCTTCGAGGAGTATTAAAATGCTCAATTGTTAGATCTCCAATATATCTAGCATCGGTACGTTGAAAATAAAAAGTACCTCTCCTTTCATTTTTTAAAAATGTTATATTGATGATCTTCTACTAAACTGGGGCTAGGGGACTTGGCTGTTGTGGGACAGGTCAAGAATTTTGAAGGAACTGAATATTTTTGTAAAATTTTAAAAGGTTTTCTACATTCTTCGTAATCAGAATTTTGAAAATGTTTTGAGCAAACAACCGAATCTTTTAAAAATTTGATTTTTTCTTCCACTTTACATGTTGTTATCCATTTATTCTTCAAGAAATTGTCCTTTGGAAAACTGAAATGATTTTTTAAATAAGGTTTTTATTAAACAAACCATCTATTTAACACACCGGTGAAAAGATACGTCTTCGCTTGAAGAATTACAAGGAATAAAACAAATTATGGACTTTCTCATTGCTAAAGTTCAATTTTCGAAGGTAGGAATAAACTGTGAAATCGAATTACACTTCTGATGTTTTCATTTCAAAACTTCAAAATTAATCGTACAAAACAGTGTATGAAATACGTCTAAAGCAAGAGAGAAATAAATTGATACAGGTTAGAATGAAATGGGGGAAGGTACCGAACTCTGTGGTATGTTATTTTAAGATTCGACGTACGTTTACATGTAGGTAGTGAACGTATCTTGTAAATAATATATCCATGTATGTGACAAAGTAGTGGCGCCATATATTAGTACTATCGGAAAGTACCCCCCAGGAGCCGTTCAAGGTCATCCAAATCGGAATTTTGACATCAAAGGAACCGACAGTGAGTGTCTCTACTTGTTTGATATGCTGGTAATAGGTAACTACCGGGTGACCATAAATGGTTGTGATTTTTTTTCTTAAGTTGACGCTGTTAATGTTGGTTAGATTAGATTAGATTAGATTAGATTTCACGACTGCCTTTTGCTGGCATGCGCACGTCAGCCCTTAGGGCTTTTTGTACTGTCGGGAGTTTTCAAGTTAGAAAGCCGACATCCGTATCTTTTACTAGACTTGCAATGTCCCCTACTAGCTTGCGGTTGTCAATAGAGTTAAGGCTCCAATCGAGTTGGTGTCTTTTACGCTCTAATGCTGGGCATTCAAAGAGGATATGATAAGCTGTTTCATCATCCTCTTGGCATAGTCTGCAAACAGGTTCATCTTTATAGATATTGATCTTGTGCATAAGTTCTCTGAATGCTCCAGTGCCTGTTAGTAGACTGACTACTTGCTTGATTCGAGTTCTGTTCAGTCTCAACAGGGTTTTGGTGGTATGTGGATTCGGAGTTTTTAGCAATCTTTTGCAGTGTGTTGCTTGATTGTAGTTTCTCCACCTTAGTTGGTGTGCGGTATTGACCCATTCATTAAAGGCTGAGCGGGCTTGGTTTTTCTGAATGCTTAGACCAGGTTCTGGACCGGTCATTGCATTACGGGCTGCTTCTTTTGCGAGCTTGTCCGCCTTTTCGTTTCCTTCAATACCTTGGTGACCTGGGATCCAGCATAATTTTACTGTATTTCCCTGGCTTAAAGTTTGAAGTTTGGATTTGCATTCCTTGACCAGTCTCGATGAAGTACTGAAAGCGTTTAGCGCTTTCAGTGCTGCCTGACTGTCTGAGAGAATGTGTATGTCTCGATTGAGCAGCTTCTTTTCTATGCTAATGTTGGTTACACTGCGGTCAATTTTAAGTCTATGTAAATTGGAGGTTAGCAGGTTAGGTTTTGTGTCAAAACTAAGGGAAAACCTAACCTGCTGACCTCGAATTTGACATAGACTTAAAATTGACCACAAATTCGAGGTTAGCAGATTAGGCTTTGTGTCAAAACTGACGGAAAACCTAACCTGCTAACCTCGAATTTGACATAAACTGAAAATTGACCGCAGGGTAACCAACGTTAACAGTGCCAACCTAAGAAAAAAAATCACAACCATTTATGGTTACCCGTTATTCATATTTGTGTCAAAACTGACGGAAAACCTAACCTGCTAACCTCGAATTTGACATAAACTGAAAATTGACGGCAGGGTAACCAACGTTAACAGTGCCAACCTAAGAAAAAAAAACACAACCATTTATGGTTACCCGTTATTCATATAAAGTAAAGTACATTTTTTTCTTATAAAAATGTTGAAGGTCAAAGAATTTAGGGTTTATATTGGCATTACTTGGATTCCTTTAAAAAATATATTATCTATTCACAAAACTCATGAACTGTCAATGTAATTTTTTTTAAATATTTGCTGACTGTACCTGAAAATTACAGTTGTTTTGGGAATGTACACTTGCTTTCAAAACTTTCGTGTACACCTATTTTTCGCTGTATTAAATCAGGGTTGTAATTAATCAACTCTGACATTTAAATTTTTGAGAAGTCAAAATGCCTCGACTGACAGAGCACATGCTGTCAATGTCATTTTTAACCTAATCTCAAAGTTACCCGTTCACACAGGTAAAATTTTGCAAAATCCTTGTTACTTGATTTTGAATGTGTACGCGAAAGTTTTGAAAGCAAGTGTACTTGGGATCTAGTAATTTCTAGTAATATTTAAAGTTAAATTTTTGTTACATGTGTCAAAAGTCACACCTGTTTTCTTCTAGTTTTTCCTTGTAATAACCAACTATAGCCTTTTATTCTTTCCAAAAATAAAACCATCTTTCGTTTCCGTTTCATTGCAATTGAAGTGTATGCACAAAAATTAAAGAATTTGGGAGGTTATTTTTTTACAAGAAAGTGTGACATGAGTGAAGTTTTTAAATTTGAAAGATTACAGTGCTGCCAAAATCAGCAAGCAGAAGTTCCAAAACAGAATTTAAACAAGGTACCAACTTGACAGCGTTTTGACAGTTCATGGGTTTTGTGAATGGATAGTATGTTGGTAGAATTGGTTTTAGTAACTTTTTAGAACTAAAAATTGGTGGAAAATTTAAAATCTGGCATTAAAGGAGTTTTGTTTTCAGATAATCGTTCGTAAACTTCTTCTTCTCACATGTTACGCTGCAGATCCAACAGTTCTTCTGCACACTTCAGAGTTGCGTTTTTTGCATTTAATTTTAAAAGATTCCGTTTTGTACGCATATTCATTTTCAAAAAAGAAAAGCTGACAATTTAATTTTAAATGTCAAGATGACACAAGTCGTTTATAGAAAAACTTGACGAAAATAAATTTTCTAATAATTTAAAAAAAGCAGTTTTGCCAATTTTATCTTGACCTTGAAAATTTTTATAGGAAAAAAACGTACATTGATTGGAAACCGATTGTGAACTAAATATTTAGTATTTGTTGCATTAGGGAAATATTTGAATAAAGTACACTGCAAATCATGTATATTCCGTTCACGTTGTTTTGGCATAATAGGAGGCCATGATTTATTTTTTGTATGTTGGACACGCTGTTCTATGTGACACAATTTCGTGTCACTGAAGTGCCTGACATGTGAACATATTTACCGTGTTGTTGAATTTCCTGCGACCATACACGACATTAAAACAAGATGGTAATGTTTGACCAAGTCTGCTAAAAATTATCAAAATTGGGTGATTCATCGGGTTAGTCCTGCTTTGGGCAAGGCTTGTGTTAAATTAGAGTTAAAATGTGTGAGGATATTTCTACTGCAAACTAGTAAAACTGACAACAATGCACTAAACATTGACACTATGTATAACCTCAAACTTAGGAAAACATAACCTAATTAAACAGACAGCTTTACTGCCAACTTAAATGCCAAATTTCGATGGCCTCATATTATGCAAACTTCTGATAAAAACTTTTTCATGGGTTGCAGAATTAATTTCAACCAAAAACTCTAGTTTGAGAGAGCAGTGAAACCTGTTTTGTTTTACTGAAGATTTTCAAAATTATAATTTCTTTTAATGATGGAATTTTATCGTTTACTTTAGAAATGCTCAATCCTATCACTTGCCAGATAATTTGAAAAATAGCAGGAAGATGTGCAAGTTTCACGAACCAGCTGGAACTAATTAAGAAATGTTTAAACTTTCTGGAAACTTAATAAAAACGTTTACATGTTGCTATAACACCCTTGGTGAATAATTTAACTTCGCTCCCTGCGCAATAGAATTTATTTTTAATTTAAGGGGGATTAAAAGGAACACTTGTCTATGAAATTGGGGAGTAAAGTAACACTTTTAGACCCTGAGAGCAAAACATCTATTAAATATATTTCGGATTGGGAACACTTAAAAGAAAAAATTAAAGTGTAATATTGTAAGAAAAACTAGGTAGGTACTGCTTTGCTTAATCTTAAAAAGCTTCGATACATTAAATAAGCCAACACAGTCAACATAATTGCTGTTGGTAAGATTGAATTTCAATGAGAAGTTTCAGAATTTGTTTCTATTTGAATTTACGCCTTACAAATTGATACAAGGAATTAGTGGAAGGATCATTTACCATTGCCTGCAACTTTTTTGGTTTGTGGTAAAGGCAAAGAGCATATATGCTCTTTGGTAAAGGTGTTATTTCAATTAGAAATAAGTTCTTGTTATTTAGGCAACCAACATTATACCGACGTTACAAGTCTCACAGTTACTATTTGTCCCAGACCCCCAAATTTGGGGGATATGGGGGCTGGCGGAGCGTAAAATTTTTTGCTTCACATTTGTTAGCGTTTACGGTGATCCTCCATTTGCTAAACCATAAATTAAGTCGGTTTAGGTCTTCTTGGAGATTGGAGGTTGCATTAGTAATATCATAATCTTGTCTGATGATCACTGTGTCATCAGCGTACATAGCTAGTCTTGATCCAGATGGGGAGGGAATATCAGACATAAAAATATTAAACAGCGTGGGGCCCAAGATTGATCCTTGTGGGACCCCCGCATTAATTTGACGGATCGATGACGTGAAGGAATTAACTCTTACTTGAAAGGTTCTAGCCGACAGGAATGAAGTTATTATCTTGAATAAGTATGCTGAAATATTCGTCATTATCATTTTGTGAATGAGCCCGTCAGTCCATATCCGATCAAAGGTTTGTGCCACATCTACAAATGCAACGAACTTGTGCATTTTTTTTTCAAAGCCTTCTTCTATTAACTCTGCGAGTCTAAGTAGCTGGTGTGTTGTTGCATGAGAACTACGGAATCCAAACTGAAATTCTGGAATAACGTTGTGTGTCTCCAAGTATATGCACTGAGGGATATCACTATTATTACGCCGAGGTTCTACGGCTACTACGCAATGTTGAAGTCTATTCAAATTGAATATATCGCTGGTTTTCTCGTTCTTGGTTAGTTCAATTGCAACTATTGGTATTGGGGTCTTATTGCGGTTAAGTAGTCATGTGGCTTTGATTATTGGGAACTTTAGGTGTTTTAATTCTGCCTTAAACTCTTCTACAGTTATTGATAATGGAACATTACGTATCATTGCTGAGATATTCGAGTTTTCAGGGTTTCTGTACGTGTAATAGGTAGTTAACCTTGTGGTCGTCATAGAACTTAGTCAGCTTTCTGTAATCGTCTGTGCTATTCAAATTGATTTTTAGTTCCTTACCTTTGTAGTTGGTGGCAAATTCCTCTGTTATGGTCGATTTAATATCTTTAATTATGTTTTGGTAGTTGGTGCCGTTGGGTATGAATATTGGGGCACGTTCGGTTTCTCAGTAGCGTGATTTGAAGTAGGTACTTGGTTGGGAGATGTTTGTTTCATTCTCAGATTGTAGTGAGTAAAATTTATTTTGAGAGATTAGGGTGTCTGTACTACATGAATACCGCTTATTAAAATCAGTATCTTTTGGTGAGGTTAGAGGTCGTTTGAGATTGGCTGTGTCTTTATCTAAAATATTTTCGTGTTCCATTTCAGTTGCATTGGAGGTTACCTTACTCCCTTTGAAGATTATGTTCAGGGGTCTTAGTAGCGATTTATTTGTATCACTCATATTTTAAATGTGCACATTCGAGTCTCGGATTAATTTTTGTTAGTGAAAGTTGTAGATTAACTGTCCTTGTGGGATTAAGCAAAGAACTCGCACTTTTAACTTTTAGTATTGTGTATTGATTATTAAGTAACGGGTAAAATTGAAATTAACCAAAGCAATTATTTGATCAGCTACGCTCTTAACGAAATAAACTCAAGTCACGACCGCACTCGAGCTCATTGCAGGCAGAACTCCCTAATATTATTCTAATATTTCAAATCCAGATAGTTATAAAAATAAAACTTATATAACTGGTGGCAGTTGTGAATAGGAACGAGAGGTTACTAGGTCAAATAATAAACAAGAAGTACAAATTTTTATATTTGACTCGATATACTTTAAAAGCCGTTGTAGGTTCAATTCCATACAATTGGCGAATAATTTATATTTAATTGAAATAATATTACACAGGAATGACCTGTGAGTGAAGTCTGATATAAAATCAGATAAGTTATAATTATTTGCAAAGAGTCAATATAAATATTATATTTTGTATTGATATTGAAATTGTATCGAAAAACAATCAATTTCAATCATTAACGTAGCTTCAGTGCTTCAGTGAAGTGTTGTGGTTTTTGTGAGAAGTCTATCTGGAAGATAGAAATATCTACAAGTGATTCCAGTACTCAGTGGTTTTAGGTTATTATAATTTATAATTACAAAGATGATCAAGTTATTAAACCTCTGATTTTGACTGTTAATTATTTTATACTTGTCAACTAAACTTCATATCAAAGCTCAGCTTCAAATTGGTTTCATAAGAATGTAAAGATACCTGAATACGTCGTTATAATATTATAAGTAAATGTAAAAACTCATTGAAATTGAGGTTAATAATATTATTCTAAATCATCACCCATTTAGCTGAGAGATAGAAATCTTCAATGTCTCTGAATGAGCTAATTTGAGGTAATTGAAAGTAAAGTACATTTCTATAATAATTTTCAAGGTCAACTTTCTAGGGGATAAGTTGCATTCCTGCAGGGTCCCTAGTTTTAATAATGATGGTACATAGATTTTTAGTTCTTTTCTTCCAGTAAAAAAATGATTGTCATTTTGACAGATATGTCATAATTTAATATCGCTTGCTTCATTTTTGCATTTAAAATATTTCTTGGTTTTCTTTTTTTATCCGATTTTATTGATGATGATGATGATTCCATGTTAAAAAAAGAAATTTGTCAAGAGTTCAAATTAAGAAACTTGGACATTCAAAATTGACACATAACCATAATTTTGAAAAAGTTCTACCAACACGAGGTATAAAACTTTCCTAGCGTTTTAATCACATATCTACCAACATTGTAACACTTTGACAGTTATTATAGAAAAAAAAAGTACTTTGTTTGTTTGTTTGTTTGTTAATGGACAAGGTCTAGGCATGCAGAGTACCAGGTACCTTAGACACCGACTGCTTTGGTCATATGGTCAAAGTCCTACTTAGAATTTTGCCGAGACTAAGGAGTTCCAACCCTAGCAAGGGATCTTTTACATGCTACACATCGTAGTAACATGGGACCCACGGCTTTACATCACTTCCGAATGATGGCATTCTGTAGAGGCTTTCATCTGCATTTTTTTATTTTTGAAAACCTCACCGGGACCGGGAATCGAACTCGCGACCCTTAGATCAGTAGTCAGGATGCTTACCACTGAGCTACCGAGCCCGGCAAAAAGTACTTTAACATCATTATAATTACAATGTGACAAAATATAAATGTCATTCAAGTCAAGTTTGACAGTGACGTTTACTTTATAGATGCAGGTAAATTAGTGTAACTGCAACATATTTATATTGATATATATAGAAGGATAATTAGTAGAGTAAATTGTAGACAAATTCCTATTGCTGCTATTACAGTTTGTCTCACAAAGTGGGGCTTGACATTAATGTGCTAAATAACACTACTAAAAAAAGGGGGTGCTGTTACAAAATGGAATGTCAAAATTAAAAATCTTGGACAAATCACACAGTAGAATCCAAAAAATACTTAAAATAGAATTTGAATTTGAAGCGAAGCATAATTCGAACACCATTAACTTTTATGCCTATTTCTTCTGCGATACTTTCTAGCTATATGAAGATTTCCGCCATTCATGTTATATTTCTGTTTACATCCTACTATTCGAGTGGATTTGTATAGCTATGATATAGGTATTGTATTTATACCTTCTACCTATTTTTCTAATTGCATGTTATAATGCTAAGTTGAAAAGCATTGGGTAAGTCCATCGTCTTACTTAAGGTCTTAGTTTATTTGAAACAAATCTGTTAAGCGTTCTTGCATCTTCACCGAACATTGGAAGTTTACAATTCCTATCCTTGTTAGATTTACCAATTTCAGCTATACAGTACCATCTCGCTAATCCGGACTAATTAAAGCACATAGTAATCTGAATTATCGAAAATCCGGATTATTGGAATTAATTTTTATTTATACATGTTAAATGAAAAAATGGTAATAGCGAAAATAAAATTTAAAATAATCAGGGGTAACCAGATAAAGAGAAAGAGAAGAAAATGAAACACAGAAAAATTACGAGAAAATGAAACAAAACAAGAATACATAAAACAGTTAAACAATAACTTAAAAGTAGAACCAATAATAAGTATAGAGGAAGAGTGGGGAAAACTTAAAGAAAGTATAATGGAAGCAGCAGAGAAAACAATAGGGCGAATACAAATGAATAAAAGAACACAATGGTATGATGGTGAGTGTGAAGAAAAGACTAAGAGTAAGAACCAGGCAGTAAATAAATTGTTAGCGACAAAGCAAGACACCGATTTAGAAGAATATAAAGGAAAAAAGAAGGAAGCCAACAAGTGCTGTAAAAATAAAAAGAGAGAATGGATTAATGAGATGATGAGAGAAATGGAACACAACAGCAAAGATAACGAAAGGCTATTTCAGTACATTAAAACACACAACAGAAAAAATAAAACAACTGCAAAAATCGATAACAGTGAATGGGAAAAATACTTTACAGGACTCTTCGAGACAACAAACCAGAGAGAGAAAATAATGTAAAAAGAGGAAAAAATGAAGGAAAAGAAGAAGCACCGTCATATGAAGAGTTTATAGAAATAGTCAAGCAGTTAAAACAAAAAAAGTCTGCAGGCCCTGACGAAATTACTAACGAACTGGTCAACTCAGGAGGTGATACATTACTAGAAAGAATATACAGACTAATAACACATATATGGGAAGAGGAATCAATGTCAACAGAGTAGAATACTGAATTAATAATACCCATCTATAATAAAGGAGACCAATCCAAATGCACAAACTAAAGAAGTATAACGTTGTTAAATGTAATATACAAAATACTGTCATGACTCATTAGAGAAAGACTCACCAGACATACAGAAGAAAAACTGGGTGAATACCAACAAGGTTTCAGAAAAGGAAGGTCAACTATCGACGCGGCTTACATAATGTTACAAACTATAGAAAAATGTTATGAGTCGACATCATTGTTCAACATATCATTGGACGGGGCAGTGAAAGCAGTGGAAGTAGGAAGAATAATATTGCAGAACAGTACATAAGTGATAGGCTATGCAGACGATTTAGCATTAATGACAAGAGATAAAAAGTGCTTGATAACATTATTACAAAACTTAGAAGAAGAAACACAGAAAAGAGGGCTAGAAGTCAACGAAGAAAAGAAGAAGTGCATGTTAGTAACCAGAAGAAATACCGAAAACATGAAAGAAATAAAGATAGGTCAGCACAAATTCGAAAAAGTTCCAAACTTCAAATACCTAGGAATAACGTTAAACCAAAGAGCATATAATGAGAAGAGGCTCAGCTATATAGGTTTAAACGTATATGTTGTTAAATGGGTTGCATACCAACGTTTCTCAAATTAATGTGCAGAAAGCAAACGTTGTTTTGGGTTTTCTACCTGAAACAGTGGCACAAACCATCAAGTCACTCCAGCGCGAAGTTAAATTGTCCATGTTGCCAGATTGTTGCCGCATTCTAAGCAGGCTCGGCAAACTCCAAGGCATTTTACAATCCAGATATTCGAAATTGTCAAAATCCAAAAAGGCATTTTTCCGAAATTAAGTAAGATTTCAATGAGGTCGCCAATGCACGCACACAATTCTTCGTTGTTGTAAAAAGCATATTTTAACAAGAACGATTTTATTGTTATTTTAAATTTATTAATCGGTATCATTCGAATATCCGGAGTAGGGTTTCCAGTCCCGGGATCCGGTCCCGGGACAGTCCCGGAATTCTCCCACAAAATCCGAGTCCCGGGACCACAGCTAGCCCAGGTGAAGTCCCGGGACCATGTCAACATGCGTGCATATACTCGATATCAAAGAAATGTGGCGTGTGATTCAATATTAATATGTTGGACTGCTCTAAGTTTGACGAAATACATTTATTTATATTACTGTACTGTTCGTGATAAGTGCAAGTAAAATTGCTGCTAGAATTCATGGGGTTTATTAAGTATTTCACTGAGGTAAGTAACAATCTAACCTCATTTTTAGGGCATTTCTTGCAACTTGTAATTTTATATTTAGAATGCCACGAAGACGCCAACTACAACAGTACCTTATAAGAAAATCGTATGCAAACTATAACAACATTTTCTTTTCCAATGGACGAGATCCGAAAGAAAGCATGGCTTCGTGCAACAGCACGAGAACGTTGGACCCCAAGAAAAAGTGCTGTCGTGTGTGAAATACATTTTAATGGAAAAGACATTTGAAAACGTTAAAAATGAGAGTGCGTATCTGCAGAACTGTTGCTGCATTACCCTTGATTAGCTGACAATGCTGTCCTAAGCGTATTTCTAAATTTACCAACATATTTGTCGTCGAAAGCGCCTTAAGAAAGGACAAATCCTGAATGTAGAAGTAGACACGTATTGGAAAGACATGCACAAAAAATGAAAGTGTTTTTAAATGATGACATTAACAGTTTTTAGAAGTTTATGAAACAGTTTACGTCACACAAGTTTAGATGTTACTGAGCAGATAAATTTATTATGTTCAAATAAAGTACGCGCTTGACATTAGAAGCGTAAAGAACTACAGTGCTAAGGAATTAATGGTGATACGAGTGTTAATCGCTATCACTGACCGTAAGGTCATTGATGCAGCAGGGAAGTTATCATCCAGTTATTCATTCATATTAATTTTTATATTCATTTATATTACATATATCTAATTGAATTGAACGCATTACTAATATGAAATATGTCGTATTCACAACCTACTTTATATTCGTACCCAAATCAAACCAATTTACAACAGCAATTTCAATATCAGACCTACAATGCGCCACAACAACAAACATTTCCTATACAATCCCAACCTCCCACGTACCAACTAAATCCTTATTACGGGCAGATGGCAAATTCGTATCAGATAAATCAGCATCAGCCTTCAATGAGTCTGTTAGCTAGTAATGAGGCAGGTAACGAATGGCGCACCATCAACTACAAAAAAAGATTCAGAAGCTCTGAAGATACTACAAATAATCGAAATCAATCGGAAGAAACGCAGTACTGGCTAGATAACCCAGTAGAAACTACTAATAGATACGACCCACTTGATATCGAAATAGACGACGACCAAACAAAGAACACACAGACAACAAGCACCCCGAAGGACCCCAAACCTCCACCTATCTATGTATATGAAGTCAAAAATATAAATCCGCTAACAATATTACTGAATGAAATTGCCAAAGATAATTACACACTAAAAGCACTCGGCAATGAACAAGTAAAAATTCAAAGCAGTACAAGCGTAACTTATTCTACCATCATCAAACACCTTATCAGTAAAAACACAAAATTCCACACATATAAGCTAAAGCAAGAAAGAACATTCAGAATTGTAATCAAAAATATCCACCACTCAACAGACACAGCAGAAATAAAACAGAACCTAGAAAATCTTGGCCATGAAATAGTTAACATATGGAATATCAAACAACAACCAAACAAAACTCCTCTGCCCATGTTTATAGTTGAAATGAAACAGAAAGAGAACAATAAAGAAATTTATAAAACTACACTATTCATGAATACAAGAATAACAGTCGAACCATCCCACGCAAAAAGAACAATACCACAGTGTGCCAAATGTCAAAGGTTTGGACATACCAAGAATTATTGCCAACAGATGGCTCGCTGTGTTAAATGTATAGGAAATCACTCCACCAAAGAATGCCCGAGGAAAACCAAAGATGATCAGGTAAAATGTATAAACTGTGGAGAGAGTCATCCCGCTAATTACCGTGGATGTATAGTATATAAGCAGCTACAAGAGAAACTCTTTCCACGTCTAAGACGCGAGACGACTGCACGTATGCGCACACCCACTCAAACATATAGAATTCCTGAGATATCATACGCTGACCAAGCAAGACAAAATATTCAACCTCTACAAACGCCGACTGCTAATACACCCTCACAATCACAAATGCTACCCTTAAATCAACCGTCAAATGACATGGAGGAACTTAAATCCATGATGAAGAATTTAATCACACAAATGGGGACCATCATAAACCTACTAACCACGCTAATCAGTAAAATGGCATAATGGCACAACTATTAACAATAGCTGTATGGAATGCCAATGGACTTAGCCAGCACGCTCAGGAGGTCAAACTTTTCCTAGAAATCAACCAAATCGACATACTAATTATAACAGAAACACACTTCACCAGCAAAAGTTACATAAAATTCCCAAACTACTGCATCTACAATACGAATCATCCAGATGGAACCGCCCACGGTGGAACGGCAATTATAATAAAATCTAACATAAAGCACCACGAATTACCGAAATATAAAAAAGAACAATTACAAGCTACTACCGTTCAAGTTGAAGACAAAACAGCAACCCTTAAACTATCTGCCGTCTATAGACCCCCCAAACACTCCACAAAAAAAGAAGACCACTCTCATTTCTTTCAAAGCCTTGGACATAAATTTATAGCGGCGGGTGATTATAACGCAAAGCATCAGGATTGGGGCTCTCGCATCACAAGAACTGACGGGCGTGAACTGCTAGCAGCTATACGTGCGAACAACTTGCAATACTTATCGACTGGCGAGCCGACCTATTGGCCTACGGATCGACGGAAAATCCCTGATCTAATTGACTTCTGCATCACCAAAGGACTAAATACAAGACAATTTACAATCAAATCTTGCTTCGACCTTGCAGCCGACCACTCCTCCTTTATAATCACCTTTCACTCAGAAATAACACAAATACGAACACGACCAATACTCTATAACTCTAAAACGGATTGGGAATACTTCCAAAATATTATAACTGATCAATCAAACTTAAAAGTACAATTGAAAACCAAATGTGATATCGAAGATGCTGTAATAAAGTTAACAAACACCATCCAACAAGCGGCATGGAACGCCACTCCTATAAAGAAAAACACCAATATCCACAATTGCCAAATAATTCTAAAAGATAAAATTAAAGAAAAAAGACGCCTCAGAAAACGCTGGCAAATTACCCGCCTGGAAGCAGATAAACTAGCACTGAATCGGTCCACAAAGGAACTAAAGAAACTCCTACAACAACTTAAAAACGAAGGCATTCAACAATACCTAATCAGCCTCACAGCCACTGAAATCTCTGACTATTCTCTGTGGAAAGCAGTTAGGAAAATTAAAAGACCTATAACACACATACCGCCTCTCATTAAGTCAAACGGCCAGTGGGCTCGTACCAGTAAAGATAAAGCAGAAACGTTTGCTGACCACCTTACCAACGTATTCCAACCCTCTCCTAGCCAATGCCCAGAAGAAGATGCTAAAATAGCAGATTTCTTGGAATCCCCCTTCCAAATGAGTATACCGATTAAACCATTCAAGATGCTGGAAGTGCAAACAGTAATAAATAAAGCAATTAATTCGAAGAAACCACCATGTTTTGACGTTATCAATGGAAAAATCCTCCAACAGCTACCTGAAATCGCAATTCAAGCAATCACCCAAATATACAATGCTATCCTCTCCCTCAGGTACTACCCAAGCACCTGGAAGGTTGCACAGATTACAATGATACAGAAACCTGGACAGACACCTACTGACCCTACTTCCTATCGACCCATCAGCCTTTTGCCTGTCCTGTCCAAAGTCTTCGAAAAATTACTACTAAAACGCCTCCAACCAATCCTAGATAACCGACAATTGATACCTACACACCAGTTCGGTTTCCGCCAATCACATGCAACTGTTGAACAAATACATCGACTGGTGGATCAAATCCATAACGACCTTGATGAATATCGATATTGCTCAGCAGCGTTCCTTGATGTGTCCCAGGAATTTGATAAAGTCTGGCACTTGGGCCTACTCTATAAATTAAAAAAGTATCTGCCATACCAAATCTATGAGATATTTAAGTCGTACTTAACGGATCGACACTTCTTCGTAAGCTACCAAGGTGAACACACGAATCTTCAACCAGCGATATCCGGAGTCCCCCAAGGCAGTGTGGTAGGGCCCATACTTTACCTACTATATACAGCTGACTTACCAACTACAGGCTTAACTACAACAGCCACATTTGCCGATGACACCGCTATATTAGCCTCACACCTTAATCCTGTTACTGCATCCTACAACTTGCAAAACGCATTGAATAAAGTGCACATATGGCTCAAAGTATGGAGAATTACAGTAAATGAAAGTAAATCCCAACATGTTACTTTCACTATGAACCGTCAAAACTGCCCCCCGATAACACTCAATGTACAACAACTACAACACACAGATTCCGCAAAATATCTGGGACTTCATTTGGATCGACGACTGACTTGGAGAACCCACATCTTCAATAAACGCAAACAGCTAGGAATGCAATATCGTAAAATCTATTGGATGATTGGAAGGAAATCTACACTCACATTAGAAAATAAATTGCTGCTCTATAAGGTCATCCTAAAACCTATCTGGACTTATGGCCTTTCCATATGGGGAACTGCTAGCAACATCAACCTGGCCATTATCGAGAGGTTTCAAAATAAAGTGATACGTGCTTTAGTTAGTGCACCGTGGTATGTGCCGAATAGAGTGCTTTTAAGTGATTTAAGTGTCCCAACAGTGAGAGAGGAAATAGGAAAAATTTCTCAAAAATATAAAGACAGATTAACAGTTCATCTTAATGAACTTGTGAACTCCTTAATGAATGATCCCGATCGCCCAAAACGTCTAAAACGATTTAAACCTAACGAACTTCCAGCGCGTTTTAATGTTAATATTTAAATCTAAGATAAACTTAATTTAATTTCTACTAGTTAATTTAATCAAATTTTCGTTTAAGTTAAACCATTAGCTTGTAATATAGGTTAGTAAACTAATTATAGGGGGGTTCATTGGAGCCTGACCCTGCATGTCCATTAACATTTAGTGGTTAGTAACTGCTACTTGTATTACTTATGATATAAACATACGAAATACTTATTGTCTCTTGTTTATAAGGAGAGATTGTATAATAAAGGGTTTAAATTAAAAAAAAAAATGTTCAAATAAGATTATTTACAGCAGTAGCACCATAGTTTTTGCATATATGTTGTACTATCAATCAGCAGTGGTGTATAGAAAGTTACAAACTTTAAAATAATTACAGAAATGTTTTTTTATCTATGGGTTACGCAGATTAAGTTGTTTTATTTTTATAAATAGGTATACTGTTACATGTTTGTACTACTCGAGCATGTAAATAAATGTCACAATTACAGAAGCTATCTTTAGTTAATTTCAGAGTAAAATATGATAAATAGTAAAACTGTGCTCTTTAAAGAAAAATTATTTCAAATTGGAGTATTGTAATTTAGGACCACCAACTACCAGAGATGCAGTGTTGTCAAGTCTAACAGCATGGCTTGTAAGTGTAGGAGGCAGTGACAGAGGGAATGATGCTCCTGCAAATTGATCACCCCCCTCAGCGGATTTTACGCCATTAGATTAGTTTTTATGATGGGGAACTCCTAAAGGGATGGTATACTCTAGATCTGTAAACATTTCATCATTAATTTTCAGCAGTCCATGGTTCATTGTTGGACATATGCCTCTCCTAATGCCTTACATGTTGTCCTATTCTGTGCTTTATGATGCCAGTCTTTTCCTGCTATTGCCGTTACGTCATCCAACCATCTTTTCTGGGGTCTGCCGACGCTACGCTTAGTTAGTCGGGGGCGCCACTGGATGATTCTGTTGGACCACTCGTCTGGAGCTCCATTTCAGTTTTGCTGCTCTTTCCCTTTCTCTCAGGCTAATCCACAGCATGGCTCTCTTTATTGCTCTTTGTGTCGTTCTTAATTTCTCTGCACTTTTCTTTGTGACTGTCATTGTTTCTATTCCGTAGGTTAGCACTGGCAGCACACACATGTCTAACACTTTTCTCTTTAGGCATATCCCAGTCTACCAAATGCCGCCCATTCTTGTCTAATTCTTCTTGTAACTTCAGCTATTTGGTTGTCCTAATTTTATTGTGTGGCCTCCACTGTTCTGTTGGTTGCTTATGTACGGTAAACTGTCACTTTCTCTGCGGTTGTGTTAAGTTCTTCTAACATTTTTTGGAGTTCATCGATGTCTGTGCTTATTAAGACTATGTTGTCGGCAAAACGATCTGTATACACTGAAGAAGAATTGTGGGGACGAATACTAAATTCAGTAAACGTTTTATGGTTAGATGCAGAGATGATGGAAAAAGAGTGCACTTCAACTATCTCTGTCGAATTAATCTTTGTGTACTTGAAATTGGAGGTCATTTTGAACATTTACTTACAGTTTGTTATTGATTTTGTTATTCCTATCGTTCTTTGCCAGTTTATTTTTACATTCTTATCATTGATAACTTCTTGCCATATAAATTTTTATTGTTATTGTCCCGTTGGCCCTTAAATACGCTTTAAATTTTTTAGACTAGCCCTAAGCCTGGATAAAGCGTGAACGATAAGTTCAGTAGGCAATAAAACATTTAAATTTTATCTTAGTAAGTTGCTCGGAACGACACCTTTCAAGTACAGTCAGACCTCGTCATTCGCGGGGGTTACATTCCAGAAGAATGCCGCAAAGCGCAAAACCGCGATGCGCAAGTAAACACATCAATGATAAAAAACGGGGTTAGGTTCCATAAACTAGATTTATTTATACTATGCAACCTCAAAAAATTCAAAGATACATAAACGTGCATATACAAACTAAAATACCATACGTAACATAAGACTGCCAGTTGAATCTAGAGCACGAATATCCATTTGTTTATTCAAGTTATAATTTTACAATTTATTTCAGGTCCGATTTGGTAATAAGAGATTCAAAGAAATAGGCTGGATAAGTGTGTTTACAAGTTCGTGATAAATAATGTTATTTAGGTGTTCATGACATAAACCGCATACGTCTGCTTTATTTACTTACGGCCGGTCTTATGAAGGTCACTAACCTGACGTTAACTTTAAATCGCTGTTAAAATAAACAAAAGTTCATCAAAACATTGGTGCTTATGACATATTATTCATTAGTAAACAAATTTGTTTATTTTAACAACGAATTAAAGTTTTCATAAGACCGGCCGTTAGGTGTGAAAGTTGAAACAGTTAACGTTGGCAATTCCATCCGCAAACGGCAAAGAAAAGGGAGCACAAAGGTGCCTCTCGTAAAATCAAATTAGCGAACCGCAAAGCCGCGAACGGCGAGGTCTGACTGTATACTTTTTTGAACAAAAAATGCCAGGGAATAAGAATTTTCTGTTAAAAATTTAATACACCGAGGCACAAAAACATTATGAAGCTTTAGATTCGATTCACACTGTCAGGCAGCTCACGGTTTGATCACAATCCGGTCTCGGTCCAGTAAAATGTTTTTATATTCATACTGATCAAGCTGCTCACAATTTCATCAAGCTCAAAAATGGTAAAATTAATGCAATCAGACCAATTATTTAGATATTCGGTGAATGTGAATTTGGTGATCGTCCAGTTCGGACGTAATAATTCGGGCCAAAATGTTGTTTAATTTTTCTATTGAAGAATTAGATGTCATGGCAGTTCTTTTAGATGAAGATGATAATAAGAATAGCATGCAGACAGATGAGTCAGCCTTCCAGATCATTCGAGAACGACCTCGGTGATTAATGCGCACGACACGTCAGCATTGCTGAAATAATCGAGTGATATCACAAAACTTCCAGAAGGAATAATTCGGCGAGATATAAATAAGCGCAGCGAAAATAACAGTCAGTCCAAATCTAGCTTTGAAGTGCGCGAAGCTTGCCATATAAATCATTCGTGTTTAAGTCGTATGTAAATAAATAAAGTGTATTTGTTGTTAGAAATAGTTCCTGTTAGCGTATAAATAATTTGTGTTCCGTATTAATAGTTCTTGTGTTTTTGTAAATCGTTAAGTTAAATTGCTGTAAATAAATGCTTAAAACAAGAAGCGGCGTATAAGTTTAATAGCCCAGAAGATAAATCGTAACATTATCATATAAATGCAACGCAGTTTTTTAAGCTATTCACTATACTGACTGTATATTTAGCACATGAGTGACCGACAACTGACCGAAGCAAAGATAAAACGCCATTCATACTATCGGTGCAAGTTGCAACAAGTCCGCTCTCGCTCCATTAAAATATTCTTGTTGACGGAGCTGTCTTTGAGTGTGATTGGACCTGAGCTTGAGCGTTACCTATAGTGTGAATGTGCCCATTGCTAACAATGTATAAAAATTTGAGCGGAGCGAGAGTGGATTGTGAGCAGCCCGATAGTGTGAATCGACCCTTAGATGTATGCAAAATGTTGCTAGTGGCGCCCTCTGCAATGTCATCAAATATGGTTTTCTTATTTCAAAAAACACATTAATACTAAATTTCGTGCGGATTCTGCTATTAAGATAAATATTTTAAAAAAAGTGAAAAATAATAGATGTGACGGCCTGTATTTCGAAAAGTATCAACTTTTGCACTAAGGCAAGTTGGACTAGATCAGGGGTGGGGAAACAATGGCACGCGGCAAATAAATTTGGGCACGGCCTTAATTAAGGAATTTATTTATTTATTTATTTTATTTATTTTATTTTATTTATTTTATTTTATTATCAACGAGATACCCCCACTAACTATTGCAAATACATTATTAGATTATTAATACATATGAAAAATGTAATAATAAATAAATGATTTCCATCACTGACACTTTGTGTAAACTTAAATTCAAAAACATACACTATTATTATAAAGCATAACTTACAATAAACACTGGTTTCCATCTCCGACTTCATCAATTCATGTAGGTACCTCATCGAAATAATTTATTTTTTCGTCTACACTTGAGGTTATAGTAACAAAGTTCATTGTGAACAAGGCTACCGGTGCCGGAACGGCAACAGACTGCGCGACAGAGATAGGTAGATTTTGCGCGAATTTCTGACCAAACAGATGGGAGTGAGCTACGGTGTGAGCCAGCACGGGCGACGCGGAGTGACGGCGAGTGGGGCGCTGTTACGCTTAGTTTGTAGTTCGCATGTAGTACTTCAAATAACTAGTTGGATTTTACTTTAACCATTTATTTTGGAAGTTTTCCCCTGGATCGTCAAGCAGCCCTATTTACATTTATTTTTAAATATTGCATACATTTTCCCCTGCGTAGCTAGGTAACCTTATTTTCATCTTGTGATAACATTTTTCAGCAAATTACAGCTATGTTGCTATCAATTTAGACCACTCTGCATTCCAATAGTTTTTCCAATTTTTGAGAGATTTTGATAACCTGAGTTGAATTGCGTGTGGTAGTATTTCTCGACCTTTTCCATCCCAGCCTTCGCTTGAATAAGTTGGTTGCCCCTCGACTTTGTGCTTCACCAGCTTAATTATAGCTTGGTTCATTTGTGAGGGAAAATTTGGAAGCAACGAAAGCCCACTGAACGTTAGGATAATTGTTTATGGTTGCAATCCTCACGTTCACTACGCTCTTGCGGAATTTTGGGGCCCACTTTCGTTGTTTGCACGGCACTCCAGGCTGTCCGCCACCTCCAGGTTAGTCTTCTTCAGCTCCCGCCTTTTAGCTCGGTTATGTACCTAGGAATATGTATTTTTAGCCTATTTCTACCTGGCATTATTTGACGGCAGGTCATGGCCTCCTTAACCATTTCTTTAGAAAAAATGGCACGTAAATCAATAAAGGTTCGCCACCCCTGGACTAGATCATCATAATTTAACCTCGGGAATTTGTGCTAGCGTTTTGTACAGACCTTTCAAGATACCCTGTATAGTGATAATGCAATAGGTGTACACAAATTATCGTGCATCTTTTATTTTCAATATTTTCAGATCTCTTTAAAAAATTTACAATTACTGTAAAATATAATTTTTTAAATTAACTACACACAATAGACTTGATTTAGCTCACATTTAGAATTGTTTAACTATAGAAAAATCTACATTAAGCTAGAGTAGAAAAGTTTTTCTAAAATTTTCAAGCATTTACTGTGATGATATATTTACATTAGGTATTATTTACCTGTTATTTTGCTCACATAATTGATGTTTAAACGATACAATTTCACCTGTATGTCCATACAAAACTCCTAGAGTAAAATAGTACTTTTTAATATTACATTAAATCTACTAATTGTAAAATTAACATTTTGTCATTTCTTTGAGACTGATGCAAACAAAGCTACTAATATTTATTCTACAATGCTAAAAACTTAAAATATAATACACTCTCAATTTAAAAATACGGTATGGATAATAACATATTCTTTTTAGAATTTATAACTAAGAGCTGTTTTATCTAGTTTCAGGTTTGGGCTTTGGAGGTTTAAAGGTTTTAAGTTTTTTAGGTGCTTTTCCTTTTGATTTCGACGATCCTCCAGCTTGAAAGGTTAACCAACTATCTACTCGATTTTGGCGAGATTCCTAATATGAAATAAAAACATATTAGTATACTTAATTATATACAAGGTGATTCACCCAATGTTCTTACCAGAGGCTCATATGATATTTGAAGTTATGTTTCAACTGTTACACATCACAATATATAAGTAATACAATGACCGTTTACATAGATAAATTTAACAATTTCTTAAAAATGCTTAGAAGATCCAAATTGAAGATATCAAGCAATGTATACGAAAATTTATTATAATCAAGTTAAATATCATAGTATCCTGTGTTAAGCAATTTAAGTTGCCTATTTTTAAAGTGGCAGGCTCGTACATTGCTGTGAAATCACCCTGTATTACAATAATTAAATTTATTTACCTCAAAATTCTTTTGCCATTCCTTTTGAGCTTTCGTATTTTCCTCTTCTTCAATTTCTGCTTCACGTTTACGTTTTCGTTCCTCCTGATCTTTCGCAGCTAGTTCACGTCGTTTTCTTTCCATATCTGCAAAAAGTTTCATGGTGAGAACATAAACAGAATGTTTATATTTCTCTGGATCATCTTCGGGCACTCCCTCCTTGCCTTCTTTTCTAGCCTTCTTTCGTTTTTCTGCGAGCTATAAATAAAACTTACAGTGTAAATGGTTTAAACTAATACAACTATGCAACAAAGTCATGAAAAGTTCCCCCACTTTAGAAGATTGAAAATATTGAACAGCACTACTAAAATTGACGAAATCTGGAGAATTAACTCTTTAAAATGCAATTTCACTATTAAAAATTTCAGTATTACGATTTTGAATTCATTAAATCAGTAATTGTAGATAACTGTAACTAGCTAGTACCTTTTAAGATGATATATGAAGAGGGTAAAGAATGTTTGAATAAAACATTCATAATGGATAGTAGTATCGAGAGATCCAAAAAAAACTGTTCCTCAGCGGGCTGTGGAAATTCAACGTATGAATAATATGTTGGTGACACTGTACGTCAATGTCAAATTCGAGGTTAGCAGGTTAGGATTTGCGTCATTTTGTGTCAAAACTGACGGAAAACCTAACCTGATAACCTCGAATTTGACATTGACGTACAGTGTCACCAACATATTATTCATGCGTTGAATTTCCACAGCCCGCTGAGGAACAGTTTTTTTTGGATCTCTCGATATAAAAGATAATTAATTGCTTTAATATAATTAGATATACTGCAATTCGTTATGTCATATTTTAACAATGCAACTTCTAAAGCATTGCAAGTTTATTTTATTATCCATGACTAACCCTTATGTATTTTTTATTTAAAAACCCTACAATATGAATCTTATGTAAAAATAAAAACAAATTAATGATAATGTTATACTTGTAATTTTCTCATTATAGTAGTTATACATAATGTCTCACTTTATCTCCTTACACATGGTTTTTGCATTTTAGAAGTTATAATGAATAGCCAAAATTACATAATTATATGTTCACTACATAATGTAAGTATCATGAAATTTAGTAAACATTTAAGCGATTCATGTTCCATATATGGATCTTTAAAGAGAGTACTCTACAGTCAACTCCGTACCTCTATTAATAGATCCTAACCAATAACGGCAAATAAAAGATCATAATTCAACCTATTTTCCAGAGTATTCAAAATAGGCTCCGCTTCCATTCACTGGAATTCTGGAAATCTGTCACGCCGAGGACACTATGCCGTGGTAGTGAAAAAAATTATCAAAGACTGCAACTAACCTAAACAGGCTAGAACGAGACACAGTACTTTGCCAAATTACAATCTAGCGAAACGGAATCTGGCAAATAGCTTTCCGGTGAAATAATTATCAACTGAAACGAATTCTGGTGAGTCAAAATCCGGCGAATGGGAAGGCCACGTTCAAAATAATAACCTCTGAAAGAGTTTAGGGATTTAGTTTAGTTTCCTACAGCAAGTGGGGAATAAACAAGAATCACTGGATGTGATGAAAATGCACCTCATACAATATAGGACAGTACTAACCTCAACAACAGGAGTAAGTACCAATTTGATTTTATCGCTAGTAATAACCTAGTAATAATCAACAAGAGTACCACGCCTACTTCTACAAATGTTGCAATGTTGAAAAAACCATTGACTATAGAAAAACTTCCCTTTGTATATTTGTAGACATGAAACTTTCGATAACACAACATAAGAATCTATGCAAAATGCAGCAATGAAACATGGCATTGAAGCACACACAGCAGGACAAATCAAAGCATAATAAGAGGCCATGATAGCGAACATATTGATTGTGTTGCTGAATTTCCCGTGACCACACGGCTTTAAAACAATATAGTACTGCGTGATCATAAAAAAAAATTGATCAAAATTGGGCGATTTATCGGGTTATTCCTGCTTTGGGCAAAGCTTGTGTTAAATTAGATTAAAAATGTGTATTTTTCAATTGCAAACTAAAAACTGACAACAATGCGCTAGACATTGACGCTATGTATAACCTCAAACTTAGAAAAACATAACCTCACTAAAAGGGCAGCTTTACTGCCAACTTAAATGTCAAATTTCCATGGCCTCATATAATAATTTATAAATGAGCTGAACCTTAACGATCGGAGATAGTTATAAACCTTAACGGCCGGCGACTGTTATAAATGATGTCATTTTTTTACATCACGTACTCCTTAATGAATGCCAGCAGCTGTTAGGTATAACTTTGCATGTGTTTATTTAGTTCAGTTAAAATACAATAGCGGTATAGTATTACGAAAAAGGTTATTTTCAACAGCACGCACAGTATTATATAAACATCAGTAAATTTTGATCGCAGGCAACACTGAACGATTAGTTTTCCTAAATGAATATTTTAAAGATAAAAACATGATACTACGTAATTAATAGTAATTTATTATACAAGACGATAAAGTTAAATTTTATCCACGAGTGGTCGAGACGTTAATGATTCAAGAGTGGATAGAAATAACTTTATAGTCGTGTATAATACAACATTTTTTTCTATAGCAAGAACTTTAACAATTTAAAAAAAATAAGGACAGTCAATCACATTTCAAAATGTCAGTAGCTAGATTGGGTTGCTACGATAATACGAAGCTGTCATATTAAATTTAAACAAAAGTTAGAAAATCTACCCTTGCTGTTAAAGTACAACTGGACCTTTTGTTTTGAGTTGATAAAAGCACACTTTAACATGTGCTATAGAAAAAAATTATTTTTTCAATTTATCTTCATTTTGAATTGAAAGTTCATTTACAAGTTGTTCAAACTTTGTTTATTACTACTACATTGATATTATAACGGGTGTTCATTAGAATTTGTGGTCTAGTCGGCTTTGGAACTGATGAAGTCATGTCGTGCATTAAATCATATGGCTGATAACTGACACTGGTGGCACTGTAAGTCTATGTCAAATTCGATGTTAGCAGGTTAGGTTTTGCGTCAGTTTTGACACAGACTAATGCAAAACCTACCCTCCTAATATCGAATTTGACATAGACTTACAGTGTCACCAGTGATAGTTATCAGCCATATGATTTAATGCACGACATGATTTAATCAATTCCAAAGCCGACTAGACTACAAATTCTAATGAATACCCTTTACTATAGTACAAATAGATCAATAAAAAAAATCCAATTAGGGCAGGCTGTGATATGTGTTATACGTTTGGCAGTACCGAAGTGTATTGTCAGTCTATATCAAATTCGAGATTAGAAGGTTAGGTTTTGTTTGTTGTTTGACACAGACTGACGTAAAACTTAACCTGCAAATCTCGAATTTGACATACACTGACAATACACTTCAGTACTGCCAAACGTATAACACATATCACAGCCTGCCCTAATTGGTTTTTTTATTGATCTGTCGACACCTTTAACCAGTGGCGGCACTACGGGAGGGCCTGGGCCTCCCCAGGCCCCCCCAAGATTTAGCTGTGCCCCCCTGAGTGCCCCCCCGAAGACACCATTTGATTAATATCTTATGTCTAAACACATTCAAAGAGATATTTTGAATATGTTGCTATAATAGAATTAATGAACTTAAACTAAATACTTATTTCGAAGAACTTTTAATGGGGAATGTTTATTTGCCGCAGTAAAATACATATACAAAAATCAACTTTATTTTGTGGTTTGATTATTAATGGGTCTTTTAAGCGCATGATCAGGAAAGCTGCTTAGATGCAGAATATCAATTTACGCTCTTGTTTGGGTTAACAAACATCCTTATGGTTGGTCGGCACAATTTGATACAGTAATAATCCTGTTATGTTTACAAGTCCTTTAACAATCAATATCGAATACAAAAGAGAATGCAATTTAGCTAAATTTTAAAATATAAACATTTGGCTTCTGATGTTTGCTTCTGACCACATTTGCTTGGTGGTCTCGTTGAAGTGTGGTAGTGTGCATTTTAATTGTATTGCGGTCTGTTAAAAACTGAAGCGTGCTAAGACACTAAGGGATTACTTTGATGCTACTCCCACTGCAGCAAAAGTAATCAAAGAGCCCAACATTGTTGAAAACGACGAAAATAATAGTGATGTGGAGATGATGGAGTTCCCTGATGATACTGAAGAAAGTGTTTGTAACGATGATGATAATGACAATAACGCAAGCGATAACAATATGTCTGATGGAGGTCATGACAGTGACTGCAACGAAGGCAACATTTTAGTAGAAGTTGAAGTACCAACAAGATTATTAAAAGAAATAAAAGGTTGCAGCTCATCTTTTAGTGTTTCCGGCCCTAGTGACATTTCACGGTGTGTAAATAACGGATCAACACAAATTGTTAAAGATAGATACCCGGAAAGCATAATAGGTGTGGATTGTGGATTGTACGTTCTGCAGCACTTAGGCCACTTTTCCGGGCCCATTGTGCATACTAGAACTACTACTACCTTAAACTATCCTTAACCTAACCTATGCTAAGGGGCTTCCTGGAGCTGACAACTGCCGAGGTCCGGATTCGAACCATCGGCCACAGACTCCTGAAAAACCCCTGTGACCTCGACTGCAAGCGATCGCCGCACTCGGCTATCGAGGCCCCAGCATAATAGGTGATAGACAACGATCTTTTCGAGCACACAGGTTTAATACTTTTTCATGGCTCGAATACAGTGTCATTCAAAATAAAGATTTTTATACTACTTTTACCCATGTTGGATTTTTCGGCTGGAAACAAGCAACAGAGAAGAAGAAAGGTTTCAAAACATGCCATATTCAATGTATGGAGTTCAGAAAATTGCTAAATGAGTCCAGCTCTGTAGCTGCAAAAGTAAATCAAGTTTACCAAAAACAAATTATGGAAAACCGCCATTACATTAAAACCCTTGCTGAGTGTCTGCTTTTTACTGCTACCCAAGACATGGCACAAAGAGGTCACAATGAAAGTAATGTGAGCTTAAATCAAGGATATGTTAGGGAACTTATGCTAATTATGACTAAACACGACCCTATCATACAAATGCGATTGGAGGAGGGACCTTGGAGGAGGAACCTAAAAATGCAAAATACTTGCATCATGACACTCAAAATCTTCTTCTTGACATAATATCTGCTTTAGTCAAGAATAAGATCTCTGAGGACAAAAAACAAGCAAAATATTTTGCTATTCTTAGAGACGAGACTAAAGACTTAAGTAAAGAAGAACAAATTTCGTTAGTGGTGCGTTACTATTTAGATGGAAGTATCCACGAGCGGTTTCTGGGTTTTAATGCTGCCAGTGGTTTATTAGATGCCGAAAATTATGCAAGTAATATCAAAAGAGTGTTAGCTTGTGCTAAAATTGATTTAAATAATTGTGTTGCTCAGTCATATGATGGCGCAGCTGTAATGAACGGACATTTATCTGGTGTACAGGCTCGAATACAAAAAGAAGTTCCTTCGGCAGTATATATTCATTGCTTCAACCACGTATTAAATTTGGCTGTTGTGGACTGCTGCAAAGGATTTTCTGAAGCTTTTTCCATTTTCTCCGTTTTAGAAAAACTGTATGTTTTTGTTAGTTGTTCTGCAGTACACCCAAAATTTATTAACCTGCAAAAACAAATATATCCCAAACAAAAACCAATGGAACTAAAACGACTGAGTGACACCCGTTGGACTGCACAATTTCTTTCATGTGATGTGGTGATCAAGACATTTGAATCAATTATAGTGTTACTGCATAGTATAGCCTACGGTGAAGGTAATTTTAAAGATAAGAGTACTCGTCAAGTAGATGCAGGGCCGTAGCCAAGGGGAGGCTAGAGGAGGCTCAGCCTCCCCTAGCTTTTTTTTGGCCTCCCCTAGCACATTAGTCACTAATTTAATCTAACTTTTTACTTTTATTTTTTCTAAAATAGATAACCTAACCTAACCTACGTAAGTAGACATGTGTTCTATCACACACCTCTCAAGTTATTTTCGATTATTATTGCGCTAATCTCTCTTGCTCTGAGCTCTATATTACAGAATATATAGCAAGAGATGCACTCATAAACTGCACATTCTTGAGTTGCATTGATTGCAATTGTTGAAGTTATTAAGCCTGGAAACCTGAGACACAAACCTAACCTCAATTTTTTGGGTGTCGGTGCTTGAGGTGGACTTTTTTCTCTCCGGATGAGGCATCAGCGAGATCCTGAGTGAATTTATCGGCCAACTTTAATTTCTGGAAGGAGTTTTATTCCCTATTCCAACTTCGGCCAAGGTATCAACAATCCTACTAGCCATGTCAGGAAACTGTGCAGCATGCAGCAAGACCTGCCACGGGGGTAAATTCTTCAGCTGTGATAGCTGTAAAAAGCGTCTTCACCCAGAATGCGCCGAACTCACGGCCTCGGAGGTCAAGGTCATGGAATTACGTGGAAAAAGAGAGCTCTTGCTATTTTGTATAGAATGTAAATCTAGCCTTAAAATTCTGCCAGCTGTTGTTGCTCAATTCAACAGTCTGTCTATTCTGGTAACAAGTCTCTCTGAAAAAGTCGATAACCTGGAGAAGCAGAAAACTAAACTTGAAAACTCTATTATAGACGAAGTAGAGGAGAGAACCCGTCGTAAAACGAATGTAATTGTTTATAACGTGGAGGAGCAACGCTCCAGCTCTGTAACATCGCGATTTGAATCTGATAAAAAAGCAATTCTGGATATTTTGAGTAACATGATTGATATTGCTGATAATGATATTAAGAGTTGCTACAGGTTAGGAAAGTTCGAAAATGATAACAAGCGCCCGTTAAAAGTCATTCTGAAAAACCGCGAAACTGCTCTTTCTATATTAAAAAACAAATCAAAATGTCATTCTCCGGTTAAAATTGCGAGCGACTTGACAGTAATGCAACGGAATCAGCTAAACGTTCTCAGATCCGAACTAGAATCCGTAAATAAGGACACTGTCACCAAAACTATCAAATATATTCGCGGTAAGCCAACTATTGTTGACATTAACCAAAGCGGCAACTCGCAGTCAAAAAACGGCGTATCCAAAAAAACTCAAATCTAGCAAGTAACACTGAGGTCAAAATATATTATCAAAATGTCAGAGGTCTTAGATCGAAAATCAAAGAAGTTGAAAAATATTGTTATATATTAGATGCTTATGATATTGTTGTCTTAACTGAAACTTGGCTATGCCCTGCAATTAATAGTACTGAATTCAAACTAGACAATTTTGTAATTTATAGAAATGATAGAAACCTGAATAACAGTTCATGCTCTAGAGGGGGGGTGTCCTAATAGGTATAAAGAAGAATTTTAAAAGCGTTATTTTAGAGTATCCACAAAATGTTGAACATTTGTTTATCCGAATCGTTGACTCGTCTTTAAATTGTATTATAAGCTCTGTTTACTTTCCGCCCTTAACAGCCGATATTATTTTTCAAGCATACTGTAATACTCTGGAATCATTGGATTTGGTATACCCTAAAATTAATTGGTTGTTGCTGGGGGACTACAATTTGCCTAATGTCTCGTGGTGTACAATAGACCATGCGTGCGTTCCGATTTTTAAAGATTCAGCCACTCTGAGGGAGAGATCATGCGCTAAACTTTTATCTGATTCTCTTTCTTATCTGAACATAGTTCAACATAACTACGTCACCAATAAAAGTAATGTAGTTTTAGACTTGGTATTTTCCAACTCAAATATGTATGCGGTATCTCTTGCCCCTGAATCGATTGTAGAAATCGATGCTTATCATCCTCCTCTATGTATGATATACAAATACTTAGCAGACACTGTCGAGGATCAGTCTGTGGATTGGTATTATGATTTCGAATCTGCTAACTATTCTGGCATCTCGGACTTTTTGTGTAATTTCTATTCTGAGTTTTTCATTGATTCTTCGTTATCGTGCTGCGAGTTAACTACTATTTTTTATGGTAATCTTTATACATGTATAGATCAATTTGTTCAAAAAAAGCGCAAATGGAGTTCAACATTTCCAGCGTGGTATAGTAAGGAGCTTAAGACTTCAATTGCTCGAAAGAAGGAAGCACACATGGCATACAAAAAGTATTGCTCTCCGCTTTACTATACCTTATTTTCTAATTTGAGGCGTAGATGCAAACTACTAGCGAAAATGGATTTTGAAAAACACAATGATAACATACAAAATTTCATCACGCAAAATCCCAAAAACTTTTGGAGATATGTCAACTCAAAAAAGAATACTAATACTCTTCCGAATATAATGACTTTTCAACAAGTCATGTATAATGATTCCATTTCTATCTCCAACGCGTTCGCTGAATATTTTTCAAGTTTTTACAGGCCTTCAAATGGTCTAGTGGATGTATCCCTAGATGATCAGACTCCATACAATATTAACTCGATTGTTCTTTCACTATCGGACGTATTTGCGGGGATAAATGGACTTGATGTTGGCAGGAGCGCAGGGCCGGATGGTATTCCTCCTATTCTACTCAAAAACTCAAATTTTATCTTTGCTCAGATATTGAAAATTTTATTCGATAAATCGCTGTCTGAAGGTTCGTTTCCTACTGAATGGAAGGCATCATACATTACCCCTATCCATAAGTCCGGGGATAGAAACGATATTACCAATTATAGACCTATTTCGATATTGAGCGTAATTCCAAAGTTATTTGAATCCTTGTTAATAGATAAATTAAAAGGAGTTATTTGTCCTCATCTTACGGATAGGCAATTCGGATTTATGAATAAAAGAAGTATAGATGCGAACTTGGTGTATTACACTCAATATATACTTGACTCTTTAGAAAATAAACATCAAGTAGACAGCATCTATACTGATTTTAGCAAAGCATTCGATTCGGTGAATCACTCCTTACTGTTAGCTAAACTACATACTTTTGGAATATCGGGCTCTTTATTAGAGTGGTTCCGTAATTATTTAACTAACAGAGTGCAATATGTTAGGGTTTTCAATACATGTTCAAGGGAAATTACGGTTTATTCAGGAGTTCCACAGGGATCACACCTGGGTCCCTTGCTATTTAACATGTTCATTAATGCTCTGCATTTAGTTCTGAAAGACGTAGAAGTGTTGCTATTTGCTGACGACTGTAAGATCTTCAAACGTATAGAGGCAGACGAGGACACTGTAGTTTTGCAGAGGGCATTAGATCGGTTCGCAACCTGGTGTGAGAGAAATGATCTAAACTTAAATCCAGAGAAATGTAAGTGTATATCTTTCTCCCGTGCCAGAGCTCCCTTGTCTAAGGACTATAAAATAAACTCGGTGTCCTTAGCTCGAGTATTTACTATCCGCGATCTTGGGGTAATCTTCGATTCTAAACTGTCTTTCTCGCAACAAATAGATTTCACAGTTAATAAAGCAAATCAACTTTTGGGGTTTATTAGGAGAGTTTGCTTTGAACTTAGGTCGGTTTCTACTATTAAGACTTTGTATGTTATGATTGTGCGACCCTTATTAATGTTCGGCTCAATAGTGTGGTCTCCAAACTTTAAAGTGTACATTGATCGGCTGGAGACGGTCCAACATAAATTTTTTAGAATTGCAGCGACGAGACTGGGATTGCAGGACCCATTTTGCGATCACAACTATCATGAAATATCTATAACGGTACAAATTCCCTCACTCGAGTCCCTGAGGAAATATTTTGATCTGCTTTTTCTTTACAAATTAGTAAACGGACAACTGGACTGCCCCCTTCTTTTGAGTCAATTGATGTTCAAGGTGCCTTCACGGCCCTCGAGATCAGTCACCACCTTTGCCTTGTCAACTTATACGTCGTGCTACACCTTAAACAATCCTCTAACCCGTATATGCGCCATGTGTAATGATCTCTCATGTGATATTTTAGATCCTAGTTTGAGTCACTTTTGTAAGGTAGCAAGGAGTACTATTTTTGTTTTTGAGTGAACGAGCCATGTCGTCACTATCGTCGGAATTAATGATATGTTATTTTTCATTTTTTTCTGTAAAAGGACTTCGAGTCCGTCCATACTTGTAATAAAATAAAATAAAATAAAATTAATAAACGCGCGAGTATGTAGTCTGACGTCACATCTCCACTCCAACGACTGAGAGAATATTTTATACTCCAACTTTCAATGGTTTTCATGAAAAAAATATTGGAAATTTTAAAACCAGTTGATAAGGTGTTGCAAGCTCGAGCAACAAGTATAAAACATTCATTGGTACTAATAAACAGTGTTACACAAACTATAAAAGACCTAAGAAACGAAAAATCCTTTAATGGCATAGTCTAAGAAGTCGACAAAACATATTTTAGTCTAGTTGAAGAAAATCAACCGCCACCACGCTGGAAATACGCTGTTAAAGGAAATTCTCGTTACCGAAAGTATTGGTGAAAGGTCGATCAAAATTCTGATCTGCACATGAAAACTAGTTTTTATTAAACAATAGATCTCATTTTAAACGAGATTAATAAAATATTCCCTACTAACGAGGATTTGTTAACAGCTATTTCTTGTGTAGAAGATAAAAATCTGGATCTTCAAAATGTGCAATCTTTAGAAACTTGCCACAAAAGAAAAGAGCCAACCTGCGTCAAATCAGCTAGAGTAGTTAAACTGGTAGCTGCTATAACGCAGATTGGTTTGTAAAATATATTAAATTTACAGTATTATGCAGCAAAACTTTGAGAAAGGTTTCCACACGCATTACTCGAAAGAACCCCTTTTGTGGGTTTTTAATCAATTAAAATCGTCAATTAAATCGAGAGACCTGCACATCGCTATCAATAAAAAAAATTTGAGGTCACCAATAGCATGAAATGTGGGTGCACCTTTTACAACAAAGCAGAGATTACACTAAAATAATTCTGGAGTTATAAATACAAAAGATATTTAAACCCGGATATTGGCCGAGATATCATCATTACAATAAATTTAATATCCTGAATACAAGGCATGTATTCTATTTTAATGGCATGTAACCCGTCATATACTGGCGTCGTAATTAAATTATATTCACCACACTAACCCCCCCGTGAGTTGCCATACGATTGTAGATTTTTTCAGAATCAGGCAGGATATTTGCACTTGGAGCTGTCGATTATTGAACTGTTGACATTCGGGACGTGGAGGAAGGCTCGAATTCACTGCCCACCGCCGAAGAAAGGCAAAATGTGGCGAGATATTGGCTTGGAAGATATTTATTGGGATAAAAACTGCCTGTCACCAATAACTGCAATAAATGAGTTAAGAGCGGCCAAGTAATATGGCAATAACAACAATAGAAGGTCCATCATACCTGATATTGTCAGCTCTCGAAACAAAATGCTCGTAACTTTAATTAAGCACAAGCTGGGTCTCTCGGAATTAGCGTGTTGCTAGCTCGAGTCGCCGAAGAAAAATGCGCCTCGCGCCGCAAGAAGAAATTAGACCGACGCTGCGCCCCAAAGATAACGAGCGCAAATTTTGATTATTCTGATATAGGTACAAAATAAGCGGAACTGGAAAAATTTAACAAATCGAAATGCAAAGTGATTACAATGCAAATCAAAATATACAGGTTAGGCCTGAAATAATTTGGTAAATTGAGGAAAGAATTAAACGGAGCGAAAAATGGTTTCAAACTTTAGGAGTAACTAACTATACCATGTGCGGAAGAAATTGCGGTCGCGAAAAACTTTTTAATGCACAGAAGAAAGAGAGTGAGAGAGTGGCACATGCAGTGTTGATGTATTTGCAGGATGTTTCTCATCAAAGAATTGCTTTCCCTGATACTTATCAGTTGACATCAACTGCACATACATTTGGTTGCAGCATTGCTTTATGTGAATCTACATTTTCTGTGTTGACCCGCATAAACAGAGAACAATGAACATCCATGCATCATCAGCGGATGACAAATTTAATTTAACTACCTTTTAAAAAAGAGCGCACTAAAAACATAGATATTGATAGACTATTAGTTCACTTTAACAGTTCGAGAATTAGAAAACTTCAACCGTATTATATATTTTATTTCGATTTTTTGAGTACGAAAACTGCTCATGAATACGAAATGTTAGATGAAAGACGTTTCAATTATGAAATTTTAGAAATTTAGTCATAAAAACTCCAATGCGATGGTTATCTGTCAATTCGATAATTCACATAAATCTGCTGTAATTTTGATACGTTTAAAAAAATGTAGTAATGGATTATGTATTTACAGTTTTTGTATCATCATAACAACCTGAATAAATATTTTCGAAAAAAGAAAAATATATGTACAAATTGTTATGTTGTTCTTTTTAAGAAATATAATTTTTTTATTGCGGCGTCTTAAACTAGGGGAATGTAACTTTTTTTTAAATTACTTTTTCATTTCATCAATATTTTTTATTTATAGATTAGTATATACAAATTCCACGAAAGGGTTAACACAGAAAATTATGCTAGCCTCCTCAATTTTTTTTTTGCCTCCCCTAAGTTGTCATACTGGCTACGGCCCTGAGTAGATGCTACTGAACTTTTAAATCAATTAAATGAACAATTTATTATGTTTCTTTTTATTTTTAAAGTATTATTAAAACAAACAAGTTCTTTGTCTGACCATTTACAGAACCCAAATTTAGATTATGCTAATGCCATAGATTTAGTTGATGCAACAATAAGTGTTTTGGAAAACTAGCGGGATGAGTATTCCATGTGGCAAAGTATTTGATCGTCTGTACAAACAATGTGCCAGAAAACTGGTATTCAAAGCGGATATATCAAAAATATGATAAACAAGTGACGAAGTAAACTGCCACAGAACCTGCGAAAATACATTACTGAAATTCCAAATTTGGAACGTAAATTCAAATTTACAGATAGTGAATAAAAAATTCACTTTTTTTACCCTGTACTAGATAATATCATCAATGAATTAAAAAAACGATTTTCAAATAATAATGTTATTTTAAGTTCTATTCATTCCCTAAATCCTGCCAGCAACAAGTTTTTAAATTCAGACGAGTTGTCGAAATTTGCACAGTGGTATTCTTTGGACGCCAGCTCCTTAAATGCAGAAATTTTACTAATAAGGAAATTATGTAAAAAATCTGAAGACAAAAACGAAAAAATTGATTCAATGCTTAAGCTTCTTAATTTAGTACATCAATACCGTGATACATTTGAAACATTGTATAACTTACTAAAAATAACAGTGACTTTACCTGTTTCAATTGCTTCTTGCGAAAGGTCTTTTTCTAGTTTGAAAAGAATCAAAACCTATCTCAGAAGTAGAATGACTAGTGAGAGGCTCTGCAACATTTCCACTTTATATATTGAAAAGGAAATTGCAAAAAACATAGATTTAGATAAAGTAGTTGATGCATTTTCCTCGAGTCATGCAAATAGGCGAATAGCTCTTGAATAGTGGTTAGTTGTTATACCTAATATTTTATTATACATACATGATAAGTAAATAAAATATATTAATAATTTGTAAATTTACAAATGGTTTTATTTCTTAATAAAATAGTTATTAAATTGATACTACATTTTTTTATCTGCCCCCCCAAACTTTAACTTGGCCCCTCTAGGCCCCCCCAAGAAAAATATTCTAGTGCCGCCACTGCCTTTAACCATTTGTTGCCTTTGTTTATAATAATTACATATTTAGTAATAAAGTTTAATTTTGTTTTAAAGTATAAGAGTTTGAATTCGATTTAGAGTTTGAGTCTGATCTGAGACAGTTTTACAAAAAATGCTGAAAGTTTCGTTTATTTTTTATAGAAATTTTATATGCAAATTCTGAATACTATAAGGTGTCCAAACAATAATAAACATTTAGTAAAACAAAAAATCTTTTAGGTTATTAACTTTCAACGTTCTATAGCCTCATTTATCGTAATTTACCGCTGGTGTCTTGCCAGCAAATTTTATTTTTGCACTTCTGTTGTAATATCTTTAGAAGTCCACTGATCTATTTATTTTTCTGTGTGTCTTTTTTCACAACTGTCTTTCTTATATCAACCAATTCCATATATTTTACACGTATTGTTAGAAGACATTTTTGTCTAAGAAATCATGTTTGAGTGTAACTCACCAAGCACTTTGAACCATTCCATTTCTTCTGCACTAAAAACAAAACACTATTTATTACAATATGTGATATGTAGTAAACTTAAATGCAAACACCATGGAATGTCATTCTTTTTCTAGACACTCAATAAATATTTCTAAAAAAGGAATTTTCATACTCAGTAATAGCGAATTTATCTAAACATCAAATGGTAACGAGGATTGCTTCAAACGACTTTTTTTCAAAATTTTTTGCCTAGATTTTGAGCAGGCCATAGTGCAGTTGGTTAAATAGTGCATCTTCTAAATTGTACGTTTGATGGTTCTCAGTCTTGCAAGGCAATTGCAACCCAGTAACTGGCAATCTGACCTAGAAAACACATCTGGAAATGAAGATGAACCCTTTTGTGGTTCCATGTTAGGTTTTTAAGTCTTCCTAAGTGTGTAGAATATCTACTGTATATCCTGGGAAAAGTTGTGGCCTACATTCCTTTGCGGAGATAAAGCACCCCAAATGCACAAGAATGAACAAGCATTTAAATATTTTTAAATTATGATAAAGAATTCTTGTATTCCCATACCCCATGAGCAAGCAGAAGTATAAAGTGAGAGACGCTGTATATTATATACAGTTTTATAGAAATCATTCAATCACAAAGTATATGGAAATTTCTTAACGTAAAATATTTTCTGTAAAATATTTTAAGTTTCAAGTATTAAATTATTATAGAAATATTGAAATTGTCTGATCGGTTTTATATTTGTAAATCAGAAATTATTAATACGTCAGTTTTATATATTTCCATCGTTTTTGCTTTTTGAGTACATTCTACTTCAAAAAATCAATTCGTTATGTTATAGTTTAAAAGAATGATACCCAACATACAAATATTAATTAACAATTAACTCCCTAGGTACACACCATAAGATCCGTTCGTCCTTTGGCTTCCTCAATTATGTCCATACATTTTTGTCTCGTGTCTTCACTTTCTAACGTTTTCCATGCCTTGTTCACAACTTCGAAGGCTTGCTGGGCTCTCTCGGAATCATCTTGGTTTTTGTCAGGATGTACAAGTATCGAAAGCCTTCGGTACTTCTTCTTAATTTCTTCTAGTGATGTATCTGGATCCACATGTAACACTGCGAATGGATTTAAATTGAAGTATGTAGAGCCAGGTCGCAATAATCGATCAATTTGCTGTTTGGGTGTTAAAACTGAATCTCTCTTTTCAATTTCTTTAACCTGAAGATAAATTTTGTTTAAACTGTAACACAACCTACATTACTGCTCTTACCTCTGTATAGAATTCATTGAATTCTACTTCCTTGGTAAGAAATGGTTTATTATGAGCCATGTTTAGTTTTAAATATATTGTCAAACTAACTTAAATTACACACTATTGAATCTAGAGCGTTTTAGATAGATATGTTACATCTTGTTGACCTACCCAGAACAGTTTTTTATACCAAAATAATGTCTAGAAATTTGACTTTTGACAAATTTCTTTCAGGTTAGGTTCCTATAACAACAATAATTTCCGCCTATTATAGGTAGGCATCTATAATACGTCGGACTAATCGAGACATGCCGATTTTCGTTTGCAGATGGCGCAAACGATCAAAAATTGCTAAGGCTACTTGATCTTGCAATAAATTCATGTACAGATTGTACCAACACCTTCCGACTTTCTGGTAAATTAAAAAGGCACACGAGGTAGACCAGCTAATTGTCAAATTGACAGTTGTGAGATTTACAGTGTCAAGACGGTAATTAAATTATTAACAACATGTGTTGTTCAGTATCATTTATCTAAATCCTCAAGTACCTATTAGGAACTTTTATTCAACTGGTAAACTATGAGTACACGCAATTACAATTCTTTCTTCTTTGACATCATTAAGTATATATCATACAATTACACTTTATTCTGTAATTATCGGCCTTTCGTACCTACGTTCTTCGAATTTATACAGAAGTGTAGCTATCTCTTTTCATTTTGTTCTAAAAAAGTGTGAATGCGTATGACAACCTGTACCCCTGTATGCCAGTGTGATAAAATGAAAAATAGCTAAGGTGACTGGACCTTGCAACTATAATCTGTAAGTTCTTGTTAGGTATAATTTGTCTTAGATTTAATTTAACTGAGCTATCAGTACTGTCTGACTTCACATTGGCAGTTAAGAGCTCATTTTTTTTTAACAATACGACAATTTGGCTATATTTCTAGAAGAGAAAAGCTAATAGTGCACGACCATGTTGAAGAAACGGAGCTCTGATGATTACTAATGTTACGATGCTTCATTACGCAGTTATTGACTATGGAGAGAGAATACAACAAGACGAGAAACTAAAGAACTATTCACTTTTTTATGCAACTAGAAGTAAAGGTCTTATAGCAGTACCTAGATAATATGTTGTTCCATTTCGAAAACCCATTGTTAAGCTGGTACACGATACTAAATTTATGCGAAAATTTAGGAGTACATTTTTTCATAAATTATTTTAAAAATGTTTGCACGTTGCAAACAGAAGAAATTTACTAGTAAATTTATGCGTAAGTTATTTAAAATCACTTTCTAAATAATCTGGGCGTAAACATAAATGTGCGCGTAAATCTGCGTAGACGGTAACTTCACACTAGTTAGAAATCTAGGGACCCTAGTTTTAAGTGAATGTTGACCACAAACAAGGTTAACATACACTGACCAGAAATTTTTAATAAAAAAAGAGTATGTACTGTTTGAGGCTTTCGCGGTTACTCGAATGATTCTCCTTAGCATAGAATTTCGGCTTAGGCCGCGTAATATTTGTATATGAACACCCAGCATTTTCTGGCTTAATGTGCCTTGCACCTTGTGAAGTCGAGCAAAAACCCGCGCGATGGCCATGCTCTTTGGTGGCTCCTGTTGTTTGAGTATCTCGAGAACGAGGATACTTAGGCAGATTTCGCCGTTTTGCTGTTTGTGCATCCATATTCACTAACGTTTCGCAAGACCTTGCAGCTTGCGTCATCAGAGTGAAAGTCGCACTAAGAACCGAAGGCAAAAACAAAAAAACAAAGGGAAGGGTTATTTCAATTCCCCCAACTGGGGGCGGGCTGCTATAGGGACCTTCCATCCCTCTTCAGCCAAGAACAGGAAACTAGGGATGGGTGAGAGAAAGGAGGGCTGGAGACTGGAAGAGAGGTCAGGAAAGGTGGAGAAATACTGCCCCGGCATTCGCCTCAGAGAAGGTACTCTGTTCACTCAGGAAAACCACCTGAAAACTTGAATCAAGGCAGGCGGCCGCAGAAATCAAACCCGCGACCTCCCGAATACTAAGTGGACGTGCTACGCACTAGAACCGAAGGTCGGTGTGGCGCTATTTATAGTCCTCAGTGCCAGGCGTGCGGAGTGGCGTAACACTGGTTGGTCATCCGAGTGCAACGTAATTCGTAGGGCGTGGCCGTATGACGCACAGTAGTTGTAATGCTTTAGATCGTGTATCACAGGGGTCCACGTTTCACTAAGCTTAAAGCCACCTTCCCTGTTGATATTATTTGGATGTTTTTCTATTTCTATGGCTTCACGTATCACTCGCAGGAAGTAATGACGTATTCTGGCAAGTACTCTGGCATGTTCAAATTCTAAAGTGTGCCCATTTGCAAATGTATGCTCAGCTACGGCTGATTTTGTGATGCGTTTGTGTTTGCAATCGCCTTTATGTTCTTGGAGTCTTAGATCAACGGAACGACCAGTCTGTCCAATGTAACTCAAGCCGTAAGAACAAGGAATGCGATATACGCCAGCGGTTTTTAAACTTGGAATCTTGTCTGTTACCGATCTGAAGCCGTTTCACAAAGTTTCCTTGCTCGTGAACACAGTTTTGATGTTGCATCGTTGCTGGACAAGTCCTATCTTATCAGTCGAGCCTTTAACATAACGTAGAAATGCTAAGACTTCCAGATGTGGAGATTCTTCTTTAGCCTTTTTTTGTCATAGTCTTGTCTAGTGCTTTTCGTATGGCGGTAGTTGTGTATCCGTTCCTTTGTAAAGAGTCAAACAGATGTAGCTTTTCTGTCTCTAGATTTTCCTCGTCTGAGATACGAACGGCTCTTGTCGCCAGAGTCTGGAGAACTGTTGCTTTTTGCATTGGATGATGGTGTGAGTCAGCATTTAGATATCTGTCCGTGTGTGTTTTCTTTCTATAGACTGCATGTCCTAAACTGACATCTGATTTACGTTTCACCAGGACGTCTAGAAACGGAATACTGCAATTTTCCTCTACTTCCATTGTGAATTGTATGTTGGGATGTACAGAATTCAGGTGTTTTAGAAACAGATTCAATGTCTGGCATCCATGTGACCAGATGACAAAGGTATCATCTACATATCTCAACCAGCAAGTCGGGTTTAGATGAGCTTGTTCGAGAGCCTTGGTTTCAAAAGCTTCCCTGTAGATATTAGTGATAACAGGTGATAGCGGTGAACCCATGGCCGCTCCTTCGACTTGTTCGTATATTTTATTGTTCCAACTGAAGTAAGTGTTTTTCAGGCAAATTTCGACAAGTTCAACTTGGTCTGTAGGCAGGAGCTCTTTGAGCATTACTAGCACCTCATCAACCGGCACTTTCGTGAAGAGTGATACTACGTCGAAACTGACTAAGAGATCATCTTTGTTTAACTTTATGTTCTTTAGTTTCTGGACAAAATCTGCTGAATCCTTGACAAAGGAGTCTGTTTTACCAGTTAGAGGCTATAGTATACTGGTAACCTCTGCCATAAAATGCTCCGATAGTATCGATCCCACTTTAAAGCACCTATTGATTCCTATAAATGCAATAACTCCTCGCATGTATGGCCTACCTAAGATACATAAGGAGGGCGTGCCGTTGAGACCAATTGTCAGCGCGATCAATTCTCCTACACATGCTTTGGCAAGACATTTAACCAGTATACTATAGCCTCTAACTGGTAAAACAGACTCCTTTGTCAAGGATTCAGCAGATTTTGTCCAGAAACTAAAGAACATAAAGTTAAACAAAGATGATCTCTTAGTCAGTTTCGACGTAGTATCACTCTTCACGAAAGTGCCGGTTGATGAGGTGCTAGTAATGCTCAAAGAGCTCCTGCCTACAGACCAAGTTGAACTTGTCGAAATTTGCCTGAAAAACACTTACTTCAGTTGGAACAATAAAATATACGAACAAGTCGAAGGAGCGGCCATGGGTTCACCGCTATCACCTGTTATCACTAATATCTACAGGGAAGCTTTTGAAACCAAGGCTCTCGAACAAGCTCATCTAAACCCGACTTGCTGGTTGAGATATGTAGATGATACCTTTGTCATCTGGTCACATGGATGCCAGACATTGAATCTGTTTCTAAAACACCTGAATTCTGTACATCCCAACATACAATTCACAATGGAAGTAGAGGAAAATTGCAGTATTCCGTTTCTAGACGTCCTGGTGAAACGTAAATCAGATGTCAGTTTAGGACATGCAGTCTATAGAAAGAAAACACACGGACAGATATCTAAATGCTGACTCACACCATCATCCAATGCAAAAAGCAACAGTTCTCCAGACTCTGGCGACAAGAGCCGTTCGTATCTTAGACGAGGAAAATCTAGAGAGAGAAAAGCTACATCTGTTTGACTCTTTACAAAGGAACGAATACACAACTACCGCCATACGAAAAGCACTAGACAAGGCTATGACAAAAAAAGGCTAAAGAAGAATCTCCACCTCTGGAAGGCTTAGCATTTCTACGTTACGTTAAAGGTTCGACTGATAAGATAGGACGTGTCCTGCAACGATGCAACATCAAAACTGTGTTCACAAGCAAGGAAACTTTGGGTAACGGCTTCAGATCGGTAACAGACAAGATTCCAAGTTTAAAAACCGCTGGCGTATATCGCATTCCTTGTTCTTGCGGCTCGAGTTACATTGGACAGACTGGTCGTTCCGTTGATCTAAGACTCCGAGAACATAAAGGCGATTGCAAACACAAACGCATCACAAAATCAGCCGTAGTTGAGCATACATTTGCAAATGGGCACACTTTAGAATTTGAGCATGCCAGAGTACTTGCCAGAATACGTCATTACTTCCTGCGAGTGATACGTGAAGCCATAGAAATAGAAAAACATCCAAATAATATCAACAGGGAAGATGGCTTTAAGCTTAGTAAAACGTGGACCCCTATGATACACGATCTAAAGCATTACAACCACTATGCGTCATACGGCCACGCCCCACGGATTACGTTGCACTCGGATGACCAACCAGCGTTACGCCACTCCGCGCGCCTGGCACAGAAGACTATAAATAGCTCCACACCGACCTTCGTTTCTTAGTGCGACTTTCACTCTAATGATGCAAGCTGCAAGGTCTTGCAAAACGTTAGTGAATATGGATGCACAAACAGCAAAACGGCTAAATCTGCCTAAGTATCGTCGTTCTCAAGATACTCAAACAACACGAGCCACCAAAGAGCATGGCCATCGCGTAGGTTTTTCTCGACTTCACAAGGTGCAAGGCACATTAAGCCAGAAAATGCTGGGTGTTCATATACAAATACTACGCGGTCTAAGCCGAAATTCTATGCTAAGGAGAATAAAAAAAGAGTATGCTTGGCAACTTTGTTGAAACCAGAACTTTAAATAACAAACAAAGAGAGTAACAAAGCGCTACCAACAGAATTTTATTCTAACGTGAACATAGTCATTCGAAAGATTACATTTCATGTGGTTTAGGTTGTAACAAAACACAGACTATATTTCTGTGGCAATACCAACTAAAATGTTTTAAATTTTGATAATCGATGAATAAAATAAATCTGAATGTCCGTTATAAACCACATAAATTAATTAAAAATTTGACAAGTTGTTACGGTCTAAATCGACTTTTACGACACCGCGCCGGCTCATACAAAAACTAAACGGCCGGCGCGGATGATATTTTACATAATCGGGACAAAGACTCACCTAGGCCGCTGCCCAATCCGCAACAAGAAAATGGCGACTAAACGTCAGTGGAGCGAGGGAGGGTTCTTCACGAGATTACCTACGGGCAACGGCCAAAGGGGCGGTAAACATTGATAAAATTGAATAGGGGGCCACCCGGTTTCATTGACATAAACGAAAATACAAGGATAGACCCAAAGTAAAACCGGAAAAATCAAATGAGACTACCTTCTAACTTATCACCTTGGCGAAACCTAAAGCTTAACGAGAGTCGAATATAGTAGCAACCTCATGAACTTCAGCACTGCAGCGACGAGCGCAACCGACCTACCTGCAACGCTTAAACACTCAGGCATCACTTTACATTAATCTTGACACAGTGACTAAGTCACCCTGTAAACAAGCATGTACAAATACAAGGGATAATCATAAGTCAAATACAGTAAACAGATTTATTATGCCAAACTCCTGGCCGAAAATTACAACGTTGCCGAAGTGGTCAGGGTATGCAACAAACTCCCATCATATAATGGACTAAACCTAAAAGAAATAAAACCCAGCTGGGGACGCCTTATCTAAAAATATTACTCAACCCTGTACGAGTAAATTAACGTATAATCGGCGTCGCCGACTGGCAGCAAAAACATAAACGGACAATTTCCAAGATATTGCCGGGCTCGTAACACAAAGGTTACAATTTAACAGTGAGTGTACAAAGCCTTGATTAGGCGGCGGATAGCAAATATGCTTAACTTGATACATTTAAGCGGACCGGCTGACGGCAAAACATGATTCATAGATCGGGCCGAGCTTGTAACACAAATATTAAATTTGTAAATGAGTGTACAGCGCCTTGATTAGGCGGCGGATTGCAAATATGCTTAATTTTATAATTTTAAACGGATCAGCTGACGGCAAAACGTGATCCAAAGATCGGGCCGAGCTTGTAACACAAATATTAAATTTATAAATGAGTGTACAACGCCTTGATTAGGCAGCGAATGGTAAATATGCTTAGTTTAATACATTTAAACGGACCGGCTGACGGCAAAACATTTACGAGTCTTGTACAAATATAGAAGCGCACTATATCTTCGATTTTGGCGGCTTGGCCTCGGTGCGAAGCGTTGATTGCAGTAGGCGCACAGCACCAATCGCTATAGCTGTCGTTCGACGTGATGTGGGTGGAAACCTGAGACGTCCAATGAGTCTCCTATTTACTCGGGAAGAATTGTGCAGCGCTCCCTTAGCGGCCACAAAAACCTGCGAGGTCGTTAATTAGCCCACTCTTAGATGAGATCCCGAACCGTAAACGGAACAATTAGCCAGATCGGCCTTCAACAATGATTACGAGCGGCTTATGCCATCGACCAAGACATCACACCAACACCCAAAACACACCCTGCCACTTGCACTGCTGGCCGAGAACCGACTCAACACAGTAATCGTAATGAAGCGGTATCAGCACAAACACCGGACGCCGTGCCTTCGGGCCCGGGGGCTTCCAAGAGCCAAAAACTCTCCCAGAGACGCGCTTATGAACACCGGTTCGAGACTGACTAATCGTAAACAAACGCTAAGCCGAGATTCGCGCCCAGACGCGCTGTCTGCGACATGCATATGTAGCCAGTCACAACGCAGCTAGCAACAGGCTCGACAGCTCGCTATCGGTAGAGTGCGACAGACGTTAAAATTATTTTGGAAGATGTCCTGCTTGCTCTCATTGACTGTGTTTTGAAAACGCCGTAAACCAGCGCTCTTAAATGCGACGGGACCAAAACAGCTGCACATACGACTGCATAGAGATTAGAGCGGTGCGGAGTTGCCTGCGTGTCATTTTTAGAATTTTAGATATTAATAATATGACTGAAAAGAAACCTATATACAAGATAAATCGTAAACTTTGTACTAAAACTACTCCAATAGGTGGCTTATCGGTAAAGCATAAAAATGGCCTGACAAAGTAAACACAAAATTATGATTCTCCTGTTTACTTTTGATATTACTTTCTTTTTTTACTCATGGTATAGTCGTTGTAATCCGTTCGCGTTCGTGTTTATGTAGGTACACTCCGCATTCTGAGGCTGGTTGGACTGCAGAGTGTACATATTTCGCTTAACAAGTTGCGCGAGTGCAACGTTTTCTGTCAAATAGCGCCCCGCGGGGAAAATTTATAAAAATGTTTGCAACAAAATCTAAAAAGAGTATTAAGAATATTTAAATGAATTAAAAAGAGTATATTGATATCTGTTTTACAAAAAGTAAGAGTAAAGAGGATATTATTTACAAAAGAGTATAATACTCTAAAAAAGAGTATGTCTGGTTACCCTAGTTAACAGGTTAACACAACATAACCGTATTGTTCTGCGACATAACATAACAAATATAAATCTTCACTGTCGCTCATGATAAAATTCAACTCAATTTACTAATTCCCGCTAATCGTAAAATTTTTAGGTTACTTTTGTGTTTATCTGTGCCAAATAGAAATTCTATCAACTTTACTGCATATAAATTATAAATATCCCTAAAATATTTGACTACTGCGCAGGTTTACAACAAAATTTACGAAAAAATATTGAATACGTTGCATACGTAAAATTTTCTGAATAAGTCAATTTAAGCAAAAAATTTACTAGTAAATTTTTTACAAAATTTATTCGTAAATTTTTTAGAAAATTTATTCGTAAATTTTCACATACAATACCGCGAGCGGTCGACGAATTGCCGAAAATTTTTGTCAGAGTGTATGAGTGTTTATTGCTTCGATATAAATTGGTCGAGTGCGACAACACGAGACCAATTTTGAAGCAATAAACACGAATAAACACTTTGACAAAAATTCATGCAATTCGTCGGCTGCAAGCGGCATTTGAAGGACTATTCAACGAACAAAATTGACATCATGCTATGCGCACTGCTATACAACTAAATGTTTTATTTAGTTTAGTTGCCGCACATCTCAGCAGATGACGCTTCTAAGAAAATTCGATTAAAGTCACTAAATCACGTTAGCTACGCTAACACAGGTAGGGAAACACCATTTGACAAGTTTAAAAAACGAGTTTGTCAGTGTCAAATTTACCATAGGCGCTACTAGTAAGGTCATAAATAATTTTTCTTATTAGTAATATATCCTTCGAATGCGATGCCACAATCCTTTCTCTAGGTTGTAAGTTATGCAGATGATCGTTTTTAACCGCAATTTAAAATGTTTTTCGTCTACTGACCCTGAAACTTGAAGATCTGAAGAAATATCAAAAGTATTTTTTTACGATTACAGGTTATTTGCCTAAATTATGCCCTGAAGAGATGATTGTGATCTCGAATTCCCTAGTTCTCCCGACGAATTTTGTCAACACGTATATATACACCCACCGGCACGAAAAATGGAGCACTTGCATTTTTTGATTAGATTTAAAATTGTATCCCTTTGTGATGTTTTATTATTACATTTATTATTATACATTTATTATACATTTAACATTATAACATGTATAATAAATGTATAATAATAAATGTAATAATAAAACATCACAAAGGGATACAATTTTAAATCCAATAAAAAAATGCAAGTGCTCCGTTTTTCGTGCCGGTGAGTGTATATATATATAGCATTATGGTTTGTATTTGCTACGTTAAAGGTTGCCTGAACAACAGCATAAAAGGGTATACGCTGTTTCAAGTTCCTGAAGGTAATTTTAACTGCAATATTTAGCAATACTCTTTAATGAATTACTTATTGCAAATTAAGGACCAAGAAATAACAGGAAACGGCAGGAGTGGTTGAAAGAAATAAATAGACCACTAGATGACATGCATCATTTACGTGTACGTGAGGTGCCGAATTATTGGAATGCAGCGAGCGGTACAAAATATTTTCTGGAGCTTTATATTTGTGATAATTATTTCTAAAAAACTAAAGAGATAAAAGTTAATAAAAAACTTCAGCAACTTATACTCTTATTTTATTGTAACAATTATTGTTAAAAATGCTTTTTATTTTAATTTATTAATTATTTAGGCTATGTTAATATGATTGAAATTGTTTATATGCTTGGTAATAAGTTATTTAATAGTCGTCAAGAAGTATATAAATAATTTCAATCATATTAGCAATACCGTAAATAAAATACTAATTTATTTTCTGGGTTTAAATTTCCCGCGTTCCCATTTAGTTGCCGCACATCTCGGCAGACGGCGCAAAACGATGACAACTTTTATTGAGAAGTTTCCATTCTATCTGATTATATTTCCTATGATTGACATTTCTTAGTAATTAATCAATTTTATCACGCCCTCTTTGAAAATAAAAATCTGTTGAAGTAAAATAAATTGTTTGTCAAATTTGACATGTCTAATATCATATTTGATTAATTTTACAGGAAGTTAAATAAATGTCACAGGAAGAGAAAAAAAATGTCATTAAAACTCCGCTAGCGGAATTGTTGCACAATTTTACGCAGATTGGTGGCAAATGACATAAATACTAAATTATGATTGGTGAATAGTTAACTTGAAGGGGGTGAGTTGAATAGTCACATAAATTTAGTATCGTGTCACCAGCTTTAGGTACATTTGTTTACTCACCAAGGTTATACATAACAAACTACATAAAAATAATTTTATTAACACCACTGATCTTATACAAGGTGCCTATTTTGCAAATTTAATCATGGAAATATCACTTTTCGTAAGAGATACAATGTCGATTAAATTAGGGAAAAGTATATAATTTAATGCTAACTAACATTCTACAAAATAGTTTGACCTACCCTACTAAATTTTATATTTTTCTGCGTGTGCTAAGTTTATTTGAAAACGATTTTAAATTCTATAAAAACTTTCTTAAAACAACTTTCTTTGCTTAAAATACGTAACGGTTTTTGAATGTCTATTGAAAGTCATCAATTCGTTTTTTTACAGACACCAAGTTAGATCACAGTAAATCAGGGGCGGACTGGCAAGGAAAAGGCCCGTGCCCATTTGTAGAAATCTGGATACTTAGCTATTAATGGGAAATGGAGAAAGTATGTAGCAAAAAACACAACTATAGTAAAAACATGTATTTGCCATCTTAATACAGAGTTAGTAAGTTAGAATATTGGCAAAAAGTACAGATGATTTTTTATTTTTTCCAAAATGTAATAAAAATCGACAGACTCAAGGACATCTTTCTCAACACTCATAATCATAAAGGCTTCTAATAAGTCTTAAGAAAGACCCGCCCGTAATCTAGATTTAATTATTTTTAATTTACTTAGCGCCCTTTCACAAGAAACTTGCGTGCAGCTAAGCGTTAGTATATATTCGTAGGTTAAAAATAAATTTGTAAATGCTGCAGACTGCATATTGTACGAGTATAGAAAAATGTAGCAACAAGCCAGGCAATTATTACATTTCTTCTGCTCCTTGCATTTTCTGGACTTCTTTTTTTCTTCAATATTTTCTTTTGGTTGTTCTACTTCCTCTGATTCTGATTCAGATTCATTTGCTAAAATATCGATTTCTTCAGCATTGTCCTCATTAAGTAAGTCAATAAGGGCATCACTTCTCGAGGTTAAATTGTTTGACAAGGTGGGAAACAATTGACTAAACTGCAGTAATTCATTTCGTAGGAGGGACACTTTTACTCTAGCTAAGGTGGCAAGTTTTGTGAGTTGCTTTTCTGTAGGGGGTCCTTCTTCCTCAAATTTTGGAAAATGTCGTGGATCGACGTATTTATTTTTGGAAAATCTTTCGTCTAGGTCTAGACTGTCTAGAGCAACTCTGATAGTATCTTTGATAACAGTGAAAACTTCAACTCGGAACACATCCATAGGGTCCGTAGGTCTTTCATCGCTGCACTGTTCACCGTCCATTTTTGCCTTCCTGGCGACGCGTGTCTTTGTTGACAGTTTCTCTTCTATGTAAATATCCATTTCTAAAGAGTCTAGTTTGGAATTCATTGATGCTATAAAGCTGTGAGCCTCAATCACAACATCTTCCATTGTCATTGTTTCAACTTTTTTTTTGCTTTGCTCCACCATGAACCAACCCGAAACCAAATCCAAATTTTGTGTTTGCAAATACTTTGATGTAGGACCGAATTCTTTAAAAATTTTCAAAAATACATGTGCTGTTAAAATAGTTTTGTACTCCAGCAATTTGTCGCGTGGAGATTCAGCCTCAGAGCTTGTTTTTGCATCAAATTTACTTTCCATTATTTTCTCTAATGCAAACAATACTACAGGATACAGACAATTATCACCTGCAAAAACCCACTTGAGGGCTTTGTCTCGAGCCCACCACCGGGTTTGTCCAATTTTTTGAAGTTTTTTTAATTTTGACATGTGAACTTGCGCTACTGTATCACACCATATATCTATCCGCTTATAAGATTCGCCGAAAAATGTCGCTAAGCGATTTAGTAATCCAAATAAATTTTTGGCTTGCAAATTATCACAACTGTCTGCTATACATAAATTTAAGATATTGGCATAGCACCATACGTAGACGCTATCTTTCACTACCTTCTGAATTTGTTTTTGCACTCCAAGAACCTCGCCTCTCATGTTAGAGGCTCCATCAAACGACTCGCCAGCAATGTTTTCGTACTTTACCCCGTGCTTCTTGAAGCAGTCTTTTAATAGTTGATTTAGACCTCGACCAGTCGAATCTTTCACTGCAATTACAGCAAACAGTCTCTCAAAAACTTTTACATCGGCGACATAACGCAATATGATAGTAGCCTGGTCTTTAACACTTATATCCTGGGTACTATCCATTTGGAGGCTAAAACGTCTATTGCCCAGTTCGCTCACAATTTTTTCTCTCATTGCCTCAATGTAAATCCTATCACCTTATTTACGGTGGTTTCGATAGGAGAGTTACCAAACTGCCTCTACACGGGATTTTCGCCCTTTTGCCTCTAGTGCTTGATGACGTCTTCTACTTTTCTGTATAGCAGCTTCCAAGTAGTTATTTAAAATTGGGTCACTTTTGGCAAGCAACTTTATTATTTCCAAAAAGTTTCCATGATTGGTATCCGTTTCGTGAATTCTAAATAAAGTTTCATTTGCACTTGTTCCTCGATAAGGCAAGGATTGTCGTCCTATTAATTTTACCACTTCAAATACTTGATGCAATACATGGATATTTTCTTCACAGCATTTTTTCTTAAGAGCATACATGTCAGTGTTAATTTTTGCCCCAATTGAAGCATCTTTGCAGGCAATGAGAAAGCTTTTTACAGCATTTGAGTGAGATGTGCTACTTTCGTGTTTATCTATAGCTGAATATATGTGTCGAAGGTTTTTGCAGCCAGTGCAAAAAGAAAAATCTTTCGATACAGAGAAGGCTATGCATGTTGAACAGTACACTGTGTCGATTTTTTTTGTATCAGGATGCATTTTTACTGTTACCCAATTTCTTTTTATTTCATTGTCGCCAATCAATCTATAGTATAATTTCTTACAATCTAATTTAGTTTTTAAGCCATCGGCCTGTGTAGGCTGAAATGGGTGCAGTTTTAAAAATTCCAGCTTTTCGGAAATTGACGCGCCATTATGTAATTTAAAGCTATCTTCTTCACTGCCTAGAGTCTCCTCTAATTCTAAAATATACACCAACTCAGAATATTTAGATTTTAAAATTTCAATAATTTCAAATACCTAAAAATGCATCAGCATTTCCATCAGAACTATGGTCAACGCGCGCTCCATCTCCATCAATAATTTCTTTATCAGTTTTTTCTGATTTTTCTACAGGTTTTACAGTTTCACTATACATACTACGTTTTACTAATATATTCAATAACTTACCGCTGGAACTATCCCTCTCTGCTGATTGAAAGTCATCATTATCGTATTCATTGTTACACGTAACCGTTGTATTTAAATTATTGTCTTTCACAACATTATCTTGATCACTTAATGCTTTCTCAGTTCCTCCACTCACAACGTTATCTGCCTGGTTTTCCTTGGATCCCAAATTTGAGGGATTTTTCCATTCATCGTTAGAACCGGAGGCTTGATCTAGCTCTCCTACGTTCTCATCCCCAAGTGTTGCTGCTTGTGGTGGACGTACCAACTTCCGCGTTGGAAACTCCAATTTCCTTTGTTTGGTGTCTTTTGCTGCAGCCTCCAAATTTTTTTGTTGGCGCTTTCTGAGCTTTTCAAAACCCGATAGATGCTTATATTGTGATTTTGATCTGCTCATTCTAGGTAACTTATCATTAAAAGTTCAACACTACAATTCATGCAATTAAGGCGATTTGCGCGTTAAATTATAGGTACACTGAACTCACTCAAGTTTAATTATTTTAGAAATATGTACATTAAAATAAGGCTCAGGCAAGGCACAACTTACACAAACACGCTCTCACAAGTCACATTAAAATAGTAAGTAGCATTTCAACTCAATTTGCCCAGGTCGTCGATTTCCTGATATTGAATACTGATATTAAATTACTAAATAATACACAGGCCCGCCGGCGGCACCTCCTGGCCAATGTTATGTCTATGTATAATCCATCCATACATCATCTAGTGGCGTTCTGCTTGCAAGTTCGACAAACACAAGCCCAAAGAAAAATGTATACCTATGGGAACCCGTCCTTATTTACTATTTACTGCTTTCATAATTGAATATTGATTTGTAATGATTACGAAGATCATGAATATTTTAATTGTATTGATTTCAAATTTTAAGTATGTAGGTACCGAGATTTTTAAACTGGAGGCCTCATAGGAAGGCCCGCAGATGCCCTCATAGGAAGGCCCGGGGGGACTTTGCCTCCCTGCCCCCCAGCCAGTCCGCCCCTGCAGTAAATAGTATTTGTTTTCCTGATTTCAGTTACCTATGGACAATAAATTCATGTAGTATGTTTTTGTTTATGGTTTACAACTTTAAGTATTTATTTACTATGATTATGCTTATTATTTTCCATCTCTTTAAAAAAAGTGTGTTCTCCTGCAGTCGTTTTCATTTAAATATATATATAACATTGGCAGTGTGAGTTCATTTGGTATGTTTGAAATTGACCTCTTTTCTTTAAATGGCGATACTATACACTTATGAGGATATTTTCATTGTAGAGCGTTAGAAATCTCTTAAACGATGTAAGCAATATTTCCCAAAACTGTTGAAATAATTTATACTTTCAATAAAACAGCACTCCGCAAAGGAGGAGTATAAGAAATACCTTCTAGATACGATTTTCTACCAAACCTATTGGGAACTATAGTAATAAACGTTGGCTGCCTTACTGCCTAGATAGATTTGTTGCTTTTATATATTGCAGGAGTTAATGTCAAGGTGAAAATTGATAAAACCCCTTCGAATAACATAGATGAATTAGAAACAGATATTGTTAGAAATTTAGAGCTGATAAATATATATATTTATGTTAACTATATCAAACCATGTATAATATATTTGAAACTATGTTTTTTAATTGAGGATAATACCTACATATTCTCTATTGTTATTACAATCTTAGTAATTAACTAAATAAGTAATATTGCAAAGAGTAAACATGGGTGCTATTAAATCACCATCTAAGCATTACAATGATCAATTATGTAATAGGAGTTTTTACAAAGATATAAGGTCTTGAGAGTTTTATTTAGCACCTGTCGTGTTGGTGTTTAAAACTGGACTGGATCGCTTCAAAGTTGACGTGTTGATGGAGAGGCTGTTCGTCCGAAGCTCTGAATTTCGTTGGCATTAGGCACTGGCCTGGTTCTAGGGTGTTTAGCGTCCGTGTGTAAGCAGTTTCTTTGTCACCTCCCCAACCATTTGCAAAATCAAAAAGTTTAATTAAATATTATCTATACAAAGACATACGAGTATATAATCATATTAATAAATTTAAAGAATATATACTGCTTAACAAATGAACTGGACCATTTGCATATATTGGGGCAATTTAAAAAAAAATATTTTCCAAAAGGACAGCCATGGAATTTTTGGTAACCTTTCAGGATTTTGTCATTATAAAAAGCATTTCCTTTCATAATTTGGTTTAAATAAAACTTAAGTCCATTAATAAAATATTACCATTTGAAAATTAAAAATTTTGCCCAAATGTTGATAGCAAATTGTATACAAAGTATGCCAAATTGTTGGCAAAAATTTTTAAACGTTTCGAGGATACTCAAAAAACTATTAATTTTCTTTTTTTTTGTATTTCCTCTTATTTTTGTGAAATATATATTTTTTTATAATTTTATTATTTTTTAATTTTATTAATACGATTTTGTTACTTCTTCAGTTGATATTTGTGGATAGTGCAATTAAATATGCTTAATATGAGTATACTATAAGACACAATTTTTAATATATTTTTTATGACGTAATGTAACAAATACAATTTTTATGGGTACTCCAGTTTTTTTGGTTGAGCAGTATATATTTCTGTAAAAATATAAAAAAAAACATTAACACTCTGGAAGAATAGTTAAAATATTTTTTAAAAGTACAAATAGTGAAAATGGCTAATAATCTGAAGCTTATGGTTTACAACAGGTATTTAGGAGTAATAAACTGTTTGTGGATAATAGCAGATCTTTAATAAAATTCAAGATTATTCAGACACATATACTATACACATCAACGCACAATTACGTACAAAAACATATATAGTTTGCGATTTATAACTCACAATAGCCGGTGTTAAGATGAAGGTTGGTGAACAAATGAAATGACCAGAACTGAACGACTGACCGGAATTGAATGACTCGGAAGGAATGACCTGGCTGGTTTTTGTCCTTGGTTGTGTTTATATTGTCATTGTTCCAGGATATTGCGTCAGCGAGAGGATTTATGACGCCCCCGCTTATCTGCCAGTATTCCATAAAAATATAACATTTTAATCTAGGTACCTACATAAAACTTTAAGGGCCGGTTGCAGAAAGCAACGTTAAGTCTGGTGTTAGCTAACGCGACGTCAAAGTGAACAAAAAAGAATTAAATCTCAAATGTTTATGGTAACTAATACATTAGTAAACAAAATTTGATGTGATTTTGTTCACTTTGATGTGACGTTAGCTAACACCAGACTTAACATTGCTTTCAGCAACCGGCCCTAATTTTTTTTAAACATAAATATAAATGTAGATAATTAGTTATAATAAGTAAATACTTCATGAAAAAAATATATAACAGGTAACAAATATTTCCAAAAAGAAAATACAAAAAAAACAATACTCCAACTTAACTAAAATTTTTAAAAATAAAACGAATATTGTAAAGTACTTTCGATTCTTATTCTTAAATTTTAAACTGAACTTTAAGTGCCTTTTTGAGGCAAACCCTGCAACTATCTCCTTGATATAAAGTTTTTTGAATTATAATTTGTTTATTTGATCTCCCATTTGGTTTTTCTGATTTATTTCTAGTTTATTTGTATTATGTGTGCCAATCTGTAATTGGAAGGCTATATTTCTGCAGAGCATCTGTAAATTGTAAATAAATAAATAAATAGATACTTAAAAGTGTTAAATTTGTGAGTATCTCTTGCTATAACAGTTTTTAATATTTTTTAGTTTGGAAAACGACTGGTCTGTAGAAGCGACTGTAACCTGTATGATTAACAATATTCGTAAAAATAATGCGATGTTTGGATATAGAGATAATGTCAAATAAATACTTCAACACTCTTAGGGAATTCATACTAGTGCCTATAAAAACCAATATATTCTAAACTTCTTCGCACAAACCTTTGGCGTTTCTATTAGCAGCAGGCAGCAGCACTTGTACCTCGACCTGCTATTTAACTAATACATCCTAGAATGAATTTTGTATCAATGTTGGAAAATGAATATATTTCGTTTAAAAACCCAAAACTTTTATTAGGCGCATTTAATTGTAGAAAGCATTTTATATTCTGAATATTGCAATACAAAGTGCAGAAAACAAAATTAATTTCGAAATGTTTTTCTGCGGGTCGAACTGGTTCGTCTTCATACATATTCTAACATAAGCTTTCGTTCCGTGGTGTAACAGCTTCTCCAAGAAGAAAAATTGATTCACACCCAATTTCTTCGGAAATTTCTTTCTATTTTTCAACATTCTATTAAAATTATATGCGGTCTGATATTCCACAAAATATGTTCTGAAGTTTCTTAAGGTGTTACCAACGTTTGATAACAACGGGTATTGATTAATAAAATGGTTTAGGGTTAGCCATGACTTGAAAACCGCATGTCTCTTCTTATTAAAAATTCCAAAATGACAAGATAGATGACACTTGAAAGTAATACAGGGACTCTAGGTGCACTAAATCTATACATGCGTTGAGTAAATCATAGCCAACACACAAAAGTTTTATTAATGAACACCCTTTATGTTGTACCAAGTAATTACAGAGAAAATATAGATATGGAATTTTATTTTAGTCAAAAGCGAATTTGCAATATTTTTAGTGTCATTGTCTTTTGAAGTATTAGAAAATATTTCGAACAGGTATAATCTCTTTTTTTGTAGAAAAGGAATGGGTGATTCTTCCCAACCCTCCCATTTGGTTTCGGAAAGAGGTTTAAGAGTTGAGAATGATAATTGACTTTTAAGTTGCCATCATTGGGTTGAATTAGAAAAAATATTTAAAATGCTTAACTCGAATAAATTTGTATAGCTGCTTCGTTACAACTAAATTTAATGTATGCACCACAAGTCGCAAAAGATGTCCTGGGGTTTATGTCTAAGACCTTTTTTTAGTCACTGTTTTTCCTTTTATATTGGCCCCATTGTCATTCCCATATCACTTCATATCATTAATATTAATACAAACAAAAATGTTGTTTACTGTTGATCGGTAGTATAGGTCACTGAAAATCCTAAAAAATGTTCCCTGATACTTTTTTATCATTTAGGTAGGCTACACAAGACGAACAACTACTGTTCTTTGTGACATACATCCGTCGTAGAATCCAATATTATTGAATAATATTAATAACGTTTTAACAAATTAAATAATATTATTTAATTTTGAATGTGCATGCCCAAATAGGTAGGCATGAGACTACTTCTTCAATAGACGTAATTTACATGTTCTGCCATAGCATCATCACATACAAAATAATTTCTATTCATTTTAAAAAGTTGCCATTGCTTTTCTGAAATAACTTTTCGTTAGACTCTTGCAATGCTAAATTCTGTCCCGCCAAAAATTGCATTACGTACACATTTTTTTTTCAATTGCGGCCGACCATCATTTTATTCTTTTTATTTAAATTTGTATTAACTTGATTAATTTAGTTTATGGTTTTACTCAGTAACATGCCGGGCTCCGTAGCTCAGTGGTTAAGCATTCTGGCTACTAATCTAAGGGTCGAGAGTTGGATCCCCGATCCCGGTGAGGTTTTAAAAAAAATTAAAAATGCGGATGAAAACCTCTACAGAATGCCATCATTCGGAAGTGATGTAAAGCTGTGGGTCCCATGTTACTACGATGTGTAGCATGTAAAAGATCCCTTGCTAGGGTTGGAACTCCTTAGTCTCGGAAAAATTCTAAGTAAGACTGAGGTACCTGGTATTCTGCATGCCTAGACATTATCCACGGAGTTGGCAAAAAGGGCCTATGAATGCCTACTTGTTTGACATGGGTCTCCCCACAAATACTACTACTACTACTACTCAGTAACATGAATTTTTTCAAGTTTAATGATGATTTTGTATAAAAAATTTGCGTTTTGCTTTTATCATGCTTTTCAATCGGTATAACCGTTCACATCGTTAAAGGAATTTTTACTATTATGAAATAATTTACGATTAAAACGAAGTAGCTAAATAATTATTTAAAGGTGAATAAATTAGCCATATGCGATTTCATTATTTGGTAGTATCTTTTTATTATACAAAAGAGAAAACATTTTACTGTTTTCATCTAACAGAAAATAAATGTTTTTAATTTGATACTTCCATTAACTTCATTTTAAATTTATGTCATAATACTTGCGGCCATAGCCTAATATCTTTAAAAAAATCGGACTGTGTTTTTATTTCTTTATTAGTCAATGCCTTTAGTTAGAGTTTCTTCTTAAGTATCTGCAACTTTTTTCATTTACAGTTTCCTTCGCAGAAGAATCTTTATCCTCGGCAATGATGCAAGTTTCTTCCACTTTCACAGCTGGTTGATTTTTTCATAGATTCACGTGTTAACACATCAATCCTATCCTATAAAAAGAAAGTTTTGTGGAGTGTTAACGAAAATAGAAAAGAAAAATTTAAATGTTGACGCTTGTATTTGACAGTGCAGCGCCAAATTTAGATCTCATACATCCAAACTGACAAGATTAGTTGCTTATAAAGTAATCGCTTACAGCGCAGGTCTAATTGGGAACGATGCTCAAACAAGCAATTAAGTTAACGAGTTTTGAACTCGACTTATACAAAATCAAATGAGTGAGAATACGGTTTATGGGCTTTGTATACGTTAGACAGAAACAATTGATAACTGAAACAAAGATAAATACATCTACATTCTTTTGCTTGCGAAAGAGATGGCACCAAAAATATATGTCTTGGTTATGTTGGCACATTAGATTAATCTTGTGTTTGTATCTATATTCTTCAAAATCACTGCATAAACTCTACCAGATACTTTTCCATACAATAATACGTCAGAAAATGGATTTCATTACACGACAATCTCCTGCGCGACTTCATAGTGCCAAACAAGAGAATGGCTGACTTTCTTAAAAATGTTATACAGATATTATTTCTGACTGTATGGAATGTGGTTAGAATAGAGATTCGAGATGGTCAGCAAACAGTTCAATTTTCTCTTCGTCGGCGTCGTGAGGAAACTATCGCGCGTTACCCTTAAGAGGTAGAATTTGCTGGATTTGCCGTTCCAGTTTCAAAATGGGATAAAAAGAGATCAATTTTGGGAACATGCTATAATAGGTCGGACATAGAGGACATAGATCAAGTTTAAAAGTAGGAGAAGAAGGAGTTATAGGTACTGTGTTTTAGAGTTAATTAATTTTGATTTTGCATTCTCTTTCCCTCTAACTTTTTTTGTGAGTGATATAAAAGCAGTTGGTCGCTGTTTTATGTATTCTCTTTTTCTAGGCTAGAGAATACTGGGTAAAGGCCTCGCAGATAATAAGGACTTACAATTTAATGCGGACTCCAAATCACGGAAAGTTATGAAACTTTTACTTCAGAGGAGATTCCCTAGGACAAAGTACAACTCGCCGGTTTCCCACTGTCTGGCGAGGAGGAGCGGCTTTAGCCGAAAATTGAAAGAAGCCTCAGACGCTTTCTATCGCGTACACTCTCTTTTCACGTAGAATGAAGTAATTAATGATTGATAAATTATTCTATTCGGTTTACTTAAAATAAATATTAATTCATAACTATAATCCACAAACTAAAATAAACCTAAACAGATTGTAGTTGTCATTACTGAAATCATAAAAATGAAATTTATCTAATTATCTAAACGTATAAAATGGTATCTATAAGAAAAAGCGAACGATGACTTTCGATACTTCCAAACATCCTAATATGGAATTAAGCAAAGAAAGTTGTCATAAGAAAGTTTTCTCAAAATTTCATTTTTTCAATAAACCCTAGAATAGTTTCAGTATTCTTCAGACACCAGTCAAGTGGGCTAAGTCATATTAATTTGGAGAATAGTAACCACATATATTTGTATACATTCTAAAGCATACTGAATCGTTAATCTCTTTTACATAAATAGAGACATAAATTAAATTACAAATACGTGTATATTTATTTCTATTTAATGTCTGTTCATTCTTTAAGATTGTTCCGTATAGTATACTTAGCGTGCTTGTTACTGTTACCGATATTCCTATGTAAGTAGTTATCCTGGTCATTACGGTTTCCTTTTTTATACAGATTGTCTGCAGGTACTAGGTACACACGGTAACTAGATACACAGACGGTTAGTTTGTCTGGCAGCACTAGATACAGAAACTATCTAGCAGAGCTGGGCAGTAATTAATTACTTTTTAATTAAATTACTAATTAAATTCCTTTTTGTGTATTTGCCTTGAAATTGAATTACTTTTCAAAATGCGGTAATTGTAATTAGGAATTGCCATCTTTGTTAGAAAGTACTTGAAAATTACTTTTTGAAAGTAATTAATTACTACATTCAATTACTCAATTACTTTTGTGTAATTAAATTACTCTAAAGTATTTAAATTACTTTACAAGTATTTGAATTACCTGTGGTAATTGAAATTACTCGAGGTAATTGAATTACTTTGTGGTATTTCAATTACTGAATTACTGACCTCGATTGGGTGCCAAATCTGCAGAACGCAAAAATATAAAAGAAGTTACATATTAAGCAAACCGCAATAGAAGCCTAATTTATCTGGCGAGTCGAAAACAGCAACTATCACATTTTCTACGACGCGTCACGAGCAATGTAAAATGTGATTAGCTACTTTTCTAGGGTTTTTACGTACAATTTGGAGGGAATATTATTGAATCAATTTAATTCTGTTGAAGGTATCTATTACTTTCGTATATAGGGGTAAAAATAGTATATTATACATCAAGGTAGCGAAGCCCAGTATTATAACCTGAGCGCATATTAGATACTGAGCGCGCAGCGCGAAGTATCTAAAGCGCGAAAGATATAAGAGGATTTGCTACCGTGGTGTATATACTATTTTTTGCACTACCAAACGGCTTAATACCTAAATTCCCAACAAATTTCGAAAATATTTTAACTGTCAACCTGACAATACAGCTCTTTAAAACGTCAAAATTAAAATAGTCATATTTGGTAACTTAGGAATTTATTAGTTACCACGGTGAAAATCGTTTATTTTACTTTCTCTCCCTTGGTGGAGAAAATCAACTTCACGACCTAAAGATAGGCCAATAACGGTGCGTTCTGATACTAGCAGTGCAAAAAATATTTTATTCGCAACCATATATGTAATAAGATTATTACTGACTTTTAAAAAGTTGGAAAATTTGCTATTCCCAACTTGTAACTTTCCAACCGGTCGGAAAAGTGATTGCCGGTTGGAAATAAATCTATTCCCGACCGCTGTGTAGGTAGGGACAATGGGAATATCGTTGATCCATTCATGCGCGATCCATTCCCGACCGCTGAGTAGGTAGGGACACTGGGAATCTCGTTGATCCATTCATGCGCGTCACAATCTGCCCTATCGTAATATAATTCTTCCAATTATTGTTTAGAGTAAAGTGGTTGCGAATAAAATAGTATACATACCACGGTGAAAAGTTTCATTCCTGTCTCGAGATAAAGTTCACCTCGACGCTACGCGTCTCGGTTAACTACTTAATCTCTAGACAGGAATGAAACACTTTTTACCTCGGTATGTAATATACTATTATCTATTAGCAACATGATATTGTACATTTTCGTCATAGAAACAAAATATGAAAAGCTACTCATAACTCCCAAGGGACTTGTCAAATTATTTCTCCCTGAAACTCATAGTAACAATGCAACTACAATTAACGTCTTAGCAACCATACAATGAAGCAATCCTTGATGTTACTTACATATTCTAGTTTTAAATGTCATTATGACATTTTGAAATATCATATTATTTTTACGAATATGCTAGTAGAAAAAATATTGTATGCACCACGGGAGATATTCATGTTCTCTACCTTCGGTTGGCAGAGCCAGAGTCCTCGGTCTGTAACACATGTCAACCTCAGGGGAAAACATATTTATATCTCCCTTAATGCATAAATATCTATTCTAACTGACCCAACAAAAAATACTCAAGTTGCGCCAATTGAATCACCACGTAGTGTTCTACAAAATCTAAATAGAAATTTGCTGTCAAACAATTAAAAAATCCAATGCTCCACCCTGTATACTTAGGTAAGTTACATATTTTCGTCATGCAGCCTCATGTTAGGCGTATTTAATAGTACATTGTTCTGCAAGTTAAGAAAAGTGAGAGTTTTTCAACTTTTCATTTACGAGCGAGCGATGCAAAACGAGTGGATTAATTTATTACGAACATGATAAATTACTGTTATAACATATTCAGCGTGCTATTTTCTCTAATATAATTACAAAATGTAACCAAAATGAAATTCGACATTTCTTCATATTAAAAAAGAAAATATTTTTTAAATCGGCAGTGAAGAACGTCGAAATCGGCAGTGAAGAACTTCGAAATCGTCAAATAAAATACGAGAAATGGGCAGTGAAGTAATGCATTGTTATACGACTTTTTGTAGGCGGCTGGACGATAGGTAAACGTCAACCGACGTCAGCATAACCTACAAAAGTTGGTTAAAATGTTGTAATTTCGCAAGTTAAACAAAAATGTACCCCACGGCACTGAAAGTTTCTTTTTATCCCTCATGTGGTTTATTTGCTTTGGCCCTACGGGCCTCGGCAACTAAATCTGCAATCGTGATAAAAAGCTCAATTTCAGTGATAACCTATGTGGAAACCATATATCTAATACTTACTATATTGCTAGCGGCTATGAGTGGGAAACTTGCCAAGGAAGTGAGACAGACAACCAACTCTTCAATGTATAATGGTGAGCTGTGTGCAAGCGCGGCGGCGTCGTCCGGCCAATGGGGAAGTGGTCAAGTTTAAAATTCGCTTCTAAAGGCGGAGTTCGAATTCTCACGCATGCGCACGAGACGCGTTATACTCTAAGTGAGACTATGTCTGCGCCGTAATGTTTTCTGACGTTTCCAGGCCCTACTAGCAATATATGTGTATTATATATATGGTGGAAACTAATATAAAAAAATATATACATTTGAACTTTCAAGTCCCTATACCTTCTTACTGAAGGGCTTTGTACTAAGGTATATTAGGTTTAATCGATTTATTATAACCTAAGGAATCTATGCCAAATCGGTGTCGCATTTGTTTTTGGACACCCTGTATAATTGTTATCCTTGAATTTATTTATTTACTTACATCTTTCTTCAAAACAAACTAAAAAAAATGGTTTTGGTGAACGTTGCATGTAGCTACAAGATTTAATTATCAAAAAACCTTCAAAAGTGAAAGAGTATGTATAGGTTACTATAGCTAACAAAACATAAAAATTAAGCATTAAGCGATTACGAATCGACACAACACTAATGATAGTTGCAACTTGCAAGAAGGTTCTACTAAATAAAACTACGTATATGACAATAATTTTTATTGAAAGTAATTCAAAAAGTAATTGATGTTGTACAATTACAATTACTAAGTAATTGGTAATTGAATTACTATTTCCTGTGAGTAATTGAATCTCTGGTAATTAAATTACTGCATTGGGAGGTAATTGGTAATTAGTAATTAATTACTTTTTAAAAGTAATTTGCCCAGCTCTGCTATCTAGTTACCGTGTGTACCTAGTACCTGTATATAGGTGTTATCCATGCTGTTTTCCAGTCTGGGGGTAGTTTTTGCCCATCGACGTATCTGGTGAATATTTCTGAGAACATGCTTAATAATTTTGGTGTTATTATTTTAGTAATTCTGCTGGAATACCTTCAGGTCCAGATTTTATAGCTTGCTCTACTGTTTTTACTTCGATTTTTATTGTTTCTCGTTGTATTGAATATTTGGATGTGTTGTCATATGAGATATATGGCTGTCGCCTTTCTGTTAGAAAAACCTTGAAATGCGAATCCCATTTACTGGCTTCAATTACCTGAAGGAGTGTTCGTTCATTTTGGTCCCCTTTAACATGTTTTAGAAATGGCCACGCTTCAGTAGATTTCCTGCCTCCGAACATTTTCTAGGGCACTTAAATCATTCTTGGATTTTATGGCATGATTACGGTGGTACATTTACAGCATTACAATATCTTTAGTTTACTAACTCACTATTTAATAAATTGTATACTAGCGAAAAAGAATACATGGGAAGAGTTCGGAAGAAAGATACAAGAAAATTATAAGGACAGCCAAAAAGAATTCTGGAACACAATAAAGAAACTGAAAAGTACTCCATCTCAAAATGCCGGCACTATCAAAAATAAAAAAAACAAATAGAAACAACAACGCAAGGAATACTAGAAGCTAGGCAGGAACATTAGGCAAACATATTTGGAATAACAGAAGAGGAAAACACAAGAGAGGAACAGGAAAACATATGGGAAGAACAAGGAAATGAACCAATAACAGAAGAGAAGGTAATAGAAGCACTGAAAAAGTCAAAAAAACGGCAAGTCACCGGGAGAGGATAACATAACTCCAGACATTCTCAAGAAAGGAGGACCAACAACAAAAATTTTCAATCAATCATGGAACACATAAAAAATACCAGAAGATTGGGAAAGTAAAATTATAATAACTATATATAAAAATCTGGTGTGATACACGCACACAACTTCCTTTTATAGTGATCTTATAATTGACCAATAATTTGATTTTAAATTTTTAAGCATTTGTCAAAAATTTAAAAAAATTACAAATTCTACAAAAACGGTGCAAAATAGAGCGTTAGGTAAAGAGACAAATTTTTTCTAGAATTTTAAGCTGAATTCAAAAATGTAATAATATACCGGGTGTTCTATTTAAAATAGGAATTAATAAAAAATGAAAAAAAAACAAAAGAAACCCGTTTTAGAAGTATTCAACTGGAAAATTGCCTATCTCACATCAATACGCATTAAAAATGTGATAAAAATGAGAAGTTTGAAAAAAATCGTTAGAGCAGTTTTTGAAAAAATTGAAAAATCACAAGAGTAAACACCTACTTCCAGTTATGCGATTTTTTTAAAAAGCTTGCTGTCTCATCTACATAGTACACAAAACTTATATATGAAGTTTCAACCCCATACCTCTTTTCGTTTTTGAGATATTCTGTTCACAGACACACACAGGCACACACACACAGACACACACACACACACATACAGACAGACCAATGAAAAAAATATGCTTTTTGGGTTCAGGAAACTCTGAAACGTGAAGATCTGGGATCTAGAAAGCACTCCAAGAATTACAAGTATTAAATAAACTAATAAACATAATAAAAATCCTGTACAATAAAGTGAGAGGAAAGGTCGGATTAAATGGACAACTTTCAAAAGAATTTCAAATGGACAAGTGAGTTAAACAAGGCGATAGCCTAAGTCCACTACTATTTGTAATCTATATGAACCAGGTGAGCATCAAATGTGAAAATGAAACAAGAAAGGGAAATCTAGGATAATTAAATTGAAACCCATTTACAACAAATATGAATTAAGAATAGAATTAGTAAAACCAATAGAATATATTATCAAATCAACAACACACTAATAAAAAAAAAGTAAATAAACACAAAAACCGACGTTTACCAAATGAAAAAATCTTCGAAAGGCTGGAGGTCATTTTGAACATTTGTTATGATTTACATTAAAAACTCCAGTTTACTGTAACCTTTTTTAAATAAAAAAATGAAAACCTTCAAGTGGCTGTAATTCAGTAACGAACCATTTTAGGACATATGTTTATATAAACTTTTTTGCTTATTTTTAGTTGTAGAAACCGTCTATGTATAGCCAGCCCAACATTGTTGTAACACCCTGTATAAATCTATACACATACCAACCATAATATACGGGGCAGAATCATGGACAATAGTAGACAAACACCGCTCAAAAATAACTTCAGCAGTAATCTGTGCCGGGAAGTAGGAAAAACAAGACGCGACAGGGTGAGAAACAGAAGCAACAGAGAAGTACTAGAACAGGACCCCGTAATACAATCGATAAAAAACAACTTCAATGGTACGGCCACCTGAGACGAATGAACAACGAAAGATACCCAAAAATGATCATGGAGATGAGAATAGAAGGAAGAAGACCAAGAGGAAGACCCCGTAAAACTTGGGAGGACAATATAGAAAAAGCAACAAGAATAAGAGGAAAAACAATAAAACAAGTAAAGATTCTAGCTAATAATAGGCAATAATACAGAAAATGCCTCAATTCCCCAACACCGTGAGGTAAACAAGGTAAAGTAAGTAAGTAAGCAATTAAGTATTCTATAATTTGAAAGTATGATCAAACTTTATTTTGAATAGTAGACCTCGAAAAATAAATGAGAAAGTACAAGCTCTTGAACCAAACTTCTACACAGTGTTGCTATGAAGCGGTTTCTTTTATGTGATTTTTGGGGTGTTTACTTCTTAAGTCTGCCTAATCAGTTAAACGGCGAATTCAGTGTGGTATGGCTGTTACCATATTATGTTATATACATAATCGCGCCATATGTACGACGACTTCGGCTAAAAAGAAAGTAATTATTGCGAAGACTAGACGAATAAAACAGGTTTAAGATCTAGTCGGAGATTTATCAACACTGTTAGTGAGAGTGCGAATGAGCAGATAGCGCCGATAAGGCAGTATTTCAGATTTAAAGGTGAGAACTGATAGAAATTTACATCTGCAATTTTCGATAACTTAAAAAAATATATTGCGGGGCCCGTGATCCGAACTCGCAACTTCAGGCTCGACAGTGTTGTCATTATACTAATCTGACAGCGAAATTAGGTAACCACTTAATATCTATTACTGATAACGCGACTACAAATCGACAAATACTTGTAAAGAAAAAGTGACCAATCTTGTCCAAAAATTGTTTTTAGTTCTTTGAATTAATATTCCACAAACACTGGTGCAAAAATAATTCTTCTAGCTTATGTCGTTCTCGAGTAAGCGTGATCATATGAAATGGACGTGACATACTTAACTAAACTTAATTGTCCGACTTTCCTTTAAGACCTAAGCGAGTGCTGTATTCACAAAAGTGATGTAATTTTATAAGAACTTTTATACATGGTGACTGGTAAACAATTGTAATAGAGTGATCCAAAGTAAGCATTCTTTTTTTAAGGAACTACAAAAGATAAATATAGACTCAATCAAGGTCAAACAGGATTTATAGATTCTTGAAAATTAAATACATAAAAACAGGATCGAATGGATAAAATTATTGAAGGCTATAATTTACAGTTTTGAGAAGATGAAACACTTCCGCAAAAAATGCCGCGTAAGCTTGCTTTCAAGAAAATATAGGCTTTTGAAATTTGTGATTCCGTTATGCAGCAAATATGAACAACATTTAGTTTTACTGGGCATCACAAATTTATTTGTAGTGAAAGATGTTAACAAGTATCGTGACAAATTTCCTGACCATTTTATTTGTGAAACAGTTAAAGTTTATTGTTTTTTGGAAAAAAAACAGATTAAAAACTGAACTGCAGGTACTTTAGGTAAGAGAAGAATTGCTTAGGCTTCGTCTTTCCACCTTCTGGTAATGTGTTTGTTAAATTTTAACCTATGGTTAAACCGTTTTTTTGTCTTTCCATCTCCTGTTGCCGTTGTTTAGCGAATGGGTTTAGGTCTAACCACGGTGTAAGATATTCAGGTGATTCGACTTCTTACTATTTGGCAGATTGCGCTGGCTAATTTTTGTCCTAGTTCCGTGCGGATCCAACAGGTGGCGAAAGAGTAGAGCGGTAAAACGTCAGTTTGACGTTTCGTAACATTTAACCCTCGCCCGGCGGAAATAATTTCAGTTACGCAAAGTGCGGAAATGGGTCTTTAGTGACCCGGATCGAATTCAATTTTTTTAAATTAGTTTTAAAACACCACAATGTCTGCTTTTCTAATACATACTTGCACATGATAATATAATCATAAAACTTTTATTTTTATTGACCTGCAGACTAAAAAATTCTTCATATTCTGCGTCACTTTTATCGCTGCCACTGTCCTCATCAGACAAAAAATGAAAGTCGTTTTCGTTATCATCACGCATTAGTTCGTCATACAATTGTTGTTCCGTAAGGGGAATTTTATTAGGATCCATTCTTTTTGTTTATGTTTTTACACAGTGTTATTATACTCCAGAAAACAAGAAAGAAACAATGGAGCGCGAAACCGCGAAAACCGGGTCTCAGGTGACCCGAGCGGATTATCTCAGGTATACCAAGACATTTCTCCACGAAATTTATTCTACAGCATCTCCATAACAGCTTCGAGGAATACGCGAACACCCAAAGCAGTATATTGGAAAACGGTAGAATTATTTAAGAAAAAAGAAAGTTCGGGTCACTTGAGACCCGGTTTCCGCAGTCTGAGGGTTAATTAATATTTTGTGTTATAAGTTGTGATGCTGGTTTAATATTGTGTATTGGTAAAAAAAGTATCTGTTTTTAGCGCCGTCAAATACCGAAATTCAAAAGAAGCGGCAATAAAAAAGGTTGTTTGTATTAACCTAGAAACCACTATTTGGACTATAAGGGAGCAACTCAATCCTAATTGAGAAAATATTACTGCTTGTTAGGCTGCAACTCTAAATTATCTGTTGCCAACAAGTTGCTTGTCTATAAAACTGCTGACACCAACATAGAGCTGCGATATCCAGTTGTGGAGTACCTACCTCGTATCGCATTCAGCAAATGTTGAAATCTTTGAACAAGAGAGGCAGTTTAGTGCAGTGCGAAATGTCTTCAGGGATTAGAAATACATCCTAATCCACGTGCAGTCAAGCTGAATAGACGTGCTAGCGCAGTGGGCGGACCCTTATTTGGCAGTTTTAGTATAGTTAAAGTTGGGCTCTTCCTACTATTACTGTGATGTTCTGCTACAGAATTGCTGTAAATTTTATAAAAACAGGTGGCGATTATAAACTTCAGGTGGTGGCAAAGGTCAGGCACCTTCCATCAAAGAGCAGTCCGACGAAGATGATGTGGTTCAACGTATTGTTAAGAACATTCTGGTGTATGGAGATTTTATGGCCAATTTGATGGAGAAGTTTAAGCAACAGTTCTGAACACGACCAGCGTATTTCTACTGTAGAAGAAACTGGTGCTTCTCAAAACACAACTATCCGAACACACGATTTTAAAATGGATTCTCTTGAACAATATTTAAGACGAAGTAACCTGAATATTCTAGAGATCAAGAAGCTTCCAATGAAGGAAGATACAGACCAAGTTCTTACAATTTTTCGCTTCCAATCCAAGTTCCCAAGAACGCAATTGAAAGTTGTCATAGATTGAGGAGCAGGAATTCAAGTCTACCCACCCCAGTCATTGTGAAGTTTGTTAATTATAACCTCCGACAACGAATTTTCAAATCAAATAAAAGGAACCCTGGTTTTCATAAAAGAAGACCTAACAAAAGCAAGGCAATCATTTTTGCGTTCTGCTCAACAAATATATGTTTTTACCAATGTCTGGTCGCTGATGGCAAAGTTTTTAAGATTTAGGGCCAGTTGCAGAAAGCAACGTTAAGTCTGGTGTTAGCTAACACGACGTCAAAGTGAACAAAAACGAATCAAATCTCAAACGTTTATGGTAACTAATACATTAGTAAACAAAATTTGATGCGATTTTGTTCACTTTGACGCGACGTTAGCTAACACCAGACTTAACATTGCTTTCTGCAACCGGCCCTTAATGAGCTACTGAGTTACACAAAGAATCATTGAAAATGAACAGGGCTATGCAACAAACATTACAGTAGTTGATATACGTTTTCTAAATTTCCCTTGTCTCTAAAGCAGAATCGTGTTGTCCTAACTCTCTCCTCATCGTAATAATAAAATAACGTTGCACGCAATTGCAAAACGTCGGTGAAGTCAATTTGACATGCATAACCCTGTTCATTTTCAATGATCGTAAGTGTACCTACTATTCCACATGAAGCTGTGTTTATATTTTTAGCATGCTGCTTGCTATAATTAAGTTACCGGTATAAGTATCTTTAATTTAATTTCTTATTGCAATTACGCATTAAATTAGTTACTTAATTATATCTCATATTTCTGTTTTATTAAATAAAGAATCTATTGATCATGAATGACATCGCTTCTAATTTTCAGTGTGCACATCTGAATGCAAGATAATTCATGGCAAGTTTTTCAAATATTCATGACCATGTAATTGATACAAACTACGACTCACTGACTGTAAGTGAAACCTGGTTAACGTCTAATATATCTTCAGATGTGGTGGCAATAGATGGCTACTGCTTTTTGCATCTTGATCGTACAACAAGGGGAGGTGGAGTTGGTATACACGTTAAATTATCATTCAAGCATTATGTTATACAAGCTGATAATGTTATTGAACAGTTATTGATAGTGGTAACTGCTGGTAGGCAAAAACTTTTATTTGGTGTAGTATATAAACCTCCGAAAAATAGTCACTTATAATACCATGAGTAGTCAAAGTTGTCGACTATTTTTGCAGTAGTATCATGAATGTTCATTGCGCTTTGATACGGATAATCCAAAGCATAATGCACATGTGTAGTGATAACACCGCAAAAATAATCTACTTAACTTTGACTAAGAATGGTATTCGACGGACTATTCATCAAACTGAAACCATTTTTTTAACATTTGTTTATCCTGAAATTGAGTTGTACCTTTTCTTTTAATAAATAAGTGTTGTTGTTAGTATATGTTGTTAATTACTTTAAAAAATTGTTGATTAAAACCACTAGTAAAAATTGTCAATATAGATCATTTTTGTTGGCTCAAAGACCACAAATCTTGTATTTTTATTGGTCAGTTTTTGACAGATGACAAATGAATTGAATAGTCACTTGGAATTTTTAAATTGTCTTGATAATACATTAATACCTAGACATAAATATACGGTACCCCCCACCCAAGAAAAGCGCCCTTCCATGCTTTCCAAGAATACTTTGACACTCAGCATCACTCCGTTTCGGTAATACAATAAAATGTTATGAACCAGTTATTTATAAAAAAAAAAAACCCAAAAAAAATTTTTTTTGCCGACCATACTTTAAAAGTTGATGTTGCCTTCATTTTCGGAGGACCTATCGTATGAAAAAGACCTAAGACTTCAGGAAGGTTCCTGGCGACCGTAATCGTATACACATACAAACATACATACCCCGCACAGCACGTTTAGGCACCCCCCAATACGAGGGAGGGATCTAGTGGGCTGGGGTCTTCACCAAAAGATCCGCGCAGTCGAGACGGAGATTTGGTAAAGTGGGTTCATTAGTCGGTTGGCACGAATTTTAGAGATATTTGACTCAGAGTGGTTTTCGATATGAGGGAATTTCAATACTTCGTGTCAACGAAATAACATTTTTTTGTCTAGGCAATTTCAATATATGTAGATTTACATATTTAATTTTGAACAAAAAGTAACATTCGATTTACTATCATTTATAGATTGTATTGCTTCTTGCAGGTAAATTGCGATACGTGTTATTTAAATTGCATGGCTTTTGGTTATAAATAAGGTATTGCTTACATGGCTGTGTGAAGTTTATATATTTCTCATCAGCATTTTCATTTTGTTCTGTAAACTTAAATTGCCTATATATTTTTACTTCCTCTTACAATAAAGGAAGTATTGGATTCATCCCAAAAATTCGAAATTGAGATTTCAACAGATCTTCACGTTTTAGAGTCCCCTGAACCCAAAAAACATATTTTTTTTCATTGGTCTGCGTGTCTGTCTGTGAACAGAATATCTCAAAAACGAAAAGAGGTATGGCGTTGAAACTTCATATACAGGGTGTTTATTTGGTTGCCGTTACATTTGACAGATTATGCAAACAAATAAACAGCAAACTAATTTGTTGATGCTTTGAGATGATTCAGTAATTTCAAGGCACCACTGATTTGTCTAAAAATGGTAATTTTATTCTTTAAATTTTCGGTTTTCCGAAATGTAAAATGACAAATTCTGGCGTAAATGGATACAGAATTTTTTTCTCTACAAAAAACTTCAATACAAGTTTGCTCTAAAATAATTAGCGAAGCAAATATTTTCATATGAAGAAATTACCATTGAAATCCCTATGATGCGTAAAGCATTTCTACACCCTGTATAAGCTTTGTATACTATGTAGATGCGACAGCAAGCTTTTGAAGAAAACCGCATAACCGGAAGTAGGTGTTTACTCTTGTGATTTTTCAGTTTTTTTTCAATTTTTTCAAAAACGGCTCTAACGATTTTTTTAAAACTTCTCATTTTTATTGTGTATTGATGTGAGATAGGTGATTTTCCAGTTGAATACTTCTAAAATCGGTTTCTTTTGTTGTTTTTCTTAACTCCTATTTTAAATAGAACACACAGTATATTATTACATTTTTGAATTCAACTTAAAATTCTAGAGAAAATTTTTCTCTTCACCTAACGCTCTATTTTGCACCGTTTTTGTAGAATTTGTAATTTTTTAAAATTTTTGACAAATGCTTAAAAATGTAAAATCAAATTTTTGGCCAATTATAAGATCACTGTAAAAGGAAGTTGTGTGCGTGTATCACACCAGATTTTTAGTTTTAGTTCTCGTCAAATACGTGTAAATTCCTGTAAGTGGCATTCAGACTCATTTTTCCGTTTATAATAATAATAAACTTTATTTAGCAATTTGCTACATAATATCAAATTACATTATTGCACAACTATTATAGGTAGTCACAATATTGTACAAAGTAAAAAACAAAATTCTGGCTAACAGCTAATACTAGTAACCTATCTTATGCCTAAATAATAACACAAACTTGTACTTTAAAACTATTACCTATATAAGAACTGTATAGCAAACTGGAATGAAACCGTTTTACGCTTTAAGTTTAATATTATTTCCTTTGTGAACCATACAGGATATTTGTTTCTATTCGTCAGATTGCATTTGATTCTAGGTACAGTTTGGTCTATAATGTTGTATAAAATGTTATAATAGCTATTTATGCAACAAGTGCTAAAAGTCGACGTTTATGCGCGAGACATGAAAATTATGAAACGAAGCCGAAGGCTGAGTTTCATAACATGTCTCGCGCATAAACGACTTTTAGCACGCGTTGCATACAATATTTTATCTACGACCTTAATTTTACCGTTATTAATCCATAAATATCGATTTAAGAAAGGTTCGCATCTGCGACGCTTTTAATTTATGTCATAATGAATAGTAGGCTACGCCGCGGTGGCGATTGTCTGGCCACGCCCGTGCTGTCAAGGTGAGTTACGAAATGTAATTATTGATACTCCACATACGACTGTATTCATTACATAACGTTTTAATTATTTCAAAAACGCTTTACCTGTAATGCAAGAAGCAACTAGAATAGCTTTACAACTTCACTTGCAGTTCGAAATTGTAGTTTTGAACCTCGCTTCACTTTTAGCACATGTGCTAAAAGTAAACAGCTGATTTCTTTAAACACGGTAAACTATAAAACGTCACTTTTAGTGAAACAAGCTAGCGCTAAAAGGCCTACTTTTAGTAGTGGTCGTAGATAAAATTCATTAGTAGCCATGTTAACATCTATGGGTTCAAGAATACTCCAGTCTGTATTCTTCAAAGCACTATATAGTAACAGAAAGTCACCTTTTTAAAAATCATACTTATTCAATGCGAGGTTATCGTTCACTGCAGGATTAAAACTAACTTGTGATCAACAGAGCGGGGTGCAGAACATCAGTGCCGTCTTTTATATGATTGAGGCCCCGGGCCCAATGTAATGAAGGGGCGCTTCTAGAAAGGAAGTAACTCAATACCATACAAAAAATATTTTTAAAATACCTACTTTTATTTTTATACAACTATGTACTGAAACGAAATTAACATTCTAATAAAATGAATATAAACACAATAGAAATAAGAAAACTAAAAAGTAGGTCATAATTATTGCTACACACTAATAAAAGATTTTTTGATTGATTTGGTATGGGCAAAGTCCTGTGTTATATCTTCAAAATTTTAATTCAATGTCGCTTTCTATGCACATTAATGATAAAGAGTTTAGCCTCTCTTGTAGCATAGTACTGCAAAGTTCGTTTTTTATCCTGTTTAACTTATTAATGTTTGCCTGTCTACCTATCTAACTGTCTGGAAGTGTAAGAGCTACTAAGTCAAGGATCCTAAAGTTATTAGGATTGCTCATACACGATTCGGCCGTGCTCGGTTTCCTTCGTGCGTGACGTAGCCTACTGACCACGATCAGTCCGAGTTAAATGAACTCTGGATTGATAATGTAATGTACTGTTACCTTTTATTAATGCTGATCAGCCTATTATTATCTGTTGTTTTTTGTATCAATTACATATTATGTACGTAATACCTATACAAATAAATAACAACAGTTTCATGGCTAAAATTGCAAGTTGAGTTTAAATAAACGTAAACAAGCCAACCAAATTTCAAAATACCACTATTATTTATTTTTTACATTTTTTATACATAATTATAATGCATGTTTAGGAGAAACTAAGCTGAAGAAAAACTTGAAATTTTAGTTGATAAGCACTAGTAAATTTCAAAAGAAAATAACAATTTATTCTTATTAAAAATATTTATACATGATTATAACGTGTTTAGAAGAAATGAGATTATAAACTAATAAGTACAATACAAACTATTAAAACTCAACTTTAAGGATATTATGATATACGTGACGTCGCTTAAATATATTTAATTCACAATTTTCTTGTACTTCTTTGTTACCTTTCTTTGGTGGTCCCCGTTGCGTTTTCGTTTCAAACTGCTTTGCTTCTCAATTTTTTCCCGGCTCATTTTTAAATTTAAATAATTTATTTTAATAATAGTCCTTAATTTTACATAGTCTTTAACCAACTCTTTGGGGGTGGTAACTCGTTTTGTAATTTTTCTTATTACGGTTGTTAGTGGTTTTAGCTTCTTTACATCTTGTTTATGGTACATGTTAAAAATATCTTCCATCTGCTTTACTTCGTTCATCCATAACGTATTAGGTTCTATTAAACCACCATAAGATAAGTGCTGAACCCACGAAGGAATAATGTAACGTTCTTTTCTTTTGTAGGTATAGTCTCCCAAATGTGGAAATTTTTGTTTATGTTTTTTTGCTAAGTATCCCGCGATATAAGTTAAAGCATCGCCTGCCGTTTCCCCTAATAAGTGGTGCTCGTTGGAGATAGATGTTGAGTCACAAGTTTCACTAGATAATACACTACTGCTGTCATCACTATTGTAATTTTCTAGAATAATATTCGGTGTATCCGGATAATGCAAATTAATTTCGGCAGTATTCACTACTTTCGCCAAAATATATTCATCAGGTGATTTATCTTCCGTGTTTACTTCCGTATTAAGTATACCAGGATTTTTTCCCAGGATGATCATCCGAATCCTATATAATGCATTCATAGGAGATGGGTGGTCATTAAGCCCCCCTCTTACTCTGACTTGAAAAAAAAAGTTTTCTAACGAATCTTGGTTGAGTCTATGAGTCAAGATATACTTTACTTGGTATCTTTCGCACATATCTTTATAGAGGAGTTGCAATGACCTTATAGACATTAAAATGCCTTTCTGAAACGTATATAACGCATTTTTAATACCTATAACTCTCATATGCGTAACAGTTTCATACATTTCATGTAATATTTCGTCCTGTTTTGTTAAACAGACGCCATAGCCGGATTTGTAATCTATTTTATTTAGTTTCTCATAACTGTTCATAATATCGAACCACTTGTTCGTTAAATTTATAAAATTACCAGTGTCAATGGCCAATTTTTGATTTTTCCCAGGCTTGTAATGTAGCAAGGCAGTCGCAGTTGTGTGGGACATTAATTCAGCCGCTAATCTAACATTTTGCCTTTTCGTTTTCTCACACTCAATGTGCCTGCTGGTAAGTTTAAAACACGTGTTGACTTCAAAGTCTGTTAAATTGACCAGTGCTTCAACTGGTTTCTTATTAACAATTATTGTTCTATCCTGCAGAAGGAAACCGCTATCGATAAACCAATTTCTCAACAATTTAAGCATATGAGGCACATCAGCAAATAAATATATGTCGTTTCTTGTCAAGGGGTGTTTAAAGCTACATGTTCCTTCTTCAGCATTAATTCCTAATGTCTTCCAAAGGCCGACATTTCCCCCGCCGCAGTCACTAACGCAAGCAACCACATCAAAATTTATATTATGCAATTTTTCAGTTATGTCGTATAATATGTCTTTTGTGATTTTCTGGTCGAATTCTATATACACAGGTTGTTTCCATTTCCCAAACAACCCACGGGCCATAATTACCTGCATATAATTATGTGGTCCGACTATTTCATCGGCCGCCGTATCGTATTCATATGTTGCTTTAACTTTTACTTCATCATACTGCAATATGACACATTTGTCCCTTGGCTGCATTGTCTGTCCTTCCAGTTCCATAAACTTTAACACGTCTGTTAAAACTCCATGCCTCAGATCAATGCGTTTCGCCCAGCGTCTCAAAGTTGATAGCCCGGGCAAAGGGTAATTTAATTTATTTGTTAAATAAATGTAGCTTTTTTTAGAAAAATATCTTAAAGTGAAAGCCGTACCAATTTCATCGGGAGTCCATTTTACCTTCTTTTTCTTATTCTGAATAATTGCAATTTGATTTTTTGTCAATATCTTGCTCAAAATGTCATGTACTTGTTTTTTAGTATTACCAACAGTTTCTTTAGTTTTTCTATAGTAAGCTACTTGTTTTTGGAGTAACTTTATTTTTTTTAACTGCCGCTTTTCCTCACTTTGGTATTGATTAATGCTAATCTTTTGTTTATTATTTTCTTCCAAAAGACACTCAAATTTTTTCTTCAATATATTATATTCAGAATCACAGGTATTCTCGTCTCGGTGCTGAACCTGATCTGCATCACTACTTCCATCTATTTTCAAGTCCTCAAAAATTTCTTTCACAATCCTATTCTGTTCACGCTTATCCATTCTCTCTCCTCGTTTGGAACATTCCGGTGTTTCAATTCTTGAGAGACCTAATCTTCTAGAAGGTACTGCTGTTTTCTTCAGTCTTTTTATTGCGGGAATTCCTGAAATATATATATTAATAATTTCCTAAACATTGATTAAGTTTTTGTATCTAATTTATTTATTACCTAACAGTTCTGATTTTAAATCTCGAACATAGTCTTCTTCAGAAAAATGTTGAGAACATATGGTACATGAATCCGGGTTCCATGTTCCATCTCTCCTGCATTTATTTACCCATAGTTTCCTAATAGAAGCGTCTTTGGGAAAACTATGAAACATAATCCCCTGCCCCTTTGTATTTGCGTAGCTGTTATTGCAAATAGCAACATTACATCTAGCACCCGGCATTTTTGAATAAGGCACTACACACACAACTAACCGTAAATAATAATTTAAACCACTACAGCAACCACGAACAACAGACAATCAACAAAAACTGCATCAACTGCACTTAAAAACGCGGGAAGTTCGGTCGGGCCCGGTCGGCGCGGTCAGAGAGCTACGTCACGGTTGCGTTCGGCTCTGTCTACATAGCGTATATGGATATGAGCAATCCTATAACTTTAGGATCCTTGCTACTAAGTAGCCAGGATGTAAGCAAGGGGCTGGACCCCGATAATATTCCAGCTATATTTGTTACAAACTGCTCGATATCATTATCTGAGCCATTAACTATTATGTGATTTCGACTTGGGCAACATAAATTGGGTTAAGAATGGCAATGAGTGTGACCCCCAACCAGCTTCAACGTACGACAATAATGCAAATTTTTTTGTGGACTGTATATCTGTAAGTGGAATTATGCAGTTTAATTATGTTAAAAATATAAATTCGAGGATTCTAGACCTTGTGTTATCTAACAACGAACACACAGAGGTTATTCAATGCGAAAGCCTCCTCTTACTGCTGTAGATCAAAACTAGCCTCCTTTAGAAATATATTTTAGATATAAGTTTACAAAACTGCTTATTGCAGCCGCTCAAAATTTTCGTAATTTCTCCAAAGCTGATTAGAATGCCATTAATGGTAAATTACTGTCTTACGATTGGAATGTTGAAGTGAAATCGCTTAGCAGTGAGAACTAAATTAATTATCTCATTATGAAATCTGTTATTTCAAAACATGTACCGATGTTTAATAAGCAATCAGATTATTTTCCTCTTTGGTTTTCAAGCGATCTAATTAAGCTGATGAGGGAAAAATCTAGAGTCAATCGAAAATATAAAAGATATAAATCTCCTGTTGACTATAATAGCTTCAGTTTACTTAGTAAAGCAGTGCTGTCGAACCTATATTAAAACAATCGAATCTAAAATCTGTTCTAATACCAAAAAGCTTTGGGTCTGGCCAACGTAGTACATTTATACGTATTATTAATTTTTATTAATGATTTATAATTGTGTATAATTATCAAATGAATGCACAACTTTAATTTTTATTTCTTTACAAAATTAATTAATGAATTACATTATTATTAGTTGATCCATGCGCCCGTCGGAGGCCCCAAAAAATTGGGGGCCTAAAGACTGCACTGCAGAACATCAATTGGCACTAAAGCATCAAACTGCGTTCCCACACACAATTCAAAAGTGCACATAACTAAATCTAAGGTTCTATCAACAGAATTCCCAACGTTAGTATACATTTGTAAATTGAATAAATCTAAAAATTCCTGTACACTTTTTGTAATCTGACTACCACTTACAAGATTATAATTAAAGTTATTAATTTCGGGTATGTTAAAATCCCCTACGATTATTATTTCGTTTTCAAAAATATTTCGAATATTTTCCAACAAAGCAAAATACTCTAAATATTCATCCAATGATGATTTAGGCACAAAGTAAACTGTACTTATTATACCAGGTGGGCCATGAAACTTGTAGCCCCTCTAGCCACGTTTTGCATTATATTACAAAAAGTAATATAAATATATACAGCAAATATTGTTTATTTTGATATTTACCAAATATGATTTGTTTTTAATGCATAAAAAATAATGATCTACTCTTCTTTCATGTTTCGGTTGCAGTAGCAAATCTTCAGAGGCTACAAGTTTCGTGGCCCACCCAGTATAAGTGGATCCGAAACATTTTACTTTAATTGTTAACGTCTCAAGCTTGGTGTTAGTTTTTATAACTTCAGAATAATATTGTTTATTAATTGCAATTCACACACCTCCCCTTTCTTTGGCAGTAATAGTTTTATTTCTATCGCATCTGTATATATTGTAGCGTTCATCAAAAATTTCAGTATTATATATATCTGAATCAAGCCAAGTTTCATTCAGTGCAATGCAATCATAATCGCCAGCCGCAAGGTTACATTTAAAGGTGTTCGTTTTTGTTTGAAGCCCTCTAACATTTTGATAATACAAAATAAATTCTTTGACTTTCATGACAGATTTTAAGTAACTGAAAATGTTAAGTCAATATAAACAATTAACAAATAACGAATAAAGAAAAAAAAAAGTATATATGCAATGCGACTCACCTGAAATTTGCTATCCGCAATAATAAAAAAAATGGAAAAATGGAATAAACAGAAATTTATCCAAAGTTCTAACACAAATAATTAATAATAATAGTTATCACAAAATTGTTATATTTGAAACGCCACCTTACTTACATAATAAAATAGCATTTCGGACAGATGTTCATACCTGCACTTGAGATTTAGAGGCAATGTATCGGTCCCTTTACAAACAGAATTTGTTAAACGACAATATATTATTATGTATTTATTACAAATATAAGGGCAACTACTTTCTCATATTATTGTTAAAGTGCTGCACTAAACTTTTGTAAAGAACTGTTTTGCTTATTGTTGCAAATGTAACAGATTGCAAATAAATTACTTGTGAAATGAGTTCCAAGACTTTTGATATCCTCATTTCCTTCACGCTGTGAATCCATTTTGAAAGGCTCGAACACTTTTGAAAGATGATTTGTAGATAATAACTAGTAATTTTTTTTATCTACTCCAGTGGGATAAGTAACTCATTATGTCATTCATTTGACACTATTTCCGTTAGGTAATGAAGCTCATTACACCCCTCACTTATGTAATGGTTTCATTACACAACTGAGTTGTGTAATGGTTTCATTACCTAACTGAAATAGTGTCAAATGAATGACATAATAACATTTGCCTACTAAAATATTTCTGAAAATGACAGATCTGACATTTCTCTTAATGCACTTTTCTCAATTTTAGGCAGTCGTAGATAAAATTTTGTACAATACATGTGTGATAATGCATCATTAATATACTTGTGTGCTTACATAACTCGTGCTACGCACTCGTTTGTAACTTACACACACGTATATTAATGATGCTCTTATCCCACTTGTATAGTAAATAACTATTATATAATCATTTTTGTCATATATTGTCGCTTCACATGTCAATTAATTGATGTTTGACATATTTGTAGGATGCCATTATTGTTGATATCTGCCTTTGCAGCACTTTACTGTTTAATTAAATAAATAAAATTACAAACAAAATGCTACCAATAACGAGTATGACTGCAAAGGAATAAATTCATATTTATAGACGGACTTCCTTCTAACCAGTTATCATGTAGTAATTGTTTATTATAATTTGGGTTTCTTAAATTTTGAATCACTCTATAATGTACTATATAGTCCGGTCAATTTAAACATAAAAATTGTGGTCAAATAACAAAAATTCCCGGAGAGCCAAATATTGGTGGAGAGCTGGGGTTTACCATTACAAATAAAGTTTTAAAAATCCCCATCGATCCTATGTGTGCTACAAAAGTTATTCGGGGTCAAAAGTAAAAATTTGAGGTTTTTTGGATTTTTCTCGAAAACGGTAAGTTTTATAAAAAAAAAACTTCAAACCAAAGTTGTAGATCTTAAAATTCTCTACAAAATTGGTCTTCATGATTTGTTTCCTAAGAGTTACCATTCCTGAGATATTGCGATTCTAAGAGTCACATTATACATGATATGCACATATAAGCCACGTATATAGCTGCGAGTAGCAACGTGAAAGTTCACGAAGAAGAAGTAGCTATAGACCCTGTATTATTATTTCAACGCATGAGTATCACTAAAGCTTTTGAGGATGAGATTGAAAATTTTTTTGAGTATGAATTAGCCCCTTACCCCTTATCACTCTTCGATGCAGCTGGAATGCGTAAAACAACAAAGTCAGCAATTTACGATTGCTTTCAATCAGTCAATACTGAGGTTGATCGTACAAACGCTACTTACATTATTGATGGAGGATACCTACTACATCACGTTGTGTGGGATCGAGAAGAAACCTTTAGCTTTATTTTTGATAAATATGTTCAGTATCTACGCAGACATTATGGGCTTACAGTGACGTTAGTATTTGACGGCTACAGTGACTCGACAAAGAATATTAAAGCTGCAGAACAACGTCGTCGAACTACAAAAACATCATCGGGTTCCGAGATTATCTTTGATGGATTTATGACAGTTCCAGCGAATCAACAATTTTTTGCTAACATTAATAATAAATCTCGTTTTATTTCCATGTTAAGTGACAAATTAACAGCTGCGAATATTGCAGTGAAACAAGCTGAAAATGACGCAGATGTCCTCATAATTGAAACAGCAATAGAAAAATTTAATGCAAGAAACACAACAATTGTAGTTGGTGAAGATGTTGATTTGTTAGTACTACTTACTGCAAGGACTCCAATGGATAAAATTATTTACAGAAATTGATTCCACACCTCAAACAATAATTACGGAAGGAATTCGCTTTCTTCTTGCGGTTTATGGAGCTCCAAAAAAATTACTTGCATTGATAAATACCGATACTTAACTTTTGTAAAAAATACGCGAAACAAGAAACAAGTACAACTATCATGTCTTCCTCCTACATCGGCATCTGCTATTCAACACTTGTATCGAGTATACTATCAAACATGGCTAGGCAATCAACTGAACCCAGTAGACTGGGGTTGGAAATTGATAGATAATACTCTGGAACCGATTCAAACTTTATTCCCACCTGCTCCAGAAAAACTCCTCAACACTATTTTTTGCAATGGCAAAAAAGGTTGTAGTGCCAAATGTGGCTGTAAAAAAGTCGGGTTGCTGTGTTCTCCAGCGTGTACCAATTGCCAAGGTCAGTCTTGCTCAAATGTCCAGTTGAGTACAATAGAGGAAGATTTCTGTGATTTTAATGAAGAGACCAATGACTCAGCCACATTTGAACAATTTATGAACATCCAGCAAGAGGAAGCGGAAGAAGAAGAAATCGAAGAAGACATGACTGTTGAAGTAGACTTTCAAGAGTATGAATCTGATTAAAATATCTAAAGAAATCAAAACAATAGTTAACCGAATAATCAATAGCAATATCAATAATCAATATCAATAATAAGGTAATATCTAGAACTTGACGGGTATTGTTCCCTTAAATTATCCTAAAATTGTCATGACAGTTAGTGGAGTAGGCCTACAGGAGAAACCACGGTAAAAAAAAAGCGCCGAGTACACTACCTCACAGGTGGCGTGGAAATGTGTGCATATCATGTATAATGTGACTCTTAGAATCGCGATATCTCAAGGAATGGTAACTCGTAGGAAAAAAATCATGAAGACCATTTTTGTAGAGAATTTTAAGATCTACAACTTTGGTTTAAGGTTTTTTTTTATAAAACTTACCGTTTTTGAGAAAAATCCAAAAAACCTCAAATTTTGACCTTTGACTCCGAATAACTTTTGTAGCACACATAGGATCGATGGGGATTTTTAAAACTTTATTTGTAATGGTAAACCCCAGCTCTCCACCAATATTTGGCTCTCCGGGAATTTTTGTTATTTTAAATGTCTATATTGACCGGACTAATAATATGATACAAAATAATTAATATAAATATCAACAAAACATTATTAAAAATATTAAAATTTTTATAAATATTAACCCTTAAACTATGCATTGAAAGCTAATAAATTTTATTATTTTAATAAATTAAAGAAAGATGTACATATTACATACTAATATTTTTACTTAAGTGAAAATAATACAATTTTCCAGTACATATGTACTAGGGATGTTCTGAATATACAAAAATTCGTATTCGCGAATACGAATACCGAATACAAATACTCTTATGAATATTCGCGAATACGAATACGAATACGAATAAATGACCTTGAGTGAATAATATCAACATCAACATCGTTTTTGTACGCGCTGCAAATTTTAGAAATAGTGTGAAAAATAGTTTTGTTTTTTATTTAATGTTATAGAGTGGTTAATATTTAAAAAAAATGTTTTATTTAATGTATGAATACCTGTTTTATATTTTTATTAAAATTCTTATCTATATTTCTATAATTTTAATGTCAAATACTAGTATAATATTCGTGCTAATTGAAAATATAGCGAATACTCGCGAATACGAATACGAATACGAGTATTCGGAACATTCCTAATATGTACTATCTCATATTAGGAAAACTTGATTGAACATTTCATAAAAAATAATAGTTGAAATATTGTTCCATTTGTCACTGAATTAAATAGTAGTTTGTATACCAAGGCACTGAAGTTAAGCTTTTTATCAAGAATATGGATTTAGTTACCGAGGCCCATAGGGCCAAGGCAAATAAACCACATGAGGGATAAAAAGGAACTTCAGTGCCGAGGAGTACATTATGTTTTATTTGAAATCGAGAAATCGTGAAATTACAACATTTTAACCAACTTTTCTAGGTTATGTTAATGTCGGTTGACGTTTATCTGTCGCCTCGCCACCTACAAAAAAGTCGTAAAACAATGGATTACTTTACTGCCGATTTCTCGTATTTTAATGACAATTTCGAGGTACTTTAATGCCGATTTCAAATAAAATAATTTTTACACAGTATCTGCAAAACAATAAAATACCATACAATTTGTACAATTACAATAAAACACTTTATTCAAAAACGCGCTTCATTTAATGTTCACTTTTATCATACCTAATTATTAGTGGGTATTCTATCATTTTTAGATACTGAATAAATATTTAATATTGAGTGAAATCAAGTATGTACTAGCAAGAAAGCCCTGAAGTATAAACGATTTATAAACTTTGATTTATAATATAAGAGTAATTTACATTGCAAGACCGTTACTAAGAACTTTGCGTGAAAGGACGGTATCTAGCAGCCAAGCGATAGTCAACTAGTTGTCTGTGTAAGCAGGTAAAGTTCTGGTAACAACCGAGCTGTATACATCTTTTTATGATATTCTGAATCGTAAATTTTTTATTAGAAATTCTTAAATTCAAATTACGTTACTGCTTATTTTTATACCTGGAGACGGTTTAGTAAACAGGTGTCTACAATAAATTATTCAGAATACCATAAAAGTAAAGTTCAAAGCGTTTCATTCAACACCTAGGAATATGACCTGAGACATGGCGGGTCGGGCACACCGTTAACGGCATACTGGGTGATATGGTTAGCATTATGCCTTCGACGACTGCCTTACTTTCCCTACTTTCACAACTTTGTTTTTGGTACCCAATTTTTAAAGCGACTGTGTGGGCTGCCCGCCAGTTGCCAGATGTGGTGATTGAAGCCCCAGAATATCATGACACATTTTATTATTAACTAAGTCACCTTGCACCTGCACTGTGTGTTGCTTAATTACAGAATTTCAGGCTTATGGGTTTTAAAACGGGTACCCAAAGTAAAACTAAATTAAATGTTATGGTTTGTAGGCTTGAAATGACGCACTTCACCAAAAATAACGAACCCGCACATTAATTTTTTCCTTGTATTACAGTATTTCACCAAAAATATCGAACCCGCACATTAATTTTTTCCTTGTATTACAGTATTACAGTAGTACTGTAAGTTGGTAATTCTGTGTAGCACCAAGGCCTATTGAATTGTGAAATAAATGTTGCAAACGTTTACAATTCAGCGAGCCCTGTGCAGTGCTTTGTTTTGAAATCTTTGTAATATCTCCACGTTTGAATTACTTGTCGTGTCCCACAGCTGTACACCCAGATTGTTTGGAGAATTGATTTGTACAGTTACTATCCTAGTTTGAGTAGTACTGTCGTAGCTTAAACTGAAGTTGCTTCTGCTCAGTCCATTGTGTTTCTGCCACGTTTGCTGTCTATCCAACTGTAGTTTTTCTAGTGCTTTCAAAGGACGTATGGGCCTACAACATGTTAATTCTTCTAGAGTTTTACCCAGTTTACATATCATCTTCCATTGCTTCGGAAAATAATTATATCTAAGTGGCATTACATATTTATACAAAACTGCAAACATACCCATTTTGATCAACTTCTATCGAACTTTTGCTGTTATCAGCTCGTACACTGGTGTTTTTTGAGTCTGTTTCTTTCATCATTACATCCTCATTTGGTAATCTTGCAGTGTACGTCGGCCACTTTACACTACAGTTCCTAGAGCCAGTAATATAGGAAGGAGAGATAAATTAACTCTCTTGTTATGGTCTACACAAATTGTTTACATTACACAGGAATGTTTGAACTAGGTACACACAAATCTTAAACTGCAGCTAAGCTAAATTCGTACCTTTGTACAAAAAATATTGTCAAATTTCACTTCCATCTGCATTACTGGCTCTAGGAACGGTTCTTCAAAGTGGACGTCGTACACTACAAGATAACCCCTCATTTTTTCACGAGTTGATTCCATTTCGAAGAGTTCAAACACTTTTAAAATATGTAAATATGACTTCACTTTACATGTCAATATTTGACGTGTTTGTGAGCCGCCATTATTGTTTACCTAAATTTAATTCAAGTTGGCTTTGTCGTATCCTTTTTTACACTTCCGCCATCTAGCGTAATATTTGTGAATGAGGACAAAATTTAGTATGCCTACAAATCCCAGTCGAACGACCTGAATATCTTAGACCGTGGGTCTAACTCATAGTTATCGTAACAGCCAGATTTTGCAACTGTTAGGGCAAGATCGCAGTTGTTAACGAGCCGAAGTTGTACCGATCGGCATCGAACGAGTGCGATCTCCGCGTTGTACGCAATCACGTGAAAATGCGGCTGTTAACTGTCGCGCAAGCTCAGTCGTATTTTGTATTTATAATAATATATGTGAGCCCGCTAACCTCAAAAAATGGATCAAGATTTTTATGATCTATTTTCTTCTGATGACGAAGACGAATTAGTTTTATATAACATAAATAGACGGCGCCCATACACTGTACAACAGCGTTTTAACCATTTTGATCGTTGGGACGATGTTGACTTTTTTCGACGATTTAGATTAACAAAAGCAAGTGTAACTCAGCTTCTGAACTTAATTGAGCATAGATTAGCTTATAAATCTCAAAGGTACGTATAATTTTAATAGTAAAGGGCCTAGTGTAGTGATAACATTATTGTTTATTGTAGAAACCATGCTGTCACTCCGATTAACCAGCTGCTAATGGCACTTAGGTTCTATGCTGTAGGCAATGTTTATACTGCTGTAGGAGATTTTGGTGGGGTTCACAAATCAACAGCTGGTCGAATTGTTAAGAAGGTATCAGAAGCAATTGCAGGCCTACATCGGGAATTTATCTCCTTTCCACAAACCCCAGATGGAGTCAATAGGCTGCAACAGGAGTTTTATGCAATTGCACGATTTCCACGAGTAGCTGGAGCTTTGGACTGTACACATGTACGCCTACAATCGCCCGGTATGTATGGTTCTTAAAAGCTTCAATTGTATACTACTGAAATTTAATAAAAAATAACGTTATTTTTGCAGGAGGCGACCATGCTGAAAATTTTAGAAACCGTAAAGGGTATTTCTCAATGAATGTTCAGGTGGTCTGCAATGCAAATATGAAAATATTAGATATTGTTGCACGATGGCCAGGTGCATCTCACGATAGTACGATTTTTGATAATTCTCGTCTCAAAGCCAGATTTGAAACAAGACAAATGGGTAACTCAGTGTTGGTAGGAGACAGTGGATATGCATTAAAGCAATATCTAATAACACCACTTAATAATCCTATAACAGATGCAGAACGTTTATTCAATGAAGCACAAATTCGTACACGTAATGTTATAGAAAGATGCTTTGGTGTATGGAAAAAAAGGTTTCCAATTCTTTCAGTGGGTATGAAAGTGAAAATTCCCCTTGCACAGGATATAATAGTTGCAGCTGCTGTTTTACATAATCTGGCATGTGCTAATAATGAAGTTGCTCCGCCTGATGATCCGGAAGTTGCAGTTGCCGATGAACTACTTTTCGATGAACTAGTAAATGAGGAAAACAATAATTTAGGCGATAATGTTGTTCGAAATGCTTTAATAAATGATTATTTTGCTAATTTATTGTAATAAAAATTAAATAAAACGATTTTAACACTACAAACTAATTGCTAATATATACACGTTATCTTATTTTTTAATTATCATAGGCGCTTAGCATTTTTAATTTTAAGTTTTTTTCTAACATTTTATTTTCGTTATCTAATTTAACCCCATTAAGAATTTCCATTTTAATATTGTACTCCATTTCCTGATTTTTTAGTTGCTGTTCAAGAATTTTTGCCTTCACTTCGTTTTCCCTTTCCAGTGCTTCTAATTTGACTTCTGCCTCTTTTCTTTTAATATTTAGATCGATCTCTAACGCATCCTTCTGCAGCTTGGCAAGTTCCAACTTGGCAGCTGCAAGATTGGAAAAACTTTCGGTCGATCCTTTAGTACTTCTAAGTTTACTCCTGCCTGTTAAAATAAACATAAATCAGTAAACATTGTAAATATATAATACTCGCAAAATAGGCATACCAGTTCGCAGAGGTGTAGCAACTGGTTGTTTTAAAACTTGGGGATTCCAATTAGTCCATGGGCTAATTTCTGAATACTTCCGTTTTGCTGCATTCCCAACATTATCAGCTACTACCTCTTGTAGCTCATCTATAATTTCGACGTGCGGTAGTACAGCTATAGGCAGTTCTTCCACAGCCACGGGTTGTGCTTCTGCTTCCACAGCCATGGGCTGTGCTTCAGCTTCCATAAACACAAATTGTGCTTTCGCTTCCGTAAGCGCAGATTGTGCCTCAATCTTTGCCATGCTTTTTAAGCCTGCAAGCTCTTCAGCTGCATCGATGTCGTCTGTGTCTCCATCGTTTCTTGATGGCAAACCATCAATGGCTACCGAAATAATTTTAATTAAAATTTCCTCCCACGAGGTATATTTTTCAATGGTTGCAGTGCCACCTCCTGTTCGCAGTCTTTGTTGCCTGTTTCGTGATGCCTTTTTCTTTAGTTGTTTTTTTAACGCATCGTATTTTGTTTTCAGCGATTTTGTGTTTCGTGGAAACTGACCGCTAACTGCATTAAACTCGGTCATAATTTTGCTCCATGCCTCATCTTTATCCTTCCACATTGCAGTGTCTGATTTTTTATTTTCAATAATATGGCTGTATTTCCATATTAGATTTATTAAAAGCTGGTTTTCACTACTGCTGAAATTCGCAGATCGATCTTTTTTCTTATCGCCCATATTTATCGTTTGAACATGTAACATGTGCACGGTACCAAAAATCACAACATAACCTATACACATATATTAAATAAAAATACGTCTGAAGTTACCGTTTGACGGAATTCCCCTAGATGTATTGCCAATAGCGTAGTAAAAATCACTGCAGAGTTTGAAACCGCTTGTCAACTAACTTTAAGATAAAAACATCATGAAAGACGTATTTTGATTAACCGGTAGATTTAACAGGAACGTATGAGTTAACCTTCTGCTATTTAACAACCAGTTTAACATGAGGTGGAAAGACGAAGCCTGTTTCTGGAGCTGTGTCCCTGTTATCTTTAATTTTACAAGACGAAATGCACAAAACTTTTTAAGAAACTTTAAAACTTTTAAAAGTGTTTGTGGCAACACATGTGACACATTCGAAGCGGAACGATGTTTCTCGATGTTGAAAAGGATTAAGACTTTAAGAAACTCAATGAAGGAAGAGCCACTAAGTGAGCACCAGAAAATAGTTTTTTTTCTACTACCACTACTAAAAGTAGTAGGCCTTCTAGCGCTAGGTTTTTTCACTAAAAATTACGTTTTATAAATCAGCGTGTTAAAAGTGAAATCAACTGTTTACTTTTAGCACATGTGTTATAAAGTAAACAGCTGGTATTGAATTTAGAATTTCGAACTGGAAGTGAGGTTGTAAAGTTATTCTAGTTACTTCTTTCGTTAGAGGTAAAGTTTTTTTTAAATAATTAAAGTATTATGTAATGAATAAAGTAAAATGTGTACATTTATAATTACCTTGGACAACTAACTTTGACAGCTACCGGCTGCAGAAAGAGTCACCTGAGCGTCAAGGCCATCTCTTTACTATGGCATAAATTATAACTGTCATAAATGCAAACCTTTGTTAAATCGACATTTATGGATTAATAACAGTATATTTAAGGCCGTAGAAAAAATATTGTGTGCTAAAAGTGTTTATGCACGAGACATGAATTTTCATGTCTCTCATATCTTTTAGCACTTGTTGCACAAATAGCTATTTTTAGTATTTAGATCTCGGAATGTCAGAATATGTCTTTGTCTGTGAAAGGGTAGGAGTTACATTTTAAATTCATTCGGTTGGCACTTCCATCAAAATTCTCCACGAATCGCCACTGGTTCACACACACAAAATTTTTGCAAACGCCATATTCTTAGTATTCAAAGGCTGTATATGGTGCCACTGAATGATTTTCGAGTAATAATCTTCTATGACTTCCAGCGAATTTTGATGTATAAGAAGCCATCAAAATTTGGTGGTGGCCTTGGGTGTACCATAACACTTTAATATCTACGATTAGTTACGGCATTATTTTTATTGCCTTTTATATTAAAGAGATACAATTTTTAAGTTTTTACAAACAGGACATTATTATGTTTTTATATTTATTGAAATTTTAGAAGGAGAATGTTAAGTCCCAGCAAGGTTTATGTTTTGCAGCTAATGTATTGAAATTACAATATTATAATGATATATTCAGGTAGGTTTACGTATTGAAACAGAATCTTATTTTCTAATCAATATGAAAATGACAGGAAGCTGACTATTTTTATAGTTTGTTTACTAACAATAACGGTTGCAATAAAACTAAATTAACAACAGTAGGTTGCTATTATGCTAGTGGCGATGACGCTAATACAATTACGTGGTTTGAAGGTTACTGCGTATAATAAAGAAAAATAATTTTTAATAATTATGTGAGGCATTGTTTATATAACATGTATATGTTATTAAACTGAAGTTGAGTATATGTAAACCTTCATGGTGATACTCGATTATGTTATTTCGGACTAAAGTTAATAATCCAATTTTCAAAGCACCTCTGAAAACATCAAGTTTTGCTTTTAAAAGAGGCCTACTAACCATGCCGCCAGAAGTCCCTTAACATTTTGGCCCCAATATTTTATTTAGTATTTAAAAACTCAAAATTTATTTGCTGTTATGATTTTAGGTTACAATTTCTAATACGGCACTGGTTTAGAGACCGCGAATCGGGAAGATTATTCTGTTAAAACTGACACGATTTGTCACTAAGCAGCAAGTTTGAATGATATAACCCAATAAATTCCAAGTTCGAATCTCATTATTTCAGATACGCATTTTTTTTTAAATGTATTGTCATATAGAATGATTACTGCGTTACTATAGATCCTATGCCTATAATAATAGTTACAGGGCAATGTTAGTCGATGTATAACCGATTGGTGTTCCCAGATATTAACACCGACTGCCTTCCTCAAATTATATACTCTGGTTGGTTAATATTAAGTGTGAAGAGAATAATCCTGCGCGTTGCTTTTAAAGTACTCACTTTACTTTTGTATGTCCCTTTATGCCACTAGATCACCGAGTTTTCTATCTACTACAACATATTCATTAAAAATCTTGTGTGATACACGCACACAACTTTCTTTTACAGTGATATTATAATTAGTCAAAAATTTGGTTTTTAATTTTTAAGCATTTGTCAAAAATTTAAAAAAATTGAAATTCTACGGAAACCGTACAAAATAGAGCGTTAGTTGGAGAGACACATTTACTCTAGAATTATCGGCTGAATTCAAAAATGTAATAATATACCGGGTGTTCTATTTAAAATCAGTTAAAAAAAAACAAAAGAACCCCATTTTAGAGGTATTCAACTAGAAAATCAGGGACCCGGACACTTCGCCCACAGACCACTTCGCCCACTCGTCTTTTAGTACCATATCGCCCAATCGGAAGTCCACTTCGCCCAATTTTTGATATGTACCACATCGCCCAAAACGACCACTTCGCCCACATTTCCACGAGGGACACAACGCCCACATCGACCACTTCGCCCAAAGTTTATATAGACCCACAACGCCCAAAATCCATTCGTTAGAACTCGGTTAATGCACACATACGTGGCTGGACATTTCGCCTGCCGACCACTTCGCCCACCGATATTTTTGTACCATATTGCCCAACCTTTCACGAGAGACACAACTCCCAACAGGACCACTTCGCCCACTTCTTCGCGAGGGACACAACGCCCACATAGACCACTTCGTCCAACGTTTATATAGACCCACAACGTCCACAACAGGACTACAACGCCCAAAATCCGTTCGTTAGAACTCGATTATTGCACACGTAAAGTGTTGAATAATAATGGCAAAGTTCTGTTGCCACAACGCCCAAAATAAATTTGTGCGAACTCTAAAATGTCTTGATTTATTTGTAAGAGAAAGAATAATACCTAATATGACCACTTTGCCTTATTAACCATTAATTTTTGTTAAAATTTTAAATTTAATTGAAGTCTTGGAATCGTTCGCTCAGATATCTCCGAAACCACTGGTCCGATTTAGACGAAATTTGATGTCTATGAATGCATGGTTTTTTGGCGGATATTTCCCTTGCCAATTTATTATAATTTTTTGGACCTTAATGAAAATCGATTATTATAGGAAATGGTGGCAGTTATTGAAGTAATTTTGGGCTAACTATATCTCTTAATGGTTCTCAATCACAAAATTTGCTCAAACTTAAAACTTTAAATGTAACCAATTGGGCCAATTTCAGAATTTTGAAAACTACCATAAGACATCGGTTACTTACTTAATACATCTCAAATTTGAGCTTGCTATAATTCAAAAATAAATTCAGCTTTCCTCAAAATTCTTTATACGGATGGGGCCATAATTATACAGTGAATTTCTTTTAACGAGCAATATGGTTTTCCCGCTTCCATGAGGAGTTGATTGTTACTATTGGTTTCTAAGGGTACGCCACGCCATGTGTAAATGCGTTTATTTTAAAATGCAATATATGAACCGTAAGTTTATTGAAAAAGAAGTATCAGGAAGAACAACAGGGCATGTAATAACCCACATACTTGCTGTAAACTGAAGTTTTTATACCATTTGATCAACAGAATTTCTTCCTCCGTAGAAAATATCATGTTTTTACATATTCAGTAATGTTTCCGAACTGCATTTCAAAATAAACCCATTTTACACATTGCGCGTTATAATAAATTCCCTGTATACAGGGTATCCAAAAAATGGCGGATTAACTCTACGGTGCGTTACTTGGGGATGCCTAGTGAACCCTGGAAAAATATAAAAAAAAATCCCTGGGCCGTATTTTTCGAAAAATTTTTGGTCAATGGTGGGTGATAAAATCAATTTATTTAAATAACTGGTGTATAATTATAGTAAATAACGCATATTGCTTGAGTAAGAAAGAGATAAACATAGTGGCAAATATTCGAGGAGGCTTGACACTCATTTTAATTATGACGGATGTCAACTAAACATGCATACTAAAATAATTTTTTTGTATGGTCATCTCTTTCTTACTCGTGCATTCTATTTTGTTGTTCATGTTATCTCATTGCTGTTATACAGAGAGATTTTCTTTACTACGAACAGGGCAGACGATATGTCGAATTTACAAATGCCGAGAATTTGACGTTGATAGTTCGCGTATTTTGTCAGTAGTTAATATCTGCTGTCGTTTCTATCTTAAAATCGATAACTACCAAGCAACGAAACAGTGCAAATTGTAAAATGGTATTATCAGGGTCCAACGGTCCAGGAAATTCAAAATTCTTTCACAATATTTGGAAATAGGTGTCCTTCATCGTTATCAATGTTACATGGAGTTACTTCAAATTTTGAAAACTTTGGATGTGTTTCTCCCCAACAGCACAAAAGCCCTAATATTCCCAACGATGACAGGAATTTAAAAGAGGTTTGTATTACCACTAATGACTATCCAGATTATTTATTTAAATAAATTGCGGAACTAGTAGATTTAGCTGGGATATTCTTCCCGATTGCCATTTCAGAAATATGGAATTTTGTTAAACTGTGATAGAAATGCCGAATACTTCCGCTGGAAAGTCGTTTCCACTACAACTAACGCTTTGAAGAACTGCGTTTAAAAATTAAAGGGGTAGTTCAGAGTATTAGCATTAATACGTTGGCTAATGTGCGGAGAAGTTTCTATGATCGCTTAGGATATTGTTTAGCGCAACATGAGCTAATTTAACTTCTTGAATTTGGTTGTTTGAAATAATAGCTTTTTATGCAACAAGTGCTCAAAGTTGACGTTTATGCACGAGACATGAAAATTATGAAACGAAGCCGAAGGCTGAGTTTCATAACATGTCTCGTGCATAAACGACTTTTAGCACGAGTTGCATGCAATATTTTATCTACGACCTTAAATTTACTGTTATCTATATATATAAAAATGAATCCCTATTTCTCTTGGTCAAGCCATAACTTGAGAACGACTGTACCGATTTCATTCATCTTTTTTTAAAGTTTTCTAATACTTTGTAGAAGGTTCCTACGGAAAGAAAAATTAAGAAAATCTAGAGGGAAAGCCGGAAAATTGGAAAATATCGAAAGTGTGTTGTTTCTATTTGCAGTCACACCTGTGCTTAATGGTTTGAAGGGTTTTCCCCATAATGTCATAATCCGCATCAGGACGGGGCGGGGCGGGACGGGACTGAACTGGACGAGACGGGAAGGGATGGGACGGGACGGGACGGGAAGGGATGGGATGGGATGGTAGGGGAGGAGACGGGACGGGACGGGACGGTACTGGACGGAACGGGGACCGGGACGGGGATGGGATGGGGTGACAGAAAATTGTGTCATTATTTAATACACAAATAAGGAACCTCACGCGTACGATGTCGCGGGTTACAGCTAGAAAATGGCATATATTTTTAAGTCTAAGACACTGGACATTATATAAAATTAAAAATCTGTAGTGGTTAAACGGGGTTTCAGAGACAAATTATTTTTGGGCAGAACAACGTTTGCCGGGCCAGCTAGTTAATCCATAAATATCGATTTAACAAAGGTTTGCATCTATGACAGTTAGAATTTATGTCATAATAAAGAGAGGGCCTTGGCGCGCAGGTGAATGTTTGTGAAACCAATACTGTCAAAGTCAGTTATAAAAGGTAATTATTAATACTACACATCTGACAACTTACATAACGTTTTAATTATTTCAAAAACACTTTACCTCTAACGCAAGAAGTAACTAGAATAACTTTACAACTTCACTTCCAGTTCGAAATTGTAGTTTATAACCTCACTACACTTTATACCACACATGCTCTAAAAGTAAACAGCTGATTTCTTTAAACACGCCAAATTATAAAACGTCATTTTTAGTGAAAAAAGCTAGTGCTAAAAGGCCTACTTTTAGTAGTGGTCGTAGATAAAAATAGTTTAAATTTTGTTTACACTTCTTTTACTATTCTTTTACTACTTCTTTTACTTGTTCGGAAGAAATTATTTCTTTCTTCAGAATGCGTTTTACTTTGTGAACTACATTCTTACACTTTACTGTTAATCTTTAAAAAATCCTGTTTTTTAACTCGGAATTTATCATCTGAATTAATCACAAAATAACACAGTACCTCATACATTCTATCTGTGACATAATGATTAATTAACAAAAATTACACTAGGAGTGGATGCCTCGTCTGCGTTGAACAATTACTTAAACAATCAACGCAGACGATCCGTGGATTCATATCAGAGTACCTTAGTTCGACTGTCCAGCGGTCTTGGCGTCTTTTTAGGCAATCGTAAATTCGGATTGATTTACTCGTGCTCGCAGTTCATGAATTTTCACTGTATATAATTATGGCCCCATCCGTAAACGCATTTACACATGACGTGGCGTACCCTTAGAAACAACAGTAACAATCAACTCCTCATGTACTGTATAATTATGGCCTCATCCGTATAAAGAATTGTGAGCAAGGCTGAATTTATTTTTGAATTATAGCATGCTCAAATTTGAGATTCAAAATTCTGAAATCCGCCCAATTGGTTAAATGTTAAGTTTTAAGTTTGAGTAAATTTTGTGATTGAGAATCATTAAGAGATATAGTTTAGCCCAAAATTACTTCAATAACTGCCACCATTTCCAATTATAATCGAGTTTGATTAAGGTCCAAAAAATTATAATAAATTGGCAAGGAAAATATCCGCCCAAAAACCATGCATCCATAGACATCAAATTTCGTCTAAATCGGACCAGTGGTTTCGGAGATATCTAAGCAAACGATTTCAAGACTTCAATTAAATTTAAAATTTTAACAAAAATTAATGGTTAATAGGGCAAAGTGGTCATATTAGGTATTATTTTTTCTCTTACAAATAAATCAAGACATTTTAGAATTCGCACGAATTTATTTTGGGCGTTGTGGCAACAAAACTTTGCCACTATTATTCAACACTTTACGTGTGCAATAATCGAGTTCTGACGAACGGATTTTGGGCGTTGTAGTCCTGTTGTGGGCGTTGTGGGTCTATATAAACGTTGGGCGAAGTGTTCGATGTGGGCGTTGTGTCCCTCGCAAAGATGTGGGCGAAGTGGTCCTGTTTGGAGTTGTGTCTCTCGTGAAAGGTTGGGCAATATGGTACAAAAATACGGGTTGACGAAGTGGTCGGCAGGCGAAATCTCCAGCCACGTATGTGTGCATTAACCGAGTTCTAACGAATGGATTTTGGGCGTTATAGTCCTGTTGTGGGCGTTGTGGGTCTAGGTATATAAACTTTGGGCGAAGTGGTCGATGCGGGCGTTGTGTCCCTAGCGAAGATGTGGGCGAAGTGGTCCTGTTGGGCGTTGTGTCCCTCGTGGAAATGTGGGCGAAGTGGTCGTGTTGGGCGATGTGGTACATATCAAAAATTGGGCGAAGTGGAATCCGATTGGGCGATATGGTACTAAAAGACGAGTGGGCGAAGTGGTCTGTGGGCGAAGTGGTATGGACCAGAAAATCACCTATCTCACATCAATACATATTAAAAATGTAATCAAATGTGAAGTTTGAAAAAATCGTTAGCGCCATTTTTGAAAAAATCGAAAAAACTGAAAAATCACAAGAGTAAACCCCATACTTTTACCCAAGCTTGCTAGATAGTACAAAAAACTTATATATGAAGTTTCAACGCCACACCTCTTTTCGTTTTTGAGATATTCTGTTCACACACAGACAGACACCCAGACAGACCAATGAACAAACAGATGTTTTTTGGGTTCAGGGGACTCTAAAACGTGAAGATCTGTTGAAAACTCAATTTAAAATTTTTGGGGTGAATCTAACTCTCCTTTATTGTAAAAGGAAGTAAAAATGTGTAAGGACATTTTTAATAATTGTTAGAAACGTACGGCTACTTAGCATTATTTTTTCGGTTCCGAATTACGTTTGCGTATATATTTAGGCGTCTCGAGTCGTCCGCTTGCAGCCAACGGGTTTAAACATACTCAGTCTGGGGTATCGCGGCCTCGGGCCCATTGGCGGTGCGCAGGTGGTCCTTCGACCCGCTTGGAGACGTAAATCCTTGTACATGTTTGAGCCAGAATAGAGAAAGTTGCCATGCGTTCAAGAGAGCAAGTCGGAGGTTTTGCCCTCACCACTTTTCAATGCGGTCGCCTTCGCGTGGTTTTGCAGACAGAATCGCTCCGGCGGAGGCGTCTGCAGCAACAGTTGGTTTTTGAAGTGGTACTCCCGCGACGCTCTTCTTCAGGGGTGGCGTTTGCGAGGGTTTCTGACGTTGTTTACCAATTATCGCCTAACAGTTTGTTCCTTCAGTATGTGTGTGTACCGCATGCATTGTTATTATTTGAACTTCCGTCGCTTCAATTCAAGTGTCGTGTGTTTCGCATTCTATGGGACATTACTGCACGTGGTTACGGGCGGCGATCGAACTGGGTGTCGTTGTTGTTCAACGTATGCGTCCGAGTTTTCGTTTACCGTGGGGCGGCACCCTTTATATTACGTCGTTTGGGCGGATTCTTTGTGAAAACTCATTAGCAGCTTATCATGATTCTCAAAGCCATCGCTTTTTACCATTCTGCCAATTTCCCGCAGCCTGCTTTGATGATGTCTCGTAGAGGATAAATCCCAGGTTCCGTCGGCCCGCAGCTCGTTGAGTCGGTGCAGTCTTTTTTACGTGTCTTCTGCAGTGTCTGTAAAGCAGCTGTTTGCAGTAACATGGGACATCAGTCGCCGCTAGCCAAGCTCTCTAAAGGTACCATTTGTATTATTATTAACGTTTATAGTGAGAATTTGAGCGTACAGGGCGATTCGCCGAAGTATCGGACAGTTGACGTAACGTTGCGGTCGTTGTAACTTTTATTTTGTGCATTTGTTGCATTTGTCAAACCATTATAGTTGGTCACCTGTCTTTACAATTTATTTACCGTAAGTTGACATGACCCTGTTTAACTTTTGTAGTAGCATTCGTAATGTGTCACAACTGCAATTTATTTATTGCTGTTAATTGATTCAGTATTTTGATAGTTTAATGTTGATACCGTTTACCAGTAATTTCAATAGTTGATGCCAAGTTCACCGAATATTTTATTAGCTTAAGACGTTACGCAACGTATATATATAAAACCAATACTAACCCATTTCGTATGTATTTTGATGTAATAAACCTTTTGTTTATGCATTTCATGTCTATTTAACTGTGTTTTTTTTTGTTATTGTGTATGCGATTTATGTATTGTATTTTACAGTGTAAAAGGAGTTTGGCCAGTTGTTCAAGTGAATCTTCGAAAGGTAGGTCCGATGACGTTGCCGGCTCGATGACCAGAACACTACCAAACTTATAGTTGAAAGGTGAATTTATTTATGCTTCCACTTTTCCTCAGTGGGTTCACCTGAGCATATTTTTCTCGTGTAGGAATTGTGGTGGCGCCTTATCATTCAAATTCTGCTTACCGTTTATTAGGCCGTTTCCCGGTGTTATCTCGTGTTGGCCCCACTGAAGTTAGTCGGCAAACTCTTTTGTAGCGGGCTGGGGCAGCGGTCTTATGAAATTACATTCCCGATTGTGAGATATCTTACGCGCTAGTCGTTTAGTATTATTTTGGCTTATCGTAAATACAGTTTCGTACCGTTACAAAATGACGTGTTGTCGCAATTATTGTTTCAGAGTTAAGCGGTTATCAACTGGCAGTCCATCGGGGTGCCAGGTTTGGTATGTAGGAAATGTCGTTTTATCCCGTTACAAAAGTCCATAAGGGGCGGCTGTGGAAATTCAAAAGTATGTCCGTGACTTAATTCACATTCATAGGACTAAAATGAAAGTGTCATAATTTTGAGTTTATGTAATTGAAAACTCAAAACAGTCATGTAAGTTGTCTAGACTACAAAAATTGTTGGAAATGACCTCTATTTTTCAGTAAACATAATTGAACTCGTCGTTTCAAACGTGTTCTGGAGGTTTTGAGGAGTGATGTTGCTGCATTCTTCAGTGATACGTTGTCTCAGCTGTTCAATGTCTTTGTGTTTTTCAGGTGAGGAAAAAGGAAGTAGTCAAGTGGGGTCAAATCCGGGGATCTCGGAGGAAATTCTGGCCTGCAGTTCAGGCTGATAACCCGGTCATCGAAAAACTGGCGAATAAATTCAATGGTTTCGTGAGCCGTATGAGCTCTGGCTCCGTCCTGCTGGAAATAGCCTCTTTGCAGTTCTTCGACATGTAGCTGGTCGAAGACTACTTGGAGGATATTGTCCCTGTACCGCTGACCATATATGAGGGTTATCAGCCCTCCAATATCTCATTATTTGCGAGTTACCGTACCTGGATAGGTGACACTAGGATTCGTCCGAAAACAGGTTGAATCCAACAAATCGTCATTGTGCATCAAATGTTCAGTGAACCTTTGACAATTAGCGACGCGTTGAGCATGGTCCCGAGGAAACAATTAGTGAAATTTTTGCATTTTGTACGGGGTCAAATTCAGATCTTTCTTTACGATTTTCTGATAAGTGCCAAGTGATAAACCAACCTCTTGTCTAAATCGCCGCAATGATTTTGTTGGTTCGTTTATCAAGCGTTCTTACACATCAGCAATGACTTCCTGCGTACGAGCTGTGGGCCGACTGCTTCCCTTTTTTTCCATCTACGCTGCCAGTTTGCCGGAAAAAGTCGACAGTTTTTCGAACCTTTGCGAAAAAATCATTTTCCAAGATTATAAAATCTGGAAACTTTTGCTGAAGTTCGACCATGCATGCTTGAGCACTATACATCCACTGGCCATTTTGATGAATCCCATTACGGAAATAGGACTCAATCATAAACGTTTTGCGTTCTGAAGTGAAAGTCATATTTTTTAAATTGACAGACAGCTCAATGACATTCAATTTGAATTTTATGAGTATTAATCAAGTCACGGACATACGTCTAAGTTTCCACAGCCGCTCCTTATGAACTCTTTTAATGAACATATTGTACTTACTTACTCTCACCTGTCATTTACTAGCCTTTCTGCTTTTGGCGTTGTCTTTCTTTTTTTCCTTCTTTGGTTTTTATATCTTCCACCCATTTCTTTCTCGGCCTTCGCCTTGGTTTGCGCCCCTCCACTTCCATCTCCAGTAATCTTAGGGTAACTTATCTTAGTACATCCTCTATCTGTGTCCATTCTATTTCAGTTATTGCTTCTCTATCTCTGCTGCTACTGCATTCTGTTTTATTTTGTCTCTGATTATTTCATTGATTAGCGTTCTGCACCCAAATTGGGCGCGAAATAATTCATTTAATGCAATTTGTACAAGAGTGATCCATTTTGTGTGTCAAGTTAATTTTGAGGTTAGCTATTCCACATAAAGAAAGTCACTTATAAAAATTTGAAAACCCTACTACTGGCTTACTTGCGTCGCCCTGAGTCGATTGACACCAAAATCAGCCAATTCGGCCCACGGATTCGCTCTCAAAGTGGCGTCAAGCAAGCAAGCAAGCAAGCAAGCAATGAAAATTATTATGTCGGATTATTCTAACGGTTTTTGTATTTCCTGTAACCTTTCCTAAGTATTTCATCTCGGCTGCTATTACTGCTGATGTACGTTTGTATGTCATAGTGCAGGTCTCTGCTCCGCAAGTTAAGCTTAGTATGTATATTGCTTCATAAATTCTCATTATTTTACTTAACTCTCTATTATTTACTAATATGTTATTTATTGTATAATTAATATGTTTAGTTTGCTTTATTTATTTTATTTTATTTTTCGTTGTCTAACTTTTCATCATTTGTTATTATTGTTTCTAATTTAAATAGCTGTCTACTTTTCCTAATTTTTTATTATCTAAACTTATGTTTTCCATTTGTACGTATAAGTTTCTTGTTGATCTTCATTACTTTACTTTTGTGTATATCAGTTTGTAAATTAAACCTTTCTAATTCTTCTTCTCAAATATATAAAGCTTCATGTAGCCTTCTGTCAGTTTTTATTATTAATATTATGCCATCTGCGTATAATAATTGTTCAATATAGTCCGGTTGGAATTGTCTATTTTCCATAACTTCATGTATGGCAAGTTTTAACAGCAGTGGGCTCAAGCAGTTTCCATGTTTCACGCTTTTATTTGTGTGAAAGCTATCCGATGCTACTTGAGCTTTTCTAGCCTTTTCCATATTTATTTTCCTGAGATGATCGAATGCTGATTGTATCTTGTATGTCCATACTTAGTTGTTTGCCTTTTTCTAGATTTCTTTTAATTATTGTTCTTACTGTGAATATGCGGTTTTGCTTTCGCCTACCTGGTTTGAAAGCGTTTGCTTTTTTAATTTTCCTCCTGACTTTTTAGTTTCTTTTAAGTATTTTAGCATATAGTTTTAGTAGTGCAGATGATATGCATATCGCCCTAGAATTTTCACATTCAGTAGTGCTTAGTTTTGTGTATAGTGGCATTATTATATTTTTGTAAAACATGCTATTAAGTGCTCCCTCTTAGTTTAGTAATTTCGGGTTAATATTGTCTTCCAGCTGATTTTCCGTTGTTTAAGTTTTTGATGACATTTCTCAAATTTTTTATATGTAAATTTGTGGGATGGATTTGGGGTCAATACTAAATCCTAACACTAGATTTGGAAATAATAGTGTTTAAAGTTAGATACATCAATTAAAAATCAAGCGTTGATACTTTCAATAACCTGTAATTACGTAAAATTAAATTAGTTCAACTTTCGGTAAAATTTGTGAGAATTCATATATCAACTTGGACTATTAATTTAACTGTTGCTGTTTTAAATCTTAAAATTTTTCTATAATATGGATTATTTGTACCGTTATAATAGTAAATAGTATATTAAATATGAAGAACGGTTTGCAGGCCGAAGATAATGTTTGGACTAAGCGAAGCGAAGTCTCCAATATTGTCTGAGGCTGGTAAACCCTACCGTTCGCGATGCTTATAGCATTTTTTGTACAATTGGAATAACTTAAATACTTGTTTTTACTACAATATATTATCATAATGAACTGTAAAAAATGACGTAATATGTCTTTTGATTAATCATTTGTGTAAAATTTATTAACATTTGTGTTTCGCGAAGGTAGGTGATTATTTACCGTTGAATTTTAGTAAATGCAACTCACACCCGTATGCATAGTCGTTCGCCAGCGGCTCGCCGGCGACTCGCCGGAGTTTCGTTATGAATAGTATGTTGTCCGCACTGTATGTCTATGTCAAATTCGTGGTTATCAGGTTAGATTTTTCGTTAGTTTTGACAGACACTGACACAAAATCTAACCTGCTAACCTCGAATTTGACATAGAACGTACAGTGCCACCAACATACTATCCATAACGAAACTCCAGCGAGTCGCCGGCGAGCCGCTGGCGAACGACTATGCATACGGGTTTTATTTAGTGTCATGGAAATTCATGCGGTAAGTGAAGTAAAAAGGTCAATCAAAAATATTATTAAATTTGTATTAGATTTATTCCAACATTTACACTCTCTCTTTAGAACTGACTTGTAGTATTTATTATTATTATACCATAAGCCACTTCTTCTTCTATCTTCTATTTAGTCAATTGCCTATTCTATCCAGATTATAACGAGTTTCTCCTATGTTTCTGAGGCCGTTCTACGTCACGTCTTCCAGTTGACGATTTGTCCTGCGCTATCCCTACTATTCTGTCTCCTGCAATCTTGAAAAATGCGCGTTCCATTCTCTTCGTCGTCATCGTATCCACTCATGTATAGGTTCAATTTGACCCTGTTATTTAATAGCTTTAGTGTTTTGTCGTTTCCATTATTCGCAATGTCTTACTGGTGTCGCTTTTTTTTCTCAGACGTGAGTCAGGATTGGTAGTACCACGGTTTTATAGATTCTGGTTTTTACATCGCAGTTGATGTATTTATTATCCCATATTGAATCGTTAATCCATACAGACACACGTGCAGCTTTTGTGGCTTGCTCTAGTACTTATTCTTTTGCCACTCCCTCACTTACTATTTTGTAGATAGTTAAATCCACTTACGTGTTCAATAATTTACTTGTTTACTGATTGTCATACATTTTGCTTTTTATTCGACGCTTCCATATAGTACTTTTCACCGGACTGAACCGTTTTGTGTAATAGCATTCTTGTGTATTAGTATTTTTATACGTACTTTTGTGTTCTCCGTTTTCCGAGTTTTCTAGTTTGAATAGCCAGCGTTGCACTATCTTCTTCTTCTTCTTCTTCTTCTTCTTCTTCTTCTTCTTCTTCTTCTTCTTCTTCTTCTTCTTCTTGTTCTTCTTCTTCTTCTTCTTCAGCCGTCTCTTGTCCACTCCAGATAGTAGGCCTCCACTAGTTTTCGCCATTTCACTCGATCATTTGTTGTTCGTATCCATGTGTTCCCTGCTATCCGTTTTATATCATCTACCCACCTTATCTGGGGTCTATTCACGCTCATCTTTGTTGTTCTAGGATGACACTGTACTATGCGGATTTGCCATTATTCTAACTACTTTCTGCCAATGTGTCCTACCTAGCTCCATTTTAGCTTGGCGATTCTTTCGATTACATCTGTCACCTTCGTTTTGTTTATTATTTCGATGTTTCTAATTTTATCTCTTAAGTTGATACCTAGCATCCCCTTTTTCATAGCACGTTGTGCAACTCTTAATTTTTCAGCTGTCTTTTTAGTTAATGTCATTGTCTCCATTTCATATGTTAGTACAGGAAGGATGTAGGTATCAAACACTTTCTTCCTTAGGTTTATTGGAATGTATTTGTTTTCATTTTATCGAAAGCTGCCCGGCCTAGTCTTGTTCTCTGCGTTATTTTTAATGTCTGGTTTGGCTTTCCCAATTTCATTTGATGACTTAGATATACGTATTCATTTACTATCTCTACAGGGTGCTCGTCTATCATATATTGTTTGTTACCGTTCGTCATTATCTTTGTTTTATTCATGATTATTTTGAGGCACGTTCGTTGATCATTCTCTCTAATTCGTTTTCATCAGATGATATGAGAACAATGTCATCTGCAAATCTTAGATGTGTTAGATATTTGCCGTCTACATTTATTCCTTTTTATCCCATATTAATTTCTTGAACACGTTTTCTATCACCAAGGTAAACAGTTTGGGAGACATAGTGTCTCCCTGTCTTACCCCTCTTTTTATTGGAATTTTATTGGTTTTGTGTCCTCGTCTCTTTCCCTTTTTCAGAATTGGCACAATCACTGCTGCTGTCCAGCTGTCTTGTGTAACATTTCGTTCCCCGCTGCTCGCATATATTTAATCATTTCACCTGCAAGTTTTTCATACCATGTTACGTTTCCCAGGAGCAATGAATGTTTTTTGCCGTAAACGTTGATGTTAGTGCACTACCCAATAATATTTACTTCATAACCACCTAATCTATATATTTAAAACGTGAAGCGTTTTCTTTCGACATCTATTTTGAGACATCCACCGGGCCGATTTCGATAATTCTTTTTTTAAATGAAAGCCCTTACCGTGTAGATGTGCACAAAAGTCCTAAATTGCAAATAAATTGGTAATTTTTAGAGAAAAACCATCATATTGTAGCTCTCAAGTGGTTGCAGCCGGCCATGCAGTAGCAGTAAACCAGGTATATTCTCACAGTCAGCCTGCGGCGTTTTACCGATAATTGTAATGGGCTACTGTCACTACTAAATGTTTATTTGAAATCAACGGTCTGCTGATTCGTGAGACAAACGTCAAAATACATGTAAAATGACAGTTAAAGCAATTCGGTATTGCTCAGATGCTGTAAGGTGTTTCTTCTGCTCATTATAATTATGTGGATGTGCTTATTTACACACTGCCTCATTGCATTCCCTGTTGGTACAAGCATACGTATATTGTTAAAACGTCTTTCGACGTTGTCCGACACCTGTTTTTCATACTCTTCCATCCTCACAGTTTCTTTCGTGTAAGTTGCATTCAGTCATCGCTTTTCTAATCTATTATTTCAAAATTCTATTCGGACTTCTTCTAGCTCTTCTTTGTGGCACCCTTCCCATTTTCTCTGTGCGCCTAGCATGTGTGATGATAGCTAATAAATCACAAAGACAAACTCTGAATAAAGTAGGAATATATAATATTCGTCACAACCAGTATTTAGCTATGGTCAAGTGTATGTAGCAATGTCACGTGCGAGTAGTTTTGAAAACTTAAAAATTCACATTTTACCTGATGGATAGTGCCATACGTTAAACATTGTCTACAAAGAAGTTTTGTAAACTGCAAGATATTTTTCAACGGGTCCCATTAGTGGTTTTTTATTTACTGTGGTTTTATCAGCTCGACGATGATATTTAAATGGCAGTTGCTCTCAAGACAAATACGTGTTATAATAGTGATTTTTTAAAATGCAGTATCAGTACAATAAGGACATATTGTTTTGAATTTACATAAGGGTTCACCTGAGAGGATATTCCAAGGCCGAATAGTTTTCCAAACTTTACTTGAAACTCGGCAACGAAAACCTATGTCAAGCCGTGACACATATCGCCAGCCTCACTAATATAATATATTCCGACATCAAGAACATAGCAGCAAAACCTGTGTCCTGGCTTCGAAGAAGGGCGAGTATCACTCTGAAGAATAAAAAGGCACTAAAAATCAACAACATACACCTCGGAGCCTTTCATTCGGAGGAACAGATTGATCAGTCGATTAACACTGTGGTGGAGGCAGATGACACAGCTTTGGAGAAGAGAAGGCAGTCTTCATTCCTCGAATAACCCTTATTCCTTCAGACTATTTTTTTCAATTTAGGAGACTGCAATTTCCCGTAAAAACCTGCTTTGCCATGATGATCAATAAGGTGCATGGGCAGTCGCTGAATCAGGCTGGGGTCGACTTGAGGAAAGACTGCTTTTTTCTCCGTCAACTTTATCTAGACTGTTTAGAAGTCAGTTCTCCAAACAACTTAGTGGTGCTCAAACCAGAAAGGAAAACATCCAATATCGTCTACAAAGAAGTGCTTTTACCCTCTATTCGATGGGATTGACTTCTACTTCACAGGTCGTTACATAATAGAGTCTGGGGAAGGTAAGAAGTTGTAATTCGCCATATCAGTTCTTTTTAGAAGTAGGGTTAAACCATTTTCAGAGCTTTTCGTAATGCATTCCTCCAAAGGAGCTAATGTGGTAGACCTGTTTTTGTAAAGATCTACAACGAGGAAACTACTACAGGTGGGAAGCTGAAATTCGACATATTAGTTTGTTTTACAAATCAGATCAAGTAGATGTCAAGGTTTTGCAGAATTTATACCCGAAAGGGGTTAAATGGGACAAATCTGTTTTTCTAAATATCTCTCCAAGGAAATTACTACGAGTACAAGTATAGGAATTTAAAATTGAGCATATTAGAACATTTTTCAAATTGGGTCAAATCAGTTTTAGGGTTTTGGAGAATTCATCCCCGAAGTTAAATGAAACAAAGCTGTTTGTCAAAATAACGCCACGGGAAAACTACTACAGGCAATAAGTTGAAATTCGGCATTTTAGATTGTTTTACTAATGAAAAGTAATTTTTAGAGTTTTTCGAAATGCATCCCCTCAAACTGGTTAAATAGACCAGAAGTGTTCTTCTAAAAAATAGCCACAAAGTAATTATTACAGGCAACAAATTGAAATTCGGCATATTAAATCGTTTTAGAAATTAGGTCAAATCAATTTCAGGCTTTTCGAAATTAACTCCCGAAAGGATTAAATGGGGTAGATGTGTTTTCTAAAGATCGCCATAATACGGTAATTGCTGCAAGTAGAAAGTTGATTCGGCACAGTAGTTTGTTTTACACATCAAGTCAAGCCATTTTCAGGGTTTTTCGAAATATATCCTCTCAAAGGGATTAAATGGGATAGATGTGTTTTCCTAAAGATCGTCACGAGATAGATACAGGTAGGAAGTCGAAATTCGGCATATTAGTTTGTTTTACAAATCATATCAAACCATTTTCAGGGTTTTGTAAAATGCATCTCCTCAAAAGGTTGAAATGAGATAGATTTGTTGTTTAAAGATTACCTTAACGAGCGAACTACTACAGATAGAAAGTTAAAATTTTGCATATTAGATCGTCTTACAAATAGACCAAATCATTTCCAGGGATTTCTGGAATTCACCCCAAAGGGTGTTACGGTGTAACTGATCTCTTAGCGGCTGATACTGTGTGAACAAACCTTTAGTGCCGATATTCGGTTTCCGCCCATCGAAATTTGTTAGGTTGGCGATTATTTTTTTTGTGGTGCTCGGATTTTGCAAACTCATGGCACTTCGGCCTTTGTCTCATTTTTACAGCGAAGCTAACAGCTTGCACGGATTTTCGCTTTCTATAATCCGATGGGGAGTTAGTTTGCTTTTGATTATTTGTGTGCCCCATGCAGTTTGGCGGAGTTTTGGTTTACAAGCGAATATTTGGACATTTAAGTCCGCGCCGATTGGCGGATTTAGTTGCCGATATTCTTGGGGCGAGTTAAGTTGGAGTTTTGTCCACTCTCGCGTGAATCGCAACAAAATTATATCTCTCTTGCCTGAATATGAAAAGCAATATTTGAGTGTAAATACAATTGTATCACATAATGACAACACTTTATAATTTTCTATGGAATTAATAGATTCGTTGAATTTCAGTGGCATATATCCACATTGCTTAACACTAAAAATATGATCAATAGATATTCTTTTGAAAATTTTAAATGTATCTACTGGTTTAATAGATGAGATAAGATTAATGGTAAGCAACTGCAGTTGGAAAAGAACATTTTCGAGCGCCTATCATTTGTGATAACAATTCATAAATCACAAGAACAAACTATGGATAAAGTGGGAACATATCGTATTTGCCACAACCAGTAGTCAAGTATATGTAGCAATATCACGTGTGAGTAGTTTTAAAAACTTAAACATTTAAATTTTACCTAATGGATCCTGCCACACGTTGCAAAATATTTTGCAACGGGTCCACTAGTCTATATATTTAAAACGTGAAGCGTTTTCTTTCGACATCTATTTTGAGACTTCCACCGGGCCGATTTCGATAATTCTTTTTTTAAATGAAAGCCGTTACCGTGTAGATGTGCACAAAAGTCCTAAATTGAAAATAAATTGATAATTTTTAGAGAAAAACCATCATATTGTACCTCTCAAGTGGTTGCAGCCGGCCATGCAGTAGCAGTAAACCAAGTATATTCTCGAAGTCAGCCTGCGGCGTTCTGCCGATTATTTCAATGGACTACTGCAGCTACTAAATGTTTATTTAAAATCAACGGTCTGCTGATTCGTGAGACAAACGTCAAAATATATGTAAAATGACAGTTAAAGAAAATCTGTATTGCGCAGATGCTGTAAGGTGTTTTTCTGCTTATTATAATTATGTGAATGTGCTTATTTACTTACTGGTTCTTTGTTTTCCCTGTTGCTACAAGTGTACGTGCATATATTGTTACAACGTCTTTCGACGTTATCCAACACCTGTTTTTCATACCGTTCCATCCTCACAGTTTCTTTTTTTTAAGTTGCATTCAGTCATCGCTTTTGTAATCTATTATTTCAAAATTCTATTCGGCTTTCTCCTAGCTCTTCTTTGCTGTACCCTTCCCATTTTCGCTGTACGCCTAGCATGTGCGATGACAATTAATAAGCCACAAAGACAAACTCTGGATAAAGTAGGAATATTATGTATAATATTCGTCACAACCAGTACTTAGCTATGGTCAAGTGTTGTAGCAATGCCACGTGCAAGTGGTTTTGAAAACTTAAAAATTAAAATTTTACCTGATGGATAGTGCCATACGTTAAACATTGTCTATAAAGGCGTTTTGTAAATTGCAAAATATTTTTCAACGGGTTCCATTAGTGGCTTTTTATTCACGTGGTTTTATCAGCTCGACGATGATATTTAAATGGCAGTTGCTCTCAAGACAAATACGTGTTATAATAGTGATTTATAAAAATGCAGCATTAGTACAATAAGGACATATTATTGTCTTGCATTTACATAAGGGTTTACCTGAGAGAATATTCCATTGCCGAATAGTTTTCCAAACTTCTCTTGAAACTCGGCAACGAAAACCTATGTCAAGCCGTAACAGATATCACCAGCCTCACTAACATAATATATATTTTGACATCAAGAACATAACAGCAAAACCTGTGTCCTGGCTTTGAAGAAGGGCGAGTATCACTCTGAAAAATGATAAGGCACTAAAAATCAGCAACACACACCTCGAAGCCTTTCATTCAGAGGAAAAGATCTATCAATCGATTAACACTGTGGTGGAGGCAGATGACACAGTGCACTACCACGTTGATTTTCTCCACACTCTCTACCCTCCCGGACTTCTTCCAAATCGCCTGCCTTTGAAAGTTAGAGCACTTATACTACTAAGAAACGTGAAGACTCCCAAACTCCAGTGCAAGTGAAAGTTCCGCATCTTAACGTCACTGAGGCCAAAATTTTCATAGGTTTTGGAGAAGGGGAGACAGTCTTCATTCCTCGAATAACCCTTATTCTTTCAGACTATTGTTTTCAATTTAAGAGACTGTAATTTCCCGTAAAAACCTGCTTTGCCATGACGATCGATAAGGTGCAGGGACAGTCGCTAAATCAGGCTGGGGTCGACTTGAGGGAAGACTGTTTTTTCTCGATCAACTTTATCTAGACTGTTTAGGGGTCAGTTCTCCAAACAACTTAGTGGTGCTCAAACTAGAAGGGAAAACATCCAATATTGTCTACAAAGAAGTGCTTTTACCCTCTATTCGACGGGATTGACTTCTACTTCACAGATCGTTACATAATAGAATCTGGGGAAGGTAAGAAGTTGTAATTCTCCATATTAGTTCTTTTTACAAGTAGGGTCAAACCATTTTCAGGGCTTTTCGAAATTCATTCCTCCGAAGGAGCTAAATGTGGTAGACCTGTTTTTGTAAAGATCTACAGCGAGGAAACTACTACAGGTGGGAAGCTGAATTTCGATATGTTAGTTCGTTTTACAAATCAGATCAAGTAAATCTCAAGGTTTTGCAAAATAGGAAGTATAGGAAGTTAAAATTGAGCATATTAGAACATTTTTCAAATCGGGTCATATCAGTTTTAGGGTTTTGGAGAATTCATCCCCGAAAGGGGTTAAATGAAACAAATCTGTTTGTCAAAATATCGCCACCGGAAAACTACTACAGGCAGTAAGTTGAAATTCGGCATTTTAGATCGTTTTACTAATCGAAAATAATTTTTAGAGTTTGTCGAAATACATCCCCTCAAGCTGGTTAAATAGACCAGAAGTGTTCTTCTAAAAATAGCCACAAAGTAATTATTACAGGCAGGAAATTAAAATTCGGCATATTAAATCGTTTTACAAATTAGGTCAAATCAATTTCAGGTTTTTCGAAATTAACTCCCGAAAGGATTAAATGGGGTAGATGTGTTTTTCTAAAGATCGCCATAATACGGTAACTGGTGCAAGTAGAAAGTTGATTCGGCACAGTAGTTCATTTTACACATCGAGTCAAGCCAGTTCGTTTTACACATTGAACCAAGCCATTTTTAGGATTTCTCGAAATGTATCCTCTCAAAGGAATTAAATGGCGTAGATATGTTTTTTAAAGATCGTCACGAGATAGATACAGGTAGGAAGTCGAAATTCGGCATATTAGTTCGTTTTACAAATCATCTCAAACCATTTTCAGGGTTTTGCAGAATGAATCTCCTCAAAAGAGGTACATCTGTTTTTTAAATATTACCTTAACGAGCGAACTACTACAGGTAGTAAGTTGATTTTTGCATATCAGATCGTTTTACAAATAGACCAAATCATGTACAGGGATTTTTGGAATTCACTTCCAAAGGGTGCTACGGTGTAAATAATATCTTAGCGGTTGATACTGTGTGAACAAACCTTTAGTGCCGATATTCGGTTCGCGCCAATCGAAATTTGTTAGGTTGGCGATTTTTTTCTGGTGGTGCTCGGATTTTGCAAACTCATGGCACTTCGGCTTTCGTCTCATTTTTACAGCGAGGCTAGCAGCTTGCACCGTTTTTCCCATTCTATAATCCGATGGGGAGTTAGTCTGCTTTTGATTCTTTGTGTGCCCCATGCCGTTTGGCGGAGTTTTGGTGTACAAGTGAATATTTGGACATTTAAGTCGGACTTAGTTGCAAACAAGCTTCTGAAAATGCACATGGCCCATATTCTTGGAGCGAGTTAATTTGAAGTTTTGTCCGCTCTCGCGTGAAGCGCAACAAAATTATATATCTCTTACCTGAATATGAAAAGCAATATTTGAGTGTAAATACAATTGTATCACATAATGACAAGATTTTATAATTTTTTAATAGATTTGTCAAATTTCAGTGGAATATATCCACATTGCTTAACGCTAAAAATAGGATCAATAGATATTCCTTTGAAAAGTTTAAATGTGTTTACTGATTTAATAGATGAGATAAGATTAATGTTACGCAATTTAATTATAACTGATTAGATTTGGTATTAAATGGACAAGCCACAAGCCAGGTAGAAGAGCACTACCGTTTTGCCTTCGGCAAAGAAATTGTCCTGTACGCCTATCATTTGCGATAACAATTAATAAATCACAAGAACAAACTATGGATAAAGTGGGAATATATTGTATTTGCCACAACCAGTATTTAGCCATGGTCAAGTATATGTAGCAATATCACGTGTGAGTAGTTTTAAAAACTTAAAAATTTGAATTTTACTAAATGGATCCTGCCACACGTTACAAAGAAGTTTTCTAACTTGCAAAATATTTTGCAACGGGTCCACTAGTCTACATAATAAATTACATAAAATGTTTTAACGAAAATTTAAATCTGGAAACCGATTGTTTGTTTGTTTGTGTGTTATGGAAATGGTCTAGACATTCAGAGTGTCCGGTACCTTAAACACTGACTGCTGTGGTCATGTGGTCAAAGAATTTGAAGAATTTTGCTGATACTAAGAAGTTCTAACCTTAGCAAGTATCTTTTACATGCTTCACATAGTAGTAGCATTGTACCCAAGGCTTTACATCACTTCCGAATGCTAGCATTTTGTAGGCATTTTGTAGATTATCAAAGCAGACGAAGAAACACTTAGTTTACAAAGTACCGCAATGGCGGCCTATTGTTTCAGAAACGGCATCGTTCAGTGAACTATTTCTGTCAAAATATCAGTAATGTAATTTTTACTAGGTTAGCATTTGAGTTGCACTGTTAGAAGTTGTGGTGTCGTTATTAAATATTAAGTAAATTGTTACAGCCCAACCTTGTTTGAATTTTTTGCTGTGTTTCTGGCCGCCATAGCTGTACTTTGTAACCCAAGGGTTTTTTCTTCGGCACCTTTGGCTTTCATAGGCATTGTTTAATTTTTAAAACCTCACCGGGGTTCGGGGATCAAACTCGCGACCGTATGTCAGTAGTCAGAATACTTAATCACTGAGCTACCTAGTCCCTCTGAAACCCAATTTCTGATTTGCTGCCATCTTTGCATCTGCTAACAATATTTATCAAACATCAAGCGAAAGAACTTTTAGAAAATTAATGTAATGTTTAGTTTAAAGTTTCATTTATGGCATTAATAAGTACGACTAAAATATTTAAAAGTTGGTAGAATGAAATAATACAAAAGCCATTTCTTAAGTTTTTGGAGTATTTTTAGAGAAATCTAGGCAGTAGTAATATAAGAAGTTTAAAATTATTTTCAATTTGCAAATCGATTACTTCAGCTTTTGATAAAAAACATTTCCTTCTGTATAAACGTAATGTATTAAATAAAGAAAACTCACAAGCAAGTAATATCTCTGATAAACCAAAAATAATGTTACATTAGCTTATTGTCTTTTATTAAAATGTGAAAATTGCACTGCCATAAAATATGTCCTAATTCGATTCCGATTGGTGGAATATAACAACAAAATCCATTATCGTAACGAAAATTTTGTGACATGAGTTAAATTTTTATGGTAACTTGTTATACAACGCTCATTTTTACAGGCCATCCTAGCAATTTATAAATAACGCCCTTTCTCAATTGCTTTTAATTGTTATTGGCGTGTCAGGCGCTGTAACTCGAAAACCTTTTACTAAAGAATCTGTATCTCTAACTAATCATTTAATTATATATTGTTGAAGTGATTTCATTTAGTATCTTTATTTTCTTCTAACAATATTTGCGATTATCGCAAAACTTTATAAAATCACATAACACAGTTGTGTCTATATCGTGGTTACATTTAAGCAACTTAATTCAAATAAATTACTATTACATGATTTCTACCATCGAAATGTAAAAATTGCAAGATTTTAAATACTTTATTGGCAATTTGTTTAACTAAAACTTGATGAAATAGCAGGCTACTAACTATACAGGGTTATTTGATATATTCATAATATTTAAATGGAACCCAGTTTCTGAAACTCTCATGAATATATCTGGGTTAGGTAATACCATTAGGCATAGGCGGAATGCTTATCTCAGTGTTTCCTGCTTTATGATATTACTTGACGATAGAAACAGACAAAAATGACTTATTTCCATTGCTATATCTCAGCGCTGCAAAAAATTGTATATTGCTAACCAAAACCTATATTCATCCAAATAATAAAACAGAAAAACTGTTTGCGCTGCCAAGGTCAATTAGAATATGAATTATAGGGCACTACTGTACAACCCTGGTTTTTAAGGGATCTCCAATAAATGTTGATGGAAGCAATTTTACTTCAATATTTATTTTCGTACGGACATGTAAGCCTCTGATATGCGAACGCTGTAAAATGTAAACGAATACATTATTCACACTTGTAATTATTCTAAGAACCTTATATTTATCGTATACTAAGTAAAGGTTCTCAAGTTGATATATTCACATATAAGCCTTAAATCCAGGACAACCATACAATGAAACACGACCTATGATAAAAAAGTGAAGTACATATATTAATTTCAAATTGGGAATACATATCATAAATTTATTTATCTTCATCAGTGTTGTTATAGACTATTAACCAAATTAATTTTAGTATCGCTAAGAGCGTCATTACCGTACTGAGTGCGGTAATATCTATTACTTTTTATATAAAAAATACATTGAACCAGAACTTATTGATGAAAATAAAATATTGAATAATACACGTTTACTTATGGCACATAACGAAACTCGTTTGATTGCATCAAAACTCGTTCACCGCCTCGTTTGGGCAATAAAACTCGTTTCGTTAAGATGCTCATAATCAAACTTGTATCGTTAATATCTATAACATTACGAAAGGTGTTAAATGAGCCTACGAAATAAAGACATTTAAGAAGACAACGACCCCTGCAGTTGGCAGATGGAATGTATTAGGTCTCTATAGACCTGATGGGGCTGCAAATAGTCTACTAGAAGCACAGAGTGAATACCAAGTAGATATATTGCAATGGTCTTAGGCCCTACAACTCAACTCTGATAGCATTGCCAAATTAATGGACATTTCACTAAAGCTCAGGTTGAGGTATTTTATATAACTGCAAGGCTAAAACTTGAATTTAACAGAATGAATGCATTTGTAAAGAGATGCCAGTAATAGCAGAATAATTAAATAAAGAACGCAATAAGCAAAGCTCAATTCTCACAGGGATCTAAGTTGACTGTAAAATCAATTTAAAATAAAAGGTTTGTGCAAAGGTAATAGCCACACTAAAAGAGATTATTAATTACAAAAAGGATTGCAAAGGCAGTAAAATGAAGCGTAGTAATTCAAGTAAAGTTAGACAGTGAAATTTTGTCAGGGTTTTAAAAGAAAGGTATAAGAAGCTAGATAAACCAATGAAAGTTGCAATGAGCAGCTGAGAAGGCAGGCATTAAGGCATATCACAGAAATTGTAAAAATCAGCAAGACAGGGTAAAAAGCGAAGAAAAGCAGACAACAAATAGGACAAAAATCGTGTGTAAAAGTAGACAGGTGAATTCGAAGGAAGCCTTGGTGCAGGAAGTACTCTAACTTAAATAATCAGTGCAGTGACGCGTGTGTACAATTAAAAGCAATTAATAAAAACGTGCAGTGGCGCAAAGACACGGTTAATTAGTTATAAATGTAAACAATTATATTAAGGATAAGAGAACTAGTTATTAGTTGTAAGCAAATTTAGTATTAAAAGTGAACTTGGTCAATATTCGTTTTTTTAAATTAATATTTCACTTGCAATTGTTTATGACAGATTTTCAAGGAGAGAACAAAAGAATAAATTGTAAGAATTATTGTGTTGAAATGTGCTCCACTTTAAACGAATTTTTCATATAATAAATAAACAGATATCAGCATAAAAAGTATACAGTTTTACTGAGTGCATGTCCAAGGTGGTGTGGTAGTATTTGCAGTGATTTCCGCCACAAAAAAGTAAAAAGTTCTTCGAAGCTCTGCTACGATAACCTAGCAGCCGATGCAGCCCAAGCTCCGATCTCTGCGTGGAGCCAAGCGAGTCAACACAGCCCAGAGGGGAAGGTACCAGGTCATAGAGCAGCCTTCTAAGAACGTGTCCCAGGAGTTTCATCAGGATCAGCCCCAAAGCAGCCCAAGAATTGCATCAGCGTCTCCTACGAGTTCCCGATTCAAGATCGGTAGAGATCAGGTACCGTTTTTGGCTAAAACTAGCTAGGTTAGGCCCATGAAACTTATGTGTATGTAAGAAGAGGCAATATTTAAGACAATTTTTCCTGGCGGTAAAGCAAGTGCAGCTCGCAATATAGGCCGAGTCCATAATTTGAGGTTAGGCGAAGTTTGAACCCAAGCGACGCTTCGAAAAACAATTAAAAATTTGCCCGCGTCTCTTCGACGGGATCGACAATCAAGTGCTGGAAAAACAAATGACAATTAATGCCGCCAAAACATCCGTATTCAAATAAATACCGGAAAAACTTTGATAAATTTCACTTTGTTTTCAAGTCACTGACCGCTAACTTGCCAGCGGGATCCATTTTGGTGTAGCATTTGACCTAATTTCAACTATTTGCTTATGCGCACTAGAGCTAAGACGGAAAACAGATCCGTATTCAAATAATTTGAAAAATTACACATTCAAACAGGAACCCAACTGAGAGGAGCGATTGCTTTACGAATGAGTTAGCGTTTATTTATCAATATTTGCAGGTAAATAGAATATAATAAAGGGCATATAACCATTTATTTTGACAAATCAAGAAAATACAACTCACTTTTAATCTTCCTAAAATTTTATAGTACAAACAAAATGTTGCGTGGTGGCTCTAATCAACATTTAATTAATAAAATAAAATAAACAAAGAGCACAACCACAGCAATATATGCAACATAAGAAGTAAGATGGTTGGATTGTGGCAATAAAAATATTATCGGAGTAACAGTGGAGGTAATCGAAAACATGAATATGATGTGGGGTTTGCAGTAAGGACAAACATGAAAAATTTAGTAACACCATATGTACCTGTCAGTGAAAGATTGTGTGCTTTAAGAATTAAATGCAAACTATGCAATAATCAGTTTATATAATACGCCCACGAAAGAAAACGAAGAAAATTAACAACTAGAAGCCGTATATGATGAAGCACAAATGTGATCTCAAGTCTGAAGAAAGTATTAGGATAAATAAATTCTAAAATTTGGGAAAGAAGGTATATTTTGAGTCACCATTAAAAGTCTGCACGCCACGCTATTAAAATTGGATTAAAACATAGAAAATTCGCAATAGCAAAAAATATAGTTATTATTAACTTTTTACATAAAACTATGCTTGTGGAATTCTAGAGGTAGGGTAAGCAAAAATTAAATAGACCACGTGGTAGTTGATCGGGGACGTAGAAGTTCCGTCCAAAATGTGCGGTCTTTGAGGAGTAAACTGTAACACACATCACAATTTAGTAATAGCAATTTTAAAATCAAAAATTAAACATTTCGAGGGATTAGATAATAACCATAAAGGTTTTAAAGTAGATTTGGTTAACTAGAACTGTAGAATCTCCCACGAAATATAAAAATCCTGCTTGCTAAACCGAAATGGATAAAGAAATAGGTATGAATTGATGAAAATGTATAGACCAAATACAAAGAAGAAAATTAAAACAAGACGAATAAATAAACGGAAGAACAATACGAACAAGATTATACTGAAGTAAGAAAAGACACAAGAGCCCTACTGAGAAGGAAAAAACGGCAATATTATGAGAATATAATAAACGACATACAGCAACAATATGAGAAACAAGAAGTAAGAGACTTATCACGAAATAAAGAGAAATGTGGCAAAAACCACAATGGTAAGAAATAAAAATGGCAATAGAATAAACAAAAAGAAAACAATTTTGGAAGAAGAAGAGAGTACTTTGATGAATTATTAAATTGTCAAAGCCCAGACAGTGAATAAAGACCAAACATATTTGACAGCTGAAACAGATGTTCCAGAGCCTACATTAGATGAAATCTTGAAACGAATAAAAGGACAAAAAATATAATAATAATAATAATAACGTTTCTTCAACGGATTATACCATTTATATGTATATACCTACTCAAATAAAACAGCCAAATACAACAAAAGTTAATATCTACCATGTAAAGAAAATAAAATAATATAACAGCAACGAAAAATAAAATGAACCTAGAACCTATACAAGACAAAATTACCGCACAATGGCGAGTACATATAAATAAGGAAACGGGCTAGACGGATGTTATGGATCGGTCATGTTATCCTACCAGCTGAGGTAAGAGATACAAAGATAATGTTTATATCACAGCCGGTAGGGAAAAGACACAAAGAAAAACTATGACTTGGTAGACATAATCATGCGAGACCTTAAACATCTAAGCAGCAGAAGTTGGGTGGAAGCGGCCACAGATAGAGACACCTGGAAAGATCTTATACGGGATGTTAAATATATACAAGAGGTATACGGCCATCAGAAGTTAAGTGATGTGATGTGAGAATGAGTAATACCTAAAATTTTGTTGTGAAATACTAGTGTATAGCTTAGCTGGCTAAATTAAAATTATCTTTTTTATGAAATATAAACATTTATCAGTTATGCTACCGTTTAATAATTTATTAATGACACTGCTTAATTCTTTTGCTCCGACTAGCTGTTAGGTTCTCAAAACTCTCATCCCAGGGTTGAGTTTCTACACAGTTGAACATTTACTCAATTGTATAATAATTGTAAGAGTATAGCGAATGCTTCGCAACAAAATTTTAACCTCAAATAAGGGTAGCGAAACGACACAGAATTTCGTGCTTAATTTTACTTTTAATCTAAGCAAGCTGTTTATCGGTAACCAGGGACGGCGTTTGATCCAACGCTGTGTCGGTCAGATGCGCCTTTTTCTTCCACTCTGCTCCGTCGCCTGCTCGCTGGAACCGTCTGGATAACAGTAATACAAGTGAGAACTCAAAAGGACTTTAATTACGCGAAGATTTACAACATTTTTTTTAGAAGCCAGCACACAACTTCCTACTTGGCTACGCTTGGGCGAGCTTCTTTTGTTCTTATTTCCAAGCGTTGCTCAGTAACCTGCTACATTCTATTATTTGTAAGTCCACATACTTGATCTTATAGATTAAATGTTTGTTTTGTCGAATTGTTAAATATTGTTGCGCTAACATAACATTTGTTGTAATTCACATAATTTTCACTTTTCTGGTTTTATTAAGCACTATCACTTTTAAATTGCTGACGTTGCAGGTTGCTTTGTGCGCTTAGGCATGTTACATAATTTATTCAGTGTATCAGTGCCCTTAACTTTATTGATTTTTCACTAACAGAATCTGATTAGCATGTCTTACGTTACTTCAAATATCTGAGAATTTACCAAAATTATAGTAGCACTTATCATATTAAATCATAACACCGAATTAAGTTAAACTGCCGATATAGTTTAGTTTGCTACTCTTATATTAGTCTAAGTAATTATAAATTACTTATCAATTACAGTTTATAAATGTATCAATGTTTAATTCTGATATTTCTATCTGTAGCGATTAATAAAGTACCAATTCTGTTCATATTTGATTTCCATTTAATTAACGTTTATATAATAACAATAAAGGGGCTAGAATTGCTATAGGTAGCATACCAACTCAATATATGTTGGGCGACTGCGTAGAAGAACCGCTATAATTTCCCTTTGGGTAATTATTAGTAACAGGCAGTTCCTTCTAATGAAAATAAAAAATTATGGAACTTGCCGTAATGCTTTTCGGGAAATAATTTTCTGTGATTATAAAAGTTTAACATAAGACCAAAGTCGTTAAAATTCAGTGGCAGATATTGGTCGCAATAGTCCGTCGTTATCAATAATTAATTACTGATTTCGTAAATTTCAACGTGGACGGTGTACGTTAGAAGATGAACCGGGACCTGGACGACCTCAAGTAGCGGCCTATAACTCGGCGAGAAATTCAACAAAAACTAGGTATTGGGTCTTCCTCAGTAGATCGCATTTTACATCGACAGTTGGGTATGAGAAAGTCGTTATCTCGGTGAATTCCCTTTTGTAACTGAAAAACAGAAATAAGCGCTAGTGCAGATTTTTGTTAGACAAGTTCGATGCAGAATCTTTAAAGCGTGTTTTTAATATTATTGCGCGAGATGAGTCTTGTATCTATAACTAATATGACACCGAGACTAAAAGCAATCAAGTGTTTCGGTTTTTGAAAACGCAAAAAAAATCGCGGTGAAAGTGTAACCAAGGAAATTATTTCTTCGGATGCAGTGGTCCAGTTGCAGCAATTGCACATGTCATGATGATCGTAAAACTTCCCCTACTGCAGTAAAAACTGTATAGTATTTAAACGTATTTGGCCGATATTGAGCATATAACGGACGAAGATAGCTTTTGTGACCGAGGCTGATAAATTATCAGAGTCAGTTATATGTAATATCAGCCGTGTGTTTAATAGTTTTCGTAACAGCTACTAAAAGTGGAAAATTTTAAGATATGGGATTTTAATTAAATAATATATAGTATGATTGAAATTATTTTCATCTAGTTTGACATTTAAGTTTATTATAAACGTAGTTGCATTTATAAATTAGGAACTATTCCATAGCCATACTAGATGAAAATAAATGTTGATCATAATTAAAAAAAACTAACGGCCGAGGCGGTTAAATTTTAACTGCCTTGGCTGTTGTGAGTGATATTTCGATCAAACAGACAGTACTGCCATGGTACAATAACATGTAGGTATTACACATTTTTTACAGGAATCTGTATTACAGCTGGTCACACGCTCTCCATACAGTCAAGATCTTGCCATCGGCGATTTTTTGTTTCCAAAAATTAAAAACGCGTACGTGGTAAGAGGTTTCCTGACGCAAATAAGGCGGTTGCTGAATTTTAGTGGATATTTGATGACCTTCCAAAAACGTAGTTCTCTGCATGTTTTGAGAAGTGGTCTCAAAGAATCAACACATATATTATGGCTAGGAGGGAATGTGATTTTTTTGTTCTTTTCAAAAAACTTGTAGGCGCGACTTGGAGGAAAAGGACTGTTGCCTAAAATTTCATTGTATAGTGCCCAAGGGCTTTCTCGACTGACGAGCCCTCTCGCAGTACAGGTGTTTGCAGATTAGTGGAGTAATTGCCACTATTATTTTATTCAATATTTTGTAATAAAATTAAAAATTGTTTATAGGTTTCGATTAAGGCCCACTATGTTTAATTTCAAACCTCCATGATTTATCTACTATGCCTTCCTGTAAACGCTGCTGTAATAAAATATTTTGCTATTGCAATTTACGTTACATTTATAGAAAGCAACATGAATATGTGCTGAAACATTAGTACCGGTAATTACATTATGCCACAAAAATGTTCCCCATTAATTATCATTTAATATAGTAGGTCCACGAATTGTTATGTTGAGTGCAGATTTATTTTTAATTTAAAACATGTAGAGTCGTGTCTGTTCGGAATATCGAACCAATTAATTCCATTTAAAGCTATCCAGGGGATAAATAGTTAAATCAAACAGGTGCTCCAATATTTTTTAGCAGCGGCTCTTAATCCGGCGACAAAATGTGATTGCGAAACGTGTCTTGTTGTAATTCATTAGCGCAAAAAACTAATCCATAAAATAAATCCACTTAAACATAACTCACACAAAAAGCGGCAGAGAGTGCGTTACGATTCTGCGGCAGATTTATTGTCTCCGGTATTCAATTTACGGGCCAATTTGTGTCGAGTGGATTTAGCGATCGGATCCGCCGTTGGAAGGGGGTGCTAATAGCTTTTACACCGCGCTAAGGGTTAACACATCGTGTGAAGTACCACTTGACTGGTGTTAATCTTACAAGGGGCGGGAAACTTTTATTGAACACGCTTTTCAAGATATCTGTTCTGCTGTCCTATTTTAGCTTTAACTGCATTAACTAGAGCCCTCCTGTTTGTAACAGCATTTGCTGAGACATATGGATACATTTGGAAGTTTGTCCAACACGTGCATATACAGATTGGTGGTGGATAATGTGAACATAGGCATTCAAAGATTCAAATGAGCTAGAATACAGTTTATGCGCTTCATTTGCATTAGATAGAAATAGACACATATGACTTAAAATCTACAGTATGTTCACATACTGAGAATTTCTTACAACTAAATAGTAGAAATTGAGATACCTCATTACTATCCAATTCCAGTGGCATACATCACGGACATATGAGTATTTCCTGTCATCTGTCAAGCAAAAGGTTAAGGGAACAACTATAACAATTCTACGTAATTACTATAGTTGTTCACAATTACTTTTCAAAATTTTATAATTCGTACAGACACATTCAATTTTGGAAGATATTACTTTCTCCAACATTTCTCATTCTTAAATTTACAACTTGACTTTGACAGTTCGAAGCCTGACTTTATTGTATTATGTATTGCTATACCTTCACGTATAGTGATATTAATCTGTCTATGAATTATATGTTTATCGTATCGATTTAACATCGCCCTATTTATGGTTTAAATATCAATAATTATTATTTGCGCTAGCTCCTGAAAAAATCAGGGGCGAATTCCTTTCATCTAGATTGCTAATTTCTGAAATCTGATGTTCTGATTTTTAATTTTATAAGGCAAAATAACTTCTGTCAAATGATATGTCAAACAAGTTTGGAAATTAAATGACAAATACCAGATCGTTTAACAAGTACACAACAATATCAAAACAGTAAGTCATTCTTTAATAACTAATTCACTTTTATAGTCTTTATTTCCTTTTTAGTAATTACCTTACTACTCAATATCACCCACCTTTCACTCGAACTCAACAATGTTCTGGATGTCGATCAACCTGCTCCCCTCTGCCTACGAATCCAACCACTTAAGTACCTTTTCGCAACAAAAGGTTCCACTGACAGACAAAATGTCCAAACTGTCCAGAATTACTGATGCAAACTTTTCCTACAGCATGTAACCAAACAGACCAAATATGCAGCCATCTAATTCCAACACCGCATTTGCCAACTTCCTGAAACGTGCCTCCTCAACCAATGGTCCTCCTTTTAAACTCTCCCTTAACACCAAACAGTTTGAAGTAATCCAATTCGATTAATATATGATGTCAAATGTAATCTATACATATATAAAGGAAAGTCACAACCCTGACTAATCAACGCAGAGCCGAAACCACTGGCACTAAAAACTTGAAATTTGGGTGGAAGGTTCGGTTTGTTACATAAGGTAGTGCTAAGAAGGGATTTTTTGAAATTCGACCCCTAAGGGGGTGAAAAGGGGTAAAATGTGTTTTTACGAATTCCTCAATATTTCTTACACCCGATAAGATATCGACTTGGTGTTTACTTTCAAAGATTATCAATGTAAATACCTAGAAACGTATTTTAGGATTTTGCCCTAATCAACCCCTAAAGGTGCAAATGTGGATTGGGGGTGAATTAAAGAACCCTAAGTATTTCCTATGTTTATTGAGTTAGAACATTCTTTTTTGGCACATAGATTGATTTTTAAAATATTTAGAAAGGGGTGTAAGGGAATTTGAAAATGTTAACCCTAAAGGGGTAAAAGGAGGAAAAACTGAAAAGGTGTGGGGGGTTAAATTTATTAATTTTTTTCGCCGTGAGTTCCATTTCACAATAAAATGGGTTAAAAGGGATATTTTGAAATTCCTCCCCTACGGGGGTGAAAAGGGGTAAAATGTGTTTTCACGAGTTCCCCAATATCTCTTACACCCGATGAGATAGCGATTTGGTGTTTACTTGCAAATATTATCAATGCAAATACCTAGACACTTATTTTATTATTTTTCCCTAATCAACCCCTAAAGGTGCAAATCTGGATTGGGGCTGAATTAAAGAACCGTAAGTATTTCCTATGTTTATTGAGTTAGAACATTCTTTTTTGGCATACAGATGGATTTTTAAAATATTTAGAAAGGGGCGTAAGGGACTTTGAAAATGTTAACCCTAAAGGTGTAAAAGGAGGATAAACTGAAAAGTGGGGGGGGGGGTTAAATTTATTAATTTTTTTCGCTGTGAGTTCCATTTTAAAATGTGTTTTTACGAGTTCCTCAATATCTCTTAGACCCGATGAGATAGCGACTTGGTGTCTACTTGCAAAGATTATCAATGCAAATACCTAAAAACGTATTTTACGATTTTGTCCTAATCAACCCCTAACGGTTCAAGTCTGGATTGGGGCTGAATTAAAGAACCCTAAATATCTCCTATGTTTATTGAGTTAAAACACTCTTTTTTGACATGTAGATGTATTTTTAAAATATTTAGAAAGAGGTGTACGGGATTTTGAAAATTTTAACCCTAAAGAGGTAAAAGGAGGAACAACTGAAAAAGGGTAGGGGGTGAATTAAAGACCCTTCGTTACGCCTATGTTTATTGAGTTAGATCAGTCTTTTTTGGTATATAGATATATTTTTAAAATATCTAAAGAATGGTTTAAGTGATTTTGATAAATGTACCCCTAAAGGGGTTCAAAGAGGTAAACTATGTTTTCACGAATTCCACAATATCTCTTAGGCCCGGTAAGATATCGACTTGGTGTTTGCATGAGTAGCTATCCAATGCAAATGTATAAAACCACATTTCATTGCCCTAATCAACCCTTAAAAGGTGCGAATTTGAATTCGGGGTGAATTATAGAACCCTTTGTATCTCCTGTGTTTGTTGAGTTAAATCATTGTTTTTTGGCATATAGATGTTGTTTTTTGTACGATTAACTTGATAAGAGGCTTCCACGAATGGGGCCCCCAATTAATCCACTGCGAATTCCGGTTCAATGGGATTGCCGGGAACTGCCACTTAATAACCCTTGACTTGGGTTCAGTTAGTTGTTGGAGTGAAACAAGACTTAACAAACACGAGTATATTGAGTAACAACGATTACAAACGTCACTGATGGACCGATGGTTTTTTACAAAAGCTTCAACTGTTGTGACACGCTTGGATTGGCCACGCGAAAATAGCGAATTGCGCGTAACCGTAACACAAAACAACCTGGAAACGTCTTTACCAGGGAGTTAGACCGAAACGCAAACTAGCACAAAGCATAGCTGAACTTGCTTCCTCGAAGTTCTGAATCTAACTGACTTTGAATTTACAGCGAGCCGAACTCGCCAATTCATCAAGGAGGGGCAAGCTCAAACACTATTGGCTGAGGCGACCCTGCGTAGCCAATCGGAGCGTCGCACGTTATTTAGGAAAAATGCTTATTCTAAGAAACCTTAATGCTAAGCTCTCTCAATGAGGCAATTGAACGAAATCCATAAACCCATGATTCCCAAATATGCTAAGTCGGCTTAAGTTCTAGTAGAAAATGTATCCATCCGCTTAAAAGCCATTAAGGGAAGCTTACAAATTCCTTTCCAACATTAACAGAGGCAAACAAATACGGCAAGATGCAAATTTGGCTTTACCACGACCTTTGAATGAGATAGAACAGTTATGAATTGAATTCCATGATTAATTATAAAAAAGGTTTTAATGCACGCATCTGTGTGAATCAAACATGCCGCCCCCGAAGTGCCGACTATGGCACGACGTGATTAAATCCCAAAATTAAACTGAAATCTGACACTACCAAATAATCAAATGCATAACAAGAACTAATGACAGATGATAATCCAAGAGCCTTACAGATAACTTACAACTAGCATGAATACAAACAAATAAACAACTAAACCTAGCAAAATGTTCAATTAGCGAAAACTACCAACTAAGAGCAAAGTCAATGTTTATTGCCCTTGATCGCAATGATCGTCTTTGGGTAGGATGTACACTTTACGCACCGAGCGTTTCAGGAGATTCCCTCGGGAATCGCGCACCTGCACCACACGCACAACACCATCCGCTCCTGGATATGTGGCCGAGATGATTGCCAGTGGCCAACGGTAGCTTGGAGATGCCTCGTCGTGGACTAGTACAACGACGCCCACCTGGGGGGCTAGAGACGTGCTGGAGGACTTCCACTTAGGCCGGCGCTGCAGGAGGTGGAGGTAGTCCCGGGACCAACGATCCCAAAACTGCTGGGACAGCCGCTGGACCAGCCCATAGCGGCTGAGACGATTTTCCGGTATGCCCTGGAGTTGGGCTTCCGGAAACGAAGTCAGCTTCCGACCGATCAAGAAGTGGGCAGGAGTAAGGACTTCGGGGAATGAGGCGTCGGTAGGGAGAACACAGAGTGGGCGGGAATTTAGTATCGCCTCCACTTGAGTCAGCATGGTGTAATACTCAACGAAAGTTAACTTTGCATTGCAAGATATTCGCCTTAAATAATATTTCAATGACTTTACCCCCGCTTCCCAAATGCCGCCAAAGTGCGGAGAGCGTGCCGGAATAAAATTCCACTTAATGTTATGTTTCGACAATTCTTCCCTTATGCATTGCTCACTAGAGCCTGACAGGATATTTTTTAATTCCGATAGCTGATTTCTGGCACCGGTGAAACAGGTAGCATTGTCAGAAAATATGTTGGAGGGTAAACCGCGTCTGGAGATGAATCTCCTCAACGATGCGATGAAAGCCTCCGTCGTGAGGTCTTCCACGAGTTCAAGATGAATAGCCTTCGTGGCCAAACACACAAATAGGGCTACGTAAGCCTTTACTTCTTTCGCGCCTCGCCCGGATTTGTTTTTTATAAACACGGGACCCGCGTAATCTATCCCGCAATTGCTGTAAGGGGGAGAGGGTGTGACACGAGCTTCGGGTAGTGATCCCATCAAGTGTTCATTCATCTTAGGCTTGGCCCGGAAGCATATCACGCAATTGTGTATTACTTTACGTATTAGGTCTTTGGCTCTCACGATCCAAAACTTATCCCGCAATGAGGCCAGTAACACCGAGTGTCCACAATGCAAGAGCCGCAAATGCTCTTGCTTCACGATTAGCAACGACAAAGGGTGACTAGCTGGTAACAAAAGGGGATGTTTTTGATCAAAGCTTAGATTGGAGTTTTCTAGACGGCCGCCCACGCGCAGTAGGCCCTGATCGTCCAGAAATGGGTTTAGAGAAAGCAGCGCACTATTTTTCGGCAATGGCGCTTTTTTAGACAAAACTGCTATTTCTCCGGAAAAGACTTCCGCCTGTGCAATTTTGATCAGGCGGCGAGTAGCGTCCTCCAATTCGTCAATTGCTGGAGGTCCCGACCAGCGCGTTTCGGTGCTTCTGTTTCCCGCGAGACGCAGGCAGTACGCGACTACGCGCTGTAATTTTGTAAAACTGGAATAGCGCCTGAAAAGTTCAAATTCTGGGACGCGATGGTGAAGAGTGGCCACTACTGGGCGCGACTCTTGGGCTGCTAGCTCACCCGAATCAATTTTAACGGGCTGGGGTTTTAAGTCCGCCTGTGACAAAAACTCTGGCCCGTGCCACCACAAGCGCGAGTGGAGTAACTCCTGGGGTAACATTCCCCTGCTAATTATATCGGACGGGTTGCAATTTGTACGCACGTGAAACCATTCTTCCCTATTGCTTAGTTCGTGAATCTCGGACACCCGGTTCGCGACGAACGTCTTCCAATTACTCGCATCCTTATTTATCCAGTGCAGAGTTATGGTGGAGTCCGACCAATAGTACACGCGGTCAAATTTAAATGCGGAGGAATCGAGTATAGTTTTAATCAAACGAGCTAACAGTAAGGCTGCGCAAAGCTCCAAACGAGGCAAGGATATTGTTTTTAATGGAGCGACCCTTGACTTAGCACAAAGCAAATTGGTGGTGACATTACCGCGCGCGTCAACGCAACGTATATACACGGCGCACCCATAGGCTACAGAACTCGCGTCCGCAAATCCGTGGAGATCTATCGAATTTATGTCATCGCAAATTACCCGTCTCGGAATTGCCAACGAGCCCAAAGAGCGTAATGAAGAATGGAGTTCGTCGTATCTGGAGCGCATCTCCATGGGCACCGTTTCGTCCCATGACAACTTCAACTGCCAAAGCCGTTGCACGAGAAGTTTCAAAGTTAGAACGCTTGGACCAAGTAGTCCCAAGGGATCGAATACTTGAGCCATACTAGAGAGTATAGCCCGCTTGGTAACTGATTTGCAACAGCTAGGGTTTACTCTGTAACTTAGCACGTCCCGCCGAGTATCCCAAAAAATGCCGAGAGTTTTCTCCGTGGCGTCTTCCGTCAAAGAAATGGGCTCTACGCTGCCTCGATCTACACCAATGGCGCTAGCTACTTCACTGTCGTTGGATGCCCACTTTCGCAATTCAAACCCGTACCCCGACAAAGCGCTACTAATTTCGAATTGCGTTTTTATGGCTTCCGCCCTATTTTCAAAACCAGTCAGTAGGTCATCTACATAAAAATCCCGGCTAATTCTTAATGAGGCCTCTGGAAGCGATGCTTCGATTTCCTGGGCGATTTGTATCAAGCACCTAGTTGCTAGGTACGAGGCTGATTTAGTACCGTAGGTGACCGTTAATAATTTGAAGCATTTTACCGCTGAGGTTTTGTCGTCACGCCATAAAATTAATTGGTATTGCGTCTGCGAGGGGTCCACGAGAATTTGCCTATACATTTTGGCGCAATCTGCTTTCAGCACGTACTTGAATTGCCTAAAGCGACAAAGAATTGCAAACAACGACTGCTGGACCACTGGGCCCTTATGTTGAAGGTCGTTAAGCGATACTCCGGAGGAGGACGCACAACTGCCGTCAAAAACAACGCGATGTTTGGTCGTTGAACTGTCCTCCTTTATGACTGGCAAATGTGGTAAATAAAACCGAGGATGAGGAAGGCTCGCTTCGTCGTCCACCTTGCTCAAGTGACCAAGCGACTCGTATTCTTTGAGAAATGCGGAATACGCGGTTTTCAACTCGGGATTTTTTGACAATTTGTTTTCTAATGAATAGAAACGCTTTAACGCTATACCGCGCGAGTCTCCCAGCGATGGAGCATCTTTTCTGAAAGGTATGCTCACGATGAACCTACGCGGCTCCGACGACGCCCGTTTCGTAGTCGATTGAAAATGGTCTTCGCAAAATTTGTCATCAGCAGAGAGTCGGCCTGATGAACCGTACGCCCCCTCAATTTCCCAAAATCTCTGAATGCCGTGCTCGATGCCGGTTACACTTAAATGAACTCTATTTGAACGAATGAGCGCTCGATTTTCGACATTCATGTTTCCGCCTAAAACCCAACCAAAAAGAGTTTTTGTTAAGAATGGCTTCTCTGGGCCCAATTTCACCTGTCCCTGACAGAGCACTTGCCAAAAGACATTCGCGCCTAATAAAAGATCAATCTTTCCCGGTGTATTACAATCTGAATCGGCTAGCACAATGTTTGGTGGGATCTTCAAATCCCTCAACGAGAAAGCAAGGACCGGCAGAGGGTCCGTAATTTTGTCTAACACAACACAGCTCAAAATGTCCTCGTATTTCCCGTTGCGGGAGCGGATTCGAACGTTTGCTCTGAATTCAGCGTTCAGAGCCCTGGCACCAACACCCGACAGTGAGGTGATATTACCTCGTTTCGCAATCTTCAAATTTTGACACAAGTCGGCGCTAACTAAGTTAAGTTGGGATCCGGGGTCCAAAAGAGCTTTTGCCCGGGAAAATGACCCGGAGGATCCTTCTACGAATACGCTAACCGTGGACAATAAAACTTGCGCTGGCGCCGCGATTGCAGGACGGCTACAAGCTGCTGAAACGGATGCGACGGGTGTCTCGCTCGGGGCGACGGCCCCGACCTCCCGCGTGTCGCTGTTGGTTTCTGGCGGTCCAGGACGCGGCGCATTTTCGTGCGCGTCGCGCTTTGGACGCAAACACAGTAAAGTATGGTGCTTTTTTCTGCATACGCGACATTTCGACGATGTGCATTTTACCACGAAATGTCCGGGCTTGAGACAATTGTTGCATAGTTTCAAACGACGCGCCTCTTCGATACGAGCGTTAACCGACAATTTTGAAAAAGATTCGCAAGCGCTAATCGAATGATTACTATTTTTGCAAAAATCACAAGAGTGATTACCTTGCTCTCTGGCTACATGAGCGCGTGCATGACTTTTTTGCTCGGATCCCTGATTTCCCAAACTCGAACCTATTTTCGCAGCTTCCAGCGAACCTAATAAGTGACTTTTGCTTTCTAAAAAATCTAACAACTCTCGCAAAGTAGGAAATTGTCCGGCATGTTTGCATAATTCCCAGTCAGTCTGCATTGCTGAGCTGAGCTTCGAAACTATGATGTGTATTAGTATGGTGTCGACTGTGGGTTCCCCGTACGCCTTTAAAATTTCCAAAATTCTAACTACACTATCGAGCAGCCTTTGAACAGACGAATGTGAATCGTTTTTTACGCTCTCTAAACTGAATAACGCATTTATGTTTGATTTTACTATCAGTTTCTTATCTTCAAATCGCTTGACTAGGATGTCCCAAGCAATGGTATAGTTATCGTTGGTAACTTTTAACGACGAGATTGCACTAGCAGCTTCTCCCTTGAGGGAAGAAATCAAATAGTAAAATTTCTGAACGTTGGTCAAATTAACGTTGTTATGAATAAGCGACGTAAAGGAGTCATGAAATTGAACCCAATTCTCGAATTTACCCGAAAAGGAAGGCAAATCTAAGGGTGGTAATCTTAATCCAGCGAGCTCTCCTGAAGGGCCACTTTGCAAAGAATTTTGACCTAGATTCGGTTTTATACCCGGACTGATCTTATTTTTTGATAAGAATTCCTCGACTGTGCTACTAATCTCGCTAAAATGAGTCATAAAAGAGTCGAATTCATTGAAAAGTTCATCAAAGTGTTCAGCGTCGGCCTCCATTAGGCCCTCCATTGACTTCTCATACTCATCCAACAAATTTTGGAAACAACTAAATTCTTTTGACAAGTTGCCGACCTCGTGAGCCTTCACGGGGCTGGACGAAGAAATTCTATGAAATAGAGTTTCGAAACGATCTACTTGGGCTTTTATGAATTTGCAACGAGTGGTTAAAGTGCGAGTTTCCGACATGACCGCTGATGTCGAACGAGTTTCCACCATGACTAACACAAGCAAAAAACAACACTAAACGAAGGTGTAATGGAAAAGGACTTACTTTTGATTTGAGAACGTAGTAACTTCTTGACGAACAGAAAACCAACCCGCTGCCGATCGCTGCCGCTTTACGTGGGACCTGGACTCGGTGTAAGCTCTCGATGGTTGAATTTCCTGGTGTTGGCGAAGCTTCTTGAAGCTCTCCGACGAAATGATGTTGGAGCGATTGCATCCACCAGCTACTGGAAACTTGTACACTCGCGTTTTTTAGCTTCTTCCACATCCGGCTCGAAGGACCAATGTTTTTTGTACGATTAACTTGATAAGAGGCTTCCACGAATGGGGCCCCCAATTAATCCACTGCGAATTCCGGTTCAATGGGATTGCCGGGAACTGCCACTTAATAACCCTTGACTTGGGTTCAGTTAGTTGTTGGAGTGAAACAAGACTTAACAAACACGAGTATATTGAGTAACAACGATTACAAACGTCACTGATGGACCGATGGTTTTTTACAAAAGCTTCAACTGTTGTGACACGCTTGGATTGGCCACGCGAAAATAGCGAATTGCGCGTAACCGTAACACAAAACAACCTGGAAACGTCTTTACCAGGGAGTTAGACCGAAACGCAAACTAGCACAAAGCATAGCTGAACTTGCTTCCTCGAAGTTCTGAATCTAACTGACTTTGAATTTACAGCGAGCCGAACTCGCCAATTCATCAAGGAGGGGCAAGCTCAAACACTATTGGCTGAGGCGACCCTGCGTAGCCAATCGGAGCGTCGCACGTTATTTAGGAAAAATGCTTATTCTAAGAAACCTTAATGCTAAGCTCTCTCAATGAGGCAATTGAACGAAATCCATAAACCCATGATTCCCAAATATGCTAAGTCGGCTTAAGTTCTAGTAGAAAATGTATCCATCCGCTTAAAAGCCATTAAGGGAAGCTTACAAATTCCTTTCCAACATTAACAGAGGCAAACAAATACGGCAAGATGCAAATTTGGCTTTACCACGACCTTTGAATGAGATAGAACAGTTATGAATTGAATTCCATGATTAATTATAAAAAAGGTTTTAATGCACGCATCTGTGTGAATCAAACAGATGTATTTTTAAATCTTTAGAAAACGTTTTTAAGGGTTTTTTAAATTTCACCCCTAAACCGGTAAAAAGGGAAAACTGAATAGAAGTAGGAAGTTAAAATTATTTTTCGCTGTGGGTTCATTTCAGTATAAAACGGGCTGATTTTTTTTAGAAATTGCACCCCTAAGAGGCGAAAAGTGGTAAACTGTTTAGCGTATTGAGTGATGGAGGAGGGGGACACTCTAGAATGCATTTGAGATTTAGAAGAAAAAACAAACATTTGTAGTCCGTACGAAGAACGGGCATCTTGCTAGTTCTCTAATAAACTTGACTTAGTATTTTACTCCATTTATTCACATTTGTAGATTAATTCTGCTTTTCCATTAGTTTTTTACCACATACTTGTAAGCTTCCTTAGTGTTATATCTTTACTTGTTCTTCGATTAAATTTCATTTTGATCTCACCACGCCTATTTAGTATTTAACCCTTTTTATTATCCAAACATTACTTAATAAAAAATAGGGTTTATTCTAATATTTTTAATTACACCAAAATTAGTTCAGCTACATTTCTTCCAATTTGTTATTTCTAATAAATAAAAACAAAGTGCTTAACGATATCATTTTCCTACTTTTTACACTCTATCTTCTAATATTTGATTTCTACCTACTATTTATAATAATTTATTTCGATTAAGTATTTGTCATTTCCTTCAAACCTTTTTTTTTGTTAAATTAGATTATTTTTGAATCCATCTGTTTCTCAATTAGCCATATTACACTCAAATATAAATTCTATTTTCCTTTCTAATTGCATAATAATTATTCACATTCCCAATTCATATTTAAATAGATCTTGCTCATATTTTATACCCCTGTGTATATCATTACAGTATATTATAATAAAATTGCTCCACTACTGAGTATATATTTCTTAAAAACCAATCATAAGGTCGACAAAATTCTAGCTTATTTGATTGCCTATGTTCACATTATTCACTACCAATCTGTATATTATATGTTTATAAGACTACCTTATGTAGGATGTGGGAAATTTGATCTCATAGATTGTAAGGAGCAATTGGAGAACTTGATTAGACACGTAATCGCATAACTATAAATGGTTGTATCGATTGCAAACATTAAACCCTGGTATACACGACATTACGAATACTTATTCAGCAGCAATTGTCATCATTAGTGAAATTCTAAAAGTAACCTAAACATGAGATGTTTTATCGGACTTTTTTCACTGTCTTTGATGTTTATCACACGACGTTTCGGGAGTTTTTGATCTACTCCCGTCATCAGGTGAATTAACTCCTGGTTAGTCCCGGGACAGGCACGAGTGTACGTGAAAAGACGTACAAAAATTAGTCCTTCTCAGGACTAATCAGGAGTTCATTAGCCTGAAGATGGGAGTAAAAAATAGACTCCCGAATCGTCGTGTGATAAACACCCAAGACAGTGGAAAAAGTCCCATACAACATCTCATAATATATCACTTTTAAGAACGACATTTAGAGAATAACGTAAACATGAAACACAGTGCATGTTAAATTATGAATATGTTAGAAAAATAATGTTGGAAACTTCTTTTTTTTTTAGTTTAAATTAGCCAGATCGGCAAACAAATTGCCATACATGGTTAGGTTAAAATATCGTTATTTAGATACATACAATATGGTTATTAGGGCACAACGTGTCTGTTCTATTTGTCACAAGATATTCACTTGTTGATCTAATACTAGTTCACTGATTGCTTTGAGTTCACTCATCACTTTGAGTTCACTGGTCACACAGATCTTGTGGTAATTGCCTTTTTAATCTACTGTGGATACTTCTTTGTCCTAGGTTGTAAAATGCAGCTCCTGGGCACCGATGAAGAGTAGATATGAATTTGTTAGTGATTTCTTTTATAAAATCATTCATTTTTAGGATACCCAGTTCTTCATGAATTTGTTCGTTTCTTATAAACGCGTTTAGAATTATGCGCATAACTTTATTTTGGAATACTTGGATTTTATTCATAATCATTTTAGAAGCATTGCTCCATATTGGGCAGCAGTAAGTAATTAATCGTCTTACGATAGATTTGTAAAGTAGAAGAGAACACTATTTTTAATGGCGACTTTCTGTTCAAAATTGGATACAATAGAGCCAGCCAAGCATGGCTCTCATTTAGCTTTTTGTTGATGTGAAAGCTCCATTTAAGTTGCGTGTCTAGGTAAACTCCTAAATATTTAACTGCGGAGTCTCTTGGATTCCACTCGATAGTTGTTTGGTTGATTTTTAGTGTTGTTGGGTCTTTTATTCTTTTAAGAGTGAATATTTTGCATTCACATTTTGCTGGATTAACCTTAACCCTCCAGTTGTTGAACCATTCAGTTACGTTATTGACTGCATTTTGTAGTGTTGCTATTGCCCTATGTAGATTTTCATGCTGTGTAATAATCGCAGTATCATCAGCAAACATCAATAGTTCAGAGTTTGGCATCACCTGTATGTCGTGTGTGTATAGACTGAATAGTATTGGGCCCAAGATACTACTTTGTGGGACTCCGGCTTTGATGTTTTTGACGTTAGAGTAGGTGGTATTGATTCTAATTGTAAATGTTCTGTTTTGTAGGAAAGAATGCTTGCTGTAGGTCAACGAATGCAACTGTAGTATATTGTTTTAAGTGGTACCCCTTCTCAATGACTTCAGTTAATCGCAACAGTTGGTGCCCTGTGCCATGTTTTTCTTTGAATCCAAATTGAATCATTGGTAATATATTTTCGTTTAAACAAGTAGTGTTTAAACGATGCTAATAATTTTTTCCAGAAGTTTTGATAAAGTTGAAAGCAGGCTGATAGGTCTATAATTTTCCGGGTTGTATTTGGTTTTCCCTGGTTTGTGAATAGGTAAGATGTGAGCGTATTTCCACTTTTTAGGAAAATAACCCAATCTTAAACAAGCGTTAAAGACTGTTACTAGGACAATGGCTTTTCGTGGTAGTTTTTTTAATACCACATTTGGTATCAGGTCTGGCCCAGGAGATTTTCGTGTTTTCAGTTGTTTAATTATCGCTTTTAGTTCAGTAGGAGATGTTGGTTCTATTTGGTCACGAATTATTTGTAAATTATTTAAGACGTACCTTTCTATATTTCCAACTAGGTCCATGTCAGTAGGTGTGTTTGGGCTGAGGTTACTTTCAATTAAATCTGCGAGCACTTCACATTTGTCCTCGTCTGTTTTGTTGTCTTTGTTGAGTGGAGGGATAAGTATGGGTTGTTTTAATATCCGTTTGGTGGCTTGCCAAAGGGTGTTATCTTTTGATTCCAGCTGCTGTATATATCTTTGATAAGTGTGGTTAAGCGACGAGCTTGGTGTTGATGTCCATTTGAAGAGCCGTCGTATAAGGACGCTGAGGGAGGAGGTCAAAATGGACAATGTGGGCAGTCAGGAATGGCAAAATCGGAAAGGTGTCACAGGAGAAGGGTACTCACACCACGATGTGGACAGCATACCAGCACCTTGCATGAGCAAGTACCACGGGAGCACGTAACGACAATTAGTGCCCAGAAACAAAGACTTAGGTATCTTCGAACCGGTTTCTTTTTAAAATCCGTAACAACGGTTAATGCATAACTTATGCGACGACACGATACAACAAACCGAATGGTACCATTTATGCTGGATCGAAACGTACGGTCACCTTTCTCGACGGATTTATCACCGCGTTTTCGTCACTCGGTGCAGCACTGATCTGCTCGACAGTTAGAACCTGAATCGCAATGTTTCGACGCGCGCAACCGTACCAAGAAGAGGGAAAGGCACACGGGTATATCATTGTGAGCCTTGTCTATCTTGAGCGTAAACGTTTCATAAAATCCCGCCAGGGTAAGGGAAAAGGTTTTCGCGCCCAAAATAGTAGAACTGAATAAATACGTGGTCAACTGTCTGGATAAACGGCAAGGGGGTGAAGCAAATACGTTTACGCTCTTTCTTCCACGCAAACAATCGATTCATTCTAACGCCGCTTTCCGGCAGCTCCGGTAACCAACGGTCCGCCGTAAGATCAGAAATAGGCTTTATTGGCGCACGTGGAAGCGGTTGCAAGTAGGCACAAGATTTGAAATGAGCTCTACGGGAGCGAGCGGTCTGAATTCGGGAAAGAAACGTGAGATTTTCACCTGGCCTTAACAGTTTTTCTGTTCGTATCTTCTCAGTTCCGTCTTTTAAGACGTAAATTCAAACCATGTTTATAGCAACTTTTTGTCTTGTTCTGCTGAGTACTATCACACCCAGAAGTTTGTAACACTGCTTTTTACACCCTGTACAACTGTTGACTAATTAAACTCAACAAAGGGTGAACTGTAGATAGTAGAAAGTTTGTGCCGTTCTATGAACGAAAAGAAGAATTTTATTTTGTTATTTAGACGATATTTTAATTTTTAATATGAACGAAAAATAACACTAGTAAGTTTGCAGAAACATGGTTAATTATTTGGTGTCCCTAAATTAGATTTCCTAGGATACACTGTTTATGCAGACGGTACTGAACCTCAAGGTTCAAAGATGGAGGCTGCTTTCCCCATTCCTACCATTGAAAAGCCAACTGCCTAATTGTATTGGTATGATTTCTTCTTTTTCTTCTTATAGGCCTTGTCGCACCCAGTATTAAACATAGGCCTCTCTCTTTATTTTCCAATTCTTTCTATTTTGTGCAGCTGCTATCCATTTCAAACCTGCCACTTTCTTGATGTCGTCATACCAGCGCATAATTGGTCTACCCCTGCTTCTTCCTCCTGTCCATAGTCTCCAGTTTATCAATTTATTGTTCCATCTGTGGCCCTTCAATCTTACAAAATTCCAGCATAGTTCCTATTTTATCTGTGGAATTATCTTTATAATGTCGGTAACCTTTGTTTTTTTCTGACCCATTCATTTCGTGTGCGGTCTCTTAGTGAAATGCCCACCATCGCTCTTTCCATTGATCTTTGTGTTTTTTGCAATTTATCCACTGTCTGTCTTGTGAGAGTCCACGTTTGTGCTCCATATGTTCTAACTGTTTTAACTCTAGGGTGTAGTGGAATCTTTTTCTTTTTCACAATGTGAGAGGGTTTTCCGAAAGCCACGCAGCCTAATCGCCTTCTTGTTTCGATTTCAGTGTTATTATTTCGTTTGCCTACCTCAATGTGTTGTCCTAGGTATATATAGTTTTTGACATTTCTTTATATCCTTGCCGTTTATTGTAATGTGTAGGTTTTGAGAACTCATTATTTTTGTTTTTTCTAAGTTTATTTTAGGCCTATGCTACTTGATTCTTTTTCTAATTCTATTTACATGTTTCTCAGATCTTTCGTTTCAACGATTAGTACTGTGTCGTCGGCGAATCTCAAGTGGGAGAGTCTTTCGACATTTATATTGACTCCTACATTTGCCAATGCTAATTTTTTAAAGATCCTTTCCAAAACTAAAGTTAATATACAAGATGTTTCATCACGTACAGAGGAGACTGAAAGAGTAGTTAACAGGAACCAAAATAAATTTATTTTTTTAATAACCTTCTGTCCAAAACCAACACAAAGAAAGGTACAGCAAGTTAAAGTAATAAATAAATAAATTAACGAGCATTCTTCACAAACTGAGGTAGTAATTTACGTTTTAAGTTCAAGCAGGAGGATATTTGAGAGTTAACTGGACAATGTTGAGTTAAAAGAGTTAATAAAAAATAAATAACAAAAATTACGGCTATTTAATTTTTTTAAATGCTTAAAGATTGATGCCCACCAATGGAAAACTACTGACTATTTAATAATAACTAAAAACAAGTAACAGTAGAAATTTGGTTGAGTGTTAATTCATTTATTCGTCAAAATTAAGATACATCGGCTATTAAGTGTTTAATTCGACTTAAATGGCTAACCACAGTAACGAAAAATATGTAGATATGAGTATTATGTGTGGAGCTGCTAAAGAAAACGCTGCACGTACAAGACATATGTAATAGGAAAGATTTCCGGATCGTCAAACGCCCCCGAAAATACTTTTTTGAGTAGTCCAACGGGGAAGAGAGACTGAAAATGTCCAATCTATAAGAAAGGTCATAGTGGAAGCACACCAAATCAGCATAGGCTGAATGTGGAGGAAGAATTTTTGGAAATGGTTGATGCTGGCCCGACTACAAGTAAACGTCAAATTTCCCACAAAATTGGAGTTTCTCCATCCTTTGTTTGGCGCACATTGAGCAGCAATGGTTTATACCCCTATCATTTGCATAAGGTGCAACGACTGACTCCTACGGATTATCGCTGCTGCAGCAGTTTTGAGAATGGCTGTTAAATGGTACTAATCGGGAAGCAGAATTTCCAATACACGTACTGGTGACAGATGAATGCTATTTTACTCAGAATGGTGTTCTCAACTCCACAATTTTCACGTATGGGCTGATCAAAATTCGCACGCGATTCGCCAGAGTAGCTTTCAGCAGCGTTTTAGTTTGAATCTGTAGGCTGGTATTTTGATCAACACCTCAATAGGGATTTACAAATTACCAGCATGCTGTAATGGTCAATCTTATTTGCCGTTTTTACAAGAAGTTCTGCTAGAGCTCCTCAACATGTTTCCTTGGATGTACGTCGTACCATGTGGTTTATGCATGACGGCTGTCCTCCACATTTAGTCATGCTGTACGAAATTACCTCGATACCATCTTTCCACAAAGATGGATCGGTCGGGGTGGATTCATTGCATAGCCCGCACGCAGTCCAGATCTCAACCTAGTGAACTTTTTCATAGCTTGTACACCAGAGATACCAGACTTATTCGTCTGTAGTTTTTCAGTAATTTTCTGTCGCCCTTTTTGAATAAGGTTATTATAATTGCGTTATTCCAATTTTCAGGTATAGCTTGTTGTTCTAAACAGCAGTTAAATAGGTGTTTCAATTTTGGTATTACTACTACCTGTGCTTCTTTGATCATTTCAGGCACAATGTTATCTTCCCCAGGTGCTTTATTACTTTTTAGTGATTTTATAGCAAAAATAATTTCTTCGTTATTTATTTCTGAAATATCCTCGGAGCCTACATTAACTACTTTGATATCTGTTGTTGCTGGAAGTCAATTTATTCGTGTATCATATAGGTTTTCGTAATATTTCTGAGCTAACTATATTATTTCATGTCTATTTCTTACTTCTACACCATTTTCGATTTTTAAAGCCACTCTTTGTTGTTTCTCCTCGTTTATGTTAAGACAATTAAGATTTTTATTTTTCTCTTGCCTCTTTTCGAGTTTGTTTGTATTGATCTGTGACATGTATGATCTCCTACTTTCTCAGTTTTGTACTGATGCTAAACACAATAAAGGTTCTGATATCACTCCAACTGACTCCATAACTCGAGTTTCTTTGGTTAATCTTCAAAATAATATCAACTTTAATCCGCTAGCTGTTGCACAGCATAACGATTCTGAATTGCAAAAGTTATTAACAAACCTGAACTTCTTCTTCCTCCATTTGAAAACTTCAAACGGCTCACCTACTTGGCTTGATAATTCAAAAGGGTCTCAACATTTTTAAAATAATCTATGCGATAGCTCATTCAGGTATCCCTGCTATTCGGAAACTCATGTCTCAAAAATATTTGTTACCTGCAATGTACAAGGACATTGGACCAGTCTTTGGTTTTAACTTGCTCGTCTTATCAACGAAACATTATCACCAGGAATTCAAAACCACCACTTCATCCATTTCCAGAAGCTGATTTTCATTTCCAACATGAACACCTCAATTTGATACACCTTCCACTTTGGCAACAATTTAAATATGTACATATCAATGATTGACAGTTGAAGATGTCATTATAAACTTTGTGAATGTTTGGATTTTCCTTTTTTGGTATTCCGAAAATGTTTCCAATGATAATGCAGTTATTTTCTGTCCAAATCTTGTGCGAATTTCACTTCTATACATTAGGTATTAAAAATATTCGTTCTAGCTATTATCACTCCATAACCTATGCAACGTACCTAATCATGGAACGTTTTAACAAAACGTTAAAACAAGCTATCAACACTACAGGAGTTGTGTCCTGGGTCAAAAACTACCATGGATTTTGTTACCCTTACATTTGAGTATTAAAGCAGACCATCCTGTTTCACCTGCTGAAATTTTATATGGATATTTGTTGCCAATTTGAAGCAATGTATGGACAAAAAATACCAAACGTTACACTTCTTCTGGATGCTACATTCACAGACACAGTGACGACTGATTAAGGTATCTCTGCGCCCCTAGACATACGTTTAATGCCACCCTTCCCTTGGTCCAAAATATAAAACGTAATACATTTTTTATATATTTATCATATACATACCAGAAAAATAGAAATTAAACATCACCGCTATTGCTATCACAACAGTTCCGTTGACAAATACTACCATAATGATGGTATAGTATTTTCTTACATTTAATTTTTGAGTATGCCCCAGAACTATTTGAAATTGGCTATTAGCCACTAAAACGTAAGCAACTTGCACGTGACTAGGTAGCCTATATGGTAATCCGCCACTGCACATATACCTGTACACTTGTACAAGTACACGCATTTGTATCTTAGGAATGACACACACATCAAATGCATAGAACAAACGTATTTAGGTCCTTTTAAAATCTTACAATGAACACAAATACATGATCTTGGAAGGCACACCCGGGACCGTAAGCTTTAATCGGCCTACCTTCAAAATTAGTGCTTTCAAGCTTGATATAAAACGCTATTAACATAATTCTCATTTACCATCAACATGCATTTCATTTTGCTCCTAAATATCAATTTAGCATCAACAGTCAATATTAGTCGTGTTTGATATCATACCGATGTTTAACAGTAGGTACATCAGCAGCTGGCTGGACGATTAGAAGTTTGGGTCGATTCTTCGATTGGATGTCACATCGCGGTACACTAATATAATGTTAAATATCGATATGATATAAAACACTGTTAATATTAACTATTTAAATTAATGTTTAGGAGCAAAATGAAATGCGTGTTGATGTTGAATGAGAATTATATTGACAATATTTACAATATTATGTCGTTTTCATAAAGTTGGTTTAGACAACTCCATGAAACACGACTTTACCTTATCTCTATGTATTCAGATTTAAATATTTCCACCTCTCATCTGATGACGGCTAGTCCACAGAATTTTTCCACCGTAGTTTTAATTCGTTGTTGTAGCAAATACTATTTTTAAATAGTGCGCAATAAGGCTAATTGGTTTCCCTTTTATCTCGTCTGTACTTTAGGTTGCCTATCAAATAGTCTATTCAAGTATACTTATTTTCTAACCCCAAAGAGTTTTTTAAATAAGCAGAATAAGTATACTGTTTAAAAAAAGTATTCATCAATTTTATTGCCTGTTAACAGTTACTACCCCTAGAATAATGACATGGAATGATGCATTAATTTTTAATATAAGAATTACCTAATCAAATTTTTCTTACTATGCGTAAAAGATGTTAAAACAATACGAAAATAATGTTTAACTTGTAAATGCAGATGGTGGTTTTAAAGCGAAACTGTAAAAATAAAAATCAGTTTAACCAATACGTGTTACCTATAGTATTATATTTAGGAAATATGATTGCCATAAGTTATTTCACATTATGCAAGTCAGTTATTACTAATAACTGACCTGCTTAACTACACATTGAATTACGCAATAATGTGAAAGGTGAGAAGATTGAAACCTTACAATGTTTATTAAGTTAATCATTCATAAAAAATGATAAGCCATCATTACTGTAAACTGTAAAGTATGCATACATGGAGCAGTCGATCATTATTGTACGATTAGATATGTTCCGTTCATAACTTCCAACTGAATAGACCTAGATATAAACAAAGATTATTTTATCGACAATTATTTCCATAACGTAAATGTACGACCGTTCTGTTCTAGTTCTCATATCCCTCGAATATTTTGAATGATAATTGCCTAATCGTCAAAATTAACTAATTTATTCTTTATCAAAACATTACTTCATACTGCTGAGCAGTCAGCACAACATTTTATGCTTTCTGAATGATGTTGATAGTTTTAAATTTAACATGTTGCATTTAATATACATATAGGAGAATTGTATAAAATGTGTCTTCAAGTCGAAGCGTTAATGACTCACTAAACTGAAAAAAAAAGAATAGTTAGAAGCTAAATAACTATTCAACTTTTATGGTTGGATTTCCTCAGTCGTAGAATGCATACAAATTTAGGAAATTTGTAAGACCATTCATTAATAATATTCTGTTTAATAGGTGGCAAAGCATACAAATTATCTACGTGTGTTCTAAAACTATTATTAGTATTGATTTAACTACACGCCTTTGCAAATTATAATCAAATAAGTTCTGTGCCGATAATTTATCTAATAAAATAAATTTAATTGTTCTACTCCTGTAACTAAAATGGCATATAACATACTAACATACTCGTCGCTAAGTGACATTTTAATCATGCCTTTATAACCTCTGACTAAAGAGCCTCTTAGTCACGGGCTGAAGTTGCCAGATACATTTTAGTTACGGGTTGAAGTTAGGTTCAGACAGTATTTGCTTTATTAGCCACAGCCAAAACTAAAATCAAGTTAGTTTTCAACAGTCAACTTTGACGTTTGCAAGAATAATTTAACCTAACATAAAATTCAAAATCTTAATGAAATAATATGAGTTTATATTTGTGATCGTAGACAATAGTATATTATGATACCAGTTTTATAAGAAGCATTTTGTAGCACGCACGGATTTAGGGTACGACGAGCGAAGCGAGCAGTGCCCTAAAGGAGTAAGTGTTACAAAATGCCTTATAAACGAGGTATCATACAGTATTTTATCTACTTTGCCACTTTTTTAAGCAAAAAAATGAAAATTTTTAGTATTTTTATTATAGCATCGCTTTGTGTCTATTACGATACGCAAACGCGTATCGTAATAGCCTCAGTACGAACGCAAAGTAGATAAAGTATAGTATGTAACACATTATATAAACTCGTCTAGACACTCGTTTATTAAGCACTCCCTGCGCTACGCTTCACTCGTGCCTAAAAAAACTTGTGGCTAAAGTGACGTTTTTCTACGATCGTGTCAAAATGACAACTTTTTGCACAGTTTCTAGTGTCAAAAGTGACGTTTATAGCACTCTTAATATTAGCGCTCGAATTACGTCTTTTTAACACGTTGCCATCGGAGGCGTGTTTTAATAATTTATTAAAACACGCTTTGCCGTAAATTTGAATATCAACATAACCTTGAATATCTATAACACAATGTGACGGAAAAAGTGTCACCGAACTAAGTTTTTAACATTAGCGACGTTAAAAGCACTCCGCTAGCGCGTCGTGCTTTTAAACTCGTCGCACGTGCTTTAAAGGCATATTTATACACTAGTATCATAATATACTACGATAAAACTTGTTACATAATATACTATTTTCGTGTTGCTCTATAATCTACAGGATATTGTTGTTTTTGGCTTTTATAATTACATACATAAAGAAATAATCGGTATAATATTGCTGTTCACTAATTTTTAGCACATTTTGTAATGGCCCTAACATTTTTCAACCGTCGCTTGCTTCGATAATAAATGAATTAGATGAAAAACGTAATATCACAACCCACAGGTGCGTTATAGAAAAACACGGTATTTTGACAGATGAAATTGTCAATTTACTGGCCTACTTGAATGTCCTAAAAAGATTGCTCTAGTATGGTGTCATAATAAATCAAAATTTAATATAAATTTAAATTTATCTTGGTTTATTTATCAGATATTAAAAGTGCCGCTTATACCAGTGACGGATCTAATGAAAAAAAGGTTGTTTAGTACACAAAACTTATATATGAAGTTTCAACGCCATACCTCTTTTCGTTTTTGAGATATTTCTGTTCACACACACATAGGCAGACAGACCAATGAAGAAAAACATGTTTTTTGGGTTCAGGGGACGTGAACACCTGTTGAAAACTCAATTTCGAATTTTTGGGGGAATTCAATACTTCCTTTATTGTAAAACGAAGAAAAAGGGCAGTTGCAGCCTGGACCTCTGTTCGGAAGGGCCCCCATCAAGAAGCAAACAAGAGTTATATTATTATTTAAAATTATCTGGCATTGCGTATTGTGTAAACTCGTGTACTTATTCTTTGAGCTTTGTACTACTATTTGACTGTTCTTTCAACTTCCTTCATCCTTACCACATACTATTAACTTTGTTTTAGTTACCTATTCACCGACAACATATTATGCTATTTTTACTATTGTTGGTAATTCGGTGATGGAGACATGAAGAGAAGTATGTAGTACACTGGTTTCACAGTTCTGGAAACACTGTTGTCGATCTGCAAAGAGATACAGTTTAAACAAATGCTTTCAAGCATCAAGCACATGAACCAGACAAGAATGTACGACTTATTGAGTGCACTAGCTGATCAGATAAAAGAGGTTATTGTTGGCATATGTAAAAGTGCAAAATTGTTCATGTTACTTGACGACCCGACTACGGGCGTTGCTCATTTGGATCAAATGGCTATTTTGCTACAGTGAATTGTTGTTAAGAAAGGAGATAAAGATGCTCCTAAAAGTGCTCCATCTATATTTGGTATGTGACAGTCGCTTTATTATTTGACGAATATTATGGTTGATTTTCAGAAAATGGTCAGGGCTATGTAGTTGGAAATCAATATAGTGGGAGTAACTCATACAAGCACGCTACGCAATTCCTGCACTTTTCACATTAAGCTGCTCAAATACCTGATAGACAGAAGATGTTCCCAGAATGGTCAGATTGCTGATAAAGCACGCGAATGACCAAACGAATAATTAAATGCAACGTTTAACAGCACAGGGAAATGATATACCACGGAAATCTCAAGAAACGAGACAAAAACAATGTTAGTTGCTAAACGACTGACCCGTTGTAAACTAGTAGTGGAGGGAAAAATAATAAAATTAATTATTTGGGCATAGAAATAAGTAGCAGCAGGAATCTAATTGAAGAAATACAGTAACAAACTAGAAGTGCTTCACAAATAACTGCAAGTCTGAGAACTGTCTGTTAGTACAACAAGTTTATAAGAACTGATACCAAAGTCAAAATGTTTGTACTTATATATACAAAACAATGGTACGTCCAGTTCTTACATAAGCCCCTGATACAAGAACGGCTGTAAAGAACACAAAACAAAAGGTGAGAAATGTAGAAATGAAGATAATACGCTCAATGAAAGGACTAACACTACGAGACAGCAAGTCAAACGCAAACATGAGACAAGAAACGCTCTAAGTACCAAACGGTAGGCTACATGTGTAAAAGCCATTGCCAGTGTATCGTGGATTTCTTCATGAAAGGAATTTCAAGAGATACAGCCACTGGAGAGGACATTATGTTCGCTCTTTTTTTATTCTCATCAGTAGATTAACTTTATTTAATTTGATATATTGTGTTCGGAATAATTAGTTTGGCTCAGGTACTATTGCAAAAAAAGGAAATTACTTAATAACTACCCAGAATTGCATTATAACAGCATGAACATAGGGATGTTTTTGCATTTTTGAAACAATATTATTTTAAATCCAGTGTTATCGTTTTAGTAGAGAAATACACTAATCTCGAATTAATAGTTATGAGTTGACCAGTTTCGTTGATTTGTATTTCTCCACAATTTTCTCAACGGGAATCTTGTACACGATTTAGAATTCATATTGAGAATAATATGTTGATGAACATGTTGCCGAGATGTAGTAGTTTATTTAGATTGTCTCTAAAATTGCCTGAGCGCTCAACGAGTGATCAGTTCGTTGAAAATTTTTAAGGAACATAGCTGTGCCACTCTGAAGCCTTCGATAAAAACCGTACACTTTACATTACATCGAAATAACAGCCAATAGTACTAATTTTGATTCTACCATAAAAATATTCCATGAACAGAAACCAAGACCCACTGCAGAATACTGTTGCGTAATCAAATTCTACAAATTCGTGGAATATTGAAATGGCACCTAAATCTTCTCTGCGCTTCGGTTACTGATTTATACCCAATAAACGCTATTACCGTAAAAACCGGATTTGCTACCGGCCAGTTATCCATGCTGCATTTCATTGCATGCTTCCACGATTAAGTACCAACAAACACTCCCCCTGCAATTTCTTTCCGCCATGTGCAATTAAGCTTTAAAAACTGTTACATTCTATTACCTGTATTTAAGATACGCTAGTTACTTAATTCGAGATATTTATGTTTCAAGTGGGAAGGTCTTCATTAGAAATTATTTTACTACAAATACCAGATGAATTGAAACCTTCTACTTCTCCCAAGCGATCTAAAAACAGTCTTTCTTGGAATCACCTGTTTAAAAAAGATATGCAACAACTAATTTGGCAGTCTAACTCTAGACATCAATATTTTACTTTGAGCGATCTTTTGGATGATATAACAAAAAGTTCAAGGGGAGTAGGAGAACATTATATAAGGTTTTAAAAAGTATGGCTATAAATATAAATTAGTTAATGCGCGCAAAATTATCTGTGGACAAAAACATGTTGCAGCTAAAGTTAATTTCCTTAGAAAATATCTCTTATGCGTATTTAGTTAGAGATTCTTGGAAATTTTCACACATAATCTCATAAGAGAATTAATTCTTTCCGGAAATTTTTTTGAGTGCGTTTCAACAACGTCGTATTAATTTGCTCGGGCGGGAAGCGAGGGCAAATTAGGATGTTGTTGGAATGCACGAAAAATAATTTCCGGATGTAAATTAATGCTCGAATGCAGATTCGGTAAGAAAATTGTAACGACACAAACCCTAAAAAGAAGTAATGTCTACCTACAAAAAATTTCCAAGAAATTTTATTGTTGTCTTGGTTACGGCTCGTAAACTAAATTTTCTATTGGTCATTAATGAGTGTCGTACGCTTTTCCGAAAAATTTCAGGTTACTGCAGTTTTGACTAAAAACCTTAAAATTTTGAAATTTGGATATTTGTTTTGAGGGGTAGCGGTAGAGGAGAGAACTACTTCAGGGGCCTAGCAATCTTGCCCACGCAAGCTCTTGATTCCTCTTAACCTCCACTTCTTACTCCCCCCCCCCCGCTTTTCCCTTTTATCCCTAATCCACTCGCCAATGCGTCTAGCAAGCTTGACGATTTATTTGCCAAAACCCGGTTGGTTGGTATCTGGTCTTAGGGGAGCATACTGATGCCGTAATGTATACCCCAGAAAATCCTAAGGAACGCCATCTGAATTTACATCTTTCAGCTCTGCCAAAAAATCTAGAATGGAGAGGGTGAAGGCGAACCTCCGGATCCTTAAAACCGGAGACAACGGCTAAGGGAGCCAACCCCTACAGAAAAACAGACATGTTGGAATGCCTAAAGGTGGCACTCCCACCATCCAACTACTTAGCTGGTACTCCGCGCTAAGATAATCTTAATATACTCCAAATTTTCAGAATACATAGCCGAACGGACCCATTAGAAGACAACAAAAGCTAGAAGAGGGCAAACGATTAGCGATTACGAATAAGTTATAATTTTCCAAGTGGAATGTGAGAGGGCTTGATATGAAAGGATCAGTACTGAACCATGCCTTAGAGAAAAGAAGAATCAACTTAGCGGTCATAACCGAAACAAAGAAAAACTAAAAGAAACTATAAGAATTGGACAACTACCCAATAGTTTACAGCGGTTTTCCGCAAAATAAAAGAGCATGTTGTGGCGTTGCTATTCTAATTGACAGCTGGTGGAGAAAGAAAATAGAGAGTTACTCGTATGCACTAACGAATAGTAACAACAAGGTTCAAAATAGATAGTGGACATCTGGTTATCTGACAGGAATTGGGTGACGTGCACCCGAAGAGGACAAATGGGAAGAAACAGATTTATTCTATGAATAACTACAAAAACAGGTTGATAAGTACAATAAAACAGACTATCTCATTGTTTCTGGGAACTTAAATACCAGAGTAGAGAATCAACCCGTACTAGGAATAATCGGAATGTATGACGAAGAACATATGTATAAACCATAACGGACATGAGTTAAGACAATTTGCTACCATGAACCAATTAAAAGTTACGAACACCTTTTTCAGAAAGAAGGATATCTGTAACTACACATGGAGTGCCAGAGGGTACAGAGCCATTATTGACTACGTGATAGTAAATAACAGGCTGCGTGGGCTACATACAAGATGTGAGAGTGTACAGAGGCAGCAATATCTACTCAGATCACTATTTGCTCGTAGCAGAAATAGCACTGTTAGCAAGATGACAAAGGACAAAAACAAGACAATTGCGTCAACAGGAAGCAGTGTTCAAAGTACACATGTTACAAGAATATAGTATCAAATATCTATATCAACTAAGGTTAAATCACTACCTCAATAGAGCTGTAACCAAAGGCGACCTAGATGAAGAATGGCAGAGCATAAAATGTTGCATCGAGAAAGCAGCACAGAAAGCTCTGGGAAAAATAAATAAATACAGAAGTAGAGGAAGAATAAGAATTTGGAATGAAGAAATAAGCTAAGCGACAAAAGCAAGACAAAAAGCATATATGAAAATATCGAAAGCAGCATACACAGCAGCACAAAGTTATGCAAAAAACCTTATCAGACAGGCCCACCAACAATAATGGGACACGTTCATAAGTACCATAGAAAACGATATTCACGAACGACAAACATTCGGGTACAAAAATATGAAACTTTTAAACCGGACTGAAAAAGACACATCATCCGCGAAGAGCAGTGGATAAAACATTATAAAGAACTGTGATATGAAGAAGACCAAAAAGATAACAGGGATAATGCCTCAGACAAAAATACACGCTCAGGGCAGGAAGTAGATCCGATCACAATGAAAGAATTGCAAGATGCACTACAAGATACAAAAAATAAAACAGCAACAGGCCCAGATGGACAATCCAATTTACATGTTCTAAAAAAAATCTCCTCATTTAGACAACTGTAAAAGAACATTTACAGGAGTTGAAAAATATTTCTCATAAAAAGCGCCTTGCATAAAAAACGTAAAAATTATGCAAACATACTACTTTTCGGTAAATAACAAAAAATCTAAAAAAGTAATTAGCATTTTATGTTATTTTTTCCAATTATAAATCTTTAGTCTTTAAAAATGTATTAAGTAAAAAATTATATTAAGCCTTAGTAATGAAATTTTGAAAAATATTTAAAAAATTTAAAAATAAATTTTTAGCTAAAGTTAACAAAAAATTAGTGGTTTTCTGGCCTTGAGATTGTTCAGTTATCTAAAAATAACACACTCTAAAAAGATCTCATTGAAATCTTACTTAATTTCCGAAAAATAGCACTTTTTGGATTTTGACAATTTCGAATAGGTAACTCCAATTTCTAAATAAGTAAAAATCACTCGGTATATATGATAGGGGCTAAATAGGTTTTTAGACAAGCACAAACTATTGAAGTAAAAAGTTTTTTTGAAAAACCAAAAATTAAAACTTTTCCTATATTATGGCGACTTTTGGGGGTCACTGTATATACAGGGTGTCCCAACGGTCTGCATTTCTTTGATAGCGGCTTTAATATTAAAAATATCAAAAACTTCTATTTAGCAGATATCGGTCTACATAACCTAAAATTATTTTTGCATGTACTGGGTGTTCCGTCTAGCAGTGGCAAACCAAACTTATATTTTTTTTAAATAGAACACCCTGTATATTTTGCATTTTCAGAAGCCCTTTTAACTGCTGATTAAAAGCATATAAGGTTATATCGGTTTTAAATGGATAATTTGGTAGTTATTCCTCATTTTCTTTAAAAAATTGCTGTGATTTGCAAGATTGCTATCACGGAACTACAGCAGGTATCACTTTCGAGCCTATGTAAGAAATTTAATTAACATGTAAGGTTTAAAACTCATACAATATTTTAACTTTAGTTTTGAAATTTATACAGGGCGCTTAGAATTAACGGACCTCAAAATTTCTCATTTTTTCAAATGGAACACCCTGTATACGATTAAATATTTGAATGGCCGGTTTCAAAAGCTTTCAAAAAATATAGGGTTTTATGCCTCTAAAGTTGTTAACTGCAGAGTTATTTCAGTTTAATTTTAAATAAAGTAACATTTTGTGGCTATTTAACTTTAATTTACGTAATAGAAATACTAGTATTATAATATTAAGTTTAGTAAAAATGCCAGGTTTGAAAGTTATTTTGCTAATTAATATTAATAAACTTATCTTCCAATACGTTGCTTGCACCCTTAAAAGTTCCAGTTTACCATTATTACAGCTGCCTAATTTGTTATAGGAATTACAATAACATAGGTAACAAATGAGTAAAACAAATGAATAGAACAGTTCAATGTTTCTCAAAAAACAACAGTTAATGTTAATCAAACAGAAATTTAGCAGTTTACAAAATTTAATTTAAACGCAAAATAAATTTTTCAGTGGACAACTGAAAACAAAATGAAATTTAAACATTGAAACAAAATACCTATCTTAATCAACAAAAAACAAAATTAAATTTAAATGTAACAAAGTGTATAAAAAAGTGATTGGTAATTCATAACAAATGTTCAATTATTCTCCCCTGCTCTTGGATACATAGTTGTAAGCGCCTTATGAATGTATGATGGACATCGCGCAAAGTTTGCACGCGAATATTATTGAAGGCTCTTCTTATGCGATTTTTCATATCCTCTCTCGTTGTTGGCCGATCTGTATATACCTCATACTTAACGTGTCCCCATAAGAAAAAATCCATGGGAGTAATACCGGGAGAACGGGCTGGCCAAGCTATAGGACCGTTCCTGCCAATCCAATTACCAGGTCGCCAGTTGTCTAAGTACGTCCTAACACTGTGGTGATGGTGTGGTGGAGCTCCATCATGTTGGTACCACATTAAACGACAAGTATGTAGATTCACGTTTTCTAATAATCCTGGCAGATCTTCCTCTAAAAATCTTCGGTAAAGGTCGCCTGTTAAATGTTCGTCAAAAAAATGTGGACCAATAACTTGTGTGTTAACTATTCCACCCCAAACATTCAGTGACCACTGATGCTGATGATCAACCTGTCGAAGCCAGCGGGGATTTTCAGTGGCATAATAATGCATATTGTGCCTGTTTACTAAAGCATTGGATTTAAAAATAGCCTCGTCGCTAAAAAGTACTAGTTGCAAAAATTCAGGATTCAAAGTAATAATTTGCAGCATCTCTGTACAGAAATTTATACGATTTTGGAAATCATTTCCATAAATATCCTGGTGTAGCATGATGTGGTAGGGATGGTAATGGTGTTTTCTAATAATACGATGTACAGAACTTTTGCTAATGCCCGTTTCTGAACTTATTTCTCGGAGACTTATATGCGGATCTTCTTGCAATGAAAGCAAAATCATTAATTCGTTCTCGTCATTAGCAACAGCACGGTTTACCACGTTTTTCTTGGGGTAATCAACACTTCCTGTATCTTCAAATCTTTCACGCAATTTTGCAAAATTTATTAAATGTTTATGCAGCTGTGATGCAAAAGTTTTGCAAAAGTAGATATTTGTGGATGACGCGCATCAGGATAACGTTCTGCATAAACTCGACTGGCTAATAAACAATTTCTGTTACACTCACCTAAAGTATAAACCATATTCACTAATTCTCCCGTTGGAAAATTCATTTTAAATCAGAAACATAAACAATGTGCCGAACTGCTAAATTTTGTATGTTTGATTGACATTAGCTGTTGTTTATTGACAAACCATTCAACTGTTTTTTTCATTTGTTACCTATCTTATTCTAATTCCTATAGCAAACTAGGAAGCTATAATAATGGTAAACTGGAACTTTTAAGGGTGCAAGCAACGTATTGAAAGATGTGTTTATTGATATTAATTTCCATAAACTAACTTTCAAACCTGGCATCTTTATTAAATTTAATACTATTTTAATACTGGTATTTAGATTAGGTAAATTCACGTTAAATTGCAATAAAATATTATTCTATTTAAAATTAAACTGAAATAACTCCGCAGTTAACAACTTTAGAGGCATAAAACCCTATATTTTTTTAAAGCTTTTGAAACCGGCCATTCAAATATTTAATCGTATATAGGATGTTCCATTTGAAAAAAATGAGAAATTTTGAAGTCCGCTAATTCTAAGCGCCCTGTATAAATTGCAAAACTAAAGTTAAAATGTTGTATGAGTTTTAAACCTTACATGTTAATAATTTTTTTTACATAGGCTTGAACGTGATACCTGCTGTAGTGCCGTAATATCAATCTTGCAAATTAAGGCAATTTTTTAAAGAAAATGAGGAATAACTACCAAATTATCCATTTAAAACCCATATAACTTTATATCCTTTTAATCACCAGTTAAATGGACTTCTAAAAATGATAACATATACAGGGTGTTCTATTTAAAAAAATATAAGTTTGGTTTGCCACTGCTAGACGGAACACCCAGTATATGCAAAAATAATTTTAGGTTATGTAGACCGATATCCGCTACAAGTTTTCTAGATACAAGTTTTTTTGATATTTATAATATTAAAGCCGCTATCAAAAAAATGCAGACCGTTGGGACACCCTGTATATAGACGACATCATCCAAAAATGGAAAACGAAAGTAAACCTACGAAAACACAAATTTGAACATCTTATTATTCGCGGATGACCTTACAATATTACAAAAGAACTAAAACGACTTACAGAGAAAAATATTCCAGCTTGACCAGATGTTTAAGCAAAGGTTATGGCCTTTAAAAGAAAAGATAATTGTTAACAATGGAGGAATAGACCAGGTATCGCATTTTAATTTCTTAGGATGCGACATAAGCTATGAGAACGATAAAGATAAAGATATAGCGAAAGCTCGGTACTGACTTGAGCATTTTTACGCGCACGAACGTGTGTGCGCGTAAGCCATTCGTGCGCGTAAAAATGCTCAAGTCAGTACCCAGCCATAAAACCGACAAGCGATGGATCGTGTTCGTGCGTGTTGCCGCGTACGCGCACGCAAATTCGGGATGGTACTGATTAGAGCAATTTTACGCGCAAACTGTTCGTGCGCGTAAAAATGCTCAAGTCAGTACCGAGCTTAAAAGGTTGGGAAAATTTCAAATGATATGCGGAACAATTCACAGAACTCGTAAGAACAAGACTAGGAAAGATACGATGCTAAAATTTTATAAAACAATGGCTACACCAATTTTATTATATAGTTGTAAGTCATCGGTCACCACTAAAAAAGAACAAAGCCGAATCCAAGCAACAGAAATGAATTTTCTCAGACGGACCAAAGGCTGTACAAAACAGGATCAAATAAGGAACGAGGACGTAAGAGGTGAACTAAACGTATATGCCATGAATAACAAAATACAACAATATCGGACTAATTGGGCACAACACGTTAATCGAATCGACGATTTAAGAATTGTGAAATTGGCTTTTAAGTACAAAGTACAGACCAGCAGGATGCAGAGACATAGGAAGACTCAAGACAAGATGGTCAGAACAAGTATTGTGAAGGCGGATCAAGCACAAATGCCTAATCCATACAGTGAACAAGAAGAAGAAGAAGAAGAAGAAGAAGAAGCTGTTTTTTTGTTGTTTAATAAAAAAAAAATTTACTGCGGTTTTTTTTATTCGTGATATTCTCACTTATAATCTCATAAGAGCATTAATTCTTTCCGGAAATTTTTGAGTGCGTTCCAACAACGTCGTATTAATATGCCCGAGCGAGACGCGAGGGCAAATTAGGACGTTGTTGCAATGCACGAAAAATAATTTCCGGATGTGAATTAATGCTCGAATGCAGATTCGGTAAGAAAATCGTAACGACACAAACCCTAAAAAGAAGTAACGTCTACCTACAAAAAATTTCCAAGAAATTTTTTTGAAATTTCCAAGAAATGTTGCTGTTGTCTTGGTTACGGCTCGCGAACTAATTTTTCTAGTGGTCATTAATGAGTGTCGTACTATTTTCTATCAAAATACAACGTGTGCATAAAAAAATTCCTATGGAAATATTTGCAAAAAAGCAGCAATTTTTTTCTAAAAAACGCGTTCGTGCATGCCTCCAAGAAAAATTCCATCCTCCTTCGACGTCGAGATTTGTTTAGTTGGCATGCACTCATGCTCTTATTGAAAAAAATAGCTGCAGAACGTATTTCCAAATATTTCAAGAAAATTTTCAAGCACTTGTTATATTTCTCTCGTCGCCTCGTAATACGGCTGTCACGGAAATAGTTGGTCCCGGATGTCATAATAACATCATGACAGTCGTTAGTGGGGTTGGAAGTCCCCATAAAATGTACAGCGACGCCTATAACTGGCCTAACGGCTCTTGGCTGAGTACAATGGAGGACAATAAATTTAGGCCTGTCATTCGCTTGGCACTGTTTATGTTGGTGGCACTGTAAGTCTATGTCAAATTCGAGGTTAGCAGGTTAGGTTTTGCGTCAATATTGACACAGACTGACGCAAAACCTAACCTGCTAAGCTCGAATTTGACATAGACTTACAGTGGCATCAACATAAACAGTGCCAAGCGAATGACAGGCCCGGACTAAATTTATTGTCCGCCATTGTACCAAAATAAAAATAAAAAAATAAAATATCAGCATGAATCCGTGGTTCGACGCTGGGTACACAAATCGTATTTAAAAAGTAATCCAGTTAAATTAAAAAATGAAAGCAAGCGCTTCGCCATTTTACATGCTGGATATAGGGGAGGGTTTTTCGATGGGTGCGATTTTTTCTTAAATTAAAAAAAAACAATGACTGAGATTACCATGTCACAATGGATGGTAACAACAGTTTTCAAAATTGGGTGGTTAATCAACCTATTCCTGCTTTAGCTAAGCTTCCAGGAAAATGTGTGGTTGTTATGGATAATGCTGCATACCATTCTGTGTAATTAGACAAAATTCCGCCATTTTCGTGTAAGAAGTGCGAGATACAGGACTGGTTAGTTAAACATATGTGAAATTCGATCCAAAATGAACAAAAAAGGGGCTATGAGATTTAATGAAACCTTTTCAATCAGACGAAAAAACATACATAATTGATTACATTTTGAGAAAGAACGGGCATGAAAATTCTTAGATTACCACCATATCACTGTCAATACCCAATTGAAATGGCATGGGGTTTTTGTAAAACTTATTAAGTAAGTACATACATTCTAGGCCATCATCTAAAGATCGTGATAATTGTCAATACTATAATGGGAAAAATAGTACGGGACGGTAATTTCTAAAGTAGAAGAACCCTATTCTACAAGTCAGGGTAAATGCTGGGATATGCCGATAACGTGGACATAATCACCAAAACTCTACGAAGAAGTAAATAAGAGTTTACACGTTTCGCTGCTGCCGCAGAGAATATGGGCCTACATATATCAACAAGGAAAAAACCCTATGCGAGAACTGGCGAAAGAAGCTTGCAGAGGCCAAGGCCAACAAATGGCTGTAGTACCAATGATAAATGGAATGACACGTATACTATTCATAACAGGTATTCTAAATTTGTGATATATATTGTTATTACTGTCTATTTGCAAGAAAATAAATAATAAATTTTGTTAACCTCCGAACTACTTGCAAAGAACGAATGAACGTGTTTGCAGAACTTTCTCATTTTGAAAACTTTTGTGCAAACAACATTGTGAGACCATAATTAACAGAAATCTTATACCTTAAAAGTATAAGAAATGACAATGACATTAAAAAACCTGATTTACAAGATATCCAGCCACATTTACAATACTGTCAGGTTACTATGAAACGGATTATAGTTAGGAATCAGGGCCCATAAATTCAATCATGTGCACTTGAAAATATAGTTTTGAAAAATATACACTATCTGGAACCACCTTGCAGATCTAAATGTGGGCTCCATTTTATTAGCGATTGAAAAAGTCAGAAAACATATTTTCAGACTTTTTTATTACTGAAAATGATTACTTTTATGCGTATGTCGCATTTACCAGCTTATTTTTGTATATTTCTCAATGATTTTTAAACTATTGGAAAGTGTATTCTTTCTACATACAGATGTCAAATTAATCTGTAAATTATTTTTAACAAATGCTACAGTAATTCTTTAAACAAAGCTTATTGAGAAAGCGCGGTATACATTTCAGTATCGAGGTATTTTGAAAACGATTGCACATAAATGCATACTTTCAGCGTTTGAAATGTGTAGAAAAGTTTGAAGAATTTTTTAGCGAAAGAATTACCTATTACTTTATTGTTGTAAACAATACGATTTATTTTCCGGTGCGTGTTTTGAGTACTACACGTGTTGAGAAACATTCAAAAATAAGCTTGTAAATGCGACGTACGCATAAAATTAATCAATTGTCAGTATTAAAAAAATCGAAAAATATTTTTTCTGGTTTTTTGCAATTGCAAACAGAATAGAGCCTCCAAATTTAGACCGCAATGTCATTTCAGATAGTGTACATTTTTCAAAACTATATATTCAAGTGAACACCCCATAATTTTAGAAGTGTCTTTTGAGAGGCCAGGCTCCCGACTAATATAACTGTAAAAATATGGAAAAATGTTGATTTCATACATATACGAATGTGAGTAATTTATTCATGCAATATAGATACTCAATTACACATGCATATTTTGTCTCAGGCCATATTCCTACATGGAATGAAGTGCTCGAACTTTACTTTGCTTACTTATCACATTATAGTTAATCTGCATGTAGATTGTAGATACCTACGTTAGGTGCAGTGGTGTCCCCCGCGTCGAGGTCAGAGTGAAACACGGGACTCTCGAACATGGGTTTTCATTCAGTTAAGCTTGTTACGTGTAATTTATCATTTAGATGCAGTCAAGAATTGTTACGTATAATTTTTCGTTTAAAGACATACAGATGCAGTTTAGAGGTTTTGAGTGACCTGCAGTTTCTAGGTGTGTATTTGGTTGCATACTCATTTTTGCATTTTGGGATGATTTTGAAAAGCCTTGAATTTTAGGGGATTATAATAGTTTTCAAAATAGATTGATAGTACGATTTCCGGCGGCCATTTTATGACTCTGATTTCTGGAGTGATTGTATGTGGGTGATGTAGCTGATTTTCCTGGAATTTGGCTCCATGCAGATCTACGATTCCAGAATCATTATGTAAATCGTCGTTCACCCGCAAGAAATGCTGTGTGATATTGCTAGAATGAAGCCAGTTATACTGCGATAATAATATATTTCTGCAAGACTACTCACTCGAGGCCACCTTGCAACTCTGGTCTCCTTTTCCTTCTCGTCTTACTGGTGCCATATTCTGCCCTTCGGCTGTGCTGTCGCTTGCTAAAACACCTGGGGGACTAACCCCTCACGCAGTTCTGAGTCTCCCAACTCATGTGGTAGCCTTCGAAACTTCGACCACAGGACTTCTCTCCAGTGTGACAGCTCTCCGAAGTTCGAACCACAACATCTTTTACCCAGTGCAATAGATGGGAAAATCCTGTTGCATATTCGTTGAACAGCATCCCCGAGTATAGCCGCCCGCCCTGCATAGTTACTCTGACGAATCTGCGTTGCTGTCCAGGTATCCAGGTATCTGCTAGCGATTTAGCCATCTCATCGCTCAAACTAAAAATACCGTTCGTACGTGTAATCGAGCGAATTGCAAGTTAAAATCGTAGAGTTCTGTTTTTCACTTCAAATTTATTAACATTAAAACCTTGTACATTATATAAGTAAAACTAAATTAAATCTACTATTCCATTTACAAACAAATATTCTATCACAAATTTGTTTTGCCTTCTTCGAGTATGGTGCAGAGTTTGTATGTGTACATACTGTAAATAAACAATTAGGTTATTTCAAGTTATGGTGTTTTCTGTCTATTATTATTTTTATGAAACAGTTAAGTGGTCTAGGAACTTACACGGACATCTGTAGGTTTTCTGGTTTGGACCGTCTCGAACCAGTGGCGCTTCCGGACAACCCCCCCCCCCCCCATTTCTGCTCACGAATTAGCTGGCGAAAATTTGCTGCACTACGAGACAATTCCTGAACCGCCGTGCTGTAAATTGTATATTATTTTCTTTTTCTTTTGTGTACAAAAAATATTCCCCCTGTAGCAAATAAGTAGTATAAGTGACGCCTGTAACTCCTGAAATAATTCGAAAGAGGCTTCAGGGGAGAACGGCAGAGCTTAAAAAATAAAATAAAAAAGATACCTACCCTATGGTCACAAGTTACCTAAAATGTATGAGATGCGGCATAATATTACTACGAAACAGAGAAGAAGTCATAGTCCTTATAAGTTCATTCAAAATATGTTAAAAACGGAGCCTTAGAATATGTATATAAATATGGACTACATACTTGTAACGTTTGCTACAGCAACCGTTCTCCTTTAATCCGCAACTGGTTGTTACTATTTTGACCTTTCTTTCTTATAAATGCAGCAATAGCAGCTTTGGTAGTAATGCAATTACGAATTTAAATCGCTAGTTCTGTGCTAAATAAGAATTATTTCAATCTCTGTGTGGTTGATAACGTGATGTCAGATGAAATTTGCTCGAAATATTCTTGTGCAACTTCATAAAACTGACTCTTATATGAAGCAAAGTATGTTTGTCTTAAGAACGCAAAAAGTAGGTTTTTATTTAAAAAACAATTTGTTGCCATAGCGACAACACAAAAGACTGCTGAATAAAAAACATAAATTGATTCTTAACTGAGTTTAAACTACTAACAATTTTTATGAAAATAATTTTGTAATTTGAGCAATAATTTAAGAAGATTTATAATATTGACATTTATATTAAAAAAAAAACGTAGCTGGTTAACAAAAGTCTTGACAAGTAATTGGTACCTACAAGTGTCGTAAATATTGCATTACATAATCTGCTTTCATTTGCATTTCTGCGTAAGCTGAGGTGAACCTCAAACCGCTGCAAAGTATCTGCATAGTTTTTAATCGAGTTTGCATTGTATAAATAATTTTGCGGTTAACGAAGTCACTGATTATTTGGGTAAATTCCCAAATTCCGAAATATGATAATAACTGTGCTCCTTCTGACGTTCGTTTGCGAAGTGCAGAAGCAGTAAGAAAGTTTCGGTTTCTCTAGATCGTTAGTGTTGAAACTAAAGCTATAACTTTATTTCAATCTTGGACATAAATGAAGATGTATTGTGGATGAACCTATTACTGGGAGTTCTCGCAAGCGACTTCGGATTGTTTCAAGTATTTTATCTGTATAGCGCTACCTAAAGATAAAATTTTCACAACTTTTATAAGAAAATACTTTCCTGTTCTTGCATCGTCAGTAAGTTAATTAAAGCGTAACCCATTCTGTAATATCTGACTCAAGTAGTTAATTGTTTTTAATTACAGGTAAAAAGAAATAAAAACAAGCTCTTTAATGTATTTAAATTGTCACATAAATTAAGATAAAACAACATACATATCTAGTGTGCGTTAATGTGTTGCCATATATATCAAACGTTTTGGAGCACTAATACGATTACAGCATAGTTTACTTAATTGGAAGTATAAGTTACACCTAGATTAAACTAATTAAAACATGGGGATGGAATTTCTGTACAAGACGAGTCTGAATAGTCACACTACCCATTATCGTAAATATTCATTTTGCCGATCTTTACAAAATATCTGCTATTCCATTCTCGTATTAAACTTTTTTGTATTATTTTAAATAACACCCCGCATATTTTAATTTTTGATAAGTGTTGTATATAGCAGGTTTAGTAATAAAATTGCACTATCAAATTAATAGAAGATTACAGAACAAGCAGGAAAGTGCTGCTTTACAGAATGAGGCGGCTGTGTGAAATACGGGCCGCAAATACGAGGCCGCCTGTTCGAGTATGTTAAGCCGTCGAGTCGAGTGAAGACACTTTTCTGACATATTATGTATACCATTTTTTCTGAAACTGTTTACCTATCAGTAAAAATCAGTAATTACAAATAATTCAAAATGTTTAATTTTTTTTTTGTAAAAATCATGTCGACGAACTAAGACTTTAGCCTATATTAATATTACTGATAAAAATAAAGACGCTATTTAATTATGTAGTTATTTATTTCAGTCGGGTAATACCTATTTGTATTACTAGGGAGGAAAGAGCATCATTCGCTCCTGGAAATGAAGTTTTATCAACGAAAAGGGGAATGACACTCTACTCCAGAGTTATGCATATGATTTTTTCACATTTTTGCATTTTATAATGAGACTATCTCTTGTATTCAGCTGTATTCAAAAATATTTAAATATAGAAAGTGGGATGCTAGTTGGTTTGTTATTAATCATAACCACATTCCCTCCCGTCTCTAATGGCAACGGGATCCAATCTTATACCATAAAATCGGTGGTCTCCTTGTATCTTTGTTCGCTATCTTTTCCGAAGATACTGGACCGATTCAATTGTATCGTAGGCCGTTTTTTTTCAGAAAAAGTACGAAAAAGTAAATTTTTAATTAAATCGTGTAATCAGCGAAGCGAAGCGTAGCTCGGATGATTCACTACATACCATTATAGCAGCGCCTTATTCAACGAAGCATCGTTGGTTCAGTGGTAGAATGCTCGTTTGCCACGCAGGCGGCCCGGGTTCGATTCCCTTTTTATAATTTATATTAATGAATCTCTCTTAAATTAGCGAAGCGAAGCGTAGCTCGGGTGAATCATTAGTGTATTATATTCCCTCCCGCTGCCATTAGTAACCAACAAGGGAGCCAAACGTTTTCGCTAACAGAAAATCCCCTAACAAGCGACAGAAAATGTCACTCTCGTATCTAAAGGTGTGAAAAATGGTATATTATTTTATAAGGAACTAATGAGTCACGGCGGATCGGTAGGCGTTTTTCGGACTCACTTCGTTCGTCTGAGAACTACACATTATTCTTGAAAAGTGCTTTAACTCCTAATAAAATATGCAAATTTTTCATCAAAGGTGGAAATAGCTACCTCCGATTCAACATATTGATTGCGAAACGATATAGATCCCAAAAGCTTGGAGTACAGAATGCACTGGAGAGTTGTTGCTATAGATTCCACACAACACAAACAAAAGGAACTTCAAAGAAAACATTGTTGACGTAAGTACTTTTGTGCCGTTTAACGAGATTTTTTTCTAATTAATTGGGATTTTTGTTAGTTTTATAAAGAAAATATTTGAAAACGTCGATATTTTGGGGCCTGCAGGGACTTTGTAAGTATTTCTTGCAATTTAAGAATGTTATCATTATATATTTCTCGCATCCCTTTTTTCACTGACTCCGATCTTGCCAGTTGTCTCCGTTAAATTCCATTTCCTCCATATTTACGTGGATAACATCCTTCCTCTCTTTCTATGTTCTTTTGGCACCCACCCACCCACTTCCACATCTTCTGCGGTAGTCTCTCCTCCCCCATTCGTCTCATGTGCTTGTGCCATAGTAGTTGTTTTTCTACCACAGTTTCTGATATACTCTCTTTCACCCCCATTCGTCCTCGTATCACTTCGTTTCTGATGTGGTGTAATTTGGCAACGCGACAGCTACTACGCCACTATTCCATTTCGGCGGCTTCTAGCCTGCGATTCAATGTCGCATTTGTTCTTCATACTTCGGAGCCATACGTTACGCAGCATTCAAAGATCGTCTCGTATAGCAATCTTTTGTTTTGTTTTTTCTGTTATTCCCCCATTCCACAGGATAGGACGCAATGATCTAGTTATTTTCTTTCTCTTTCCTATTTTATTTAGTATATCTGTGTCGTCTTTACCATTTTCTGTAACTACTATTCCTAGGTAATTGTACTTGTCTGTATATTTTACAACCGTATTCTATACTTATATATGTTTTTTCCCTCCTAAATCTGGGGGAATCTGACTCCGCACCATTAACCCCTACAATGGACTCTTTGCGGATCAGTCAGATCAATATTCAGCACAATAAGAGCGTTATAGCAGAGCTGATAGCTACCCTAGCTGGCGGAAGAGCGATAATTCTAATTCAAGAACCTTATGTTTATAGGAATAAAGTTAGCGGGACTAGGCAAGCCCAACTATGACCTAGTATTCGGCACAAAGGTGGAAGAGCGACCCAGAACCTGCCTTTTGGTGCCCAAGGATCTTAGCTTGGCACCATTACCGCAGCTGGGAACCAAGGACCTCACTGATGCAATTCTAGAGTATCAGATATGAGGCACTATTTATAAGTGTGACACACCTCCAGAAATACCCTGTCGGAACCCCAAGGCTGGAAACTTTATCGTTCTAGTCTTGTTCAACAAGGAGGTCAACTGGACGGGGAAATATCCACAAAGGTGCAATTAAGCAAAGAGGTTGATCAGCTGGCAAACAAAATTGTCTCATCGTATGAGGATGCATGCCCTCTCAGGACGGTGGAGGTATGCAAAGTTCCATGGTGGAATGACAATCTGCGTAAGGAATCCAGACGAATCTTTAACCGAGCTATCAAATTCGGGATAGAGGTCTGCTGAGACAATTTTAAAACAGCTAGGAGTAGTTTCAAAAAAGAGTTGAGGGGCAGTAAAAAAGTCATCTGGTGGATATACTGTACAGAGTTAAGCTCCGTATAGGGGCGCTTAAGAGGACTGATGGATCATGAACCACGTCCAGAAAGGAATCATTACATTACTTCTGGAAGTTGACTTTCTTGGGAATGGCACCATCCAATTAACACACATGGTGGAACAGGGTCCTACAGAGAACTGCCAGTTCGCTGAGTGTGTTACAACGGAGGGTGCGGTCACATGGGCAGTGAATGAGTTCAAACCCTTTAAGTGGCCAGGGCCAGATCGAATCTCCCAGCGTTGCTTCAGAAAGGTGTGGATATCCTTCTTCCAGGTGTTTAGTATTTAAAGCCAGTCTAGCAATGGGATGGGTCTCAGAACAATGGAAGGCAGCCAAAGTGGTCTTCATTCCTAAAGCAGGAAAGAAAGTCGGATGCTAAATCATTTAGGCCTATTAGTCTTACATCATTTCTTTTAAAAACCCTAGAAAGGATAATTGGCAGATATTTAATGGAGAGAGTAATAAAAGAATACCCTTTCGACAGAAACTAGCATGCATATAGACGTGAAAGATCAACTGAAACCGCACTCCACGCAGTCGTGCATACGGTTGAAAGAGCATTTCATTATAAGGAAGTCGTTCTTGCAGTTTTTTTGAATATTGAAAGAACTTTTGATAAGGCAAAAACGTCTACTATAAGTCAAGCTTTACAGGCCAGAGAAACTCCTTCTGTGATGGTTAGTTAGGTAAGATCGGCGTCGGAAGAAAGAATCGCGATGGCGAACCTAGGGGACTGTTCTGTGAGGGCCAGGCTGACGGAAGGGTGTCCGCAAGGCAGCTACCTATCACCTCATTTATGGTACCTTATAATGGACGTTCTTCTGGAACACCTAACGGTAGAAGGTTTCTATGCACGAGCATACGCAGACGATGGGTTGGTACTTGTGACTGGCAGGTTTTTAAGCGTCGTCTGCAATGGAATGCAAGTAGCCTGCAGTATTATCGAAAGGTGGTGTAAGGAGAAAGATCTGTCGGTAAACCCATTTAAGACCGAGATCATTTTCTTTACTAAAAGAAGGAAACTTGAGGATTTCAGGGCACTCATCATAATGTATGGAAGACCACTTGCACTTGTGCAAGAGGTCAAATACTTAGAAGTAACCCTGGATAATAAATTAAGTTGGAGGTCGCATATGTAAGTCGTCGATAGCAACCTTATGGCACGATGCCCTGATATGCTATACAGATGGTTCCCGAATAGTGGGCAGACAATCCTCTGGATCAGGAATATATGTGAGATACAAGAAAGCTATACTTTAGGAGAATTCACCAGGGTATTCCAAGCAGAAATTTACGCCATAATATCGGTGGCAACTAAGGATGAGATCGGGACGTTACCTAAGCGTGAAATCTATATCTGCTCTTATAGTCAGGCCGCACTAAAAGCAATCTACTCGCCCAGGGCAAGACTCGCTCGTTTAGGAATGTGGAGATGCTTTAGCTGAACTGCCAAGAGACAAGGATGTTCAACTCGTTTGGGTTCCAGGACATACGGGTGTCCAGAGCAACGAGAAGGCTGATGAATTGGCCAGACTCGGAGCCGAGGACATCTGTATTGGACCAGAACTCCTTCTAAGTATCACAAGGCAGCAGGTCTCAACGGCTCTAACCGAGTGGACATATAATACTAGCTAAGAAAAGTGGAAAAGGCGCAGAGGCTGTCGACAGGCGAAGTGCATATAGCAGGATTTGATTCAAAGAAATCAGTCTGGCTAACAGAAAAAAAAAACAAGAACCACAAATTTTTGATGGGGATCTTGACAGGCCACTGTAAATTAAGAAGACACCTAACATTGATAGGAATAGAGGAAGATCCCGTTTGCCCAAAATGTGGAAAGGAAGAGAAAACATCCTTTCACTGCTAGGAGCAGTGTGAGGAATACTAGCGACTGAGGTTTAAAACTTTTGATGCAGGTATGCTTCAGAGAGAAGTGTTAAACTCCCTCGCATGGTCAGACATCCTGAAGTTCATCAGAAAATCGGAAAGATTTATGCAGGGAGAAGAGTTTGATGCAGAAGATGACAGTGAGGGTAGTTGAGGGGAAGGCAAGGAGTTAGAAAAAAGAGCATATGAAGGCATACTTGCTTGACATTAGTCTCCCCACAACTACTAGTGCTACTTTTCTCCTAAAACTATATATTGGGTATTTTTCATATTTAATTCCATTTCCCATCTATTATACAACTTCATTCATTTTTCCAGCATATTTGTTACGTCTTCTTTATCTTCTGCAGGTAATAACTGGTCATCTGCAAACAAAAACGTGTGGACATAACCCTCTTCTAACTGCACTCTTATTGTTTGACATTTCCGTGTCCATTCTTTTAGCACATGATTTAGGTAAGCCATGAATAGTGTGGGAGATAGATAGCATCCCTGTTTAAAACATTTAGTTACATGTATAGGTTCTAACATCGCTTTTCCCGTTGTTATCTAGCCATAGCTGTTAAGGTATAGTCTCTTCACTTCATTTATGTAAATAAGGTTGATATTGTTGGAGTTCATTGATTCCCATAATTTACTTTGTGGGATAGGATCATTTGCTATTTTAAGGTGTACAAATACTACATGTAATTCTCTGCCGTGCGCTATCATCTTTTTCGCTAACTGTTTAAGACTAAATAGGTTATCAATGCACGATCTACCTGGACGAAAGTTGCTTTACTCCTCAATCTGTGTTACATTTTGTTCTATTTGATTTTTAATTATTTGTCCGTACAGCTTGCCTATCGAGGTAGTAACAATTATTCCTCTATAATTGGCACAATCACGCTTATTTTCCTTTTCATATATTGTGTTTATGAACGATAGTTTCCAATCTGAAGGTATGTCATCGCCATTCAGACATTTAATTGAATATTTCTTGAATTAATTCCAAAAGATGCATGGGAGCAGACTTCATTAGCTCAATCGGAATGCCTTCTGGACCCTGAGCTTTATTGTTGTTTTTCATACCTTCTACAACGTAGCGTATCCTCTGTATGGTAATTTCTTCCACTTCTTCATTTTCTGACTTATGTTGAAATAATCGACATTATTATTAACCCAGTTACATTTTTAATAAATGAGTGTATTAGATATAGTATCTTCCAGAATTGTCTGAAAAATTCTAAAATTACACCTGTACTAAAAACGGCAACGCTGAAGGTTGCAACAACTATTGGACTAACGCGGTGGAGTTGGCTATACAAAACAGCCGACTAGCGAAATCTAGTAGTACCCATGAATGGCTGTGTAGCAATAAGCTTAGTTTGAATATAAATAAGACCCAAACAGTATTATATTCGGTAAACAATTATAATTGTTCTAGCACTGAAAAAAGTAGTAAATTTCTAGATTACACATTGACCAAAGTTTAACTTGGTGAAGAATTAGCTCATAAATTGGCTACAAATATCTATTTATTACGCAATTTGTATGCTTTTGTATCACAAATCACACTGCGTACGGCTTACTTTGTTATTTTCTATAGTCATATGCAGTGAAGTAACAGTATGGAGCTTCCAGACACATTACAGGGTGATTTTTTGAAAACGACCCGCCTGAGATATTTCAGAAACCAAAAGAAAATTAAAAATTTCCGAAAACAGGTCCACTTATCAACTAATGTGACAGTTTGTTAGACAAAACGTTTCGGCTTGCTTTCTTTTTTTTTCCACGCGTACCTGATTAAAATTAGGTTTCGATAGCGCTTACCGTTGTCCTGAAGTGGCAATGATAAACTTTCTCATAAAATGTATGAGAAAATAAAAAACGTGGGCAAGTGACACATCACCATAATCCTTATAAGATAAGCTTTCATTTGAGATACCACGCAATGGGTCATTCCATTTAAAATTTTTGGGGAGTTATTCGTGAGGATGCAGGGGTAAACGTCAAAAGCGTGAATCATAGGTCAAACCGTTTCCCCCTTAACATATAAGTGGACCTGTTTTCGGAAATTTTTAATTTCCTTTTGGTTTCTGAAATATCTCAGGTGGATTCTTTTCAACAGGGAGCCGTCCGTACTTTGGGGAACATTGGCTATCGTGATAATGTAAGATCGGTTTCTATAGCACTAAGAATACTGACGTTGCCTTGCCAATACATATATGACTGTTTAGTCCGTATTGGAAAGCATCAAACGTAATATTTATCACCCCCCTCCCTTCTATAATCGCATCAATAAAGGTGGAATGGGTAATCTTCATAATAGTAGAAACGTTTTTAACATATTTTATTTAGCCCAGCGGTTTCCAAATTTGCGTCATGAGGGTTTTTTTAGTGGGTTGCGAGATGCCTCTGCAAAATACAATGAAAAAATAAAACACTTTCTGTTTTCTAAAATGATTTTTATTATTTTGATTGCGGAGTCCATTCATATTTTTTCAAACTATTTAAGAAAAGTCCAAAAGAAAATGGAAAGCTATCAAAAAATATCCAAATTGAAAAATATACTTGGGTTAAAAATCATTTGGAGTTCATGATCATGGCCATGGTAATGGCTTACTTGTACTACAAAAAGAAGAATTGCAATATAATGTAATACTAAAAGAGAGGTTTTCCGGAATGAGCCTAACAAGAGTTTGGGCGCAGAACTATCTGGAAAAAAAGAAGGTTAAAACGTTTTGCTACCTTTCCCAACGACTTATTTGAGGCAAGGTTGATTGTTGATGAGGTTTAGCGTTTTATACCACAGTATATGTTTCGGCTTCTTAATAAATTTAAGATGCGTTGTTTTTAATATTGAGAGTAACTACATTTGATAGAAGTTACACTTAAGAGTTACATATGATGTCTCGAAGAGTTAACACGAATCTTCTCTTAAAAATTAAATGACAAAAATCGGTTATGCATCCGTGAGGATGGTGGCAAGTGGGGATGAGTGGTTGACTAATAAGAATATCTAGGTATTTTTCCCATAGAATACAGACCTAGTTCTCAAGGAATGCTGAGCACATGAATGGCAAAGTGTTATTAGACGTTCGGCGCTCTTTCAGTTTAAATTAGCGTAAAGTTTTAAATAAGAATAAATGTATAAAAATATCATCGCATGACACTTATGAATAATTTGAGAATTTAAAACGATAATCATGGGAATTAATCATACAAAATTTAACTTAACCTAAACCTCAACACAGGATTTTTTATGTTTTATCTATTGGTTCAAAAACGCCAGGGTAGTCAGTTATGAATACAAATATTGTCATTCCTACGGTGGTATCCGCGACTAAGTTACATAGATTGATGTTCAATAATAAATATAGGTATAGTATACGAAATAGTTATTAATGATACGAGTGCGAAAACACAAGAGTGTCATTCAATTTTTTTTTCTGTTGATCAACCACGTTGGTCACGAGTCAGTATAGATATGTTGTTTATTTTATAAACAAAAATGTCAAAGTCAAATCAAATTCCTGAAAATATTTTAAAGAAAGGGAATCTATTGCGAGAAAATTTGTTGGCCGTGACGTCTAAAGCTGCTTACGAGAAGGTTTATTAAAATTTCTGCCATTGGTGAGAAAATAACAAAGCCTTCTCGGTAACAGAAGAGGTAATTCTTGCCTATTTAGACGAGAAAGTAAGTCTGCGATTATTTTCATTTCCATTTATATTTAATTCATTTGATTTGCAGCAAGAAACGTCACATGCTTCAGCATCATTCGATGCTAAAGTCACCCTTAAAAGTGAAAGAAAACCTGCGCATTGAGCAGTTTGGGAATGTAATTACTTACCTTAAACAAATAAATGTAACATTTCAAGATACAAAAACGCATTTAATAAACCCTTATTGTTGCTATATTTGTTTCGTGTTTTAAAATTTTTAAAACACGTTGTTCCGAGAAACGTGTTTTAAGCTGCTGGTTTTATTCTAGGATTTAGATATTAAAAAGATAACTTAAAATATGACCAACAGAAAAATATATGAAAAATACTAAAATATTCTTCTCGACCTCAACATCATACATCGACCTTAATAAGACCATGAGAATAAAAATTCAATTCAATTAATCCAAAGTTTAGTGCAATAATTTATATAAGAATTTACTACATTAAAGCACGATATATTGTAATGGTATTAGGCCCACGACTCGACTCTGCTAGCAGTGCAACCTTATGAACAATTCAATAAGCACAGAGTTGGGGTGTTTTATGTAACTGCAATGATAAGTTTAAAATTCTAAAAATAAATGCATGGGTAAAGAGATGCCAGTAATAATACAGTAATTAAGTAAGGAACGCAAAAGGCAAGCTTGTGTTTCACAGGGGTGGAAGTTGACTTTCAAATAAATTAAAATAGGTTTGTGCATAATAAATAGCCGAACCGAAAGAAATTAATAGTCACAAAAAGCTTTGGTATGTGCATGTAAAAGAAGCGTAGATTTCAATAAAGCTAGTCAGTGAAATTTGTGAGAAATCTAAAAAGGTAAATAAGCCAGAATAAAATAGCAGTACATTGCAATAGAGCAATCTGAAAAAAGCAGGCAGTGGGACATGGAAAAGCAATCTTGAAAAGCAAACAGAAGGACATGGAAAAGCAATTGAGAAGCAATGAACTCTATAAATTATCAGTGCATTTTACGTGAGTGAGAAAGCAGAGCAAATAATAAAACGTGTTTGTGTGTGTGGCGCAAATAGACGATTTTAAATATAAGAAAAAAACAATATTTAGTTTGTAAGAAATTTGAAGATTTAAAACTATGTAATCAAACTTATTTCTATTATGTACAAAAATTTCATCAAAACTTATTTCCGTTAGCACTGTAACTAAGCAACATAGATTCTAATTTGTTTTAATAACGGAGGAAAAAAAATGAAAAATTAATTGAATTGACAGATTTGTGTTCCACTTTAATTACAAGTTTTATACAATAAACTAGCATTTTATAAACTAGAAAGTATACCATTTTATTCTGCACGGCTCGAAGTTTATGTGGTACCGTTTGTGGAGGTTTCCGCCACATAAAAATAAACATTTCCACGAGGGGCATTTCCGAGGATCCGGCAGCCGTTCCAGTTCGGTTTTCCGATAACCGTTTCCGGCCAAAATAAGGTTCCAGAGCCAGGGGTCTGCACTGCAATACGTAGGGTAGGACTGCCAGAGTACTACCGAAAGCATCTACAGCGAGGACAGCCGTTCCAGAGGCAGGAACATAGGGGTCATCTCCGAGCAGTGCGGTAGCCACCACCGATTAAAAGCTACCAATTTTGCCTAAAAATAGTAGTGTTAGCGTTTGGAATTCGATGGGCATATGAGATTCGGCCTTACTGAAAAGGATACCAGCTTATTCAGGGCTCCACCGAAGGCGCAGTTCGAAAAATAAGCGGTATCCAAAATTTTATGCGAAGGTTTCGAGAAGAGGATGCGTTCACAAACAATTGCTAAATTTCCGGCCGCGCCCATCTGACGTCACGAAATAAATAAGTGCCTGAAACAAAAGCTGTTAATTACCGCCAAAGCGCGAAGATTTGAATAAATACCTTTTTGAATGTTGATAATTTCGCTCATTTTAACGTCAACAACGCTGACTGCACGACACAAATCATTTTGTAGGTTTCTTTTTGACAGTATTGCAAACAATTAGCTACCGCGTATTTGAACTAATTCTGGTGTACAGTACCGTTTAGGATCAATTTTAATTTAGAATCGGCTTAGGAACCCACCTAAGAGGAAGCTTGTGTTCTACCATTAGAGCTAGCGTTTTATTATAATTAATTGCAGGTAAATAAAATATTAAAAGGGCATACAACCATTTATTTTGCGAAGTAATTAAGTACAGGTCACATTTTAACCAGCCTAATAATTTGATAACATTCAAAATTTCGATCACAGTAAAATATTAAACCGAGGATTCTGCATGTGGATTTTGCTCTAACTTACAATTTAATTAATTAAAAAATAATATTAGAGACCCAATTAGAGCATCCCATCGAAATATATCTTATTCAAATATTGTACGTAAAATAGTGTTCAGTGCTGTATACAATTTTTCCTGTCAATATTGCAATGCCATACTAATCGCTTTGCTTAGCATTATTATCAGCATAATATTTTGTATGTTAGCATAAAACAAGTAGGGTAACGGACATTAAATTTTTTTAAATTTAGGGTGGCCCACCAAGAGAACCACAGCCCTAGCCAAATCCTTCTTTTATTTATGGATATTGTTATTTTGGAAGGCGTTGCATGCCACCTGGACCGGTTTCGCTTACCAGAGAACTGCTGATCTAGAGTAAAAATAAGTCATTTATTGCAGACTTTGAAAAAAAATAAAAAATCTGATCATGTCTTAACTTAAGTCTGCAGGTAAATGTCAGATTGCATTTTGTTTATGAAAACATGTCACTGTGACAGGCAAAAGTTTACACTACTTGTATCAACCAAAAAGGAAAATAAGATGGTATTTACATAACAATAACGAATGTATTAATCACAACAGTCAATTTTTTTTATTAAGCGTTTGGTATATTTTTAGGAAAAGAGTGCAATTCCAAGATGTAATTTAGTTCTCTCTGATTTATGGTAGTTCATTTGCTTCAATGGGTATGTATCAAATTATGGCAAACTTCAGTTTGATCATGGCATGCTGAGAATGAGTTTTTTTAACACACGATATATTGTACGTGTTCGGGTGAGTGGAAGGCCGAACTTCTACCTTTTGTGTATGAAATGAAAATAATAGCGAGGGACAGAAAAAGATGGAAAAGCTGGATACAGGACTAGAGACCATCATCCGACGCCCGAAAGGGCATTAAGGATTAGAGAAGAAGAAGAAGAAGAAGTGTATATTTTGGTGGTGCACAATAAAAAAAAGAAAAGGAATTTTTCAACCGTAAATACGTTCTCCGTAACCAACTTTTCAGCACTGTTGCACTAATTTATTAATTGTTCGAAATCATCTCCATTTTTATCTAAACAAAATCATAAACGCATAACATGATAACATTTCTATTCAACTACAAGATTCAATTCCAAAAGACGAACGATTATGCTCTACGACAGGGGTCGGCAACCTTTTTCGGACGGCGGGCCATTTTCAAAATAATTTTTTTTATGCGGGCCGCACATTCAAATGTAACTTAAATAGTGCTTTTAATCATATACGAGTATAAATACTATTAAAAATAAATATAGAAAAAATTTATTTTTTATTGACATGCTATAATTACAATAATGTTAGAGAACAAAAATTTTACAATTCTTAAAAGGGAAAAAAAGAAAATACAATTCCAATTAAATATGTATAAATATGTAAATATAAAATATATAAATATAAAAAATATAAAATATTGTAGTGAAACGTCATACGGCTGTCAACATGAACGCACATATGAACATACAGTAGCAAACTGGCGAAATGAAAGAATTAGTGATGGGCCTATCCGGAATGAATAATTGGAAAGTTTCCGATTGTTCAAAAAATCGGAAGGTTCCTATTATTTCGGAACTTTTCGGAATTCGATTATTTTACTGTTCGGTGCACAAAATTCGGAACTTTCGGAATTCGATTATTTTACTATTCGGTACACAAAATGAGAAAACGAAATGCCAATTTGAACTAAACGGAATACGGAATGTTGTATTGACTCACTTGACTGCTATATGCTGGTTGGCGAATGTCGACGGGTCGCGCCGTGTGCGCATGTGTATGATACGTGAATGGCACTAATGGCAGTGGTATTTCGTAGATTAATTATTAGATAGTACACCTACAGACTTCAAATTCAAGTATTGTTTTATACTATCTATTATGTACTTTATGTGCTATTAAACTTTAAAATATCACTACCATTTTCCGACAGTCTATTAACGTAACTACTGTAATAATTTGAAAAAATATTTTATTTCCTTATATCCCACTGTGCGACTCAAACTTATAAATTGTTTTTTAGGATACTGCTGGCTACTACTGGTCTAGGCCAGTAAATTTTATCTACCGGACTCGTTTGTAACAATGTAAACGCTAGTTACCAATGCAGTATCCTAAAAAATCTTATACGATACACGACCGGTAGAATTCTTATGGCCTTGCCAAACATACAGGTCTCGCCCTACGGTTCGACCTGTAAAGTATTGGCGCGGCCATAAAAATGTTGCTACCGGTCTAATAACGTAAATAGCTATTACTGACCGTCCTACAAACCCAAACAATAGATGCCAACGCAGATAAGGGCTTACGGCGAGACGGCGAGTGCTCTCATCGTAAATTTGCACGCACTTCATCTTCCTTCCGCTTGTTGTTATTTCGCTCGTTTTCCTTTGCTTGCATTTACGGAATGTAAAATAATCGGATGATATTCCGATTTTATAAACATTCCGAAATGGAACATTCCGATTATTGAAATCATCCGATTATGCCCATCACTAGAAAGAATGCTACACTTGCTTAAGCGAGACGTCGTATTCCCTGGGGAGTGGGGATTAAACTTGCGCAGTAAAATAGGTTTCCCACTATGCTTCTGTTTGTCGCGCATTTTTGTCACCGGTCACATTTCGGCACGCTTACGCTCTAAGTTTGTTGATTTTTTCCTAAAGTTATATTGGTGCTTTGGCGGGCCGCGCAAAAAGTTGCAAAGGGCCGCATGCGGCCCGCGGGCCGCAGGTTGCCGACCCCTGCTCTACGATGTCGGAGGCTTTCATTGCCATTGTCATTAAGTAACAAACAACTTCCGGGATTGGACATATTCTGCTTTCACTGAATGTCCTGTTATACCAATGTATACAGCATTCGGAAACAGGAGGATCAGTGAAAAATCGCATCTCTGAGCACTAGCTCTGTCTCAAGTCTAGTCTGGCTTCATCATCAACCATCGCTGAACACCAATGCGATACCGGCCATAAGATCCTTTTTGATGAAAATTCCATTATCTGTAAATCCCCATTCTTCTTTAGCAGAAAGATTCGCGAAGCCATTGAGATTTACAAACACCCTAACAATCTCAATCGGGACGAAGGCTTTTCTCTTCTTTCTGTGTGGAAAGTGCTAATTCCTACCCACCACTGAACCGTGACGGCACTTGCTGAACCGCGACAGCATTTGTCTATAAATTCTCGCCTTTCTCCTTCCGATCGTTAGAAGAGTTTCGCCTCTGGCGTAGTTTACACGTTGAGTTACAGTGCTCTTCTATCCCTTCCATTGCAAAAGAGTGGCGTGGTTTACACGTTGAGTTCCGTGCTCTTTTGCTTTTCCTCCTGATGAAGCCCCTTACGAAAGTGGGCGAAACGTTGAGTGTTCGACCTCAATAATGACACGGTCTAATCCCGGAAGTCGTTTGTTACTTAATGATCATGCTCCATATTGGGGTGTGACGCCATAGCGGTAATGAGTCCATTTAGTTTCTTATATTTAAGGCAATCGATTTCGGAAATCCTTAAAATTATGCGAGGAAATTTTCTATTAGGCTGTCTTTTATTGCGGTGTTTTACTTACAAACATATAGTCCATTTTTAGAGATGGAAATGCAATCTAGGGAAATTATTGGCAACAAGCATTGTCACTATGTTGAGTTGTGTTGGTACATAAGCTTACGGTTTTTATTATTGCAGTTATGTTGGGTTTTATGTTGACTGGTTGACATTTATTTATTTCAAATTGTAGTTCTGGCTATTAAATTATAGAATCACATTTGAAGTTTATAATAGCCAGAACTACAATTTAAAATAATTCAATGTCAACCGATCAACATGAGACCTAACCTCACTGCAAAAATAATAACGAGAAGCTGATGTACTGCAGTGTTAGTCGTTAGATTATCTTACTAACTGCATTAATAATTGTTTTCATATTTGAAACTCAAACTTGTGTTTTATTTCTCTCAATACAAATTCAAATATTAATGCAGTTACTAAGATAATCTAACGACTAACACTGCAGTACCAACACAATTAAATCTAGTGATAATTCTGGTTGCCAATGGTTTTCCTAGAATTTCGCCATTTGCATTTCCACATGAAAAAAATTGGACTAAATATATGGTATAAGTTATCTGCAAGAAAGCAATGTGATTTTGACATACACGTAAATTTTACAACTGTTCAAATTACAATTTGGAATCCTCAATTGTTTTTTATTCTTACATAATTTGTTACTTTTGAGTATGTGTAAAAATGGAAGCAATCTGACAGTCCAAGCTACAACAGTTCAATAAATTAAAGATAGATTTGTTTATGCTAATTCATTTATGAGTATTGTATATTAAACTGGCTTTTTATTACGTGAAAATCATTGGGCTTATAGCTAATCGGCTCCATCAATAATTCTGCGAAAATATCGTGGCTTGCGTTTTTTGGGTGCGCATTAGAGAGTTAGCGTAATTTGTCTTACAGCTATCGAGGCCCAAACTTAATTGTTACTGGCTTTATACGCATTTCGCGGCTAAGCAAAATCGTTACCGATGCCATCTTAACTATAAGGTATAACAGTTTCTTAACTTTCTACAAAGGATTCCTATTGTTGCATTTAAAATAAGCAATCTATAATAAAATATTCCAAAAGTATTAATACAAAAAAAATATGTTTTTTTTTAATTAATAAAAGATCGATTTTTGGAGAGCTTTAATTTTACCTATTTATTTAAACATAAATCTACTACAGTTTAGAGAAGATTAATAGTAGCTAAACCGTGCGGATTTAAAATAGTTTAAATAAACTGTAGGTAGCTGTAGGTTAACCGTCTATTTTGATTTTTTGGTCGAATAAGTACAATTATTTATATTGATTTATGTGTAAATAATCAACTGAAATTAGTATGTGAAGGTCATGTTATTTTTGAAGTGCAGCGGATGATCATTGGAATGCTATAGCGTCAATTAAACAGAATATGCAAATTTATGGTAAATGTATTAAAACCAGTTCAGTCTATTATTGTTCTGTATATTTATTTTTGTGTAAAGACTGTTATATGCTGTTGTAAGAATAGAAAATTCTGGCTTTTGGTTGTTTTTAATTGAATAATAGACAATATGAATAAAAATATTCGAAAATCATTTTCTCTTTCTTCGTTGGATATTTAGGAATTTTTAGTTTAAGTTTATTAGAACATAATGCTTTATTTCATCTGATAAATTCATCTAAGGTATTCCAAGCGAATATCTCGCTTATTTGAAGAAATAGGAAAAAACAAAAAACTTTATCGGGACTAATGTAGCTATCAATACCAGTTATCAGTAGGTAGGTCAGTTTGTTGATAAACTATGCATGCGAGAATAACTTACGTATATAGCATGCATATATTTTTCAAAACGCTACCAATAAGACGATGGACTTGCCAAAGTCCAGAGGGGCTCACTAACAACGAGATAGACTATGTGATTTGTAATAATAAAAACATAATCATGGACACAAGTGTAATAATCACAGTAAATATAGGTAGTGATCACCGAATGCTAAGGGCGAAACTCAATATTAACAAAAAATAACATCGAAATCCCACAAAAAAGGTGCCCAACAATTAAAAATCAAAGCAACAGAATACTAATAGAACAAGTTCAGGAACTTATTCTACCCGTAAACAGCGAAGAATCTCTTAACGACTATAATCGACGGATTACGAAAAATATATTAGAAGTCTCGAGAAAATAGCAAGAATGCCACAACAAAAACACATCAGAGACTTAGCAAGACAATATTAAATTAATAGAAGATAAGTAAAATAAAACGCAACACAACACAAGCCAGGACATGACGAAGAAATAAGTAAACCGATAAAACAAAACATAAGAGGAGATATAAATAAAATAAGAAATTCAAAAATCGATGAAACTGGAAGAATGAAAAGGCTTAAAAACTCTCTAAGATCATTGACGGAAGGCAAACGTAACATAATAATACTAGAAAACACTAATAATGAATTAATAACAGAAAGGGAACAAATAATAGCAATTATAAAAGAATACTATAAAAACCTATATAATACCAAGTCAGCGCTGCCATTAGCGAAAATAGAAGGATATAGAATTCAAGTTCTAAACCTGAGGGCTTAGAGAAAATATCAGTTTTTTAGTAGATGAAGTGGAACATGTTCTAAAGAAAATGGCAAATGGAGAAAGTCAAGTGTATGACAACTGTATTACTGAAAAAAGAATACCGGAGAATTAAAACAACGCCTTGATGGTTTTAATATTCAAGAAAGGAGACCAGGAAAACTTGGAAAATTATAGCCCAATTAGTTTCATGTCGATACTCAGGCAAACAGAGGACAAGCAGGATTTCGTAAAGGACACAATATACTTGATCACCTACAAGTCACAAGAACACTAATAGAGAAAGCAACCAAATACAATATTATAATACTAGCTCTAGGCCGCGGCGCATGCCGTTAAAGTTTCGCGCGTTAGTGTAAGATGCACGCAGATCTTCCTGCCACGAATGCCCCCAAACTTGCATCGAGCGGCGACCTTGGAAAATCGATTTGGAAGGGTGCCTTTAAACGCACCGTTTGAGTTCATTCAGCAAGGCAGTAATAAACCCCTTTTATTATTAAATGAAGTGTACTTGTGTTCGTAGTTAAAAAAACACAACCAATAGGCATAACAAGTAATTGTTTTCTGTGATAATATCTCTATTAAAAGTAATGGGAAGTTTGTTTACAAAAATCCGAAAATAGTAAACCGTTTAATGGAGCATTGGTACTTTTGCCGGTTTAACACGGCATACAGTGTTATACTTTATTATAGAGGTATGATGAATGGCTTTTATAGACTACGAAGAAGCTTTCAACTCTGTAAAGCGATGGCCAGTTCTAAACGCAATGAATAACTGTAGAATAGACCTCAGATATACAAATATTATAAAGTATATGGGTGGTGCACGTAACTTGTCCAGTGCAGTATCTGAGTTATGCAACAATTCAATCACATTTGACGTTTGCTGACTATCTGCCTATCAGTAAGATACCCATGATTGCTAATACGATTTTTAATGTTTATAGTAGCTATGATATATTGTAATGGTATTAAGCCCACGACTCGACTCTTTTGGTAGTACAACATAATGGACCAATTCAATAAGCACAGAGTTGGAGTGTTTTATGTAACTGCAATGTTAAACTAAAGATTCAAACAGTAAATGCATTGATAATGAGATGCGAGAAGTAATAAAGTAGTTGAGTAAGGAACGCAGAAGGCAGAGCTCGTTTTCACAGGGGTCGAAGTTGACTTTTAAATAAATAAAAATAATAGGTTTGTGCATAATAGAAAGCCGAACCGAAAAAAATTAATAGACACAAAAAGGTTTGCTATGTGCAGGTTAAAAGAAGCGTAGTTTTTTTATTAAATGTCAATAAAAGTGAAATTTGTGAGGAATCTAAAAGGTAAAGAAAGATAAAATCAAATAACAGGACATTGCAAAAGAGCAATTTGAGAAGCAGGCAGCAGGACATGAACGAAGCAAATGAGAAGTGGTGAACTCGAATAAATCAGTGCATTTAAAATTACAATTAGTGCAATAGCAGAGCAGTGGTTAAAATTAAAGGTGTGTGTGCGCAGCGCTACCGAAATAATTTTAGATGTAAGAAAAGACAATAACTTGGATTATAAGAAAAATGTAAAATAGAATTATGGAATCAAATTTATTTCCATTTTGTACTTTAAGTTATCAAACATAATTTCCGTTAATATTGTCTCATAGCAACCAGATTAGTATTTGTTTAATAGCGGAGGAGAACAATTAGAAATTAATTACTTTACTGTTTGTTGAAATTTGTGCTCCATATTTTTATACAATTTTGATAATAAAAGTATTTTCCAAGTTATAAAAAGTATACCAGTTTATTGTCCAAGTGCCAGGGTACAAGTGGGTGTATGCTCAACAAGTTCCGCAACAAAAAACATACAAAATCCATAATCTCATGTACGAGGAAATCGAGGCCGATCAACTCCATTTTGCGAACTTCGACTACGGCCAAGAGGAGCATCGGAGCCAAGAGATCAGCAGTCTACGGCAGAGTCCAGGTCTGCAAGAACGTCTCCAGCAGATTTGGCAGCAAGGTGTTAGAATATTCGACCTCGTTAAGCCGTTTTTGCTGTCAGTTCAACTTTATGTTGTCATTAACGAAATTAGTTAAAAATATTCTGCCCGAATTTTTCCTGGATTCGGCCCTGTACTAGCTACATTTTAAATATAATTTGGCCCAAACAATGATGCGTTCACGGTCCGTAGAATTCGTCCCGTAAGCGTTCTCTTTTTAAATTCAAAACAAACATAGATATTGTAATTCCTTTCTTGATAAATATTCCCCCTTTCATATATCAATTGCGTTATGTTTCGCGACTGCCCGGCGTCGTAATCACCACTTCTTTAAATTCGTATGCATCAAATCTATTCTGAACAACCCTTCCTTGTTCCACGCACAAAGAAATTAGGCTCTGGGATTACATTTGTTTTGGCAATAGCGCATTATGCTACCCTTGGACATTTCCTGTTATTGCCTTCAACGCCCGAAGTTCGTAAAAGCTGACCTTGTAACTTAATATTTTCGGGATCCGCTGTATAAGCCAGAAATTCCTTCTGGAACGCTTCTTGATGACCAAGCTTTGTGTGAAGGAAATAAAAATTGATAACTCCTTAGGGAATGATGCATTTAAAAGTATTAATTTCGGAGTTCTAAACTCTTTTCCGTCGTATTCTTCAGGCAGAGCCCCATTTGAAATTTGAATCAGTATCCGACACTTACAGAAGTCAGTGTGTAAAGTTTTGCACTTCCCCGGCCTTCGGAAGCCGGGGGCTGCACTGATTTGCGCGAGTGTTTTCTTGTTAAGTTAGTAAGTTCCGCTTAAACCTTTGGAACGACTGTTGACTCCTGCGGAGTATTAAGAAAAACACGCGCGGTGGGCAATTATTTCAGTTAGCGTTGGTAAAAGTAAGCCGATTCGTCTCCTACAGTTTTTTTTCTTCCCAGGGGAAGAATTTTGCATCATTTGCAGACACGATTTGAGACGGCATCTCTAAGCTTGTGATTAACGGTTTCCCGTGCCTTTGTGGGGAAAAACCATTTGCATACTGCATTTTTAAATTACCAACGTTGAGTAAATCATAATCGAAGTGAGGCCCACCGCGTGTCATCATCGTAGTGCTCTGGTTGCATCTGTGAAAACTCCGATTTCGTTGTGCCATTTCATCCCAGTGCGTTTTGAGTGCCGGTCGGCGTTAAGCCACGGCCAGGTCCGGCTCCAGCCCTTTCTGCACTTCTGCAACGCCTTCCAAGCTTCGCCGAGGACGAGGTTATAGCCGAAACGAACGACGTACTTACAGCTATCAGGTAGGAGCTATGTATTACTCCAATTGTGCCTAATTAATGTGCGACTATAATTGTGTGTGTTCTTCAAGAGTTCGTAAAGATTGCGCACGTTATTTTTGCTTTGTTTATTACCAATCAGGGGCCTCACCCCTGTAAGCTATTTCGTTTTGTCCGTTGTGTAACCATATATTTAGACCATAGGGTAACTTTGCGTGGGATCCCTTTCATGTTCATATAGGATGTGTCTTTTCGTTTTATTAAGTTTAAATTCGCCTCCGGGTGATTTTTATTAATGTAAAGATTTGTGTAAACTTTAATTCCCTAATTAATAAATCCATTAAAGTCAATTTGATTATTTGTTGAGTTCTGGACCCCTTCTGGGTCATCATTTGATCCAGTGTGGCAAAGGCCGAGTGTAATTTGCATTGTAAAGCTGAAAGTACGCCTTTTTGATAAGCAAGCCCCAAGCTCTGGGCTAGTGTTAGTGTTTGTTTTGTTACTATTTAGTAAGGGTGTGCCTCAAGGTAAGTCGTTGTGTATGGCCACTCTTGGTGTTCTTCCTGAAGACTCGGTGGAGGCTTGGACAGCGAGGCGAGGACCTCCTCATAGCTTCGTGAAGTTCTTGCTTTATTCACGTAAGCAACCCCTTTTTAAAAGCAAGTGGCGTCCTTTTGGCAATTCTTTTAAGCAAGCTTAGGGTAAGTACCCCGTCGGTTTTTCATTTAAGTCTTCGAACCACGCCTTCCCGACTGAGTTAGTGCGCGTAACCGGAGCAACAAAATCTGCTCCAGCACATTAAGAACTGTGTTTTCTAGGGAAAACCGGCGAACCCTGTAGTTTGTACCCGATTTTGGACAATAATTTTGATCATTGTCAAACTGATGAATTTATACCGTAACAGTTAAACTGGCTATCCCAACGTGTGGCTTTGTTTTTGTCGATAACGCCTTTAGGGCATTGTTTTTGTGTTTCTTTTCTTGTCATACAGCTTCATTTTAGTGTTTGGCATCAACGTCATATAGTTTTTTCCAGTATTTTTCATGAAAACTTGACTTTTTAGGACTTTGAAATTTGGAAACGTGTTTTTTTCATATTAGGACGCGTATCCTATATGTTTTCTTTTAGTAAATGAGTTCCTTGCTATCCCTTTGACATACCAAACATTGTTTTTCCCGGATTTTTTGCGGGATTTTTGCGTTTTTTCGTGTTTAAGATTTCAACATTTTCTTTTTCGTGCTAGGGCACATTTTGAAGCCATTCTTTTGGTGTTAATTGTTTCTTTTAGTATGGATCATTAAGCAAACCGTGTTTTTTAGTCTTTTTCGTGAAAACTCTGAAATTTTTGAAAGGTAGCGAACTTTTTTTGGATTCATTTATTGTTGATTGTGTTTAGCCTTCAGCTAATTTGAAATTTTATTGTGCTATTCCGAATTTAAGCCGAATTTAAGTTGAAGTTAGTAGAGTTCATCGACATTGACATATTTAGATTACCGATGTTGACTTTTTTGTTGTCATCCTTTGATGTGGTGTCGCGTTGTTGTTTGTTGACGAGTTGGAAATCATGTCGCCTTCTTTATTCTTTATTGGTCCGTTGTTAGGATGTGGTTTTGTGTTGGTGTGTTTGTGAGATCCGCTTTATGCGAATTTTTAATATCTCTCAAACCATCTTAGTTGGATTGGCGTAGTATTTTTTTGATTGACTCTTATTTCGTTTTCATTTCTATCGTGTATCGCCCAACTTCGTTTGCTGATTTCATCGCGTGCATCAACACTTGTCGTAGTGTCTTGTACACTTTCTGTCGTACGTTTTTCATTTATGGACTTAGTTGTTTATCGTGTTGGAGTATGTTGCGATTTAGTCGCCTGTTGTTGTTGTGTTTAAGTAACTTATTTATTGACGATCTGTCGTCACCTACCGAATTTTGTTTTGATGACTTTAGGTTGTCACTTTAGGTGTCTTTGCCCTTTGGATTTTGGGAAAGACTTTTCGTTGAAGACTTTTGATGGCTTTAGGCCATGCATCGTATTCCTGCCCTTTGCACTTTGGGAGGAGCGATTTCGTTGTTTAGCTTTTGAGCTTCGTGTGACGGTCAAGGCCAGGCTGTTCGCACGTTGTGTCTTTAGTGAATTTTAGGTTTGACATTTGTTGGAGACTTTGTTTTTCCGGATTTTCTTTTGGTGTTCGGTGTTGGAGTCATTTTCGGTCCCGCATTATGCGAATTCAGAGACGATTTGGCTTTCGGCATCGTCATCGATTGAGGATTTCGGTGGACTTAGTTTTCTTTTCCTTGACAATCCCAGGTCACAATGGGTTAACCATGAGTGACTTACTGTTGTATATAATTGTTCGTTTCATTAGAATAGGATAGGTTAGTTTAGGCTAGGCGGCCTTCAAGGCCTTCGAGACTCTGTCGTTCGTGGCTACCCCTTTCTTTGATCGTTTGTTGCTGTGGGACAAACACAAGAGGCTGATCCGTGACGCCTCGCGTGCCCTCTTCAACGCGTCTTCGAGAGTTAGGTTGCGAACCTTGGGCTTCGTACCCTGTGTTCGATTGGTAGGTTGGACGGAAGAGTGCACAGTGGATGACTTATACCCTATTATGACAAGCTCTTTCAAGAGCAAAACAAATCCCAGGTGGGATGTCAACTCTTCTCTCTCATCTTTCTTCTTTTGTTCTATCCTCCCTTTACCGTGTGTCCGGCGACACCTGTCATTGTCCTCACCCGTTTTGCCTTTGGCACTTTTCCCTTTAAACCGTGTCATGGGGCCGGATAGTGAATAGGCAGTGGGTCGGTCGCCTTGCTTACCCGTCACCCCATAGGCGCGTGCCATGGTCGGTTTTTCTTTTGTTGATGTGGGCACCACCCTTTACCGGGGTGGAGTGGTCCGTGTTTTATGATGTTTCTGAGATGTTTTGTTTCGATCGCCAAGTCGAATGGGACCCTGGCGGAGTACCCTCCTTTGGGACAAATTATGTTTTGTATTTGTCGCCCGATTCCCTGGTCCGGGGAGGGGTGTTCTAGGCTTCACCGAACCGTCAGTACCTGATTGGGGTTTTACGTAATTCCACCGGCGTAACCGTCTTTTTGCAAATCCTTCTTCCTTCTCACTCTGTCCTTGACGCTATCCGTCATCGCGTGGTTGGGATCCCGAGTAGTGACGGCTATCTCAATCCGCACCCTAGGGTAAGCTATTCTTCTAGCAACTCTCTCGGTCGTCTCAAGGACCAATTTGGGAAATTGATCTCTAGTAAGGGGGGTGTTAGAATATTCGACCTCGTTAAGCCGTTTTTGCTGTCAGTTCAACTTTATGTTGTCATTAACGAAATTAGTTAAAAATATTCTGCCCGAATTTTTCCTGGATTCGGCCCTGTACTAGCTACATTTTAAATATAATTTGGCCCAAACAATGATGCGTTCACGGTCCGTAGAATTCGTCCCGTAAGCGTTCTCTTTTTAAATTCAAAACAAACATAGATATTGTAATTCCTTTCTTGATAAATATTCCCCCTTTCATATATCAATTGCGTTATGTTTCGCGACTGCCCGGCGTCGTAATCACCACTTCTTTAAATTCGTATGCATCAAATCTATTCTGAACAACCCTTCCTTGTTCCACGCACAAAGAAATTAGGCTCTGGATTACATTTGTTTTGGCAATAGCGCATTATGCTACCCTTGGACATTTCCTGTTATTGCCTTCAACGCCCGAAGTTCGTAAAAGCTGACCTTGTAACTTAATATTTTCGGGATCCGCTGTATAAGCCAGAAATTCCTTCTGGAACGCTTCTTGATGACCAAGCTTTGTGTGAAGGAAATAAAATTGATAACTCCTTAGGGAATGATGCATTTAAAAGTATTAATTTCGGAGTTCTAAACTCTTTTCCGTCGTATTCTTCAGGCAGAGCCCCATTTGAAATTTGAATCAGTATCCGACACTTACAGAAGTCAGTGTGTAAAGTTTTGCACTTCCCGGCCTTCGGAAGCCGGGGGCTGCACTGATTTGCGCGAGTGTTTTCTTGTTAAGTTAGTAAGTTCCGCTTAAACCTTTGGAACGACTGTTGACTCCTGCGGAGTATTAAGAAAAACACGCGCGGTGGGCAATTATTTCAGTTAGCGTTGGTAAAAGTAAGCCGATTCGTCTCCTACAGTTTTTTTTCTTCCCAGGGGAAGAATTTTGCATCATTTGCAGACACGATTTGAGACGGCATCTCTAAGCTTGTGATTAACGGTTTCCCGTGCCTTTGTGGGGAAAAACCATTTGCATACTGCATTTTTAAATTACCAACGTTGAGTAAATCATAATCGAAGTGAGGCCCACCGCGTGTCATCATCGTAGTGCTCTGGTTGCATCTGTGAAAACTCCGATTTCGTTGTGCCATCCAGTGCGTTTTGAGTGCCGGTCGGCGTTAAGCCACGGCCAGGTCCGGCTCCAGCCCTTTCTGCACTTCTGCAACGCCTTCCAAGCTTCGCCGAGGACGAGGTTATAGCCGAAACGAACGACGTACTTACAGCTATCAGGTAGGAGCTATGTATTACTCCAATTGTGCCTAATTAATGTGCGACTATAATTGTGTGTGTTCTTCAAGAGTTCGTAAAGATTGCGCACGTTATTTTTGCTTTGTTTATTACCAATCAGGGGCCTCACCCCTGTAAGCTATTTCGTTTTGTCCGTTGTGTAACCATATATTTAGACCATAGGGTAACTTTGCGTGGGATCCTTTTCATGTTCATATAGGATGTGTCTTTTCGTTTTATTAAGTTTAAATTCGCCTCCGGGTGATTTTTATTAATGTAAAGATTTGTGTAAACTTTAATTCCCTAATTAATAAATCCATTAAAGTCAATTTGATTATTTGTTGAGTTTTGGACCCCTTCTGGGTCATCATTTGATCCAGTGTGGCAAAGGCCGAGTGTAATTTGCATTGTAAAGCTGAAAGTACGCCTTTTTGATAAGCAAGCCCCAAGCTCTGGGCTAGTGTTAGTGTTTGTTTTGTTACTATTTAGTAAGGGTGTGCCTCAAGGTAAGTCGTTGTGTATGGCCACTCTTGGTGTTCTTCCTGAAGACTCGGTGGAGGCTTGGACAGCGAGGCGAGGACCTCCTCATAGCTTCGTGAAGTTCTTGCTTTATTCACGTAAGCAACCCCTTTTTAAAAGCAAGTGGCGTCCTTTTGGCAATTCTTTTAAGCAAGCTTAGGGTAAGTACCCCGTCGGTTTTTCATTTAAGTCTTCGAACCACGCCTTCCCGACTGAGTTAGTGCGCGTAACCGGAGCAACAAAATCTGCTCCAGCACATTAAGAACTGTGTTTTCTAGGGAAAACCGGCGAACCCTGTAGTTTGTACCCGATTTTGGACAATAATTTTGATCATTGTCAAACTGATGAATTTATACCGTAACAAGGTAACCAGGAATAGCGAAGAAAATCCAACGGCGTCATCTTACAAAGGAGCCGATGCAGTCCAACGAATTTTATAAGGTACGATTTAGCCTAAAAAAATTAGTGTCAGCGTCCGGAAAACGAGGTGCATGTGACATCAAACCTTGTTAAAGAAGAGGAGATCCTTTCCAAAGCTCTAGCTAAGCCGCAATTAAAGTAATTATCCCGGCGTCAGTAAAATCCGTGATTTGGCGGAAGTTGAAGCTTTGCAGGAAGCGACCAGAAACAATTGCCAAAATTTGGACGGCGTCTGTCTGACGTCACGAACTACGTAACTGCTAGAAACAAAAATTGTTATTTGTCGCCAAGCGCAAAATTTTGAATAATTACCTTGCGAATTCTCATATTTTGCGAGTATTTTAACTTTCAATGAAGCGCTGTTTGCACTAGTCAACAGATTTGTGATTTGACAGATTTGTGGACCTTAAGCAACCGCGTATTTGAACTACTGACTGTGTATAGTAACGTTTCAGATTAATTTTAAAATACAGTCGACTTCAGAACTCACCCTGAGATTAAAGAGCTTGTATTCTACTAGGAGCTGGGGTTTTTCTAATTAATTGCAGTTGAATAAAATATAAAGAGGGGTCTACAACCATTTATTTTGTGCACTAAATCAGTACATTTCATATTTTAACCAGCCTAGTAATTTAATGACAGGCAAAGTTCGAACACAGTAAAATATTATACAGTGAATTGTGTAGTTGGATTTGGCTGTAACTTTTATAAAAGACAATTAAATTAAATTAATAAATAGACAACTATAGAGCAGCTCATTTCAATATGTAATTTGGGTTGCATAAATTAACTACAGCAGCGGACAAGTTACGTGCACCACCCTGTATATATAAAATCGCCACATATCAGGTGAACTTAGAGAAAAAAACTAATAAAATCAAAATCAAAAGAGAAGTGAGACAAAGCGACTCAATTTCGCAGAAGTATTTACACTGGCAATGGAAGACATGGTTAATTAGCTTAACTGAGACGTCAAACGCATATACTTAGACAATATACCTGCAAATAATAATCGATAAATTGCAAACAATGGCGGCTCGTGATAAATGTATCTGGAAGGCTCTTAATTTTTAACAATGACTAAGCAAAATATAATAATTAAAGGCCTACATTCCGTGAATGTTTTAATTCAAATATAAAACATCGTATGCACAGAACAAAAAGTATTTAAACTCATCACAAGATATACATAACGGTTAAAAACGAAACTCGATAATTTATTTAATAATTGAAAAAATAGAGCATGTATCAGATATACACATTCATTTGCTTTGCTCTATCTTGTAAAATTGCGAGTTCCAACTTTATTTTGCAGGTTGAAATGTTTTTTTATTTTAACTTTTTCAGCTAACGGCATGCTTTTAAAATTAACGTTGAGAATACTTAGTTATACTATTCACCGCAATTTTTTGTAGAAAATTGCATTAAACAACCGAAATAACCCAAAATAAATAAACATGCTCCAACTTCAATGGATATTATGTCTAAACATAGCCCATAACAATGCAAACACGTCCTTGTCCGCTGGAATTTATTTTCAATATCAAATATTGCACCCCATTTGTTATAGGCCTAGTTGCCTTTACTCTAGGATTGTTTTACATTTTTTCGAGAGCGTAGTTTAACGACTGGCTCGGCTACAACGTCGTTAAACTTTGCGTTACATTGAAACTGTGATAGCTCGATTCTGTAGCTTCAGCGTTTTCGCCCGCAATTGCAAACGTTTGGGCTCTACCCTCAATAGCGAGTGTGTTGACACATCTCATGTTGCTTGTCTTGTCGAAATTTCTTTCCCGATACAACTGTTGGGGAGCCTCTCAGTTTTCCGTTATGTTTGGAAAATTCCTGCTCGCCTTGGACGTTAATGGACTGTATTGATTTTCTTTACTAAATTATACACACGTTGAAAGCAAAGCAGGTAATTTATTGCCATAAATTAACACACAAACATTTGAACATTTAAACAAAGAATTAGCTTTCGCGGTGTGGACCGGTTCGCATGCTGCCACGTTGACAGAAGGAACGTAAGTGAGTTTTTAGAATCGGAAGCCCGCCCGGCAGTCTACTGCGCACAGTATGAATTCAGAATGCAAGAGAGGCGGCAAAAGTTTATAAAGTCCTTAACATACCGCCCGCCTTGGAAAGGGTAACCTTTCAAATAAAACAGTACAGAGTTGACATATAACAGCTAGAGTAAAACATGTAACATGAACACACATATATACAAAGCATAATAGTACATGGATCTTAATCGAGTACAAGAAAACCCGAACAATGGATAGCCAAAAGACTTTACGAAACACTGCGCAAGACGCTAACGTACTAGTTCACAACACTAGGTAGCGGACACAATTTGGCGAAGGATCGCTTTACGGTCCCGGACACAGTTTTCACTGACGCCACACGCGTAACGCCGTCAAGGCCAGGGTGCAGCTCGGTGACCCGGCCTAACCTCCACTTCAGAGGGGGTAGATTGTCATCCTTGATGAGGACCATGGAACCAGGCTGGAGGTCCGAAAGATGCGTGCGCCATTTGGTGCGCTGTTGGAGTTCCGAGATGTACTCTTTACTCCATCTCTTCCACACATTCTGGTGAAGTTGTTGTATTCTCTGGTATTTAGACAGCCGAGACTCGGCTATCTCAGTAACGTTGGGATCAGGCAGTGACACCAACGGACGACCAATCAGGAAATGAGCAGGAGTCAAAGGCTGAAGGTCGTTTGGATCAGAGGACAAAGGGGACAGGGGTCGGGAGTTTAAGGTCGCTTCCACCTGTGCTAACAAAGTGCTAAATTCATCATAATTTAGACTAGCGTTACCTATAACGCGCCGTATGTGATGTTTGGAGGACTTAATTCCGCCTCCCACAATCCGCCAAAGTGGGGACTGTGCGCGGGTATAAAATGCCAAGCTACTCCGTCGCTCGCGACTGATTCGGAAATAGAAAGGCCTTGTTCCGCAAGAAAATTGCCTAATTCGATTAATTCAGAATTAGCGCCGACAAAGTTAGTGCCATTGTCTGAATAGACATGGAGCGGTTTGCCTCGACGAGCTACAAACCGGCGAAAGGCCATTAAGAAGGCTTCAGTAGAAAGGTCAGCGACCAATTCAAGGTGCACTGCTTTTGTGACAAAACAAACGAATAGACAAAGGTAGGACTTCACTAGTTTAGAACCACGTCCTTTGCGATCCTTTATCATGAACGGTCCACCATAATCGATACCAGTCGTATGAAATGGGGGCGATGATTGAATACGAGAGGCTGGCAGATCTCCCATTATGGGTTCGGTTAACTTAGGAGAAAATCTAAAACACCGCAAGCATTGATGAACCACTTGCTTGACTATATTTCTGCCAGAGGTAATCCAATATCGTTCTCTGAGATTAGCTAACAGCATTTGAGGTCCGGCATGTAGAAGCCGAAGATGCTCATGCGAAACTAGGAGCTTGGAGAATGGCTGTTTGCCAGAAATCACTAGAGGAAACTTCTTGTCAAAAGATAATTGAGAGTTGTGGAGCCTACCACCAACTCTTAGCAGTCCCTTGGAATCCAGAAAGGGATTCAAGGATATCAAAGCAGAAGATTGTTTCACAGGCTTGTTCTGTGACAACAGCTTAAATTCGTCAGGAAATGACTCTCGTTGTGAAAACCTTGCAAGCCTTACAAGGGATGCTTGCAGTTCATCTGTAGAAAGGGGCCCAGAAAGTCGATCAGCTTTGGGGGTCCGCGCATTGTTATAAAAACGAAAGCAATAAGCTGTAACTCGTTGTAAGCGAGCCAAACTTGAATACTGATTGAACGGAAATGGTTCAACAGAGGTTACAGGAAGACTCTGAACTTCTTTTTTGAATTCTGGAAGCTCAGCACGAACATGTTTGGAAGCAGACCAAGATGCCTCGCCTTCGCTTAGCCAGGTGGGACCATGCCACCAAAGGCTTAACAGACCCAGCGGGTCAAATATCTGCGATCTTTCAGACAAGATGCTACGCTTGGTAGCCTCACCACTTGTAGAATTTGAAATATGGGATATTTCAGACAAGCTGCTACGATTGGTAGCCTTACCACTTGTAGAATCTAAAATATTGGACATGGAAGTAGGCCAAGATGCCTCACCTTCGCTTAGCCAGGTGGGACCGTGCCACCAAAGGCTTGACAGACCCAGCGGGTCAACTATCTGGGAAATTTCAGACAAGCTGCTACGATTGGTAGCCTTACTACTTGTAGAATCTGAAATCTGGGATATTTCAGGCAAGATGCTACGCGTGGTAGCCTTACTACTTGCAGAATCTGAAATATTCTCTACTGATAAGAATCTTTTCTGAGAGATTTGCAATGAATCACCCAATACCTCTACAGGTTTCTTGAGAGGGATAGAGACAACGAATCGACCATTCGCTTCTCGTTGAGTATTTTGCACGAAATGTGCCTCACAGGCGTTCTCTTCATTTGTGCGGACCTTTTCCTCTGGGTAATGTTCGAGTTGCCAAAACCTAGCAATGGGATCAGAAGCATCCTCGATCGTGCCAAGATTGCACTGTACAGGGTACGCAGAAGGGCGGCCTGTAGGGCCAGAAACAATTCAACCAAAACGAGTTTTTTGGAGGATGGGAAGATTTGGGCCTAGACCAATTTGTCCAATACAAAGCAGCTGCCAGAAAATGGGCGAACCAATCAGAATGTCGATGGTGCCCGGTTGGTCGTAGGACAGATCTGATAACTTGATGCTATCAGGAACCTTGAAGCTGTTTCGCTGGACGCGAAAACTTGGGGTTGTACCTGTAATCTCATCGAGAACAAGACAGGATAGACCAATACTGTATGAGGTGTGAGGGGCTTGCAGCTTGATATCACACCTAGCTTTGATTTGAGAAGTAGCTTTACTTAAGCCTGAAACAGTAACGTTGACTTCGCGAGTTGGAAGCTTCAACCTTTTACACAAATCTGAACGTATGAAGTTCGATTGGGAACCGGAATCCAGCAGGATTCGCACAATATGAGGCGTACCATCATCAGCGATGAGTTTAGCGGTAGCCGTAGATAAGAGTACCTGCAAAGCATTCGAACAGAATGCCGAAATCGATTGGTTTAGTTCAACAGGGGTTTCTGCCGACATCGCAGATCCTGGTTGACTAGAAGAAGCATTTTGAGGTTTGTCCTCATGGAGAAGTGTGTTGTGCCTTGATTTGCACTTTCTACACGTATATTTGGAGCTACAGCGGCTCGAAAGGTGACCCTGAGTTAGGCAATTAAAGCATACACGGAGCTCTTTTGCCTTTGAATTTCTGTCAAGAGAAGACAGCTTGACAAACTTGTCGCATTTGTACAAGGGATGAGATCCTTTACAAAGTGGACACGAAGGGGTACCTGACACAAATGATTTCGAATGTACCTTGGAAGACTTTTCGGGTACAAGCTTAATATTTTTTACTTCCAGAGTTTCTAGAAGATTTGCTGTGTTTTGTAAAAATTCCTTGAACTCGTCAAGATTAGGCAGATCAGAACTTGACCGGTTTCTAAGGACCTCCCATTCACGGAATGTCGTGGGGTCCAGTTTTTTAGAAACAACATAAATGATAACATCAAGAAGCTCGCTTTCGGTAGCTAATGATTTGATTGCTGTAAAATGTTTGAATAACATATCGCTAATCGTACGTAATTTAGTTGCAGATTCCTTACTGCACGATTCAAGTTCAAATATAGCATTGAGGTGGTTATGAATCAGAATTTTTGGATCATTGTAACGATTACACAATGCATCCCAAGCTAGAATATAATTACTCGCAGTAAACTCTAAACTTTTTATAATTTGGCTTGCATCACCCTGTAAACTAGCCTTTAAGTAATGCAGTTTTTGAATATTAGTTAGCGTTTGATTCTCATGAATTAAGCTAATAAAAATCTCACGAAATTCCAACCACTCTGACACGTTCCCTGCATATTTGGGAATCGAAATGGTAGGAAGGCGTACAGCTCGATTATTGCAATGCGAGCTGCAGTTTGAATGCGTTGACCTCACGCTACCGTTAGGAGATCCAGAACGATCTGGTGCAACATCATACTGTTTGTTGTATTCATTAATCAAATATTTAGCTTGTGATATTGCGAAAAAATAAGAATCTTCAAATTCAACTTGTTGCTGCATTTCAGATTCTGTAATCCTTACTGTTTTCTAAAATTTGTTCATGAACCGCATAATATTCCGATAGCACGGTGGCTATAGCATCCAATCTTTCTTGCAATTGAATAATTTGAGTGCTAGATAAGAATTGATCTTCATCGTGAATTGTTTGCAAAGATTGCACGTGATTTGCGAAACTCGTAAGCTTGCCTTTGATAGAGCCACGTGCTCTTACAAGCGGATCCATAATTGTTGAAATTAAAACAGTTTAACAGATAGAACTAACTTTTCGTACGCCACTGGCACGGAATTTGTTTACAACGCAGACAGCGCTGATAACGACGCGAAATAACTTGGCGCTACGACGCAGAAAACGACCCTGGTACAACGCGAGATGATTAACTTGTGACTGATTCGACTGCAATATGAAACATGCAGGGGATATTGTAGTCACGAATCAAACATAACAAACTCATAAACCATTTGTTTATGCAATAATACGCAGATGAAACTTTGTACATGCAGACACAGCTGATAGAAAACCAAATGCATAGGAAATCTCACAAAGGGAAATTAGGCTTACATTGATATTGGTGTATGTGCCACCTTTTCATTGTTGTGGCTTGAACTGCCGTCTCGTCTGCAGCTGGCTGCCCACCTGCAAGAACTTGGCGCGAGACTCGGCGTTTGGCTATCTCGCTCTCACGTTGCTAGCACCGTCTGCTGTCTTCCTTCCTCTCGTTAGGAACGGACTTGACACGATTGACAACTGCGTGTTGTACTTACTTGCCTTGTACAACTGCGAATCCGGGCCGATGATCCATGCGGCACGAAGGAACAATGTGGCTGCTTTTCCGGGCTCGTACTAATCCGGATCGATGGACCAATGTTGGGGAGCCTCTCAGTTTTCCGTTATGTTTGGAAAATTCCTGATTGCTAGCTCGCCTTGGACGTTAATGGACTGTATTGATTTTCTTTACTAAATTATACACACGTTGAAAGCAAAGCAGGTAATTTATTGCCATAAATTAACACACAAACATTTGAACATTTAAACAAAGAATTAGCTTTCGCGGTGTGGACCGGTTCGCATGCTGCCACGTTGACAGAAGGAACGTAAGTGAGTTTTTAGAATCGGAAGCCCGCCCGGCAGTCTACTGCGCACAGTATGAATTCAGAATGCAAGAGAGGCGGCAAAAGTTTATAAAGTCCTTAACAACAACCAAAGTAAATATTATTATACCCTTATGTGCTGATATTTTTCGAAGAAACGTTAGGAAAGGCTGGGGAATTGAGTTCCACAGTCAATTGATAATATGAAACAATTGTTGTGAACAAACAAACTCTATGCCTCTTTAAGGTTTTACAATTTTATATTCAAACCTTGTTAAATTAAAAGACAGACGCAAACTAAATATTTATAATTAAAATTAAATTACCTACTATTGCAGGTGTACGGCTTCTATAGAAAAAAATACTGGACAGAAACTGACAGAAACAAATTATAAAGAGTAAAATAAATGAAAAGTGGACATTAGATTCCATGGCCCACTATTTGTAATAGTGTTTTATGCGTTTTCGAAAATAGTATTAGTCTTTTAAATTAATAAGCTTTTAACAGAAAATTATAAAATACCAAGTATGCGAAGATGTTGCTTGTTGGCAGCAATTGTTTATCTGAATGTAAGCATATAATCTTATATATATATATATATATATATACAGGGTGTAGAAATGCTTTACGCACCATAGGGATTTCAATAATAATTTCTTCATATGAAAATATTTGCTTCCCTAATTATTTTAGAGCAAACTTGTATGGAAGTTTTTTGTAGAGAAAACAATTCTGTATCCATTTATGCCAGCATTTGTCATTTTACATTTCGGAAAACCGAAAATTTAAAGAAAAAAATTATCATTCTTAGACGAATCAGTGGTGCCTTGAAATTACTAAATCATCTCAAAGCATCAACAAATTAGTTTGCTGTTTATTCGTTTGCATCTGTCAAATGTAACGGCAACCAAATAAACAGCAAACTAATTTGTTGATGCTTTGAGATGATTTAGTAATTTCAAGGCACCGCTGATTTACCTAAAAAAGGTACTTTATTTCTTTAAATTTTCGGTTTTCCGAAATGTAAAATGACAAATGATGGCATAAATGGATACAGAATTTTTTTCTCTACAAAAAACTTCCATACAAGTTTGCTCTAAAATAATTAGGGAAGCAAATATTTTCATATGAAGAAATTACCATTGAAATCCCTATGGTGCGTAAAGCATTTCTACACCCTGTATATTGCAATGGTATGTCTAATTAGTGTTGTAATATGTTATTAATTTAATTTTTAAATAAGGGTACCAAGCAAACATTTTTCGTATTCGTGTTATCAAATCTTAGGTTGATTAAAAGTTACTTGTAAATTGATAGATAAAAATAAATAGTTGTATGCCCTTTATAATATTTTATTTATCTCAAATTAATCCAATACGCTAGCTCAAATGGATAAAGCACAGACTCGTCTCGGTTGGGTCCACCCTGAACGCATAATTTATTAAAATTATTAAATACGAACCTGTCTCCGCATACGCTTAACTGAGCACAATCGCAACTGAAATTGGGTCAAATATAAGCCAATATGGACGCCGTTTGCAAGATCGCGTCAAATTGAATAAACAAAACAAGTGAAATCGATCACAGTTCTATTGGTAACTATTTAAATTCGTTGGTTTTCGCGGCATTAATCCTTATTGGTTTCTAGCATTTGTTTATGGGGCCCGCGTCTATCTCCCAACTGTTTATTTTGGCGTCGGTCTGGGTCTCACTAACGGATAACCTCAAATAATGGATTTTAGGCTTCCTGGCAGACTAGATTCACTCGTACGGCGATGGAACTGGCCTGGATTGCCTTGAGTATTGCTCTTCTTACGCATGCATAAATTTCCCGGTGCTCACTTAATTATTTTTAGGATTAACAGTACCTGGACTGGCCGATCTTATATCGGGGTGTTCGTAGGCTACGCTGACCTCGTTATGGGCTGCTATGGTCCGGATCGTGTCGTATAAGCACGGGCACGTATCCCACGGGCTGCTGAATGGCACTGGTGTCTTCCCCAATGGGCTGGTTGGACTGCTAGACCTCCTCGTAGCTGTCGGAACTAAGGCTGCTTCGGATCGAGGTTATGTCAAACAGCATCGGACAGCTCAACAATTTTTCGTGGCGGATTTTGATAAAAATAATACCACATGGGCACAAAAATTTGCTCAACACACTGGTAAAGTTTCAGACATGTATTTTTATTTTTAATATCAGAAATTTTATTTTTAATACAGAGCTCAATTTCACACGTCAAGCCATTAATTTATTCATTTGTCTTCTTTTTCGTTATAAACAAAAGCTAGTTAGTTTCAAATTAATTACGGATGTTAACATGGTTCAAAATACTGACTTTTAACAATAAATTCTACTTAAAGCTAGGATTTTGTACACTAATATTACATCTAAAATAATTGTTTATATTTATACTAATTTTGCGTGTCTATTTGTCACTGCACGTCTTTTTAATTTGCGTTTAAATATTCACATGTCACTGTACTGATTAAAGTATTTAATTCGCACATTTCCTGCACTGGTTCCTTTGAATTCACTGTTTTATTTTCCACACATTTTTAAGTTCATATGCTGTCTCCTTTTCTGCGCTTTCTGTAACCCTTGCTTTTTGATTCTTACGGTTTTCTTCAAATGCTTTAATGCCTTCATTCTTATCTGCTCGTGCATGTTCATAAGCTTATCTATCTTTCAATTACATTTCTTATAAAACCCTGACTGGATTTCACTACTAAACTGTACCTGAATTTTACGCTTCATTCCCTTGCGTTTGCGATCCATCTTGTAATTATTAAATTTCATTCGGCTTGGCATTCACTTTAGCACAAACCTAATCAATTGACTGAACTTACATTCATCTTAGATCCCTGTGCGAATTGAGCTTTGCTTCCTGCGTTCATTAATTAATTATTCTGCAATTACTGGCACCTCATTACAAATGTATTCATTCTGGCAAATTCAAGTTTTAGCTTTGCAGTTATATAAAATATCTCACTCTGAGCTTTCATGAAATGTCCATTAATTTGGCAATGCTAACAGAGTTGATTGGTAGAGCTTAAAACCATAGCATATTTTTCCCCAAATTTTTATGGTTAAAATCACTACGCATGAACTTTATATCATATCATACGTCGATTTGCATGCGTCGTTATTTTAATTGTCACTAATTTCAATTGCATTAATCAAATTTCTCTTTTAATCAGCCCAGTTTGACTTTTTGCTTATTCAAATTTGCTTCTAGTAGCTAATTCCTATTTTAATCTAACTCCTATTCTATCTAAACTAAACTAACCTACCGAGAGTGGCTCAACATTTGATCAACACTAACCTATTCTATGCTATCTCGGTATGGGCACATTGCTGAAATATGGAAACGTCCCCTGATTTTGCCATCAACTTCGTTTATCAATTCATACGTGTTTTCATTACTTAACACCTTGTGTACTCGGTAAGGTCCTTCGTAAGCGTTCAGGAATTTTGCACATATCTTTTCTCGCCTATCTGCTACTCTAAGTTTCTTGATGATCACTAAATCCCCGATTCTAAATTTCATGCGCTTCTTCATCTTTCTGTTCTGCTTCTGTTCGTAACCCGTTGCCTGATATTCTCCAGTAGTTCTATAACTTCTGTCACATCTTCTTCCTGCCTCCATGGTCTTGCTGGTACCACGCCTTTGCACAATGTTACTGGGCTTATCTCGGTCGTAATGTTAGGTACGTTGTTTATAAAGTCCTCTACCTTTGACAAGTATTGCACCCATCTATTATGATTTTCATGAGTCATAATATTCAAATACTTAATCGTTTCTTTTATGTACCGCTCTGCTACATTAGATTGCGGGTGTCGTATGCTGCAGAAGTATGCTTTGATTCCTTTCTGTTCCAAGTTGTTAATCATTCTTGCATTCCTAAAATAACTCGCGTTGTCGGCTAAGATCTTTTTTTGGGGTCCCCACTTCTTGTTGAAACTTTTCGATGGATTTTATCACATGTTCTGTGTTGCTGTGTTTTGCTGGGTAAAGTTTAATATATTTCGAGAACACGTCCGCCATGATTAGAATGTGTCAGTACCCATATTGTCCCGGTACCAAATTTCCCAGATAATCGATCGCGACTAGCTCTAATGGTTCGTTGACTCTTATGCTTTTGATCACGTTCTGGTTAGTATGATTCTTCTCTTTGGCTAATTGACAGATCGTGCAACAATTCGTGAAGTGCTTAATGAATTTGATATCGTTCTTGGTGTACAAACATTCGCGAAACATCAACCATGTTTTTCTTCCCCCACAGTGTCCGAAAGTTTGATGAATTTCCTTCACCACGTTAACTACATCTTCTCTACATAGTACTATTAATTCTTTTCCACCTAGTAATTTTACCAAGAAACCTTCTACTATTTTAAAACCTTTATATTCTTGATTTGGACTATCTTGCACTAAATTTCTTATTTGTTGGAGTTCTAAACTTTCCTGTTTGGCTAATAGTTCTTCCTTCGAAAATCTTCCCTGTTGATAAATTTTTTCTATCCCTATCATTAATTGTTTTTGTCGTTTACTTTTTGCTGCGTTCTTCCTGCTTAAGAAATCCGCTACTACATTCATGTTCCCTGCTCTATGTCTTATTTCGAAATCATACTGTTGCAAGTACAATGCCCATCTGTATAATTGATCGTTATGAAACGTTTTGTTTTTGAGGAACGATATGGCTGAGTTGTCTGTCTCGATATAAAACTTATTTCCTGTCAGGTAACATTTCAATTGGTTGATCGCAAATATAATAGCCAACATCTCCTTCTCCGCGATTGTATACCTGGTCTCGTAATCCTTTAGAATTCCTGATATGAAACAAATCGGGACTTCCACCCCTTCTTGGACTTGTATTAATTCAGCAGCGACAGCCATGTCCGACGCATCTGTTCTTAAGATAAAGCTCTCTTTGAAGTTTGGGTACTTGAGTAGTAGTCCTTCGTGAAATCTTTATTTTAAATTGTTGAACGCTTTTTCTCTTTCCTCATTCCAATCCCACTTTGTGTCCTTTCTCAATAATTCTACCAATGGTAATGTCAGCTCTGAATAATTTGCAATAAACTTCTTGTAGTAATTTAATAGGCCAAGTAAGCCCCTCAATGTCTTCAAGTTCTTGGGGCGAGGTAAATTCTTTATTTCTCCTATTCTCGTTTCGCTGATCGTTACCCCATTGTTACTAATCTCATATCATAAGTAGCCTACTTTTGTTTGCATAAACTGACATTTGTTCAGATTCAATTTTAGTCCGATTTCATTTAATGTGCTTATGACTAACTCTAAGGGCCGGTTGCAGAAAGCAATGTTAAGTCTGGTGTTAGCTAACGTCGCGTCAAAGTGAACAAAATCGCATCAAATTTTGTTTACTAATGTATTAGTTACCATAAGCATTTGAGATTTGATTGGTTTTTGTTCACTTTGACGTCGCGTTAGCTAACACCAGACTTAACATTGCTTTCTGCAACCGGCCCTTAATGTACCAAATTTTGTTCCACATCTCAAGAAAAAATTAAAATATCGTCGATGTAGTGCACGCAAAACTCGTCAAATTTGTTCAATATGTGTTGCATGGCTCTCACTAAAGCTGCACATAAAGTTGTCAAACCGAACGGGACCACCTTAAAATGAAAAATTTTCCCTTCTATGCAGAATCCAGTGTATTTTCTTGAGTCTTCGTGTAAAGGAATCAGCCAAAATGAGTTTTTCAAATCCAACTTCGTTAACACTTTTTTTATCTCATATCTGGCTTAACAAGGCATCTATCGTCTGCGGACTTTCATATTGGGGTTTCCTAATCTGATTTATCCTGCGTGCATCTAAACATAACGTAAGACTACCGTCGCTCTTCTTAACCACCACCATCGGGTTAACAAAGTTCGTTTTTGATCGCTCTATTACATCTTCGTCTAACATCTTCTGCAACTCATGTTTTACTTTTTCGCGCTGTGCAAATGGTATTGAATACGATCTTGATTTAAAGCCCATCGTTTCGCCGACAACAAGTTTATGGCAATATTTTGTTGCTTGTCCTGTCTTTTGATTTAAAATCTCCTTATTATTTTCTATAATTTTCATAATTCTGCCTTTATATTGTAAGTATTCAATCCCTATCTGTTCATCATCCAGCATTCCTTCTATTATCGCACAATTATTTATAATTATTTCGTCTCCGGCACTCTTGGCTCGGCAACAAATCATATCGTCTCCCGCACTCGTTATAAACAAAAGCTAGTTAGTTTCAAATTAATTACGGATGTTAACATGGTTCAAAATACTGACTTTTAACAATACATTCTACTTAAAGTTAGGATTTTGTACACTAATACACTCACCGACACGAAAAACGGAGCACTTGCATTTTTTTTATTACATTTAAAATTGTATCGCTTTGTGATGTTTTATTATTACATTTATTATTATACATTTATTATACATTTAACATTATAACATGTATAATAAATGTATAATAATAAATGTAATAATAAAACATCACAAAGCGATACAATTTTAAATCTAATAAAAAAATGCAAGTGCTCCGTTTTTCGTACCGGTGAGTGTATTACATCTAAAATAATTGTTTATATTTATACTAATTTTGCGTGTCTATTTGTCACTGCACGTCTTTTTAATTTGCGTTTCGGAACGGGACGGGACGGGAAAGGAAGGGACGGGACGGGACGGGACAGAAAGGAAAAGGATGGGATGGGATTGTAGGCGGGGGGGGGGGGGCTACGGGACGGGGGGGGGGGCGGAAAAAAAGACCGGGACGGGAAAAGGGGCCGGGACGGAGACGGAAACGGGGATTTTTGAAGATAAGGTAAAATAAAACGCACCAAGCTATTTGAAAAACAAAAGTTACTATCATTTCCTATAAAACTGGAAGTGAAACTGGCATACTGATAACTGGTTTTGATAACTACGTTACCCCACATAAACTTTACTAATAATATTGTTTTCCTGTCTCCTTAAATAATCGAGATATTCGCTTTGCACACTTTACCTACTACACCCTGTATATACAGACGACGCCAGGCGTTATATACTTGTTATAACTTGGATAGAAACAATTCTGATGTCTTCATTATTTTATGAATGCTTAACGTTTATCTGTTTAAATTAATAACACCTGTAAACGACAAGCTTTCCATGCGACATACATAATAATAGAACGAGGATTAATGACAATTCACGTGATAACCTTCAAAATACGTTCATCAGATTGCCAAATATGAAATTAAGAACAAACTGTGTGCGCAGGCTGTACCTGTATAAGACAATAAAATGATAGCTGAATTAATTTCGCCGCATTAATCCGAGAATTTGCAATTAATGCGGCTGCAAATTTATTAATGATCGCTTAACCTTGACCTTTCAAGTTCAACTGGTTTCCTGCTTTTAGCTGTTTCGACTTGAAATTCAGACTTTGAGTTGCTAACATGCGCATTTAACTTTAAATTAATTAGCAGTAGTATAAAGTTCCCCAAATAATACTCAATAGTAGACCACTGGTAAATTTTTTGCGGTTAATTATTATACATTACGAAATTAACATAAGAACCAGCATTTGGCATTTCGCTATATCAATTATGAATTTTAGACATCATCTATAAGATGATAATATGTCCTTGAACAGTTTGCCACAGTTTAGTTGTCGATAATTGCTGCAAATTAGTCACATTTTCAATTACATCTGAATTGCACGTGTGTATCCAGTATTAGCTATTTTATTTAATTCATTTAATTTAGTACGTTTAAAATAAAGCCTAAAGTTTTTATTTCCAGACATATCTTTTGGTTTGATATATTTTCATATTACGAAAATATTTAATGTAGGTACAAATATTTTAAAAGCTGGGAATATTAGTGTCATATAAGCATTGTTTTACATTTCTATATGTTTTTAAAATCCTAGTCCTTAGTAGCTACAAATTTAAAATTTAGAATGCCAAAATATTTAAAGAAAATGTATATGGCACTAACAGTAGCACGTAGTAATAAATCGAAAACATCAACCTACATATAATTAAAGCAGTTATTTTAATTCTGTTCTTCAAATTAATTATAGTATAAATTAAAAAAAAGTTCCATGTTTTCGTAATCTATTTCCACACATAACCCAACTTTTACTAAAATTTAGTATTGATAACATTGAGCTGTCCAACCAAACAATAAGCCTAGTAAACACCTAAGACTACTAATATTATACAAATTTTGCAAGTCTTTTTCTGCGGCCTCTACATTTCCATTGGAAACAAACCAGTTTCATTCAACCAATCGCGTTAATAATATTAATACAATAGCATATTCAGATGTCTTTTTTAATATTTTGGCAGCATTTCTGGCAGTTGATCTTATCTTGCTTAAACTTAAACTGGAAGAGAAAGTATTCAGTCTACAAGAAAGAGCCAGTCAAATCGTAATTCCTACAAGCTATAGAACGGACGCACCCGAACGCCGGCGTGACAAAGATCATTTGAGGTAATCCGCTTTTGGAAATGTTAATCCTTTGTCCGAGATCTTGCACAGGTTTGATTCAACAGAAGAACAATTTTAGTTCTTAAAAATTACTTTCTTTGTTACAAAAAGACACGGAATTTATAACATTTGGATTTTTTAACTATGTCTGCCTTTAAAAGCAACATATTTTAAGTAACTCTAGAAGTACGTATCATTGTATGACTGCTAAGTAACATTGATATGTTATGTTTATGTTGATTAAACTTAAACTTAATTTTTTGGACATAATCACAGTATTGCACTCGTAAACACAGTTTCAATGTTATCGTAAATAGATTTTATTTACTAACAATTTTTTAATTACTTAGTAAGTTGACATACTTGTTGATTTTGCTTATAATAAGTTTAATTGCAATGCGAATCAAATTGAAAATACGAAATCCTTTTCTACTTAAATTCGTAAATTATGAAAAAAACTAATAAAATTACTTAATTCCGAATAAAAAGTTAGTAATATTCATTATCGTTGCAAATTAATTTGAGTACATAATTTGCTAATAACTAGTTTTATACTAAATGTTAACTTTTTGCTAATATTTATGAAACGGGTAGCTTTGTTCATATGTATAACATAGTTATTTCTTAGTGCTCAATAGTTTCTTGTACGATTTTACTCTTGAATCGATTTAAATTTTTTTGTTGCTTTACTCTGCACATTGTGGAAGTCTGTATTTCATTTTTACATCCTTTTACGATAAAGGAAGTATTGGATTCACCCAAAAAATTCGAAATTAAGTTTTCAACACATCTTCACGTTTTAGAGTCCACTGAACCAAAAAAAAACATGTTTTTGTTCAATGGTCTGTCTGTGTGTCTGTCTGTCTGTCAGTCTTTGAAGAAAATCGCATAACCGGAAGTAGATATTTACTCTTGTGATTTTTCAGTTTTTCGATTTTTTCAAAAACGGCTCTAATGATTTTTTCAAACTTTACATTTTTAATGTGTTTTGATGTGAGATAGGTCATTTTCCAGTTGAATGGCTCTAAAATGGGTTTCTTTTATTTTTTTTCCTATTTTTTTTTATTAACTCCTACTTGAAATAGAACACCCGGTATATTATTACATTTTTTTAATTCAGCTTAAAATTCTAGAGAAAATTTGTCTCTTGAACTAACGTTCTATTTTGTACGGTTTCTGTAGAATTTGTAATTTTTGAAAAATTTTGACAAATGCTTAAAAATTTAAAATCAAATTTTTGACTACTTATAAGATCACTGAAAAAGGAAGTTGTGTGCGTGTATCACTCCAGATATTTTAAATATGCGTCAACTTTGTATGAAACTAGTATTTTGTAAACGTTGTTAATAAACACTTTGTCATTTATTACAAACTTTTTTACTGCACTGTGTAGTACATAACATGTTCAGCGTGTCCTAATTTTGTATATTTTAGCTAGATGCTAACTCAGTACCTAACCACTACTATATGATTATAGTTTTAAAAATCTATTAGCTGTTCCTTAATGTGGCATAGGCAAAATCCTAACTTATAAATGCATGTTGTGCCTGTTTGTGCGTGTATGTCACGTTTTCAGCGTTTCCACAATGGCACAAACCTGACTGATACAGAATGCAATGCCTCTTTTTCAGCGCCATCTAACGTCTAACTGTCTTAAATTGTCTCGTTAGAATATGGTCACCTATGTGTTGAACTAAAAAGCTATTTTAAATAATTTAATGTTACACAACAATACCGGGTGGCTAGAAAAAAAAAAGAATCCTGTTTAAGTCCTCACATCTCCGGAACGCTTTAACATAGCGATTTCAGTTTTTGCTTTTCAAGAGACAATGTGAAACGAACACCAAGTAGAACAAGGTTACTCTTGCCCTATTACAACATAATATTTTAATCTGAATTGAAATTTACCTTAAGGTTTAAAAGTATCTAACTTTAACGTGCCTTTGCTCAAATACGCAACTTGTTATTTAACTCAAACAACAAAAATTGACAGCAAACAACTTAAAAACATAAATGGAATTCTACCTTGCTTATTCTCTCTGTTAACATACACTTCATTACATTCCACTTCTGACCATTAAATGCAATATGGCTAGTTAAAATCGTCGCTGCAGACACGGCATACAAAAAACCTCTTGCTCACAAATTGCCTCAGCTTGTTGCAATTATTAAAATTTTACCTTAATGCTTTTGACTGACAGCTCCTGAATAAAATAAACACAGGTAAGTGTCAAAACTATTTAATTATCTTTACGACTCAGCTCTTAACCCAACTTTTTACAATAAAATAGCTGACAATTCTTCAAAATAGCTCAATCATTTGTTTTTAAGGTACACAAATCAACATGATATCTTATATTAGCCAGATATGGAAGAGGACAGAGCTCTGTTCTGCGGACGCTTATATAGTAATATAGTAACTGCAGTTTGTTTTAAAACAAATGCTATCGCATTAATTTGACTGGCTGCTAAGTTTCCCTATTGCTCTACCACTAAAACTGATTTGAAATTATACAGCAAAAACACTTATTTCCAACATTAACTAAACAGATTTACTAAAATAGAATTAAAATTAACACCACCAGATCCGTTACTTTGTAAGGATCGTTTTAAGAAATCGCATGACCTAATTTCGTTGCCTTAATTGTAGAATTATTGGATCATTAACTCATATTTTAATATGCAATTAACACTATTGCAGCGTACATCTTATTTTACCACTATTGCATGCGTTTTGAGTCACTCTGAATGATATTGTATAAATTACAAGCCTCTTTATGTTTGACAGATGACAACAATTTAAATTTTACTATTTACAACATTTATCTACTTCATTGGCCTAGATAACTATTTAAATCGTTTTCTAGTGTTTAATTGCATGTTGCGGTTTCGAGGTGCAGTTGACATAACTCATAAAGAAAAATTCCAAAACCTAGAGCTAACCTAAGGAATATGCTTCTTAGCTGGAAAACAACAATAATCTAAAATTTCATGGCAATCGGCCTTAATTCAACTGCAGCACAAACATATTTACATCTTACAAATCAAATTAATTAACTGCACAAAATTTTAGTTCTGTTAATTTTTACAAAGAATAGCTTATTACACTTAAGTGACAACCTAACATTGTCTCCGAAATCGTTCTAACGTAAATTGTCTTCCTTTTTATCTCCAATTAAACGTGTGAGTTGCTAAGGTGTTTACAATCCACCCTAGTAAGTTAAGTCACAGTGCAATGTGTTGTGAAAAAACTAAAGATAATTTTTAACTCTGAAATAAAGCTCTCGGAAAACTTATGCAAGATCGGAACGCGTAAAAAATAAAAATTTACTATATTGCGACAGTCTTAAGAATTGAATTGCTCTAATTATAGTGTACAATTGTTATAAATTATAGAAATCCTTTACATGTAAAAATATTTCCTCCTTTGTCGACTCCACATAGTAATTTATTGCATTTCATAAATCCTTCGTTAAACTAATATTTGTATTGCTTAAACTGGTGTTTTTGTTTGTAAGGGACAAGGTCTAGGCATGCGGAGTACCAAGTACTTTAGACACCGATTGCTTTAGTCATATGGTCAAAGTCCTACTTAGAAGTTTGCCGAGAATATGAAGTTTCAACCCTAGCAAGGGATCCTTTACAGTAACATGGGACCCACGGCTTTAAATCACTTCCGAATGATGGCTTATTGTGTGTATCCATAGCAATATCTACGACAGAGATTAGAGCTAGAAAGAAATAGCGAATAACAGGCAATTAAGAAAAGAATCAGAACTGAATGGTAAGCCCTTGAAAAGCTATCGGTCATCCTCATAATAACAAAATCTGCCAACGTCTAAAACGAGGTTATTTGACCAATGTGTTGTGCCAACACTAACATATGGGAAAAACATGGGCAACCACAAAAAAATATATAGAAACAATTAAAACAGCACAAAGAGGGGAGGAAAGAGCAAAATGTCCCCAGAAAGGACATCCGGAATGACAGAATTAGAGAAAAAGTCAAAGTGGCGGATATTGGTGTAAAAATAGCACAAATGAAATGGAGTAATGGGGGACATGTAGCTAGAAGTAGCACATATAACTTGAAGCGCAAAATAATAGAAGAAAGACCGTACAAACAATAAGTGAAGTAGAGGATGACCACCTATGTGCAAGCACGATGACTTTAAAACAACGGCTGGATTTACTGGGATCAGAACGGCACAAGACCCTGATCGTTGGGTAGAATTAGGAAAGGCCTGTGATAATCAAAAATGAATCTGAAGGGAGGCTCTACTAAAATCATGAAAGAATCATGATAGCTCGCATGAGCACAAATTATATACTTGGAATTGATTTGGTCATTTGCAATACATTTGAGTGTGGCTGCTTTTTAGGAACACTTTATTAATTATTATAAATATTTCTTAAACTAAATGTTCTCTGCAATACAAATTCAAACTGACAGAGATCCTTTTCAAGCCACCGGCTAGTTACATAACAAAAAGCTTTCTATTTGTGGAACTTTACAGGCTTTGTGATACTCATAATCATATGAATAGTAAAATGGGAATACCCAAGCAGAGATCCATGGTCAATTATCTTCTACTCTTAAAATATCATACAAGGTAAAGCTAAACAACAGTTTCTACTGTATTTTTGGTTTTATTTATGGTCGTAATAAGTTGTAGTTAATATTCATTTGATTTGTTTATAAACAAAACCAACAGCTGTGATGCGAATCTAATACTACGTATACTACCGATTCTTACTTTCAATAACACGGACTTTAGATCAGCAGCTTAAATTGCCAAGTGATTTGAATGAACCCTAAGGCTAACACTTTTTTATGCAATTCGCTTTTATTGGTATTTTCAAACAAGGTGTTGCGTGTTGCTTATCTTTTTCGATTCCATAAACAATATTTACTGTTAATTTAGAAAAAGTCAAGAATACATATAAATTTTTGATACAAGTTAGTGGACCAGCGATAAAGCTCGAGATAATATTTTTAAGCAAAGCACTTTTTTTAATTTTGATACACATTACACATACTTTAATTCCGAAATTAGATTTGGGATGAATAGCTGTTTGGAAGTATTTTCCAAAATTTGAAAATAATAGCTGTTTATCTTTGGAAAACCAATCGGCAACCCACTTATAAACAGTAAGCTAAAAGAATGATCTTTTTACAGTGTTACAAAGTTATAAACAAGTTGCAGTCATTGAAATCTTGAAACAACCATTACAAACTTCGAAGACAAGTGTTTTACATAAGCGATTTGAAAAAAAATCAATTACAAATGAACGTTTCTCATAAAATAGTGCTTATATAGATACGAGTACTACACACGAATGCAGACAAAGTAAACCTCTTAGCTATGAAAGTTTTTTTATGGATTTACATTTTCACTTGTCGACTTGTAAAAAATATTTTTAAAAATGCCCACGATTTTTTAAATATCAGTAAAGATGGTTTGCGAAATAAATATCAATATTTTGCTTCAAAATCAAACATTTATCCAAAAAATTAATTAGCGAATACTATGACTTACTGGTTCTGTACAAGCGACGATGACGACGAAAATTAGATTGCAAAGAAAACTCCAAACGTAGAAAAGTGGACGAGTCTCAACAGTATGGGTTCCAGTACGAATATTTGTAATATGTACATAATTGCAAAAAAATGTTCAATTCTAGAGTGATAATCAGTTATAATCTGTAAACAGAATTGGAAGGTTGTTAATATACTGTATCCCCAAATTATTGTTGCAATACAACGACTGTACCAAAAACGTTGACATGTTGTTTTGGATATTTGTTTCTGCTTGGTTAGAAACTAATGTTGAAAATATTTTTACTTCCTTTTACGATAAAGGAAGTATTAAATTCACCCCAAAAATTCGAAATTGAGTTTTCAACAGATCTTCACGTTTTAGAGTCCCCCTGAACCCAAAAAACATGTGTTTGTTCATTGGTCTGTCTGTGTGTCTGTTTGTCTGTGTGTGGACAGAATATTTCAAAAACGAAAAGAGGTTTGGCGTTGAAACTTCATATATAAGTTTTGTATACTATCTAGATGCGACAGCAAGCTTTTGAAGAAAATCCAATAACCGGCAGTATGGTGTTTACTCTTGTGATTTTTCAGTCCATTTTCGATTTTCCCAAAAACGGCTCTAACGATATTTCAAACTTTAGACTTTTATTACACTTTTAATATGTATTGATGTGAGATACGTGATTTTCCATTTGAATACCTCTAAAATAGGTTTCCTTTCTTTTTTCTTTTTTTTTATTAACTCCTATTTTAAATAGAAAACCCGGTATATTATTACATTTTTGAATTCAGCTTAAAATTTTAGAGAAAAGTTGTCTCTTCAACTAACGCTCTATTTTGCACAGTTTCTGTAAAATTTGTAATTTTTGAAAATTTTTGACAAATACTTAAAAATTAAAAATCAAATGTTTGGCTAATTTTAAGATCACTGTAAAAGGAAGTTGTGTGCGTGTATCTCACCCAAATGTTGAGTAATTTTCAAATTTGCCCACCTTGTAATGCCCTTGCTTCTTGCTCATTTGTTTATTGACAAGTTATTATTTTAATTTTACTTATCTCCTAGCATCTCGCTTAGTTACTAAATTGGCACTAATTTTTACGTAAATAATTCAAATTATTAAAAATTTTAGCAACTACATGCTATATACTATTTCTACATACATATAACAATAGATATATTGCTTTCCCAAACTGACTTTACTGGTATATAAAAAAATTGTATACAATTCTTGAAATATTTTATGTTTTTGAAAGTCAACCAGAGAAAATGTTGTAAATCCATAAAAACTTTCATAGCTAAGTAGTCTAATTTACATACATTTGTGTATAGTAGTGGTATATAGATAACTACTATTTTGTGGGAAACGTTCGTTTCGAATTGATTTTTTTAAATAGATTATGCAAACCTCTTGCCTTCCAATGGCTTTTTCACGATTTGAACGACTGTAGCTTTGGTTTGCCATAGATAAAAGCAGCGATGATATTATTATATTAAAAAAAACTTTCGAACAGCTGCCCATCCCAAATCTAATTTGGCATTAATGCCTATGTAGTGTTTCCCAGAACTAAAAAAAATGTTTATCCGTAACAACGCTATTTAGAGTTTTATCTCTGGCCCACTACTGTATATAAAAAAGTTCAAAAACTCTTTTGTTGTTAACTTTTGAGAAGAAATATGTCAGGTAACTAAAACCTTGTTTGAAGAATTAAGATACCGAGACAAATTAATGTTTTACACAAAACCGTGCTAGCCTTAGGGTTTATTCAAATCAATTGACAATTTCAGCTGCTGATCTATAGACTCCGTATTATTGAAACTAAGAATAGTAAGTAGTACATATAAATCATATTAGGCTTCATTACAGCAGCTGGTTTTGTTTATAAACAAATTAAATGAATATTAACTAGAACTGAGTATGACTATAAATAAACTGAAGATGCTGTAAGAACTATTATTTATTTTTACCTTGTCTGATATTTCAGGAGTTGAATATAATTGACCATGGATCTCTGCTTGGGTATTTCCACTCTACTATATACATATATGCTTACGACAATAACAAAACCTATAAAGTTCCACAACTATATGCGTTTTTGTTATGTAACTATCTTGACAAGAAACTTCATCAGATTAAATGTTGTATCACAAAAGACATTTAATTCAAGAAATAAAGTATGACAAAAAATTGTTTTCATCTAGTATGACTATGGAATAATTCCTAATTTATGAATGCAACTACATTTATACTTAAATGTCAAACTTCACATTTGATTTTTAAGTGACTTATATAGTTGCATTCATAAATTAGGAACTATTCCATAGCCATACTAGTTGAAAATCATTTTTGATCGTACTATATTTATTATAATTAATAAATTATTAATATAAACCAGTCATACTGAAATTTGTTGCAAATGATGAACTCAATTCCCAATGAATGGTTTTACATGCTAGACATCATGATTCTTTCTTAATTTTATTAGGGGATGTCTGTGAAGCCCTAATTTGTGTACAAATTACCGCAAAAAAAATTATAAGATGTTTGAACGGACATTTTTTACCGCCTTTGTTTTGCTCTCTCCCTTTCTTCTATGGCGCTACTGCCCTAATGGGGTCCTGGCCTTCTTAAGTTTTTGCTTCTGTAGAAACTTTTGCCCATTCCGCATTGTGCGCAGGGCTGATTTATTGGGGTAGCGAGAAGGGGCACCTCGAAGGCTGTTGAGCGAGGTTGCTAGCATTTTTAAGTTAGTCTGTATATTATAGCTGTACTGTTCAGTTTATGTATTTTCGCCAATATACGTTTATTTAATTCAACCGTGTTATTATTTGATATTTTGGTGCCGAAACCCGTGAACGGAACGGAACGGAAAGTGAAAATAAAACTGAACACTAACGCGAATATTCTGAAGTTAAAGTGGTACGCGAACGCGAATATTCAAATCGTGCGGTTAAAATACGGGCTCAGCGATGGAAGTGAAACGAACGGTGTGCAGGTCGCAGTTAACGAAAACAATCAACTACGTAAACGGTTTGCTAGCAGAGGAATACGGTGCTGAAGACATTTATACGGCGATGGCAAAGCTAAAACTTGCGACCGACAATCTTAAAGAAATCGACCGGCAATTAGAATCTTCCCATACCGAAATACTGGAAGAAGAATTCCAGAAGCAGATGGAGTATGAAGAGGTCGCGGTAACCACGATGTCTAAGCTTGAGTTTAGATTAAAAATGATAGATAGAGCACACACAGAAGCCATCCAAGTTGGGGCAAATGAGCGACATGCAACAAACGAAACGCGGGAAGAAGCACGACCTCATCCCGTAGTCAAGCTGCAACGATTGGAATTGGTGAAATTCGACGGCAGTCCAAAGGGTTGGATTCCTTTTTGGGAGCAATTCAAATCTAACGTTCACGAAAACCATCAGTTGAATAATGGAGATAGATTCAACTACTTAAGGATGTCTGTGACAGGCAAGGCAGCAGAGACAATAGAAGGATTTCCACCGTCGGCGTCGGGAGCTTTTTACGAGGAAGCGCTGAGTATCCTAAAGGAGCAGTTCGGAAACGCTGAACGGCTGATCGAGCAATATTTCGACAGTATAATGAAAATTGAACCAGTGAAATCCAGAAACGACGTAGTTACATTACGCAAAAATTATAATTTGATCACGTCAGCTATGCGTGCTTTAACGATCCTAGAGGTTTCGAAGTCACAATATAACATCATCATAAAATCAAGCCTGATGAAATCGTTACCCACGGAATTGCGTCTAGGATTTTATAGACAAACAAAAGGCAAAGTTTTGGATCACCAAGAAAGTGGTTCTAATGCGTCAGGTGCCGCCTCGACAGAAGAAGACGCCGATCGGCAAGTGAGTGATTTATTGAGGTTTGTCAAGAATGAAATGGAAGCTTTAGAGCAGGCGTTGAAGCCGGATGGAGATCTTAGAGGAAAGGTGCCGGAAGCTTCTAAGAAACAGAGTTACAAGGGAACTGCGTCAAGTTTACTGGCGACCCAGAATAAAGCTATAAATAACTGTTTCTTTTGCAAAAGCGATCATCCGACCGAGGGGTGCGATGCAGATGTTTCCTTGGAACGGAAGAAAGAAATGCTGAGGGCCAGTGGACGCTGCTATCGATGTACAAAAGGATCCCATAGTTCAAAGTTTTGCCGAAACAGATACTTGAGTTGTAGAAAATGCAAAGGAAGACACGCTACCACATTGTGCGACCCAGCATGGGTTAATCTGGGCAAAACTGGACCAACAATAAATCTTCCGGAAACAAGTGCCCGCAGTGCGCCGTCTTCATCTGTGTCAAGTTTGATGACAAACATAAAGAAAAACGTGTTACTACAAACTGCCTGTGTTTACGCGAGTAGCGGAAGTGCTTCGATGAAACTAATCCACTTAGTGCTTGACGGTGGTAGCCAGCTTACGTTTATAAAAGAAAACGTCTCCAGGATTTTAGGGTTACCAGTAGTAGGGCAACATCGCGTTAGTATCGCCGCTTTCGGGAACAATGGGCCGGTACCATCAAATCTTTATAATCGCGTGTTAATAACTTTGAAGGGACAATATACGGATGAAAAATTAACGATTGAGGCCGTGGAAGTGCCGGAAATTTGTATGGACAATTTAAACATTCCAAGTGAAAGTGTTGCAGAGTATAAACATTTACAGTTAGCGGATTACTTTTCTAAAGACACTGATCGGTCGTTAATGTTTGAAGGGATTAACTTATTGATAGGCGCAGATAACTATTGGTCTGTAGTAACTATTGGACAAAATCTTCGCCTAAGTGATCATCTAGTAGCCGTTAATACCAAATTTGGATATACGTTACACGGACCGACCCCAGTAGATGCCACAACACTTGCCGTTAATTTACAAACCGTGCTACACGCAACAGTTTCAACCACGGAGCCGTCAGTTGCAAGACTATGGGACTTGGAAACCATAGGGATAACGACTGAAGACAATCAAGGAGATCCCTCCAAATGGAAGCCGTACGTTTCTGATTGCACAAGGGAGATCCGATCGCTGTCCAACAACTTACAAGGCCGGTATCATTGTCCAGGTCGCGAAAATCCTGCGGACTTAGCTACTCGCGAAATTACCAGATATAGTGACTTTGATCGGGTAGTGCGGATAACGGCGTATGTATTGCGATTTACGGGAAATTGCAGAAGCAAAACCAATAAAAACATTGAAAATTTGAGGCTAGACGAAATCGAAAGTGCAGAAAGGTGTGTACTTAGGCAGTCACAGCAAGAGGTTTACCTTTCAGAGGTCAACAATCTGAAGACAATTGGTGCGGTCGAGCGCGATTCCAGTATTTCGACTTTAAAACCCTTTTTGGACAAGGACGGACTGTTACGCAGGGAGGGTCGCCTTCAGAATTTAGAAGCAAACTTCGATCTTAAACATCCAATAATTTTTCCGAAGAGTGCACATTTGAGTAAGATATTGATTACCAAAATTCATAGAATTGTTCACCACAGTGGTGTAAATGCCACTCTTTGTGAACTTCGCAAACGGTTTTGGATAATTCGAGGTAGACAATTAATAAAATCGGTGTTAGCGAAATGTGTCGTTTGTAAGAGGTGAGCATCGGCGCCGTTTGTACCATTGCCCAAGGACCGAATAGAGCAAGCGAAACCATTCCAAATAACGGACATTGACTCCGCAGGGCCGTTGTACTTCGAGGAAAAGGGCCCTACACAAAAGTGTTATATTTTTCTGTTTACCTGTGCGGTAATAAGAGCCGTGCATCAGGAGCTCGTGCTAACCATGAGTGCCACAGCCAGTATTTGTGCCATGAAACGTTCTTTTGCAAGCAGAGAAATTGAAGCTACAATTAACGGACGACCACTCACGTACCTCGGCAGTGAACATACGGATCCACTACCGTTGGTCCCAGCACATTTTTTGTTAGGTCCCGGCTTAACTACCATACCATCCATCAACGGAAGCGTCAAAGGAAATGCGCTAAGAAAGCAGTGGAAACAAAGGATTAGGACACTGGACTACTTTTGGAAAAGATGGCGAGAGGACTATTTGCAGCTACTACGAGAAACCCATCACAACTTTAATGTGCTCAAGTGCCCAGTGAAAGAAAGCGATGTAGTGCTAGTGTATGGGGTTGACAAACGTCGTCTTTTGTGGAAATTAGGCATAGTGAAAGAAACGATTTTAGGACGTGACGACAAGGAGCGTGCGTGCTACGTAATTGTGCGAACGGAACAATTTTAAAGCGCCCAATTCAACTTCTATTTCCTATAGAATTAAGTAGTACATAATTTCGCGGCCGGAGGATGTAGAAACTTTTGCCCATTCCGCATTGTGCGCAGGGCTGATTTATTGGGGTAGCGAGAAGGGGCACCTCGAAGGCTGTTGAGCGAGGTTGCTAGCATTTTTAAGTTAGTCTGTATATTATAGCTGTACTGTTCAGTTTATGTATTTTCGCCAATATACGTTTATTTAATTCAACCGTGTTATTATTTGATAGCTTCTACTTCTCTCTACCCTGTGCTCTTCTTTTTCAATTCCGTATCTTTAGCAAGCCTCTCGCATCCTCTCATCCTCACCCACACCTTGTACCGAAGGATGGCGAAGGGCGGCCCTTACCTGTTGGGGAAAGTTGAGTTAGGTATTTTGTCAGTTGGTAAATATCGGCCTTGCTACTGACCGAAAAGAAAAACCAGGCCAACTCGCAGTGGCAAAACCATTGCAACATGGAACGTAAGAGGACTACTGCAGGCGGGACTGTCGGAAACTCACTGGAAAGGCTGCGGACACTTTGACACAGAAGAGCATGTGATATATTGCAATGGTTTGATCTGTGTTGTAATATAATGAAGATGATAAAATAAGTAGCAATTACCACTACCTGTAAATATTCCTTTATTTAGGTCAAATTTCGACTCACTAAAAATACTCACTGGGTTCGTTAATTATTTATAAAGTAAACAGTATTGTGCCTTTTATTATACTTCATCCATCTGCAATTTAATCTTACAGAGGCTAGCTTGGTAGGCAAGATGACTCATATCTCAAAGCTGGCTTCCCTGATACGTTAATATTAAACTCGTGTGATACGCCACTGGAATATACATTTAACTCGAGCGCACAGATGCAATTTCTGTCAAACTCCTAGCACAAATCGGTTTATTTTGGTTAGTGTTTCGTTTTTGTGATTTAAACTAATAAAAGGTGTTTTATGAGCGATTTATCAGGTAAATTTTGAATTATTGCACTTTTAGCGTCACTGATTCTCATTTGTTTGCAGGAAAAAACCCTCCACTTCGTTGTTACAACATTAAATTGTTTGGTTTTTTTTTGGAGCGTCGCTATGGGATCAACATAACCTCAATCTTGATTATGGCAATTACTGGATATTTGATTTTTGATGGATGCTAAACTCTGCCTGGGTCTCGTTCATGAAGGTTTGCTCTAGTAGTCATGCGAATTTCCGGTTGCTTTTAGTAAAATTTGGTACCTTGTCGATGAAAGCTGCGGCAGCTCATTCGGACTGGAGCTCCTGGTGATATCTGCCGGATACGGGGTCCTGCGGTGCTGCTAGCGTTGTGGGGGCCTCATATACGCTGTGCTGGTATGCTGCTGCTAAAATCTTGGGCTCAGGAATTCAAAATGTGCCCTGGCTGATGTTCGGGAACTGCGTTGGCTTCCCCGATTTCCCTGGGATGTGGTCACGATGAAAAATTATTTTTGGTGAGGGAAGATGTTTCCTACATTCTCACAGGTGCACTGACAAATTCTTGACACACTGGTGTACTTTTTATCGATAAAATTAATGATTTACTAGGTAAAATATGTAAATTTCAGAGAGCACAAAAACTGATTGTCATTCAATTTTATTCAATTGTCTCCGGATACTACTCGTTAATAACAATTGCCTATCTAAGTTATACAAAACGGAAATTGACCAAATACGATACAATAACTTCTTACTCTAATATTTCTTATAACTAAAATATTTTACAAAAATACTATTTCTAAATTATTGTCCTTTCAATTCGGTTTTAAATTGTCTCATAGCGCCACAACACTTTGCTTTATGTACAATTGTCCATATCACTCATGTAATTACATTGACTTGTTTGTTCAATCACCAATTTTTTTTCACATCCTGCTGTGTCCATTTCTTGTAATTTTCTTAACTGTTCGCTTATCTCCAAATTTTCGAATATTGCTGTCCCATAATTCTAATTGCCCTGTTCGGTTTGGTTTATGCTCGTTGCAACGTATTATCATAATTCTGCTTCTATTACCTTTATTTAAAATGCTCATAAACATATCCAATTTAATTATTCTGACATCTACGCTTCAATTAACACTCACATATTATAAACCTTTCTGTGACTGTTCTATTTATTTTGGTTCGGCTTTAATTTTGCACAAACCTCTTATTTTTGGCTAATTTAGAATTATCAACTCCAGTCTATGAAAAACGAGCTTTGCCCTTTGCCTTTTCTACTCAAATAAACTCATTACTACCAGAATTTCTTTACAAATGTAAGTACGGATTGAAATTTACGTTCAATCTTGCAGTTGCATGAACTATCTCAACTCTGTGCTATCTGACTTGCTTTACTTATTTGTTGTGCTGCAAGCAGGGTTGAGTAGCGGGCTCAATACCATCTCAATATATCGCCGGCGCAAATGTCACAGGCAGGAATGGCGTCGCATTTCTCGTCAATAAGCGAATAGCTCAACACGTCGAAGCTTACAGGCCCATCAACAACAGAGTTCTGACCCTTACCTTCAATGCCAAGCCATACAAGCTGCATCTCTGGTGCCGGTGTACATGCCCACCACCGACCCAGACGATCAAGAAATAGAAGACCTCTATGCTAGCCTAGAAGACACCATGGCAGCTCTCAGACGAAAATATATCGTGGTCTTGATCGGAGACTTCAATGAGAAGGTTGGGATCACTGCGACGGACAACAATCTGAAGGACACGGTGGGGTTCTACAGGCTTGGAGTGCGCAACGAGTGTGGCAGCAGACTTATCCAGTTTGCGATTGATAACAACCTATCGATAATGAACACCATGTTCAAACATCACAAACGACGTTTCTACACGTGGACCTCACCGAACGGACGATATAAGAACCAAATCGACGACATACTCGTAGACAAACGATGGAGAACCTCCTTCCGCCACATCAAGACCAGACCAGGCGTTGAATGTGGATCTGACCACCGCTTACTCTGGGCTTATCTCAAGATCAAGTTGGACAAACCAGCAAGTAAAGCAAAATCTAAGAGAATGATCGCTCGTGAGTCGGTCGCCTTTCAGAAAGCTCTTCGAGACATCGGTCCACCAGACCTCAAGGGAGACAGTGATGAAATCTGGAGAGGGGTAGAAAATGGATTTCTGATGCAGCTAATAAGATTCCAAAATGCAACAAAATCTTGAAACGGCAGCACTGGATGTCAGATGAAACCTTGTCACTGGTTGATAAGCGACTCAACATCCGGCTTTTAAGCACAGATCCCGAACAACAAAAACGGCTGCTGAAAGAAGTGAACACTGAAATTAAGCACGCATGCAGAAAAGACAAAAACGTGCATATCAACTAGCTGTGCGCGGAGCTGGAGAAGCATGCTACTGAGAACCGCTCCACAAAACTCTACAACACGGTGAAGTACCTGGCTCGAGAGTTCAAACCCAAAACACAAACTATCAGGGACGATGAAGGTAACGTCATCACGAACTTAAAAGACGTGACGAGAATACTGCATCAGGCTGTACCACGCCGAGAGACAGCCCGCCCCAGTGGACCCCACGCAAGCTGAAGTGCTGAAGAACATGGGTGAACTAGGAGTCGATGTCTTTCACAGCCTATGCCAGAAGATCTGCCCGCCCGGCGAATGATCCAAGAAGTGGTGCCACTCCATCTTCACGCCGCTGCTCAAGAAGGGCTCCCCACTTGACTGCGGAAACTATAGAACCATCTCTCTCATCTCCCACACCAGCAAAGTCATGCTTACCGTACTAAATGAGAGGCTGAAGACCTTCCTCCTTCCACAGATACCGTACGAGCAAACGGGGTTCGTTCCATGCAAAGGAACTCGCGAACAGATCCTGAACGTTCGACAGCTAGTTGAGAAGGCCAGAGAATTCAACGTCATGTGCTTCGTGGACTATAAGAAAGCCTTCGACAAGGTGAAATGGTCGAAGATTTGGAACATTCTTATCAAAATGGGAACACCGAGACACCTGGTACACTTGATCCAACGACTGTACACTTCGGGCACTCCGGCGGTGCGAGTTAACGACGCTCTCTCAGATAACTTCTCAATCTCCGCTGGAGTGAGAGAAGGGTGCATGTTATCCCCTCTCCTCTGGAATGGCGACATTGCAGTTGGTGGTAAGAAAATCAGAAATTTACGTTATGCTGATGACATCCTGGTAATAGCGAAAGACGAGCGTGAGGATGCTGCGAATACAGTGGACAGCACGTCGCACCAACGTTTCGATCCTGAGACAACTCGGCGTAGAAACGGTCGACCTCTGTGAACCAACAGTTCCTCAAGTACTTCGGACATATTGCCAGGAGACCAAAGGCAATGGAAAAGCTTATTATTGAGGGAAAAGTCGACGGCCGAAGGCCAACGGGACGTTCACCATCCCGATGGGCGGATCAACTAAAGAACCTGACCGGGGAGAGCTTACAGGAAGCAGCCCGTGACGCCCAGAACAGGAAATCTTGGAAGCAAGCCATCAACAGACTTGCAACATGATGTCACTACACACTTATGTAGGGTTAGATCAGAAGAGAGAAATATCGGTCTAGGTTGGCTAACTCGTCGAGAGGATCGGGGTTCCAGCAAAGCTGCAAAAGAAACTAAGGGAGACAGCGCCAGGTCCTCGACGTAGACAAATCCTTGGGTCGGACCTCCCCAAGGTGGAGATATACCAGGCCAATCAAAATAATACCATAACCAATAACTAGTAACGAGATTTATTTCTGGTTCTATAATGCTCACCCATACACACCGCATAAAAGACACATACCAAGAATATACTGCAATGGCTTTGTGCTCTCCACAATTCTGATAGCCAATTGAACTAGAATGTATTAAAAGTCAAACCGAGGCATAGAATTTATTATTTTAATTAGTGCAAGCTTAGCTTACTTTTATTGAGATAAATGCACTAATGGGTGTAGCTGAGTTTCGCAAATTGAGGCAAAGGTAACATAAAAAGCTAGTTCAAAAGAGTTATATTCTTGGGCTCAGATTTGACGAGGTTTTGCAAGTGCGAATTCAGTTGGACTGTATCTGACGATGGTAGCGTTTGCAGTATTATGTTTGTTATTGTACGAAATAGTTTGCACAAGTACCAAATGGTTTGCACAAGTACAAAGTTATGAGCAGTATAGTGGTCAGAAAGCTAGGACCAGAATGACAAAGTAACTGAAGGGTATAGCAATGCAGTGCGAGGATTAGAAACGTTGCAAGAAGCAACCGACAAGAAATGTTGCAAAAGAGAAACCTACGAATAGCATTGAAATAGAACGAAGAACATTATTAAGTGCATAATAAACTACAGAACATAACAGTGCGGTTAAAAACACAGTGAAAGAGCAGAGTATTAAGTGTAGTGCATTATAACCTAAGAAAAACATTTATTTAGCCTGTAAGAATTAAAGATGCTATCAAAACCTTATTCTATAAGTTAATTTTAAGTATCAAACCTTATTTCTTTTTAAACAAGTGTGGTGATATGTTGCTAAGATACCAGACCTTCTTTTCTTTAACAAACACAGTAGAGAGCTTTGAAATTACCCAAGCTCTTAACATTGTTCTACATTAGCTCCCAGTAAAGTTTAATTTTTGTTAATAAAAACACATCCATCTAGTGCAAGTGTTGGTTTTATTTAACCACAAAAGTGTTGGGTACAATTGGAACCAGTTTGCCAGTCTTCAAGAGGTGTACTTTGTAATTATTTGTCGTCGATAAAATCCAGGCAGGTAGGATCCCAGGTACGGGCTACCTTTGGGAGTTGATACCACAACAGCAGGTAGTTGGAGCCAAATATGGTGCCTTCAACACCTAGAGGAACCCTCTACGCAAAACTTCGTGTAGAAATTAGAGTCGCCAGGCCAGCAGTAGCTAAGAAAACGCGTTGGTGTCCCCTGAGAGGTGCGGTCAGCATCGTAAGGATCTGCAAACCAGGTATTTTGCGCAATTTTCATCATCCAGAGCCCTTTTATTTCGCTGGGGCATGCATGGTTGGAGTTTCCATTACGTATTGCCGCAGTTGCCGATTATCCAGTGCATCTCAGAATCCAGATATCGGCGAGGCGTCATTAGAAATTGTAGGAATTTAAAGGAAAATTGGCCATTCGTTTGCAAGCTAAAACAATTGATGCGTCACTTGTACTTCACGCCAGAACAAAAGCCGTTAGTATCTACTGTTGCTATGCGCGAATAATTATTGCTTACCCGAGGTATTTTGCTGATTTTGGCATTGATTTAAATTAATTATTGCGATTGATACGACTGCACACCGCTTTGTGTTTCATGTCAAGTTTTGAGGCTAGCTCCTTCAGATTTAGTTTTGGTGCGTTCACAAATAGAATCCGAGTTAAATTAGAGCTACTAAAAATTAGTGTGCACTATCCAGTATTTCTAATTTTAAGAACACCCCTGAGATAGAGTATAACCGTGGCAACCGAATATAATTGCATATAGTTAAAATAAAATAAGGGCACAAAATTGTTCACCTTTGCATTAAAATATTTGTACCTTTTAATAAGCCTAAGATCGTGCACAGGCAGCACTATTTAGGAATTTAGGAGCACCCTTTCCCAATCACTTTCTTTTATTAAAGGCAGAATTCGCATACAGTTGCGGGGCCTTATTTCATAGTAATACATATAAACCAAATCAACAAACATTATAAATATATCAGAGAGGGGTTATACAATCACATATCAGTATCACAAGTTCGACCTATATAAAAAAAGTAGTGCTGCGTAATTTAAAAAAAAATTGCCAGAAGGGCGTTGGATGCTACGTAAACACCTAGTTAAGCGTCCAAATCATAAAGCAAATACATAAACGCAGAAGCCTGTCTGACTCTCTACACAGTAGCGGTCACCGTGAAGCGAAGATCGACACAACACGTGGCATGACTAAATTAATCTAAGATCAAAACCAAAAAGCTCTACATATTCAAATGGACTCCGTTAAGCAGAGTGCGGTCCAAGACGAGACTTGGGGTGCGAATAACGCAAGTATAAAGAAAGGCCAACGTTCAACCCCGAGAGTTGGCTTAGTTAATTGACTTTACTGCAAACAACATTTAGACGGGGCTGTACCTGCAGTTTATGAGATCTCCCAAGGGGTGCTAGGACCTATAAGAAATTCATAATGCGTTCTGAAAAGCTTCAAGTCATTCACTTCCAGTGATTCTAAACCCTAATCTTGAAACTGAATTTAGACGCAGGCAACTAAATTAAACACGGCAAAAGTCCCGCAGCCGGTAGCGTGGCCACAACACAAAATTGACACAAATAGTATTACAAAATGAAGTTTACGAGGTTAACGCTCTAGGTTGTTACGCGTACGTGCGAAAGTAATTGTTAAATCTGCCGTATAACATCTTAAAACAATCTAGAGTGGCAGGTAAGTACATCAATTAGTCAAAAGATAATTACCCAGATAAAGCACCAAAAACGTTATACACAAAAAGCTATCATATCAAATTCAACCATAGGCCAACTACAAAATTAAACAAGGTTACACTATTATATGAAACCTTCCAAATGCGATGCACGAGATGCGGGGCGGGTGAATGCGACATCCGTGCTGTTCACAGAGCAGCTGAAGGAGGTTCGCAGCTGCGGAAATCTCTCGTCCCCGAAACAGAGATGCCTTGGGGGATTGGCAGCCAACAGCCATCGATACAGCCAACACGCAAGCTCGCGCGTGCACAGCATGAACCGGTGTAGAACAAATGATCCCAAATAACGAAAGTGGTCTCATGCAGTAAGATAATTCCATACGGTAAAACGAAAAGGCTAAAAGAATACAAATTTCTAGGTAGATAACGGAGCTAAAGGGGGAAAACCGTAGCCAACAAACCTTGAGTTGAAAAGTAGCCAAATAGTGCAGTCCAGAACGCAGAGCGGGGCCCCCAACCAAACCGTCAAAGACGCAGCGAACGCCGACAGCATCACACAACCCACCAAGCCGTTCAAAGGGACTGTCGTGGAATGGTCGAAAATTTGCCAAAAATAGTCTAAATCAACTTGAAAATTTGAAAATGGATCATCAAAAGAACTGAGGAATGCAAAGTGTGGTTGAAATTAATAAGGATAACTGTAGCTTGTTCAAGATGTTGATAGGGTTGCCTAACCAATTAAGTAAGATTGTACTGGATATTTAGGAATAAATGGGAATAGTGAAATCCAATTAATTGTTTGATATATTGCATGCGAAACTACAAAATAAGCGTAACAACCTTTCCCCTTTTTATTGGTCGCCCAACTAATCTTTTTTTACATTCGCCTGTTAATCTTTTTTTTTAATTCCGAAATTCTATTCTCATTCTTCTTCGCCAAGTCTCCGGCACGGTCTTTCTATCTTAACGAACTCCGACAATTGCCGGGATAATTCCTCAATTTTCCCCACCTTGCTTGTAAATTTCTGCCGGTATTTCATCAATTGCTGGGCATGGCTTTGACTGCGTTCGTGAATTCTTCGGTTGTTGGTGGGGGTAAACGTTCTCCATTCCCCTGTTTTGGATGTATTAACACTGTTTGTGGTTCTTGTTCTTAATGTTGTTTTTATTCAACAGTTCTTCAAAGTATTTTTTCAGGTCTGCGTTACGTCGTCTATATTGCACATTTTGCTTTGGTCTGCAAATTTTGTCTGCTTTGCGGCCTATCTCATTAAAAGCGGCTTTTCCTTCTCTGATCGGTTTTGTCATATACCTTCTATTGGCTCAATTTCTTATGCTAATTGCCTGTCTGCATTTCTCGTCCAACCAGTCTGCATTTTTGCATTTATTGCCATTTCTCAAGGTTTGTAAAGCTGTATCCTTTATTGCTGCTTTGAGGTTAACTCAGTAATCTACTATTTCTTCACCTATAAGTACATACTTCCATTTCATCTTCCAGTTTTAATTTCTTGATCTTTAAATGTTCTTGGGGAAGGGGGGGGGGGGCTTGTCTATTTTGGGCTTGTTTATTTATTCTACATCTAAATTTTATTTGTACTAGTAGGTCATACAACCCGTAACACCCTCCTTTTTTTTGAATTACCATTTTTTCCACTCTCGTTAGCCTTGACCTTGCTTTCGAATGGGTTTGGATATTCTATCTCGGGTACAGTTGCTCAAATTGAAAAACGACAGTCGGAATTGGGTAGGTAGGTACTGCTTTGCGCCGCTCACTGAATACAGAACCGTGTGATACGCATACACTACCCCATTTGACTCTCTCTGTTTTTCACTCGTTTCAGTAAATGTTGGTCTACTTTTATCTTTAGGTATTAATTAATTTGACTTGATTATTTAAGAGGCAGTGGAAAAAGTACGTTTAAATAGCTCAAGTGGAAGATAATTTCTAAGTTGAACTTGTACACTATTTTTAATAAGCACTTCTTTCTATTATAAATATAACCTCTCATTCCTTTCGACTAAATATTAAACTCCCTTCTTTTTTTCTTTTCACTCTTCTACTAAAGAAATGTGGACATTTATATAGATACTATTCTTGTTTTATTCAACTATATTATACTAAAATAAACCAATCTGAGCAGGTATACCCAAAAGACTCTAAAATGTGCCTTTTCAGCTGTTCATTCGTAGTATTAAAGCAAATGAAAATCTGAACGAATTCGCATTTGTGAAACTTTGTGATTATAATGATTAGTGACTGAATTGTGTAAATATACTACCACCGTTATCTTTTTCATTGATCTCAAATAAATTATGTGTTCTCCATTGTTTGAAACCTTTCTAGCTACTGCTCTTATGTTCATAAACTTACAGAAGTTCAGAGGTTCACAAAGTAAAATGCACACAAAACTTAAAATACTTTTTTGCACGATAGAATGATTTTACTTAGTTACCGAGTTTGTTGCCAAATCGGTAAGTTATGCTTACTGTTCTAAAAATTCGAGACTAGAAAGTTAGGTTTTGCGTCAGTCTGTGTCAAAACTGACGCAAAATCTAACTTGCTAGTCTCGAATTTTTACTTACCGTAGGTTTTGCGTCAGTTTTGACACAGACTGACGCAAAACCTAACCTACTAACCTCGAATTTGACATAGACTTACAGTGCCACCAACATATTATTTTATGGTATGTCACATTTTACTGACATTTGAAGAAAAATACATTTCTATCGTGCAAAAAACGTCATAAGCATCACGAACGTTAAAGAATTACCGATCTCAGACAATAATTGGAGTCGTCGCTTCGCTCTTCCTCCAAACAATTGTCTTCGATCGGTAAAATGTCCTTACCGTTATTAATACTTAATATACTTACTATAAATAGGTGTTTACCTCCAAAGCGAACACAGTTTAAGCTGAAATTCAATTGCATCGTCGACTCAATTTTTAAAAATTATACTTCTTTTTCAAAGTGCTGTAAAGCGAGCACCTAAATACAGGGTGATTCATGAATAGTGTCTGATTTAGCGCCGTTTTTTCTGCAACACAAATTACTTTGTCACAGGGTGCTTCGCAGTTTTTTATTTCAATTTATTCTTTGCAATCAAAGTTATTTAATTTTGGGAAACGTCAAACTGAAGTGTGTCAATTAATTAATTATATTTTAAAATGTTTTCTAACAATGAAAAGGTTGACATGCTCGGTGAATGCCGAAAGCACGCAGCAACGGCAGCTGCTGTGTATAGGAGGAGATATCCCAATCGAAGAGCTGCAAGTGAAAAAAAATCAAGATTAGAAGAAAAATTGCGCGAAAGTTGGCATCCAATTAAAAAGACCAAGGGCAAGAGTTGCAATTGATCCGGAACATGAAGTGGCTGTTATACAAGCAGTCATGGATAATCCTCATGTGAGTCGAAGGACCATTGCCAGAAATTTAGAAATCAGTCAAAGCTCTGTCTCGAGAATTCTGCGTACCATTTATCTATGGTTCAAGATTTAAAGGAAGCTGATTACCCAAAACGACTTCAGTTATCTGCGTTTTTTCGGGACCAACTAAGGATGAATGGCGATTTTTTAAATTTGGGTTTATTTACCGATGAAGCTAAATTCAGTAATAATGGTAGCGCCAATACGCATAATTGTCGTTATATGCGTACAAAAATCCTCACTGGATTCGTTTAGGACACCTTCAAAACGTAATTTCAATTAATGTGTGGTGAGGAATAATCGGAAATAGAATTATCGAACCTTACTTTTTTCGCAGAACATTAACTGGTCGACTTTACCTACGGTTTATTCGCAATATTTTACCTCAGTTATTGGAAGATGTGGAAATTGAAATGAGACGTCAAATGTAGTTTCAGCTAGTTGGTGCCCCAGCGCATTTCCATCGCATTGTAAGAAACTATCTTCAGCGAACGTATCAAAATAAGTGGATTGGTAGAAGTGCAGAAAATGCCTGGGCGCCCCGTAGTCCCAACCCTACCCCCCTAGATTATTTTCTGTGGGGTTATATCAAGCAGAAAGTTTACAAAACACCCTTTGCAAGCTTGGGTGTTTTAAACAATCGCATTAGACAAGCATATAATGAAATACCCCAGATATGCTGGCACGTGTCAGAAGGTCGTTCATGAATCGTTTCGAGGCATGTGAACGAAGTCGTGGGGGACATTTTGAACACCTTCTCTGGTAATTTTTCATGTTGTGTTTTATGTTTCAATAATTAAGGATTATTTTTGTTACGAAAATATAATTATTTTGACATATTTGATTGACGCTTTGTTTCATTTTTCTGAAATCATGATCACAGAATTTTTTTATTCAAATTGAAAAACAGCGAAGTATTCTATTGTAGAGTAATTTCTGATGCAGGAATAAAGGCGCTAAATCAGACACTATTCGTGAACCACCCTGTATATTGAATACTTGTTTTGGGAAAATAAAGACCTTGTCAGATGCATTGATATGGAGAAGTGCTCTTTGAAAATTTGACTTTACATAATAGTGGAATATTGGTATTTTACAACTCAATTGTTACTGGCAACTTTTTTAAATTACAAATTGAAGAAAAGACATCATTAGTGATTCCAGAAAGATGATGATGTGTGCTATAAACCAATAATCAGCAGTTAAATTCTGTAGCGATGTTTTCTAACGACTAAAAGAGTGCTTAGATCAAGAAGATACCCGTTTAACCCATGATCCACAAAAAAACTCCCGTTTTAGTACATTACCGTACATAAAGCTTCTTCTTGAACATTCATTTAATACTGTCCAATGAAATTTGGTTGTCACTGTATAATAATAGCTATTTATGATACAAGTGCTAAAAGCGACTGTTTAGTGCACGAGACATGAAAATTATGTAAAGAAGCCGTAGGCTGAGTTTCATAACATTTCAAGCACAGTAACACTTTTAGCACAACTTAGCACTGTTATTAACTCATAAATACCGATTTAACAAAGGCTTACATTTTTGACAATTATAATTTATGCCAGAATAAAAAATGGCAGTGTACAAGTAGCAGGTAAAATTATACGTTGTGCTTTAATTATTTATAACACTTTATCAGCAACAAAAGAAGTAACTAGAATAACTTTATAACCTCACTTCCTGTTTCATATACGTAAATTCAAAATCAGCTGTTTGCTTTTACCACGTCTGCACTTTTCATGGGGTGATAGTACTCATCAAAATAAGACAAAAAGTTCTGGTGAACATCGGTCCGGAAACTCGTTTTAAGGGAGTTACAGCCCTGAGAAGGGTAATAAAAAACACAGATTTTTTAGTTCAAATAATACACGTGCGAACCACTGAACCAATTTAACAAGACATTTACTCGCCCTAAGGAGCGTGTGTGGATGGGTTCTGTAGCGCGGGAAACGTTCAAATTGTTTGTTAAATATATAGGGTTATGTCTAAAGCTGCACGCTGCGTTGTAATTCCTCATAGTTCCCCTACTTCCTCAAATAACTGCCCTAATTCCTTAACTAATTCCCCTAATTCATCAACTAATTTTCTTAATTCCCCAACTAATTTTCCAACTAATTCCTCTAATTTCTGGAGCTTCAACACCAAAATTCCTCCGCGGAATACCTCTGCTTACATACTAGATTCAAAGGAAGTTGCCATATTGGTATTTTAAATACCGCCAGTGAATAATATGAAGTATCGAACTCTGTAATTATAAACTGTTATAATATAATAGTGATAGTGGTCTGATAAATCCATTAATGATATACATGCTAAAACGTTTCATTCGACTCTGCAATCAAATAGCATACGTGCTGAACTGACATAACGTGTATTAAAAGAGTGTGGTGTGTCATCTATCGGTTTGTTTCGAGAGGCAGCAGCACATATTAGTTGGGCTAGAATGATCGCTGACGTCCTTTGAGGATATGGCACGACAAGAAGAGGAAAAATCTTGCTAATGTTCCCGGCGTTCCCATGTAAAATATGAATTTGGGTTTACATCTCGAAGACAAAAAGTGGATGTTTCGTCTAAAGCTTCTCTGGAAAGTTATTCCGAATATATATTGAATAGCAACGAGGACAGCAGGCAACCATGACATACTGCTTTGATAATATGAATTTCTTGTGAAATCTGATTTTTTATTCTTATTGTCGCTTTTTGTTCCCAATACAGATTCGCAAGGATTTGTGTATCTTCAGCGTGGATACCTAAAGATTTTAGTGTTTGTAGTAGCCTTCCATGTTGGACTCAAATACTTTGACGTAATCTACAAAATATACGAATACCTTCAAACTAAATAGCGCCTCTCTCGTATGGAATCCGTTTCCGAACTCAAATTGCGTGTCATTGTCTTTATATCTTGTAGTTAGGTCCATGGATTACACGTAAAAAGATTTTTAAGATGTGACTCATTAAACTAATTATTGTTTTATTTCTGCACATGTCTTTGAGTTACTATTTTCAGGAATTGGTACGGATATTGATTATATAATCAATCATATGATTCTTCCTGTGTCCTGTATCATATATTACAGTGAAACGATTTACTAGACATTCAAGCAAATCTTCTGCTAAAAACTTTTGAAGATCTCATGATATCTCATTGAATCCCTTTTCCATTTTTAACTTGCTCTATAGCCGTCTTTATTTATTTTATTGTAATTATTGGTCCTGTGGTTCCTTCGATCCTTATATATTTTTTTCTTTCTGGAACTACGTTTTGTTCATATTCTTCCCATCTTTTTAATTTATCTTGTATGTCGATCATACCTTTGCCATTTACATCCGTTATAACTCCTGTAATTTTTATTTTCCATAATTGCAGTTTATTTCCTTTATATTTAAGCCTATGTACTCTCAAGAAGAAGAAAAACTTATATGTTATTACATCTGCAACGTATGAGAAGAAGGTGAACCACAGCAGTCTTCTTCTTCATGTTCCGTCTCCGCTAAGGAGTTTAGAAATCATCGCAGCAATTTGTACTCTTGACCCTGTTGCTCTAAAAAGGGTTGGAATTACAGTTATACCATTCCCACGCAGCCACGACATTCTCCTTCTTCCGACACTAAGTTTATCCTAGATGTTCCTCTGAATGATAAGTTGTAGCAAATAAAGTGTTCTCCCCGTACCCGTACCACATGTATATTGATGTTTGCGTCGTTTGATTTTCGCCAGTATTTCTGTTTATCGTTTTTTCACTTTTTTAAGACGTCCTTATTCCTTATTTTTTCGACCCATGAGATTTTCACAATTCTTCTATATGTCCACATCTCTAATGCATCTAATTTCTTCATAAGATGTTGGCTGAATGTCCATGCTTCCATTCCATATAAGAGGGTGGAGTGAACATAACTTTTTATCACAGTAGTTTAAGTGTTAGGGAGAGGTCTTAACTGCATAGGGCATTTCTCATATTTAAGAATACGTTTCTTACTTGTTCTATCTTAGCTATTACTTCATTGGTATTACCATTTTTGTCGTTGACTATAGGGCGCAGGTATCTATTTGTTCTCTGAATGTCATTTTTTGGCAGTGGTCTATTATAATATGGTTTTCGGACGTTTTCCACTGTCTAGGGCAGTGATTCCCAAAGTGGGCGATATCGCCCCTTGGGGGGCGCTGGAACGATCCAGGGGGGCGATACAAATTAAAATTTGGTTATAAATTGACATTGGTATACAGCTAAACTTAAAAAGTAACAAAATTATCTACCCACTTATGCTCCAAAGACGCTTGAATGTGGGTCCTATCATAAATTGCATAACAATTAATTACTTCGTTATCAAGAGATTTGTGCTTTTTACAAAGTTTTTTCTAAAAAATTATAAAACTAATTATTATGATAATAATAATAATTAAATATAAGGAATACCCAAGACAAAGCCTATTTAGCATATTTTATATTAGTCAAATATGCTTTGCAGCAGATGTAATGATAAAGAGACAACAAAACCAATTATTATTAGTATTCTTATTGCAGATTCTGTAACTTTTTAGGGTTTTGATGGTAATAAATTATATGTTTTTATTGCACAATACTTCTTGGTTCTATTAGATTCTTGTCAGTTAATGGCAAATATATTATTTTTTGCACGATAGAACGATTTTACTTAGTTACCGCGTTTGTTGCCAAATCAGTAAGTTATGCTTATCGTTCTAGAACGGTAAGCATAACTTACTGAGGAATGCTCCCATGAAACTGCATAACTTTTGTAAAGACAGCAACCGCTTTCGCGTTAAAGGAACGTCGAAAAATACAGTTTAGTAAAGGTGTCCCGCTCGATGGATGTAAGCACGCTATCTTGAGAACGATATAACTTATCAGAATTAGTTTTGCTCGAGTTTGTGTAGAATATTAATGCAAATAACTGAAAAACTTTTGGGCGAGATTGGTCGCTTTTTCTTGTATTTGTTTGCGATTTTAAGCGGTCACGTAACTAGGGAGCACGGTGGTGTAATGGTACAGAGTTGAGCTGCTGAGCTTAAGGTCACGAGTTCAAAACTTGGTACCGAATTTATTTTATTATTGAAATATTCGGATACAAATTTTCATGCAATATCACCTTTGAATGTGAAATGCCACATTATAGACGATCTCTGCCCCCACATTGAAAGCACCATTTTAACAGATTACGAAAACTAAACTAATATGTCTTAAGAAGCGTGCGTCCGAAAGAGCGGGATGGCTAAGACGCTGCATCCCAATACTTTGCCGTAGTATCGATAAGCGCTTACCCCTTCTTATCTTGTTTTATTGTGGTACCCTTAAACGAAAAGTGATAACCGTCCTGGCTAAAAAATGCATATAACAATTTGGAAACACAAACCGGTGCCGGTCGTCACCACGACAAAAACCAGATCTAGCGAACAGTCTAAAACGCAGCTACCTTCTGTGACTTCTCGCTAACTAAAAAAGACCGAGCAGGTTAATTGGGGGTAAATAGAGCATAAAATATTAGTAATAGGGATAAAAGAGGTTTTGATTATTCTCAGATATAAAAACAATTCATTCCAGAACAATTCCACAGGTAATGCTTGCTTTATGAATACACAGGAAATAAAACGGGCTCGAATTTACGAAACCAGAGCAAAAATACTAAAAGATGATGTGTTTACCTACAAAAGTATATATAACTGGGTTGCAATTCAAACGCCCAGCAAGATACATTAATCAAGCAAAAAAAACTACATTGTACATTACCTGATTGAAAGCTAAACTTGAAAAATACACAAATAAATAATTGACTTTAAAATGTTAATAAAGGGATCAACCCCGTTGCAAGCATTATCTGCTTACATGTCCTAGCACAAGCGGCAAGCTTAATACCAGCAGAAAGCCTCAATGAAGGCAGCTATCACTGCTCAAGGAAAACTAAACTTTTATCTTATACCGAGCGCCATAAATCCCAATAATCTTTATATCTAAACGTCGCATTATAACGCAGGTAAAATACGCCTAATACAAATATTAAAATTCCGCGGTTATCTAAGCTAGTACTCACAGCTTATTTAATTAACTGGTCCGATCCAGCGCAGAGCGTTGCGTAAATGAGACGCTCTTGAAATCGTCGCAGCCTGCTGAATTGGAAATTCATGAATGCAATCTGTCCTAGACCGACCGTTTTGAGTTAACGTTCGTGGGAGAAAATTTACCTCCAACATCAGAAGGGGCGGACGTAGAGCATAGCTGCTTACTACGGACTCGGATGTAGTACACATCGGGGATGAAAAGGCTTAGCGAGCGTTTGTAGCAGTACGTAGAAAGCGGGCCTAATTTAACAATAAATAACACCAAAACCCTAAACAAGAGCATGTGCTCACCTCACGTTAGATAACCGCCCAAAGAACACGTGCAGCTTGAATGTTATAGCTCGCACATTAGCCCGGAGGATGTAGATAACGTTTCCATTAGAGCTGCTTCCACCTGGATGTCCTAACAATTATAGTGGGCGTCAGAATCCCAAAGGCCACCAACAGAACTTAACATACCTTGTACCTCGAGGTGCCAGGTGAAAGTGTCGATCAAAATAGAATCTAACATCTCTTAAAACTCAGAATAAAGTTAGCTCTACTCCCACCAAAATTACGTAAAGCTATGAAAATTAATCGAAGCAATGGACTCACTTAGGCTTCTAACGCCGAAATTAAAGGGCCGTTGCATTATTTTGATTTAAACATGTTATGGCACTTTGCATTTTGAGTTCAATACTTTTTTTTATCCATAAGAGTGTCATGGAAAGAACACGTCACGTAATTTAAATAAAACAAAACGCTGTTCGCTATTCTAGCAAGAAAATAAAATACTGTTTTCACATGTTTCGACATTAGCTACGTAGTAAAAGTATAACTTAAATAGGATGTTAACTGGGGAATTAAGGAGATGCAGCGGTGGCCTGCTGTTTAAGAACAGCCACATCTTATTTTTGAAAGCTTGCTTCACTTTTAACGTTTTCTATTTCTACAGATTGTTCTATCAATCCTTATGTGTGCCTGCATGTGTCGCGTTTTTATAGTCACTGATCGGGTTTACTATGTTCGCGATCGGGCTTACATACTTATGTCGTCACCATTCCATTCATGATATAACGACAGGCCTGTGAATTACTTAGCATCCCTGGACGAACAGTTAAGACGTGTGACTAACAATCAGATTCTCTCTGGAAGCGTAGTTCGAATCTTACCGACTGCGATATTTTTTCTCTTTGCGAATTAACGTCATTCACATTATTTCGTGTATTGTTTGACGGTTTCAGTCTTATTAGAAACATTAAAATATCTGTACTTACTTTGTATGTACATAATTATTATGAACACTTATCTAGCAAAGGTTGATTCTTTTTTAAGGTGCTCTCTCTTAATTAAAGATTAACAACATTTCGTTCTGTAACAATTCAGCAAAAATTAGTTTCATTAGAATACGGTTAAAGCTATTTATATACATAATGTTAGATTATTTAGTTTATTTGAGAATCTTCGTGAAGTATAAATACAAATAGTATCGTTAGTTTTGGCTAAATCGATATAATTCTGGTGCATATGATGATGATGCGTATGATTTGTTACATCTAAGTTTTTATAAATATATTTAGTTAAGCCAGCCACCGCATCTTGTGTGCTAAAATTTTACTTAAAGCCAAACTGCTTGCCCGAAAGCAATTTATTTTCGTTTAAAAATGCAATAACTCTGTCAAGGCATTTTTTCAAAAATTGCTACGACATTTGATATAAGCTACATGAGACAGTAGTTAGAAATTAATTCTTTATTATATTTTCATAGCGGTTAGCTTAAAATGATTTGGACAACTACCTGTCTCAAAAGCTTTATTGGAATGTGCACAAGCGGCGACACTTTGTGATCAGCTAATCATGATATCATACTTAACGTATCTGCAGTTATTTAATATAAACTGGAGTTTTATTTCATTTAAGCTTAAATAGTATGTCGACTTTTACCACATTTTCGTCTAAAGGGCGTCACAATATTGCTTTCTTTAAAAAGTATCATGTAATTAATTTAATTTCTACATTATTTAATGATTAGTTAACTGCATTCCGTATTTGTTTCTAATCTTGATAATTTATTATTTAAGTTTTAATCTCCGTAAACGATTTATTTCATTTCCATTCGATTTATATAAGCGAAGTGAATCGAAATAATTTTATTGAATTATTGAAATTACTTATCGCCTTTTTCAATCGATGCAATTAAACCATTAGTTATCCAGGACTACCGCGTACAATTCCTCATTTTCAAATTTCAGTACATAAATCTATTGGAGATTTCAAATGTTAACGAGAATATCTGTGGAAGTATTGGAATTGTCAAGTACAACTCACGTTGTCAATTCACTTTTGATAGTGATAATTCGTTAAACGATCATTATTATTATTATTACGGACCCTTATAGTACCATATGTGTGTACATAGTATGCACGTGATGCTATGAGCAATGCTTTTACATCCCATTAATTTTTATCATGTTTTAGCAAAATGTTTAATTTTGCTACATATTTTACATAGACCGGTTCTACTTGAATAGAAAAATCCATAGTAAGTCATCCTTAATCTTTGTTTAAGCTCGTACTGGATATATTAAGAAATATGTATTTTAGTAACAAAGAATTAAAAAAGATTTTATTCGCGGAGGAGAACGGTTAAATCCTGGGACAACTAACTTTTAGTTATAACTTGAATACCCTTTCATTTTCAATCTAGGTATTTCTGATGCTTTCGCTTTAACTAGGTAATTAAAGTGAACATTAACTTCCTAGAGAGTAAGTTTATTCTCTAGGGATTGCCAGTATACCTTAAGTGTGTGTATTGAAAATAATATTATATACAGGGTGATTCAAATTAAGTGCGCACCATTGCTATCTTTGTTATTATTGAAGGACGCTTCTGGTTTCATTTTAACCCATCCTCAACGCGATCGTGAACCCAAAAAACATGTTGTTGTTCATTGGTCTGTCTGTCTGTGTGTCTGTCTGTGAACAGAATATCTCAAAAACGAAAAGAGGTATGGAGTTGAAACTTCATATATAAGTTTTGTATACTATCTAGATGTTACAGCAAGCTTTTGAAGAAAATCGCATAACCGCCCATAACATTGCCGGAGAACACAGAAGTTGCACCCGACATTCTGGAACTGATCAAATGGTCTTGTAAAAGCAACGCTCAGTGCAAGACTATAAGGTATGGCTGCAAAAGTGCTGCTTTGCCCTACATAATGTTTTGCTTATGCAGTACGAATGGTTGCTGTAATGACTTAACACATGCTGCTGAAGATAAAGAAGATAATGATGAAGACGAGGGTGAAAACCACGATGAAGATCAGGATGACAACCAGGATGACGACTATGATCTTGATGATTCTATTGAAGATTAGTGCGTTTGAACAATTTTTCTATAGTGTATAAACTTTAAACTGATGTTTCTCCATTTGATTTTCTGTAAATTTCTGCTTTAACTCAGAATAAAATATTTTTTATATATTAAAAAACTAAATTGGCATTTTTAAACAGTTTTTCAATTCCCATTGCCGATTTAAACCTTCAATATGCAAATACTCATATTCACGATTTCACTTTTTAATATTATTGAAAATAGCGTATATCTTCAGTTGCCCAAAGGTGACAATTTGTCATCAATCAGATATGTGAAAAAGACTACCTGATAAAACAAATTACATCGAGAAAAAACTTAATACGATATTTTTGGGTTCTTCATTTGGCGGCAGGACTAAAACGGTCTGCAACACTGAGAGCATTCCCAACAAATGGAAGAAAGGTCTCATCTGCAAATTGCAAAAAAAAAATGACGACCTCAGCGAATGCCACAACTAGAGAGAAATTACTCCGGTGAACAACTACAGTTACGACTTTTGTTGGAACACTTACATTAATTACAATATGCCGCTTAATACGTTAAAGAGATACGTTCTAAAATTCAAAGCAATAATAAATGAAATGGTAAAAACATGAAATATAATGAGTAATTGACGAAACTGCATGTGTTATGTACGTATTAGAAAATGCAAATAATAGAGAATAGAGACAAACATGTGGAGCATCTGCTAAAACTATATTTTTTGTTCTTCTTTGAATGAATTGTTAATGAAATTGACTATTTTGCAACATTTTCCGGCAATAATTCTTAAATTTTTCCACATCTTTTGATTGCAAGCGCCCATGTCTGATGTTACAGTAACTTGTGTTTGTAGCATGTTTCACAATATTAATTAAAATATCCGCGACTACTGAACTGTTAGTTCTTTCTCACGTAAAGTAGTAAGCCAACGTTTGCTTCCAACTAGTTGTGATACCCCCTACAAATAATAGAAGGGTGAATATTAAAAAGCTAAGATTGTTCTAATATTTTATATACCTAACACGAAAACTAAAGCTTTAGAAGCTAAACGGTTGTTCTGATTTGGCAATGTTACATCTCCCTTAAAAGAATTCGTGGCCACACAAAAGTCCATACTCTTTCTTATTTCATCTAAAGTAAGAATGCAGTCTTTTTCGAAAATTGTGTTATAGTTAGCAATTTTAATCTTTAATAAAGTAAATACATTGTTAAAATGCCAGGTTGAAAGTTTAAATGCTGCAAATGAAAATGTAATGTGCAAAAAGACGGAAATGAAAGTTCTGTCCACAAGTTTCTCCACATGAAAATCTCAGCGTTAATGACCTTTCTGAGGTTTCATTTGCTACACTTATTTTTGATAGTTGTTAATGTTTCAATTTGATCATTGGTACTATCTTCTTTAATTTTTGGTTAAAAAATGATTCTTTTTGTCTCACAAAGAAGACTGTTTAATTTTCTGTTATTTCGTCACAATTTAATGTGTTGTACTAGCAGAGATTTATACAATTTTTGTAATCAAAATGTTTTTTTAAAATATTTTTGTTCCATTTTCTCTAACCTTTCTCACTGATCATTGTCAAAATGCTTTTCACAAATTCTTAGTCTTTTGTAACTACAATGTTCCTTGTTTGCCAAATTCTTTTTCTTAGCCCATCCTTTGGAACACTAGCTAAGTAAACACCATTTTCAGAACGGTTCTTTCAACCGTGGACAAGGCAACCAGTCATGCTAAAACGAAAATAGGTCAAGGGAAAAAGAAAATTACATGATTAGCTAAATTATGTGCGAAAACACCCTCACATTTCGCCACTTATTTTACAAATTGATTACTAACTGTATGTTTTTGCAAATTTGACAAGTTTAATGTCAGCTGAATGTCACCAATTACAATCAAAAACCTGTCGACTACTTCTAAATCGCATCTAGATCTATTGTACATGCATAGGGATCCAACCAATCAAATACTGTTCCTGCATTTGCCGTACTCTTATCTACCTATTATATAGGTACACGAGCTGTCCTGCAAAGTATCTCATAGAGACAGTTCCTGTGATCCTTGTTCAACATTGTGTCAGACTTTGTCCTCCGTTAAGCAAACGCCACACAAAGAGGTATTAGATGGACCTCACTTTCAAAGCTGGACGACCTGGACTATGCGGATGATGTTTGCCTACTCGCTCACACATCAACCCCCATGAACCAAAAACTCCAAAACCTAGAGCTTGATGCAAGTAAAGTCGGTCTTAATATAAATTACAAAGAAAAATGGGACTAATGACAGAAAACGTAAATCCTCTACGCGTGAACAATAAGATCATAAAACGACAACCGACAACATTGTATATCTCGCCAGCATCATTGACAGAAACGGAGTTATGTCAGTTTTGTTATATGGAAGCGAAACTTGGAAAGTACCAAAAAGCATCACAAACCAGCTGCAAATATTCAATAACAAATGTTTACGCATCCTAAAAATCTTTTGATCAGAGCGTATTTCAAAGGAAAACCTGTGGAGAGCAACGAATAAAAAAAGAATTGAAGTGGAAATTCGCCGACGCAAGTGGAAATGATTGGGTCACACACTCCGAAAACCGTCAAATAGCACGAACGGTCCTGGAGTGGAATCCGCAAAGAAGCCGAAAGGTTGGTAGATCGAAGTTCACGTAGAGAAGACCAGTCCTGAGTGAGGCAAAAGAGACAGGAAAAATCTGGAACGAACTAAAACCGCTTGTTCTCTAGTTAAGTTTTCAGAAAATCGAACTTTTAGAAGAATTTCATATTACTTTTGGGCAAAAAGCATTTCCCCCTATTTCGACCCTGCTGAATCGGAAAATTCCGGTTGCCCAAGCGAACTCTTGGCCGGAAGTGAGATATCCAAGATGGCGGCCAATATAGCGCCGAAACCCAAAATCGGCGCTGTAAAGTCACCCTTTGACATAGGAACGCGTCCAAAATGTCTAGTTGTATGTTTTTGAGCTTGAGGAATTCAGAAATACATTGGTTAACTTTTTTCAAGATGGCGGCCAAGATGGCGCCATCGCCCTTATACTCCTTTTTGACGAGTGTGACGTGTCTCGATATATGTTTTCAACCATTGGAATTTCAAAAATTAACTAAACTTTAATTAAAATATTATAGAAAATGAAACTTCTTTTAGTCCATAACACAGCGAAGTCACCAGATCGAAACCGAGCCGCGACTTCGGGTGGCAACTGATTCATGTCTGCAATGTAGACGAAAAGGGACTTCAAGTAGTTTCCATGATCATGCAAAGCTATGTAAGGGAGCATGTATGAAATACCCTTTCCATAAGCTTTTCCATCAATGACTTAAGTCACTGAGCCTTCCGCCATCAAACCACTCGCTACCCACAAGTCTCCAAGACCACTGCCTGACATATGCTTCCCTATCACCTGCATAAAATTGAAAGCGATGTGAAGCCCGCCCATTTGGAGGACTATACGATTTTGGAAGAGCTGTGATCCCCAACGGAGCTCAACAAGTTTGCAATACACTGCTTGATCAACTGTCTACTAATGAGATGCATCTTAAAAGAACACTATGCAAGGTTGAGAACTCGTGCGCATGGTTGAGTATTAAGGGTAGGAAGCCTATGGCAGAAACATCAAGATTGGAATTAGTATCTTTCCTGTTAAATTCTGTCCATCTGATTTTTTCCTCACTCTCACATCTGGTAATAACAAATGTTAGGTCGTCTACCCTAAAATCCAGCACTGTTTTCGGCATTGCCTCAAAGTCTGAAGGATTAGAACTAGCATACCACAATTCATCTACTGACTCATCAAAGTGCGGCTCCTGCTTGTCAAAAAATAGAACAACTGACAGCTCATTTAATTCTTTGGGAATTTGAATAATGGTTTGCTTTGCAAGACTGACTTGGGTGAGTATCAGCACCTTTTCTATGAAATGCAACCATGTGTCGCATGAAAGGTTTTTTTCCATCAAGAGTGTCAGTTAAAATGTCAATGCTGTTAGCAGTGACGTGAAGAATAGGATCAGCATCGTCTAAATTGGAGAAAGGTTTGAAGTTCAGAGGAACAATCGCGCCAGCAGTTTCTTTATCAAAACTTTTCAAGAACAGAGCAGCCAAGCTGCAATCAGCCTGCAAAATATTGGTGTAGGTCATACAATGACCTGCTGCCTGAAATAAATTGACCAGATTCTTTCTTCTTGTGGCCTGATGAAGTGTCAAAGCAAAACCAATATGTTTTGGAGTTAACTTCTTTTCCTTGCTGACAGCATATACTACCTATATCCTGTGCTATAGATATTCCGATATGACTGGTTAAAGTTGGAATTTTCTCCCGACATTCTTCGTCATCATTGTCACCATCGCTGTCAAGTGCATCATCTAGATCACTACACAAGTTGTCTAAAATATATGTCCCCTTCAATAGCACATTCATGAAAAGATGTAAGGAATCCGGCACTATTTTTGCGCATGCTTCCTTTGAAATTTCAAAACCCGATTGACCAGGCCATGATAACAGTTCGCCTCTTAATTTTCAACTATAGTTTAAAATTCGCTGTCCTGGGCTGGCTTGAAACTAGACATCTGCTTGACGTCATCATCATAGAAGTCATCAGCAGCAAGGATCTCACCCCTGCCTATCGGAATCAACAGCATCTGGCGTTCACTGACTCCACGGTTAAGAGGCTGGAAACACTGGAATATATCTCCGACCTTTTCTTTCAGCTTATTTTTGAATGTTGAACGTCTTGACTGAAATGACAGACGCACGTCGATACTGCTTCCTATTTCCCTGTACCTATTCCATA
>OW679194.1:90025605-90197336 GCA_940337035.1 Agriotes lineatus
GCTCGATATGATAAGATTAATAATTTATCGTATGGTAGAAAATACAGCAGTAATTTACTATTGCGGCCCTCTAATACAGATCACCTGCACTAAACATTTTATTCTGGAAAACCGTTAACAGTAGAAGGTTGAAAATAAAAAATTCCAAAATCGGTATAAAGAATCTCTGTGATAGTAGCTTGAACCGGAGTACGCTGAAAGTAGGTCAACTTAACTTTAAAAATTTAAATAAAAACTCGGGCCAGATTGGTCATGATTGGGTCGAGTTCTTTAATACAAATAATTTTTGGTGACTTCAGTAGTAAGACCCCAAGTCCATGTCAAATTGTCGATAAGTTTTTGAAAATTGACCGATAGAGCGCAGCAAACGAGGGCTATTTTCAAAAACTTATCACAGGCAATTTGACATGGTCAAAGAATCTTATGTTATACTATTCCCCAAATACAATTTCAACACCAAAAATCAACGAACTATTTGTTTAATAATGGTAAATATTATATATGTTCCTTCGATCTTTAAAACCTAAAAGATGCAGGAGAATTGTCGCAGGGGTGTTATCAAAAATTTCCACATTTCCCTAGTGAGGAGAAATTGTGATGTAATTTGCAACACATTGATCAAAATTTGAAAAGTCCGGTGTTTTGATTGGTTTAAATTTTACGAGGGAAATAGTCTTAAAAATATATTTACCGTTCACACACTAAATGTATAAGAAGATTGTGGTGTTATCTTATTGGGTGCAATTAGTTGTTATAGTTGAATGTTTCGTGACTTTTATTATGAAAGCAGGTTGCACAGTAATGAAAATTCTTTGGACATGTTGATGGTCAAATGTCAAAACAATTATACGGCTGCTGCAAGTAGACCTCAGCTTTTAAACTTAAGTTATGTTGTACTTCGTAATGTACATGTTTTTCAACTTTTTAAAATTAAAGATTTTCCAGAAAAAAATGTGTTACACCCTGTATTTTATTCAGTTAATGCGAAATTGTTTTTTTTGTAATACTACATACTTTAAATGCCTAGACCAGCGGTACTCATTACACGGCCCTTTATTATGGGGCCCGAACATAAGGCATGCACTAATACGCAATACATTTATCAGTATTCATAGTTTAAATTAAAATAAACACCTATTTACATCTATCTTTTTTTATAGTTACGGCCCTGCATCATTATTCTAAATTCCTACGTGGCTCTTGGTTTCTCACTAGCGAGTATAGCGCTGGTCTAGACTCTAGACTTCTAGAGTAATTTATTTTGTTATTTATCTTTCTATTTATAAACATCAGTTTTTATAACGGTTTTTGGGACTTCGCTACAATAATAACAGAACGTCAAAAAGACGTTTTAGGAATTACCTAACGATCATGTTTTATTCAGATAACGTGACATTGTTCTGCCTTGTAATACTACATGCTTTAAAGCGGTACTCACACGCGGTTTTTTATTATGAAGCTCCAACATAAGGCATGAACCTGTAATACATGTATCACTATTCATAGTTTAAATTTAAATAAACACCTATTTATATCTTTTTTATAGTTGCGGCCCTTCATGATTATTTAAATTCTTATGTGGCACTCAGCTTCCTTCTAGTGAGTACAGTGCTGGTCTTGACTAGAGTTTATTTAGTTTTTGCTCTTTGTTTATAAACATAGGTTTTTATAAGCTTTTTTCTAAATCTCGCTACCATAATAATAATAATAGAACGTCACAAAGACGTTTTAGGAATTTCCTTGGCGAGAGTTGCATTGTGATAGCGTGAGCATATTTTTGCTGTACAGGAAATGTTTCAAAATCGTCATTAATGAACGTTGACCAATTAAGTTATTTATGTTTATAAAATCATAAATTGATTTTTTTAGAAAAAACACTGAATATTTTAAATTCCGTTTCTAATGTGCTACGATACAATCGACTTCACTGAATAGTAACACTTCAAATCACGTTTTTTATATAATTTACACCGGTTTTTGGTTATATTTCGTTGTCGTCCTCTATTAAGAGTTACTATGAGCATGGATATTATTTTAACTATACCTTCATTAGTCAAGCTCCCAAAAATTAACCTCAATACATTCCGCATATAAATCAGCAATTTATACATTCGTGGCAATCAACGGCCTATAATAAAGAATTTTTGAAAGGTAATCAAGGCTGTAAAACAAAATGCAAAACAACAATACGGAATACAATAAAAGATTAAAATTTGCTGTTGTGTCGCAAAAATATCATTTTCCGCCATACACATCCCGAGGTATTTAGTTATAATAAAATATAATGCTTATGTAATCAATTAATGCATTTCATAAAACCTAATACTTGAGAAATTGGACTTGCTTGGAACTTTGGCAACACATTCATGGTAATTTCCAAATGGAATATTGATTTTAACAGTTATAAGCACTTTTACTTATCCTCTACGTTATTCCAAAATAAATTTAGACGTACTCTATGGCGTCTTAAAACTGCCAAACTGTAATTGTAGGACATTTTGTTCTACAATCGTTTTTAAATTAAAGTTGATAATGTAGTCTGTTGCTGTAGTAATTTGAAAACACAGATGTTGACATCTGGCCTATCTTTAAACTGTTGTGCAAATCATATTACAATTTAAGAAAATAGTAAATCACAATATTTACGTATACTTGACGTTAAACAATGAAAAAATATGCATACACCTCGTAATATTGTAAGTGGTAGTATAAGATTGTTATTTAACAAGCAGATGGTACAGCATTAAATAAATACTTGAATTTTCCTGTTTTATAAGGTTCTTCCCTCGATGCAACAACTGCTTACACTTTACTCGGCGGTATCTCCTGCAATCCGTCACAAGCTCATTGAGTGACGCCATTTTCTAACATTTCAATCGAGCAGCCCAAGGAATGATGAGTGATGACCGATCACAGAACGGCTCGTCACGCGTGCGATATATTTCAATCTAAGTATGTCTCTATATATCAATATATCTGTCTTTCGGAGGTTTTATGCCGTACATTAATCTCTGCACAAATGCTGGGAGTCCTTCCCGTTTTATATCATTTCTTTGATGCTATTCAATAATGTGGATTATGTAAATCATATTACCACAGAAATAAGTTCTGCGGCTTATTAAGTTTTTTACGATCCGACCACATCGCAGCACATAAAGATCACTTCATTGGTTGTGTCGAGTTGCTTGATCATGAAAATCGATGCGGGTCTTTCGAAGTAACTGTTTATAAAATGACCTAACCCTATCTTCATCATTCAAATCTACACACTAGAAATAAATTAGGAAATTTAATACATATAGGGAATGTTGCAAAATAATTATTTATATACCAAGGGCATTATGAAGATGTTTATGCCCTTTCGAGAGCGACAAGTTTACAAGCCTGAGGGTCTCTGGCCCGAGGGTTTATAAGTCGCCCGAGGGATATGAACATCAAGTAATGCGCGTGGTGCACACAGTCTTTTATTTTCCACTTTGAATACACAAATAACTTGAAAAGCTTGCAGAGCAGTTCATAACGCCCTAGGACTTTATCATTATATACTTCGAAATGGAGAAAGGCTGGAAAACTAGAGAACGATTTCCGAATGTTGTAGTTGACAATAATGTTTTTATACACATTGGCGTAGGCAAACCGTCAGACCAAGACGGGTTAGAACGGCAGAAAATGTGTAGCAAGTTAGAATTCTAATGGAATAACAACGTACTATGTGTGTTATGTAGTTGTAACATTCTCTTTAAAGATTTGGGAATGCATCCATGCAAAGCACGTGTACCAAGAGCTACCCCCACCTGATTATAATGAACGGAGATTTTACTGGCTACGTGAATTCCCAGAATATGCGATTATGGAGCAGTGATAATCCTAATTATTTCTTAGAGTCGGATTTATATCTTCTAAAAGTAGAAATTTGGGTTGCAATTACCACAAGAATTATTGGGCCAATTTTTTACGGGACTTTGAATGCAGTACGATATCGGAATAAAATTCTTGAACCATTTTGTCAATCCGTTACGTCACGACGAAATGCAGGAAAATTACTACCAACAAGATAGAGCAAAACGGCATACTGTCCAAACAACACTCAATTATTTAACACAATTTTATGATGGTAGGGTTATTAGCAAAGACCTTTGGCTACCCCATTCGTGTGACTTGACATTTTTAGGTTTTTTTCCTATTTCCACACTGAAAAAACCTCGTTTTAAAACTCCAGTACGTACTCTGAATGATTTAAAAGAGAAAATTACTGCAGAATTTGAACGAATTGATGTAGCTGTGCTAAAACGAGTTTTTGAGAACTGAAACGGAAAGTAATTTTATGTTAAAATTGCAGTGGCGTACACTTTCAGCAGTTCTTATAACTTAATACTTTTATGTTAATTTTCGAATAAAATTTTGACACAACAGTCAGTGACAGTTATGCAATGATGTAGGTTATGTTTAGGGTCCGGACAGATTTAATGATAAGATGATAACACAATAATTTCACAAAACTGCAATGATTGTCCAAACCAAACTTAAATTAAAAAGTATGAGACATATGTAAACAACAGTTTTATAAAATTTGGATATCCCTGCAGAACTGACGGAAACATTTCCACCTATGCAGTTGACCAGATGAAGGGGTGCCTATCATTGTATAGTATTAGAGCAACCATGCCATACTTGATGCGCTGCAGCGCTTGTAGTTATGCCGGCTTTTTAAACTAAGATAATAAATTAAAGGAGTGCGAGTGGGGTTGTATTATCCGTAAGGACCTCACAGAATACTATATTAAAATACAAGTTGCAGAAGGCATCTATTCAAGCACGAATTTGAAATTTCACAACGGGCCGCGTAGCGGCGATTTGACGAACAAATGAGTGCTTGAAGGACCTTCTGCAACGAGTGTTTTATACTATTATTTCTATTTTGCCGCTTTATACCATTTTATAAATAAAAATGTTTTCTATTTTGAGGTTATATGACGTCATTTGGGTGCTATAATGAAGTTATTCTAACACCCGAATGACATCATTTCATAGCGACTTATTCTAACACTCAAATGACGTTATTCAGGTGCTGGAATGGAGTTGTTCTAAACGCAAAATAGAAAAATAAATATAAATTTCACGACAGTGAGAGAAGAATAAGTATTCGATTACGTATGCACTATTAACTATTACATATAGGCAATTTGTAGATATTATTTTAAAAAATCACTGGAAACATTTTTTATATAAAGCAATAAGGCATATGTATTGAGTACAATCACTCTCGAAATTAAAAAGTTGGACAGTTGATATTAGTAACGACAATCTTTACTAAATTTTGATCTCAAAAATATTCAGCGTATGCCACTGAGCATTTACATAATGTGCACTAATAATCGATATACAAACGTTTCAATTTTCAAAGCTAAGCTTGATTTCACTTTCGTTTGCTCACACGTTATTCGCCAGACATTGCACTATTATGTTCAACAAAGCCCTAAATCACCGCATAATCTACTACCTGAATATCCCTAAACCCACAATTTTGTTACCTTTGGATAGTACACTCCAATAGCGGATTGTTTAACTGTTGATGTTAGTACCTATACTGCTTTGATTGTTAAGTTTGGAAGATGCAACACCACCACAAAAAGTGAATCGTGAAGTTCATTTAATACGAAATAAAATGTATTTTTGTTAGAAATATCAAAACATATGACTTTTTAGCAGAACCACATCTACACAGTCGATAATGTTATCAACTTACTCTAGTTTCTATTTTAATTCCGTCTATCGCACCTTTAATTTTCTATAGTCTACAAAAACTACTGAGGAAAAACCAAGATAAGCAAACTTGTGACAGATAACAACGATACAATAACTCAAATCAAGTTAATAATAAGAGAAATAAAAAGCCACTATCAATTCTATACAATGCAAAGCTAACTTGAAAAAACAAAAAACGATGAATAATAGTTTAAAATGTTCTCAAGAAATCCTTGAGGTAGAGATGAAAGAGCTTAATCCAATACCCGCTAGGTAAGCTTTTTGTGAAATTCAATCCTCAGTGTCCTTTCACTGATTTGTTCTGTAAGTTATTATTAGGTATTTATGTATTAAAAGCGTAAGAAAGCGTTTATGGCCCGATCCGTGAAAATTAGAACCCAAAGCGTAGCCGCGGGCCCTAACACAAGGGCCATAAACGCTATTTATGCGCGAGGTGCCTACAATGTTTGTACAGACCGGAATATCAACAGAAATGTCCCAAATAGCCAATAAAATTTTGACGTTTTCTATCACAATGTTTTGCTAAGAAATGGGTCAAGTAAATTTGTCACGCAACAAAAATCCCGAATACGTAGAGCAGGAGGAATTTTTGTTTTGAAGACATTTATGAGATATATTTCTTCAGAAGAAAACATTTTGACAGAAAACGTCAAATTTTATTCAGGCTAGTTTACATACACGAGGGATATAGGCCTGATTACTTCCTGAATCAATAGATAGAATGTGAAGCAGATTTGTTAATAATGTCAAATTTATTCACAGCTTTTATCATTATTACTGACGAAATCATTGTAGTTACGTATATAAAGGCAATAATCACAATTACAACCAGATTTATAATTTTTTTTCACTACCATCTTTGTAAGTGATCCTTAACACTGTCTGATTTGAGGGATGTAGGAAACATTTTTTACAAAAATTGTTGCAGTTTCCATGACAATGTACTTACTTCCCTAGAGAAGTGAATTACTTACATCCCGCATTTACTATAACTGACGAGATGCCATGTCTGCCATTTGATTAACATGAAGAAAGCCATTATCGCTCGTACTATTATTCATTTTTAATCAGCATACAAGCACAAAGCACACAAAACAGCACTCGCAATCGCATTCGCGCATTTTTCACAGTGCGTTTATAACTGTCAAACAAAACGTCACAGCACTGAAACAACGCCTCAAGCCCCCGAAACAGGCTACTATAATTTAGAAAATATAATAATTTTACGCTATTACCATTAATTTCACATAAGGAAATATTGGTAGTGAAAAAAATTATGTACTTTACACAGGATGTAGGAAGATTTACACTACCTCGCAACCTTGCTGCCCTCGTTTGCTGCGCTCACTCAGGCATCAAACGGTCCTCGGTAGTGTAAATCGTTCCTACATCCCTTGTAAAGTAATATACTATTATTAATTTTGACAACCTACGATGTCATTACTGACACACGAAACCCTGCGTGTCACTTAAGAAGGCCGTAAAGTACCTTATGACCCTTGGGCTGTAAAGTGGTACATTATGCCCTTAAAGGTATGGTATAAAGTGACCAATTCCGACCGGTAGTACATAGAGGAATTTAAAATAACAAAAATTCAAAATTGGATGCAGATACATTCACAGTATTTCCAAGCAACTATTGTAAATTAATTATTAACAACTCCTGCTGTGATAATTACCTCATATCAGTCATTTCCAAAAATATAGTTTTTAGTTATGGGTTTCGTAATTTGTAGTTTTTTGCTTGATTCAAATAAAGATTATTGCTGGTAGCGTTAGCATTATTCCGCATAACTATCAACATAGTTCAAACGATTTTTATTAAATCCAAGAACGAAAAGTAAATGTTACCTTACACCTCATACTAGCTAAAATTTATAATTGAATTAACGGCAAAAATTTAATTCTTTTAACAGAATTGGTAGAAATGCAGAACAGAATACTGCAAATTCAAGTTTCAACTTCGTTATATATTTTTGTAGTTTATGATTAATAACTACGGATATACGAACTTTACAACGCATTAAATTACAATTTTGCATCAGGTATGTTCGATATAAACAAGCTGAAAATTTTCCAATTGCAGTACGCAATAGTAATTGTAGTTATGTTACCTTACTTATTTTACGGTTCTAGTTATAAGTGCAAGTTTAGTTACTGTTCAAATCTGTAGTGCAGACAATTTATTTCATTGCAAAAAATGGCTGCTTCGATAAATACATTTTATGCTATATTACAATTACATTTCTAAAATTAAATAGTAATTTAATAGCACAAAATGTTCGCTTTACATATAGGTACTTCTTTAATTGATGTGTATATTATTTGGTTGCAATTAAAATTTGGCCAGCAACCTCTACGTGCATTTTCAATAATAGCGTGCCTTTATTCATGTAGATTGCTAGATTAATCTGACTAAAATTTACAAGCCGTCCTTTTAAATAAAAATCAATTTAGTTCAAACGCCCGTTTTAAATTCGCTCGTCACATTTAAACCAATGGTCTTTTGTACCCTACGCAGTTTATAGTCTATCCGTGTATAATCAAATAAAAAAGTCTCCCTTTGTAGCATTTATTCGTCTAAACATATTACCTGATAGGGAACATTTGCTTCCTAAGTAATAAAACAAACGCTGTGTAGGTTGTATGCACATAAAAAAGCACAATAAAAGGAAACTCCCTGATGGATTTCTCGCGAATAAAAATTAGTGGCAATTCGATGCATTATAAATTTCAGTATAACTAGGCGGTAATCCAAAGAAATGGGGGACAATGGAAACGACAATAAATGACGAACGGTTTCAGATTCTAACGACATCTTCCGGGAATTTATTGGAAGCTCGACCAATTGTAATTGATTGCATTATACTGTTGCGTTCGCATTCATTGCATTTGAAGGTTTTCTCCTGATTGGAGCTGTTGCGAAATGTTGGATTGTGAAAAAGTCGCTTGTTAGTGTCGCACAACGTTGCATTCACATGTTCCCTTTTTCATTTTATATTTACCTAGAAATATATACACGATTTTTACCAGCCGTGTAGGATTTTCTAAAATCACTTTCAGTGTTCGCTTAAGAAACATTATCGACAACTTATAATTTGCTATGTGGATAATTAATTTATGAAAATTTAATGCTGCAATAATTTTTAAGCTACATTATAAGTATTTATAATAGCATTTGATTAGTTTCGGTGTTTCTGCGTAAATGTAAGCAGTCCCCACAACGGCGAATATACGATAAAATTATTACAAGCAATGAAGCACCACACTTCTACAAATGCCAGTTTCTAACCAGATTAAATTAATATTAAATATACAAATAAATAAAATAATAATCTATGAAACCTTTTTGCGGTGTTGTATGATTTGGTTTTTGGGTATATTGTTAAAAACGGGAACAGATTTGTTTCGGAAACATTTTAATATTTTTAATTTTGTAGTGTAATAAAATACCTAAAAATACAAATAAACAAATAAAATAATTTCTTGATTAATTTTTCAGCTACCATTATGTGATATTAAAAATATAATTCCAGTAACTCCTTCATAGGAGGTCTGAATTGTAAAATATATAGTAACGTATGAGGGAAAATTTAAATTGCTTGTGCTATAAATTAAAAAATATAGTGACTTTTAGATTTAGAACCCGAAACGAAATATTCAGCTTTTTTCTGGTTGGCCATTTAAACCGTGGTACAAACACAGAACCTATAATAGGTCCACACCATTTTTGCAAGAGGGCTTACCCTGGATTTTTGTTATTAAGGTGCACATGATAAAACAGCAATTATTATTTTGTTGTATAACCTGCGTAACTTCCAACAAATCTACAGACACTTGACGGAACAGATTTTGCCAGGTAGGACTATTTATTTTGGTAGAAGTAGAGAAATATCTAAACTCTAAATTATTGTAAGACCTTCTATGTGCATCATTAAAATGATTTCAATTACTTAATTACTGAAACTGGCTACTTACATCAAAAGTTTCGTTTTATGTTCTGCTTAAATATGGCAACTTTGTATATGAAGGTGTTTTGTCATATTTTCCAACCTAAATGCATTTGGAAACCATAACTTCAAACGTAAACCTCGTTTAAACACAACAAAATAATTTTACACGTCTAAATTGTAGAATCTTCCATGGCCACCCTGCATGCAAAAAATGTGTGAACAGAGTATAGCCAAACGTAAGCAATGAGCTGCTACATTCAGAGAACGCTCAAGTAAACTGGGTTGCATATTGTTAAGGCTGTGAACAGCAAAATAAATGACCTCAAATTAACATTTAATTTTGAATGGAGTTCTGCATGCATATCAAAATGAGAAAAACGTATTCACCTACGTAATCTGCTTTAGAGTGTGCCAACACAAATAACAACAGCTAACTTTATTTTTCTAATAAAAATTAATATTTTGTGTTATGTGATAATCTCGTTTTTTACCGTTCTCATATTCTTCGCGGATATCTATGTTATGTGAGTAAAAATAATTACCAAAAATAATTTGTATATGTTTATCGCAAAATTTTCTGATTTGAACTAATGGTTATTTATTTTAATTCAAGATATATTTCATATTTACAACTTATCCACGCCGACCAATGTCATGGTGATAACCTTTAGAAATTTCAAAACTGCTAAAAATGAAAATAACAACTGTTTTCTTTTACAGTACATAGTAAGTAGTTCATAATCCAAGACTGCTGGTTTTCAAAACATAACATTACTCACGTAAACAGCAGTGGAATTTTGAAATAAATGGTTAAATTATTACGATCCGCGGCTTTACTACCTCTTCGTAAGAATTATCAGGAGTCGTAGTAGGTACGTGTAAAACAATAACCGGTATTTGTTGGCTTATTTTAAGACAAAAGCACCTATCGCTATGGGTCAGCTAGTTCTTCGTTTTCAAAATGTTGAATTTAAAAATAATAAATTTTGTTAACTGTTGAAAACTGGTACGGATTCTAATTAGAAAGTTAGTGTATTAGTACACCATCTTTCAATTCACCAGTAGCATGCATATGAGTAGACTTTGCATAAATGAATACGTATACGGTTTTTTTTTCAGTTTGGATAGGTTTTTGAATTCCATTTTAAAACAAAACATGTCTCTTGAAGCTAAAATATGCCGTTTTTTGCTAAAATTAGAAAAATTATACCAGGTACGTTATTATTTATTGAAACATCAATACATTAAAATTGAGGGAAAAGTTTCCAGGAGACAAGTCACTAAAAAATTGAAAAAAAAACTGCGAAAAATGAACATCTTCAGCTGCATAGCAATTTCCATCAGCAAGACCGTATACGTAAACCATGTTTGCCATTTCAGCATTTGTGTAGGTTGCCATTGAACATTGAAAATTTTCAAGTTTCACAGGAAACAACTTACGTATGCAAACAATGTATTCAAATTTACTTATCTAAATCATAGATTTGTGAATTGACCACTAAGGTAAAGTTTTAAATTGATAGAAGCATATTTGATATACACGCTAGCTTGTAATTAATATCTGATTCAAAAATTAACAACATTTACGATTTTTTCTTACAACTTCAACTTCAACTTATTTCGCAAACGAGGAACTTGCGGATGTATGTATTTTGTACACGTATGTATGAACCCCCCTGTATTTTTTATTATGCCAAACATATTCCATACGACTGATTATAACAAAATGGCCGGGATCGGTAGCTCAGTATTCTGGCAACAGACGTAAAGGTCGAGTTCGATTCCCTATCTCGGTGAAGTTTTCAAAATAGGTACCTGGTACTTCGCATGCCTAGACCTCGTCCATAACAGACAAACACACAAAACAAAATAATATAAAAGACGCCACGTAAAAGCGACGGCGGCCCGGAAAATCCCTCGCCAGAATTGTCTATCTTCTTTAGTTAAAACTTAACGAAGGTGTTGGTTTAAAGGTCATGTTTACAACTTGTAAAGTAGTACGAAACACACCCGAGCAACAAGTTAGCACTGTTTCGCTTCAGTTTTGTTCTTTCCTCGCCCCCAAACATAAAGTGCTCTCGTTGTTCTTATTGCGAAGGCCACTGCACTATATCGTGATAGTGTCCGATATCAACAAACAACTACTGCTACACTTCTGCGGGAATTAAGTAGTTGCTGCAGTTGTACACTTTTTAAGTTTTCAATGAGAGTTAATAATTGCGAAAACATCGAGATTAAACTACACGGGTTGTAGGTGTCAACGATGCATCTAAGCTTATAAAAAATTGGAAAACCTGCAAACGGTATTCACCGGTATTACCCATTATAGATGCCAATTAATTATATAAATTCCATAGTAGTGATTATAAACAAGTCCCTGAACGTAATGACGATGATATGTTATTAAACACGCAGTAAGTTTTATTTCACTTTTCATAAAACGTATCCATCAGTTTAGGATATCTAGCCTTCCGATATACCAGCGAGTGGCTACTTTAATTGGTAAGTTAGGCTAAAACCTTTCCTCTGAAGTATGAACATTATTTGCATGTTGTTCTTACAAACACACTATAGCGTTCGGGAACAAATCCGTTCGAGTACATGATTTAGGTTCAGTTCATTGGCTTCCTTATGCTGTGCGATGCTGATTAATTATATAAAATATCAAAGCGAGAATATACGAATTCATTGAATTACATAGATCTCTACCTTGTTTATATAGCATTAAAAATTACTTGTACAGTAATAAATGCTTAAAAATGCATATTCAAAACATATAAATTAAAGCCAATTGGTTACAAAAAATACAGTCCTCAAGACGCGGGAAGCAAAAATTTTAAGTACAAAAACCTGACACTGACCAACTATTTTGGTTTAAACAAATATTTAAACGATAATCTTACTTTTCTTCTATGACATTTTAGTAACTTAATTACAATACTGTCTGAAAAACATGTTATTTTAGAAGTACAGTCAAGAATTTAAAAAAAAATTGAAACTGACAGCGCGGAAGTCAAGTATATCGATTATTGTGTCGAACTTTTAAAATCTGTCACTGTTTGGTCGAATTATTTAAATAAAATTGTTAAATTCCAACTATTATTTTGAATAATTAAAAATTTTACAGGATTATTTATAAATAAACATATCCACCAAGGTTGTAAAAATAGAGAAACGGGGGCAAGAACTAGTTACTTAAAATCACTAGAAGAGTCAAACTCTGCTGTGTTTTCTGGTTTCGAGTTTGTTAAAGTTATTAAATTATCTCGCTTGCATTCCGACCAAACCATTTCTATGGCATTGTAATGGCAATGGTAAGGCGGAATTCTCAAAATTGTATGTCCGTATGGCTTTACGTATTCATTCAAATAATAAGTTTTAGTGTTTCGTTTCCTACATGAAACAATGGACCATTCGTCTTTCATTGTATGTTCAGGATAATCGATGTTATTAGTTTCTAACCAATCAATCAATTTCAGTTTAGTCCAACATTTGGTTGGCATTTCTTCCAATTATTGTCCACAGTGGTAACTTGCGTTATCCATTATAATCAAAGACTTTTGTGCAAAAAGGTATATTTAACGCCGACCTGACCAAAAATAGCAAAAAGGGTAATGTGTAGACTTTAGTTCTTCTAAGGAAATTTCCGTTGCACGTCATCCATTTTCATGTCATATATGTGCGGTTTTGCCGTTATGATATAATTTTAACCAAATTTTGTTAGAAATGAACGAATAAATAAAGATCCAATTTTAGTGATGTATTAAGCAGTTATCAATAAAATACAAAACATACAAACATATTGTACGTGGAAAAACAGCAAAGGATCTAAAAAAACGGCGCGAATAACGTGCACATGCTTTAGTAGTCACTTTCGACACTTAATAACATTTTAATAAAAAAATAACCATTATGCAACTGCGCTCAGTGCAGCCAACTTCATATGTTAATTATGTATGCTTTTGCCGTATGCAAAAATTTAGTTAACGTCATAGTTACATGCAATTGAAATTTCCTAAGGAAGAACTGTACTCGTATGTAAGTCATCACATGTTACATTCCCTATTGTTATTTGTGATGTTTATTTTTAAATCAAATTACGGTTCATACCAAGTGTTTCACTTAAGGTGCGAACATTTTGCATTTTCAAATCTGTTTATGCCAAAATAAATATCATTTTCTGTTGGTTATCAATTCACGTATTTAACTAATTACTATGAATAATAATGTTGAATATTCTACTGAAGAGATAATAAATAATCAAAACATTTTACAGTGGCGTCAGTTTACGCACAGTTCGTGATTTATTCTAGGTTAAATTTAATGATCGACCTATTCCATCGGTATCAACAATTTACAAGTTTGAGAAAAAAATTGAAACTACAGCAAGTGTAGCAGCAGGTGATTCAAAAGGTAGTTTTAATATTGCAGTTTAAACCAATATTCAATCCAGACATTAATATTTGATCATGGCTGTCTGTTTTTTGTGAATAAAATGCAAAATATTTATTACAGTTTTTAAGCTATTTCTATCGTAAACAAGCATTCATGTAAAGTAGTATCAAATCAAGGGCATTTTTTCTCTCTTTCGATTGATAGCCCTATCGATCCTACCAATTCAAGCGGCAAGCAGGAATCTGCATATATACGATTCCCCATGCTATTTCCCTATGTTCGCACCGTAAGTGAAACACTCGGTATATTGTATTTTAAAATAAACCAATAGGTAGCAATCAAATGGAAACGGCAAAGCCTCACATTGCGCATTAAAATAAACGCACAGTATATCGATTTTCCATTAATTATTGCTCTAAAATTTATAAAGACCTTTATACGACTTGAAGGATGAGTAAAAAATACACCAAAAGATAGAAAAATGGTATATTGTGTCCCTAGTAAGAAAAGTTATATATTCCCGGGCGACTAAGGGCATTTTTAGACGAGGTGTTAGCAACCGCAAAGTCGGCGTTCAAGCACTTCTAAGCGTTCAAACGCTTTTTTCTACGATCGGATTATATCCAAAAATTAATTACTTAATTGTTAATTAATAAACATCCAACGTCAAGCTCAGTACGAAAAAAATTTGCCCGGTCCAGGCTTGTAATCTAGCAACAACGATGACTACTGATACCGCCTAGACAAGATAAACGTCGATCTCGCATCGTCTCGTCTCGAAATTGGAAATCGAGATTGGCATTTTTCGATCTCGAAAATTCGAGCAAAGATTAACCTAATCCTCGATTTCGACGATTTTTCAATACCGTTTTTTAAAGCCCACATAAAAACTCAATGATAGTGAAAATGTCCTTCTGAAGGGGTCACGACCACCAAAGGTGGTGATAGCCGGAGAACGTATTATGTAACCGACGTCCGGGTGTGGGTCTCGAACCCACTACCTGCAGACTGCAAGCGCAATCGCTTTACCAGCGCTACACGCTCGCTAAGGGAAAATCCAGAACGTTAATATATGGAGCATGCGTTACGCAGTCGCTACTGTCTCAATTTGGTACACATATAATAATTCGAAAATCAACATTTTCGAGTTCGAGATCGAGAATCGACATTCGAGAACTTTCGATATGGAGATCGAGGCGGTTAAAAGCTCATCTCGAGGCAACACTCACGATGAAGTACCGGAATCAGAAATGTTACCGGAAAGTATAATTTTTCGTCTCGTCTGGGGCCTGGATACTTCGACGAATACCTACAACGTCGAAAGGCAAATATGCGCACATCGCTGAAAGATGAGCGACACTACGCCGAAAGATGCCCACATCGCCGAAAGATGTAAATTGGTTCAAAGATGCTGTATCTCATTCTAGCTTATTCGGGTAGTTAAGTCTTTGATCGTTCGTTTCACTTTACACGGCCGGCATTGTCTTTCGGTGTAGTGTCCATCCTCATCTTTTATGTGAACATATTTAACTTTCGGCGTTGTGCGCATTCGGCGAACTGTCTTGGACCGTTTGATTGGAGCATAGTAGTTTCGCAACAACTCCAGAAAGAGCATCTTTACAGGACGCGTAGGTACAAGTCTGTATAGGGCGCTTCCGGAGAAGTTACGTACATCTTTTAGGCACCTGCGTTCCTTCTTAATTTTACCTAAATATTGAAACATTGCAATAAAAAACTAACATTATACATAAAAATCTCGGGAAATCTGTAGCTGATTTTCTTATAGTAACCACACTCAAGACGTATGTCAAACAAATCAAAACGTCAATTTTCCGGACTAGTACTGCAAAGAAACATTTTCCAGACTAGTTCTGCAAAGAAGTACCTTCCGGTCTAAAACTGTACAGCTAGGGTGGTTCTACGTTATACTTAGTGGAAAAAACTTTTTCGAATTTTTTTGGTCGCACCCTCTAAAGTCGTTCTAATGCCGAAAAAACAAACGTATACAAAATTTGAACCCAATCGAATAATAGTAACACGTGCCACCGAGCACCGGAAGTTTCCAAATTGCAGATTTTAACTTAATTCACTTATTATTAATTAATATCTCGCGAACATTAAGTCGTATCGAAATTTTGATAATGACATAAATAAAAGGAAATTTAATTTGCTACTAATTTAGTTATATGCAATTTTTTTGTACACTTGTTGGAATTTAAAAAATATGCGTTAAGTATTAAAAAAAGGTAAAAATTGCTTTTTTATATTAATAACTAAAAATATAATAGAATTAAGCAAATATATTTATTTACAAATTAAATAAAACGAACAATATTAAATAAATTACTGAAGTTACATAAATTGAAAGAATTATATTTACAAACTTAAGAATAAAACAAATATACCAAGTTACCTATATGTAAAATAATTAAATGCATATCACAATATGTAATTACTTTTTTTTTCTAAGGAAACTTTACTGGAATCCGGATATTGACGCCGATAATCACTAACAACTTGTAGCAAGTACTGTTTTTGGTCCTCTTTCTTGGTAATTAAGCTAATATATTTTTCGACCAGTTTAATACTTCTTTCCGCAATATCATTTGTGACGTGAAGTAAACAATTACATATACTTACTTAAATTTTCCATTTCTTCGTAAGTTCATTTTCTTCTTGCATCTCCTCTTTCCAGTCGTTATGTAGTTCTCTTCTCTTGTTGATGTAACCTGATATCAACACAAGCATACTATCTGGTCGCCCTTTTTGCCTTTGAAGAAGCAAAAACTGTTTATCTTCTTCTACATCTATTAATTCTAGAGCGTTCGCATGTGCGATATCGAACAGGTTGTCAAATTTTTTATAAAATTGTTATTCCTTCCTTTTATGAATCCGTTCTTTTATTTCCTTGTTTTAGCAGACTCCTTCATTCAGAGTATAATATTTCCAGCTTTTGTACAGAATGATGTTTTTCCTTAGCTGGAATCCGTGCTTTTTACCAAAACACAATTCCTTGAATAATTAATTTTGCACTTTTATGTAAATTCAATTTAACCATACGCATATTAAAAAAAGTACTTGTAAAACTTGTTCGTTTGAGAGCACTTTACTACCAATAATTTAATGTGCATCATTTCTTATTAAAAGTGCTTAGTCTTTTTCACGAAGAACGTTTGACGTTGAGGCCATTTTATGCTTTAAAATTTTAAAATGGTATATCCTCCCTCTAAACATCTGGTTTGTATTGACAAACAAAGAAACTGTGTTCGACCGTTCGACTCGTTTTTTTTAAATAACTGATTCTAAAAATATTTCAATATGCTTAAAATAGGTTAAAAAAATTATTATTGAATTTCAAACATTTATAAATCATAAGATCTATTTACTTGTATTATCAAAAATCGCCTAAAATTGAATAATGGATTGCAATTTACTTCAAAATTGTAATACTTCTACGTTTTCAAATTAAAAATAGAAAGAAAAAAATCGAATTATTACGTTTTTCTAACACTTGACGCATTTTTTTAACATCTGGTAGGTTTGCGGACAAATTGCATATAACTACAATTGTAGAAAATAAAATTTCCTTTTATTTATGTTATTATCAAAATTCGATAGCACTTCCGGTTCGTCAGATATTAATTGATAACAAGTGAATTCAATTAAAATCTGCAATTCGGCAACTTCCAACGCTCGGTGGCACGTGTTAATATTGTTCGATTGGGCTAAAAATTTTTATGAGTTAGTTTCTTTGGCATTGGAACGAATGTAGGGGGTGCGACTAACAAAATTCCGAGGTTGCAAAATTAGAACCACCCTACTGTACACCAATGCATGTTTTTCATAACGGGTGCCTAAAATAGTAATTTACGTAACAAGAATAGAAAGTGGAGCTTTTCAGTACGAGTGAGATGTTTCCGGAAGAGGCCGTTAGGCCGAGTCCGGAATTTCGAGACGAGTATGGAAAAGCCACTTTCATACGAGTTTCGTACAATATTTTTTCGTACACTAGTATACAAAACGGAATACTAAATTTATCCTTGTATATAGCAAATAAGTAGAGTAATATTAATGTAACGTAATATTATATGTGTTGTAACTAAGGAAACGTACGGCAAAGTGCTACTTTGCCGTACGAATACCGCAAAATACTACTTTGCCGTACGAATACCGCAAAGTGCAACTTTCTGATTAATAAATTGTACGGCAAAGTAGCTCTTTCAATGCTAGTGTACGAAAAAATAATTTTCTATTTATGCAAGCAGTAGAAAACGTCAATTATAAAAAAGGTGACCCTACTAAACAAAATGGATTTTTTGAGGATATTTTCCCAAATACAAGTATTATTGAAGTTATGTGTACATATTATGTAGTTTCGGCCATTCCTAACTAAACATGGAATTCCTTAAAATTTATACGAGACTTTTGGTGTGTGTAATCAATAATTGTTTTTATTCATTTAGATGTTTTTATCTACAATTTTGAGCGTTAGTGTAGTTAAGGACCTACTAGGAACAATATCAGTCTCTCACTAAAAAATCCAAAAATTTGCAAGATCCATTTTTTCTCAAAAATTTGTTTCGTATGGTCTGAATATTTGCTCACGTTTTGAAAAACTATTAAAAATTTTATTATATTCGAAAGATTTTCGTTTTCTTTTTTCTAGATTCTGGTATTATTTTATTTATAATCTATAATCACTCCAGTATAACAAAGTATGATATTCTTTATATATTTCAGTCCTAAGTTCCTTTACATAAAATCTGGTGTGATAAACGCACACAACTTCCTTTTTTCGACGACTGACATCGAAAGTAGATTTTTCTCACTGTCATTTGACAACAGAAAGGTGACATTTGCCGCTGAGCGTGCATTTTCAATACTTTGCCGCTCGCCGAGCGTTTTCGGTTTCAGCGTGAACAAAATAGGTAGCCACGTCCGAATGTTTCCTTGACAATGCCCGTCATTTGTCGAAATAATCGCGTCACATGTCTAATAGACTGCGCGAGTAATGTTAACTTGATTGTCAATTAATATTTGCAATAAAATGAAATATGATATTTTCCATTAATAATATGCTCAGTCATCGAAAAAATAGTATGTATATTTCGAGCTAAAAGTGCGCTTGCCGCTTTTGCATGATTGCTGGTTTCGGCTTTGCCTCAACCAGCAATATTCATGCGCAAGCGGCAAGAATGCACTTTCAGCTCTTAACATACAATATACTATTACAGTGATCTTATAATTAGCCAAAAAATTTATTTTTAAGTTTTACGCATTTGTCAAAAATTTTCAACAATTACAAATTATACAGAAACCGTACAAAATAAAGCGTTAGTTGAAGAGACAAATTCTCTAAAATTTTCAGCTGAATTCAAAAATGTCATAATATACCTATTTAAAATAGGAAAAAGAAACCCATTTTAGAGGTATTCAACTCGAAAATCACCTATCTCACATCAATACACATTAAAAATGTAATAAAAATCGTTATTGAAAAAATCGAAAATAAACTGAAAAATCACAAGAGTAAATAAACACCATACTTCCGGTTATGCCATTTTCTAAGTAGTGCACATATATGAAGTTTCAACGTCATAACTCTTTTCGTTTTTGAGATATTCTGTTCAGACACAGACAGACACACATATACACAGACTGACAGGCAGCCCCATGAACAAAAACATGTTTTTTGGGTTCAGGGGGCTTCAAAACGTGAACATCTGTTGAAAAATCAATTTTGAATTCATGGGGTGAATCCCCAATACTTCCTTTATTGTAAAAGAAAGTAAAAACGTGTACTAGGTATCAATCATTTAGTTAAATAATAAATTTGCGCTCTATCTACGATCTGTTAGTCAAAACCTAGATTTCGTTACACATTGTGGAAACAACGAGAAATGCGTTTTTCCTAAAGCGGTGTAGGTACGTGTAGACGTTGAAAGTATACAGTATACAGGGTGTCTCGCATCGATTTCCCCGCACTTTACTAGCGTATGCTACGGTAATAAAGAAGTTAAAAACTCCTAATTAACCACATAACATGTGATTCAAAAAAGATTCATCAATATAGGCATAAGCTGTATATATGAAGTATTGATTCAGAAAGTAGATCATTTTAATTAATATAACTGTAACTTTATGACAGCTTAATTTGGCCGGTCCGAAAAAGCTTTTCAGAAAAACCTTTTCATTTTGTGTATTTTAAGTAATGATTTTCACGGATCATCAAATAATGGGCATGCTAGAAATGTACTTTAGGAACGTGGAACGGTCAAAAAACCAATTGTGAATGAATCTACTCTGACAGAGTAGATGCAACGTTGAGTAGCCCAAATGTTCAAAACGCTCTCAGAGACATACGTAACTGGAATTTAAAGATGTTGGGGCGACTTTGTCACACGATCAAACATCGTGATGTTTACTGGATTATATGAGTCTGTCTATTGCTTCGGTTTCTTCTATTTTATCAATAATTGTTGCCATGGCTGCAATTACTCATCCAGTGAAAGAGTTGATCGACATGGTTTTTGAAGGAAATTCGGCGTTAGCTTTACGTTTAAGAAAAATTTCCTTCATGTCCAGTGTTTTGAAGAATTTCGAAAAGATTACGAGAGTGTGGAGCTATAGATATCTCCATAGAATAATTTAATGTCACCATCAAAGGCGTTTCCCTATTAACGTCTGGGCTGGACCAATTTTGTTTCCAAACAAATTAATAGAACCTGCATATAGTGCATACCTTGAGTTCCTTCAAAAAGAAGTACACGTTATTGTCGATTACATGCTTTTAGGCAAAAATTCATATTTTATGCATGATCGGCATTTTCTGAGAGATGCTAAAAAATACGTGAATAATAAAGTTCTCCGGGGACCATGTGGATCGGAAGCGGCGGTCCTGTGCCTTGGCATGATCGCTTACCAGATTTGAACCCCCTTGATTTTTGTATACGGAGTTATTTAAAGAGTTTAGTTTATTCGGAACCTTTTCCCGACTTCATCACTTGAGAAATATTATTGCAAATGTTTTCGTCCATATACGGCAGACTCCGGTGATTTTTGACCAAATACGAGATTAATTTAGAATTAGTGCGTGCATTCACAGTAATTGCGACCCTATTGAACACATGCTAAAAAATCGTGTACGTTATTAGTAGCAATACATTTAGCTCTATTGCTATTGTCTTTGATTTTCAATGGATAGGCATATCGTATCTTAAACAAATATTAAACAAATTATACGTTTGCCGACATACGTTTATTAGAACTTTTTAACTTACATTTGACCGTGAAACACACTAGTAAAGTGTGGTGCGATACATGCAAGTATATGTTAACTGGATTTTTTTCAAACATTAATTTCATAATATATAGTCAACTTCATTGACGCCACAAGTGATACACAAAATAGCTAGCGGATTTAATAAACTATTTAATAACGATGCCTGGTCGACAGCAAATAAGGTCAACCATTGGTAATGAACAGAACGGTCAGTAACCTTAACAATTTTGTTTATTATTACCTATGTAATTGATATAGAATAACAAAATTTACTTTGCATAAAAAGGTCAAGGATTTTTACAAAAATGTTCACAAAGGAGTTCGTTCAAAGAGGCTTGAAAGATTTTATATTTTGAAACGTATTGATTCCAAACACAATTTAGTGGGCCCTAGAAAACGGTATTTACATTTTCTTTAATATAGAACTTACTAAGTAGCAGAACGTCTTGACCACGACTTACAGCTTGAAAATTTATGTTTCATTATTTTTAAGCATTTTCAAATCTACTATATTTGCAGGTATTTTGTTACTAATTTTCACTGATTTTTACAATGTTTATCAATCCTTCACACCTACAATTACATTACTGTGTAAATTCAACTATGATTTCAGCTTTTTATGGTACGTTAAAAACTATATAACGGCGGTGTTATTATTAAAAGCTACTGAGGTAATCCCATCAATCAAATTTTTCAGTCTATTTGGTCAGCTTGAAAAATTCTAGCCAATAATTGTGCCAATTAGAGTAACATCTCTAAATAAAGAATACCAAGGGCTTGACATAAAATGCACCCGCCAAACTTGCAATGCCTAATTTATTAAGTTTTCCGGCATTTTGATTGATCTTGCGTACAAAAGCTTGCAGTAAAAGAACTAATTAACATCGAGTTGAGAATGCTGGCTTAAACTTTAAAATAATTACAGAGGAGTGTTAACGACACAAATTAATTTTTCATCTCTTTGTAATTACGTGGGAAATGTGGATTTCGTTATTCTTAAATTATTTTTTAACAGCCCCCTAGGAAGTTTAGATTACGCGATGAAGTTGAGAAAGTACTGCCTGATACAACGATTAATTACAGCATATAACAAACAGTTAGTTGTAGTTAATTAGTTATTTACTGACTTGAGTTGCACAGTTGCACATCACTATATTATCTTGATCAAGATTACAGAAAAATTTTAATTTTCTTGAAATATTTTTCGTGTACTAATTTGTTAATTAATCTGGTATAAGTTTCCTTTGATACCATTTAATACAAATCGTTACAATGGATTTTGATAAGACAATTCGATTGTTTCATTCTAGCGTATATTGTTTATTTTGATAGAGTTGTTTTGAACTTTATGCCAATTGTGAAATATGTTTCATAACAATTTTTGGTGCTGTTTCCTTCTAACATAAATATTTGTTATGAGTTAGCATTCTCCAGAGTGATAACAAAATTAAATATTGCTCATAGTACCACTTGTCATATGTGGCGGTGTTCGAAGAGGTACATGGATGTTTACATTAACAACAGAAATATTTATTATACAGGGGAGGCGGTTTTTTAGTAAGTAAAAAAATACTAGTATTTCTGTTAATGCTAGTCCCATACTCCATTCATTAACTATTTCTCAACTCACAAAGCATACTTGTAATAAATGTGCAATATTTAACGCACTTGTCATACATAACAGTTCCCAGAATGACAATGAATGATTATTTATTAGTGAAGTTGTCGATGTCGTTAATACAAGTTAATTTTTATGTTGAAGTTGTACATATCGAATTCAATTTACATACACTGTACAAGATAATACTATAAAAAGTCGACTGCTATATGGCATCGACCTTGGAAACCCATTCATACAAACACATATGATTGATTTACTTGATTTACCTTATATATTCTTAATATTTTTAGCTTAGTTATTTCTCTACTGTTCTTTTTAAACAAGAAACGAAGTTTAGTTGTGCTTGTACTATTACTAGTTTTTGTTGTAAGTGGACAATTTACTGGGAGTTACTCCTATTTTTTGTCCCAAATATATAAAATAAATACATAAATAAAAATAATTTTCAACTATAGGTAAATAATAAACCAGATATTAGGAAAATTGTTTATAAAATACGTGACTATAAATAGAAAGGTGAGAATTTAGGATTTGCGTCAGATAACACTGATGTCATTAGACTACAATGACATTTAAATTTTCCAAAGCAATTTATGTAACTGTTACGGGCCACAGCCTTATCCACTCTTTGCGAGAGAACATGTCATCCCTAATAATTCTCCTACGTACTAAATGCTTAAATAAATTAGGCAGATGATGAACTTCATTGAAAAGCGGAAGTAACATTCTTTTATTGAAGCTGCATTCACAGAAGGAAGCGGAGATGCAATTGTTTCGTCAGTATAGAAATACGCTTTGTTCGTTTATTTGAAAACTCTAAGCAAAAAGCCCATTTCATGTCATTTAATCTTTACTAACGAAACTAATAAGATCCATTTTATACCACACGGTATGTCGTATTACAAAGCTTTTCAAATGTGAGATAGAATACAGGAAAGCCAATTATTTCTCGCTAAAACCTGTTTAGAAAATGTAAGGTCTTGAAAAAGTACACATTTAAGCACCGTATGTTTTGAAAATAATTTAAATAACAAAAGCATGGTAGACAATCGAACATGATTTGGCATATTGTATTGTACGCCATTGTATTTTTTTACTTGACAGAACAAAACTATGAAGTTAGTATTTGTTCAACACGTACAGAATCGAACAAGCTAAATTTTATAATGTGACTAGTTTTAATACAAATTTACATACGTACAAAATGTATGTATGCAATAACAAAAAATTGCAACAATGGCATTGCATCGCATTTTCTGTTAGATTATTGTTTAACCTTGAAATAGCCAGAATGGTATTTCAATTCATTAATTACCGTACACAACCCCGGTTTGCAAGCAGGGTTTTTACAACAGCGATTGCATACAGTTAAGAAGATATCAAACTTCCTATTCTGCAGTTAATAAAATAAAAATGCAAGTACCATAATAATTGGGTTCCAGACTAATCTGAAATTAAATACTTATGAATACAGAAATTATTAATCTGAACAGCAAACTAAAATATTATATGTAGATGTTGTTCATATCTGGAACGATTATGAATATTGATACACTGTTTATATATATGGGATATTAAAGAAATACTACCAGAAACATTGGGACACAATACTGATTGAAATAAAATATGATATTAGAATTATAATGTGTGTTAACTAAAATGAGTATGTTGTTGTATTTAACAAGATTCTTTATGTCAACCTTGAATTCTTGCGGTTCTAATTATTATAAATAAGCAATTAAAGCTCTAGAGGCCCCTGTATGAAAAGAAGTATTATTAAACGGTATTATAAATTCTCCCAAACACTACGTTTATTATTTCAACCCTTAATGTTCAACCCAACGTGCTCGGGCCATTGTAACATACAACTGTCCATAACCAGAAATAATTTGCAATAAATATAAACCCCACCACGATATAGCGTTTTCCATAGACGAATAGAAAATGTTCTCCTTTTAAAAGAAAATGAAGAACTCGTATGCAATGGACTAAAGTATGGCTAGTAATTATTTCAAATGCTAAGGAATTCTTAGATATATTGCTAAAATTCATCATTTTTAATTTAAATTGCCTTAAGGATGAGAATGGCTCAATTTTTTCATTTTAAGTTATGTGGAACTATTCCAGTTAATTCTAAACTATTTAGAAATTGTCTTTCATTAGTTTGATCTTAATTACACTAACATATATTTTTGGTGTTCCGGATAAATGATTAAGTAATTGCTTTTGAATTGATTTCACTACTATGTTCCTTTTTGGACGAAAGAATTTCCAAGTTTGGAAAATGCTGAGTGCACTGACCTTGCCGTGCATCGGGTATAATTTTTCAAGCTTCCGCAAATTAATTTGGAACTCTACTACCTCAGTTTATGATCCGGCGCAAAGTGCAAATACGAAACCAAAGCACATTACAAAACAGTAAAAATGAAATTTCCATTTACTACAAATTGGCGAATGAAATGAAAGAAAAAACGTGCTATAGCCAATCTGTGCTTTAAAAACATCCGTGCGATAGAAGTGGCAAACAAACTGGACAAAAATTAAGCTTGTGGTTTAAATCTGCAGATTGTTAACTAGTGGTGCCACAAATACTGTTCTCAGAAAATAAGGAGTACAAAACCAACAATAAATTATGGTGTAATCTCAAATAATTAATTCTGCGATAAAAATCAAGCTGTTTCATGTTTCATTTTTCATTGATTTTTCCCATTTTCAAGGTGGCAACAGAGACGATGACTTTCAAGTCAATAATAAACACAATGTTTTTCAGATAGTTATCTATACGGAATTTACACAATCAAATGACAGGATCGTCAACAGTGTTTACAAGTACCAAAGATTGTAACAAGAGCTGCATTTTGCCGAACACGGCGATTGCATTCGGCTATTATTATAAACTTCTTTGTTTAAAATAAACTCAGATTTCTACCTCTTGCGACATGTTTTTTTTTTATTTGGAACTATTTCAACTCTTCATAGCATAGAATTTCGGCTTAGACCGCGTAGTATTTGTATATGAACACCCAGCATTTTGTGGCTTAATGTGCCTTGCACCTTGTGAAGTCGAGCAAAAACCCACGCGATGGCCATGCTCTTTGGCTCGTGTTGTTTGAGTATCTTGAGAACGAGGATACTTAGGCAGATTTGGCCGTTTTTGCTGTTTGTGCATCCATATTCACTAACGTTTCGCAAGACCTTGCAGCTTGCATCATCAGAGTGAAAGTCGCACTATTTCAACTTGCAATCACGACTAAACGTAAACGTATTTGAGATTATGGCTGTTCATCGGTTTAATGGACACCGATTACTTGAAATGAAATCTCATTGTCAGCATGTAGAACAAATCCATCTTACAACAACTAATGCCGAAACAACGTCCGTCTAATATTGTCTTAAAAGTCCACTTACCTTTTTTTCAACACATTTCAAGGAAGGATGGCTCCATCGAAAAGCTAGCTGCACAGGGAAGAATAGCAAAAGCCCTCGTCAACGCTCACCCACCATATGGATATATCTTACCAAGAAGGTGATAGCCCAGCAGAAAGGAGAAAATACTGTTGACCTTACAAGAAATCGTGTGGGTCGCAACATGTATCATGAGAAATTTGCTGTGGAAGGTTTTAATTTCGGAATCATATTAGTTTATCTAATGGGGCAAAGTTATACACTATTTTACGTCTGAAGTTCATATATGAAAACTAAAGTTATCCCTAAATCGTTTTGTGACGTTTAATGTAATTCATTATGTCTTTCTGCAGGTAATTTTAAAATGAGCCACAATTTTCTTCCCGAGTTTCTGTGATTTGTGTTATTTATACGTTTGTTTGGCAATTCTTAAGTATATTGTTGGTGGCACTGTCCAAGTCAAATTCGAGGTTAACAGGTTAGGTTTTGTTTGTTATTTAACACAAACCTGCTAACCTCGAATTTGGCATAGACTGGCAGTGCCAGTACTACGAAACGTATATCACGAATCACAGCCAACTCCGAAAAAATATGTTGAGGTTCACATTTTATATTGGTGATACATCCAAGTGTATAGAAAATTTTATAGTTACCAGACTGATGACTTACTAGAACATTGCAGGACTACCAATCTAAAATACCTTTAAATTGGTGAAGGTTTTTTGTTTTGAATCACAAAGCAAAAAATAATTTTCGCGCTCGTCAAACAAAAAGAAAATGTTTCGTGCACCCGTTAAGAATAAGGAAACACTTTATAGAGTCCCCCAAATACAGACGAATGTGTTTTGTATTTGATTAAATTATACAAAAATCGGTTATCCGTTTCTGAGAATGATATAAATCATTTCAGTCACTATGTCCAACGTCAATTTAATTAGATGTCGAAAAAGATAAATATTTATTTTCTTAAAACTGGGATTTCGTTTTATTATTTTATAAGTGTGGCGGATAATTAGAGAAACATGAAGAATTGGATACCTTCACCAATCCGTAGTATATAAATTATTTATTCTTTCTGGAATTATCTGAAAATATGGAATCCAATTGTAAAATTTATCGTAAATCATTTATTTCTCTTTAATTATGAGATCGAATATGTCATATAGACAACAAAAGTAACATGCTAGTATTAAGTGAAATTACTGAAAAGTACGAACTGTGCGTGCGGAAAGTTCACAACCTAACTGTAACCGTAATTTAAATGCGAGATTTCACCCTCGTGCTGCATCGTCAATTCAGTTATTTAACATCATTAATTTTCTCGACTTTCCAAAACTCTGTCATAAGAATTTCAAAAGAACTTTTTCGTATCCTCGAGGTTGGGACTTGTCCTAGACGAGCGGTAATCAAATTTCTATCTGAGAAAATTGAATATAAAATTTAAGGAGCTGACAATTTCTAGGCTCCTTTCACTCTTGATAAGTTGACAAGTACCCTGGGAAGTCGCATAATTGAGCAGTAAAATGTGCGGTGGCATTAAAGCTACACGCGTGTTGGGGAAATTATTAAAATTTGACAGTCGCCGACCTCACTTAATTCCCGGCGACGAAATATTGTAATCGCAGTGACAACCCTCGCCGGGGACTGATGATGAATGCGCCGTCTCGCAGTCACCGCCGCCGATTTGTTTAATGCATATCTAACCGAGATTAATGTGGCGAGGGCTTTAAGTTTTTCAGAGCAGGGTGCATAAAGAATTATCATTTAACGTGTAGAAAATTCCAGCGTGAAAGAACGGACATCACTTACTCGATAAAACATTCAAAGTAGCTCTTACCTTCACGTATTTGTTAGTGCACCCACGAGGGCGCCGTCGAATAGGTGGGTGGTGCGGAAGCTTGGGGGTTGGAAGCTACTGAGTGGCCGTCCTGTTGAGATGCTATACTCTGATGCGAACCGGTGAAGTTGAAGTCCAGGCTCCCTTCCATACTGAGTTCGTGTTTAATTACTTCATCTACGTTACAGTCGAAGCCGCCTTGAAACGATTCAATGTTGATGTTTAGATCATCTAGCAACGTACTGTTGTTGAGCGCACCCATCAGTTGTCCCATCATCGTGGACGGGGTGTTTTGAGTTGATTGTGGTGTTAAAGGAGGGCTGCTGGAAGGAGGTCTGGGCAGCGAGGTTCTGCTGTTTAAAAGGTACTGATGACTGCTAAGGGGATCTGGGGAAGGTTCTGACTGGGGGTACGTTGGCGACATGCCTGTAGGTGACATGTTCTGAAAAAGAAGCTAAAGGTAAGCATTACCTTGAAAATCGGCCACACTTCGATTCGTACCTCTACTTTACATTGCACTGGCATACAGCTGCAGCCCTGAACGCGGTGAACAGGACACTGGGGTAGACCATAGGCAGAGTTTTGTAGCGCACCGAGCTCCCTACGGGTAAATGGTTCGTATGGAGCCGTGTATGGAGGTGGTGGCGGTTGCTGTGTTTGCCCATTGAGGTACCTTAAATACGCATGCAAACGCATTACAACTACTATAAAATAAATTTTTCGCTAATAGCAAAACACGTAGAAGCAAAAGCAGTACAGCACATTCCAGTGCTCACCCCAAATATGCGTCGGGTTGAAGTTTCATGCCTTGCTCAAGATTTCCAGCTAATTGATCGGGTGAATAGTTGCCAGCCATTTCAGGACTGTAATTTGTGCTGGGAAATGGAGAAGGTGAGCTCCAATCTGGTTCCATTCCCACTACTGCGGGAATAGGGGACAAACGCCCGCAAGAGGACGTATTCGAGGAAGCTCGAGGACGAAAGTCTGGGCTTAGTTGGAAACCGCCAGCACTATAGAATTTACCAAATGGTAAAATATCAATGGTGTTAAATCGGAAATTTCGTAGCATTTTAAATTCTGTTATTACATCATTTTAAAAGATCAGATACAAAGTTGATTTGCGAATTGATGGTTTTGCCATACCTGGGAAGAGGTGAATCTGGAAACAAATCCAGGCCTTCTGACACTGAAGAACTGGGACTAGTTGTAGCATCTGGTAGGCCGTTTCGTAGTGCTTCGACTTTCTTCTTGACGCGCCCCCGTCGCTTTTCGAATTTGCTAGTTTCCATCGACGCCGCTCGTCTTCTGACGGATTTTCCTGGTTTCGCATCAGGGTTTATCATCCACCACGATGACTTCCCCGTGCCCTCGTTCTGCACCCGCATAAACCGGTTGTGTAGAGAAAGGTTGTGTCGGATGGAGTTCTGGAACAAAATGGAATGTAAGCATACATAATCTTTTTACTTTTACAAAAATTAATTACAACTGCTCAGCAGCAACAACGGCCGCATAATGTAATAGACGGCACATAAATAAAAAACTGAGGGGTCAATCACCAAGGATTTAAGTGTACAGGAGATATCCTTGCTTAAAAGATGTCCCTAGATCTCCCTGAGATATCATCAGACCTCCCTAGACTACTAAGATTTCCGAGAGATCTCCCGAGATCCCCCCAGATCTCCCCAGATTTCCCCAGAACCTCTTGAGATTTTCCTCATATCTCTCAAAAGTTTCCGCGATTCTCGCAAATATCACAAGATTTCCCCGAGATCTCCTGTAATTTTATCAAATTCTCTAATTATTTTCATCTATTAAAATTTTTAGTAGTACAAAGAAAATTTTGTATGCCTACTAGGCTCGGCGACCCTCTGACTATTACCCTTCACAACATTTCATATTGTTTTCGTATTTCCCACAATCACTGATTTTTACAAATAGATTTTTTTATTGCAGAGACAAAATTTGTTATTTTCTTCTTACTTGTGTCATCCATAAAGCAAAACATGTAACAAGGTAAATATCGAAAATACCTAATTAAAACAACCTATTTTCTGGCATACTGTGTTTTTAAAACGATACACCATAAAACACCCAAATGAAAAAATCATATAAATTCTTAATAACAGTAAACAAGACATGAATTCTAGTAATCTACAAAATCCTGTTTTCAGATTCACTTTATCTGCAACGCATTTTGCAAGAGTTAAAAGCAATGGTTTTGCGGGCTCAACATCTTAAAATTTTAGGGTTGTTTCTCATATAATGGTCAAAAATAATCTCTATATTCACTCCTATCCACTGAATTTAATACATCAGTTCGAACAGTTTGTTCGATTTCGGGAAAGTCCGCGGCAGTTAAATTACCAAGCGTATAAATGTTGTCGTACCCCATTGATTTGATTTTGCTTTTCCTGCATATTACCTTTATTATTAAAAGTTCTACAACAATATGATAACATCTATATATATAAAAATTAATCCTTATTTCCCTTAGTTACGCCATAACTTGAGAACGACCGATTTCATTTATATTTTTTTTTAAGTTTTCTAATACTTCGTAGAAGGTTCTTCCGGAAAGAAAAAAAAGAAAATTGCGCAGAAAATTGGAAAATTTCAGAAAACTTAACGACTTATTAACCTTCGCGCGTTTGACAGTTCGGGGAGGGAACCGGGCGGGACGGGACGGGGACGGGACGGGACGGAGACGGGAAAAGGGTATGGGACGGGGACGGGGAAGGGGAAGGGACGGGGACGGGGACGGGGACGGGATGGGATGGGATGACAGGAAATAATCATTATTTAATACACAAATAACGAACCTCGCGCGTAAGAAGTCGCGGGTAACAGCTACTTATTGTATAAAACAAGGTTATGATGGATTTACTATTATCAAGGCTCGACGAAGTTCGTTAAAAGATTAATGAAATGGAAATGAAAATGTTTGTAATGAAACAATAATTCTCGCTGAATCGTGATTCATTGTGTACAAAATATTCTTTCAATAATTTTCAAACTGCAAGTCAGTCAAATTTTGCTTGAATAATTATTTTAGTGTTAAAGTTTCAAAATTAGTTTCATTTAATCAAATCTAAAGTCACTTGCAGTTCAGTTTTATCCATAACAGATACTACACCAACAAGTCAGCTTTACATTAATTGATTGTGCAACCACCAGCCTGTTTAATTTATTGTTTCCAATATCGATTTTGCATGAGCATACAATTTTGTTTTTTGTTATACGGTTGAAAGAAGTGAGAACCTATGTCAAAAAAATAGCGCAGTTAAAAATAAAAACAGAAATGTTTCAAGAGTGAATCCTAAATTGTTATCGTGTATCTATATTGTTGTAACAACTGCTAAACATGTAAGCCTTCTTTAGTCGGGTAATTAGACCATTGTTTTTCTAGCAGAGTATGTATTTTTTAAATGAACTATTAAATATTTTAACTGTCCTCGAAATGTAACTTCTTTGAACACTTATCAACATAATAAGAGGCTTCCTGGTATGTTGTTGCTTCCCTCGTCTAAAAGACGAAGGAAGTATTGTAATCGCAAAAAAATCACCTTCCGAGATTTCTTCAGATCTTTACGTTTCAGGGTCTCTAGATGACGAAAAACAGGTTTTCTCAATTCCGTCTGTCTGTCTGTTGGCGGTATAACTCAAAAACTATTTGTTGGAGGATGACGATATTTTGCATGCAGATTATATATTTATCTGGCATGAAACCGAGAAAATTTCAGACACATATATACAGGGTAAGCACCTTAAAAAAATTTAGTTTTTGTTTACTTTTGCGTTAACTTTGAAGTAGATGATAGTAATAATTTTAACATAGGTCAGGCTTTACTTTTGCCGAAAATAAGACTCAACCCATACAGGATAATGTCACAAAAGAGTAAAAACGTTTCAACAATAAGACCGCTCTGTTCAAGAGAGGTGCGCGCCGCAGTCGTTCCAATAAGTCTCGATGGCGCAGACAAGTCGCTGCGGTTACAATCTGCTACGCAGATGCGGCAGAGTTACAATCCCCCCAGCGGGCTACATTTTTTATTTGAAAATGTATTTAATGTATTAGAAACGTGAAGATATTTTTACTCCTAACTTAATTTGACTTTTAAAATTGTTTAGTGTCACAACCTCCACGAGGGAAGTTCTGGGCAAAGCCTTTTAAGTATTTTTTCATCTCTATTAATTTTATAGATATCCATTATATTACAAACTTTATATCTATTTCAGTTTATTCATTTTTATTTTAAAGATGTTATTAATTATATAAATTTTGATGTTATACAAAGTTAAAAAAAAATCAGGGTTTCAAATTTAACCTCAAAACACGATGTCGGTTCTCATTGTTTCCCTTGCATTACGGTCCGTCATGCTCATGCACATAAGTTTAGAAAAACAGTGGTGGAACAACGGGGCGGAGGGGCCACTGGCCCAGACTGCTAGAGAACGGAGACGTTTTGATATGTGGACCTGGAAGGCCCAAACACTTACCAGGTACAACAAAGATTTCCTCAGATCTCCCCTAGATACCCCCAAGATCTCCCGGCAAGTGTACACAGGATATCCCGTTGTGAGTAACCCCTCGTAAAAAAACCTACTCTTACATCCACTTAGACCACACCCTTCAACTAGGAAAAATCAGGAGGCTGACATTGGGTCCCTACGTACTACTTTTTCGTATACAAAACATATACGGTTTAGAGACTATCTCATTTACAAATAAAGCAATAAGGAAGTTATAAATTATGCCATATGGTGACAAGCAGATTAAATGTAACACTATGTTATATGAAGAGAAATGAATGGTTATGAGAAAAAACAAAATTACAGATCTAGTTCAGACAGAAATGGAGTTGCATGGGGCATATACTAAGAATAAAAGATGATAAACTGACAACGAAGGTCATACATTGGAGACCAAGATACGGGAAGAAAATACTATAATAAGACAACCACTAAGGAGATAGTTCGATGATATAACTCTAAGAGATGTAGCTAGACCGAACATACATGAGCACAGCATCTGACTGAAATGAATGCAAACGAATAATGGAGGACTATATCCAATATTGGAGTGCACAAGTTTGAGAAAGAAGAAGATACATAATCTGCTAGATTAACTTGTTCTCATTTTCGTGACACAGCATTGCTCTTCGAACTACTGAACTACACCTCTGCTTTCATTACCAGAATATATACTACCACTTGAGCGTTAAGGATATAATGTATGAATTATGAATATCTGAAGAACATTTATGGCCCACCTGCGGCCATTAGGTCCTCACTTTTATCCGAACTGATTTATGTCGCCCGGCAATCGCTAACGAGACAGTTTTACCTTCGATAGCTGAGAGGTGATATACGGAGCCAGGAGCCACGGCGCCTTGCAGAATGCCAGGAAACGGCGCCCAATCGAAAATCTCAAAAGATTCAAATCGTAGACCATAAAAAAGAGTCGTAACGACTCTGCGACCGAATAAAATTCTCGCGGGTGGCGACGTCACGCCTAAGTGCTATTGGAGACACGAAATACATATCTCAATATCTGGGGAGGCCGAGCGCATAATGGAACAGCAAGCGCTTGACCGCTGACCCTCTATCACGAGGAAGTGGCCGGAAGAACGTCAAACAAGAAGTATTAAAGGGTGAATAGTCCATACTTGCACAGATTTTGGTGCAGGTAACCGCACATATGATTATGCAAATGCACGAGGACCAATCGCATCTAGTGCGTCTCCCGCCGATCGGCGGTGCTTTATATTCAAATATCTAGAAGTAGAAATACATAAGGGATGACTGAATGCCAAAATTAAATCCGAAAACTTTCAAACTCCTACCAATCATTGTTAAAGTTGCAGTTTTATACATCTATAACTTCTGGGAGATAATATAAGACGCGGGATCCTTCGAAGCGAATATGAACCGATCGGCTAAAAATTCTGAATGCAATAAAAGGGCGATAATAAGAAACGAGGTAGAATGCAATAAATGAAAATAGCGGCGGTAGTAATCAAAGTTTTATAAGCTACTTTATCGCAGCTAGCGAACTATTGAATCGCGGTAATTTTATATCAAATTAAAAATTCCAATAATGTGATTAAAAAGTTCTCGGATTATTCGGACCATATAATCAAACTATTACATTGTGGCTGAATAAACAAGTTAAATGGCCTATCCGTTGCAAGAATTCCATGTAAAAACTGCAAGCAATTGTGGTACGTCGAAAGCAAAAGGAAGTACGGGCGCTATTATGCTTAATCAAATCACTCGAAATGCGACAGATTACACACGGAAGTTAAATAGTTGATAAGAGAAAAGTTCAGACTATTCGAATAGCACTTGAACAACTTCAAAGTAATTGCTGTCTGGGAATTATTCACGCGTTCTTTTGATGTCTAGGAACAGACTTGATCACTGCCTGATTACAGATAAATGACTATAATCGGTCACCTGTAATCTACATACATTACTGTTGACTTTGAATTATTTAAAATGTTTTGTGTTATTTAGAACTTCCAAGTTCGTCGGGAATAGCATATGAGCGAAGCTTCTTCCTCTATTTCCTATCTAATTATTTGGAATTTTGTACTACTATACTAAAATTCTATAATGCAGTGAGCTACCACACTATCTTTATTAACTGTATGTAGACACGATACGTGCTCTTTTTATAGATAAAATTCGCTTAAAAGAAGAATATAACTTTCATTTAAAATTAATACAGACCTCGCTTATAATGGACTGCAGGACTTCATTGTTAGTCACATTTATTACACATTTATTACAAGTTCAAACACAAAAAATACAACATCACTCTACAAGAAAGTCTGTAATTTTCCTTTGAATAACTTTTTCCTTAAAAGCATGTCTTTTAAAACAATTGCTATTTGTTTAATTGATGAAGAATTTCACTTGCACCATTTCTTTGCTGAAAGTATTGTTAAGGTATGATTTTTAAGGCATCTGAAAAATTCACTTTTACTTATTCCCCCCAACGGAATTCGGTTCAGATATAATGAACTTTTAGCAAATTTTTAATCCATTATAAGCGAAAGTCTATTATAAACGAGTCCATAATATCCGGTTGTATTTATACAGGTTTAAATGATTCTTTATAGTCCATTCATATTAGCAAAATTAGAAAAAAGAAATTATAAAGTTATACCGTTTGGAGGTTATACACACCAATAGAAGAGCTTTCAAACACAAAAGAGTTCCCAAGTCCCAAGTAGTTGCTTCACCCCCGAAAACCACCCCTAACATGCACTGCGGTGGTTTTTAACGTTTTTCTCAGAAACCATTGGTCGTACAGAACATTTTATACTCCCTATCAAATTCTAGATAAAAAGGTTTTGCTTACCAATTCCAATGGATTTCGAGCAACAAGCGATCAAAGTGGGGGGTTGCTTTCAGCGCAGATTAGTGACGCGAGTTTTTGGTCACAATACTTCACCCGACCTTACATTTTTTGCATCAACCCTCTTTTCCTACATGGCAAAGACGTATGACAGAAATTACTCCAACTCTGCCATATGTGAAGTCAAGGGTTCTCGCACTACCTTTTGTAAACCATCCTCCCACCCAGTGAAGTACTAACTATACTGACCGTTTTGACCTACGCAGTAGAGGAAAGCAAAAAAAGTGGGCAATCTACGTGAATCATGACCTTTGACTAACCATTGTATATAAAAGCAAAGGACATCGTACTAGAAAACAACGCTGAACACGGAAAATTTACGAATGTCGTTGTCATATTGGAAAGATTCCATCCATTAATGTCGTTCTTGGGATCAATCGGATTTATTATGGCTGACAATGGACATGCAGAATTATGGTCCATGCATACGTAAGAGCGATTCGGGATCGTTGTCTTAATTTTTGAACTATTTCTTTGATAATATTTGATGAAATTAAAAGTCTTCAGAGGAAGACAAAGACTGTATACAAGCTCTGCTCACTGGCATTAAAAAAATAATACTTTAACTTCTGACAACTTAGTAAATGACGACACCCTTACAAAAATTGGATTAAAGTTTTCAGAAGCCACAAACGCGAAATTGGAAAAACTACAAAATTATGATTGCTGTATTTAGAATTAGTGACCATTGTAATCCATTTTAGTCAAGCGGAATGCATGGGGAATTGGGAACTTCATTAGTGTTGCGTTAGAACAATGCTTCCAATTTTACGTGCAACTGGTCATTTTCTGTATGCAAAGTCATATCAGCTTCATCTCCAGGAAATGGATTGTCTTAATCAGAATATGAGTAACGAAAAATATCAGCAATTTACACTGCAGGGTTTTTTTTGCAATTCGTCGTTCAGAAAAACATTGGTCCGGAATTTGGTCGGATATTACTATTGAGCAAACGCTCAGGAGAGGTATGAAAAGTCTTGGCGGTCTGACCTGTGGAAGAGAGTTTTTCAGAAAGTATTCTGAATAAATGGATTCTCGGAATGCCATCTACTCACCACGTATGCGAAGCTGTGAAAAAGTATTGCGGTATCACACCAAGTACCACAGATCGGCATGTAGAAATGAGGGACTCAAGAATACAGACAGACGAACAAGATTGTCGGAAATTTGAACAGTGGCTCCGGAAACACTCTTCATTCAGTATTACAGGAATCTTGTTTCACTATCTACTGGCTTTGTTGCAGAAAAGAAAACCAATTGTTATGAAGCGAAAACATATTGCATGTCACCGAAGGCAGTGAATTTGGAATACTTAAATTGAAGCGTACAAACACAGTAAGGACTATGGCTTCGTCAGCTGGAAAAATTACAGTTTTCAATGACATTATTCAGTCAATTCTACCGAACTTTTCCCACGAATAATATGCACTATCTATTCTCCAGCGGATTTGCGCTTTTGTTTCAAGCATGAACTTCCTTCTGTACCTTTTTCTTTATTTGACAACAATGGTATGACAAAAAAAAAACAAAATCCATTAAAAGAAATTGGCAATACATCTTTTTTGTAGAGAACGTTGTAAGGAACATTTTTAGTAAGTATAAAATTTCCTGTGTGACCAATGATTTCTGAAAAAACGCTGAAAACCACCGTAGTGCGTGTTAAAGGTGGTTTTTGGGGGTGAACCACTTGGGACTTGGGAACTCTTTTGTTTTTGAAAGCTCTTCCATTGTTGCGTATAACCTCCAAACGGCAAAACTTCATTTTTTTTCCTATTCGACCATTTTAGGTCTAATATCAATGGACCATTAGTCGGGTCCATTACACACGAGAGCCTATTTGAAGCAAGTTCATTCATTGTAAATGGAGTATAATGTATATTCTTATTGCAAGTTGTGAAACTTCGATATCAAATTAGTATTAATATATTTTTTCACGAACATTATATAATTCGGTTTTTCCTATTTTTTACTAAAAATCATACACATCACATACTACGTGTAACGGTATAACATATAAAATAGGACTTCGACGTTCCGCTGAATTTTTAAAGCATCAACAACCATTTAGTCGATTCTTTCTTCAGTTTTCCTAGAAATCAACGAATATCAAGTTAATTAAGTTGAAACGAAAGTCATACTATTTTTTTCTTTCGCCGAAGTGGATAAGTTGAAAACAGTAAATTCAATATGCACTCGCAGTAGATATTAGTCATAAAAATAATATGAACTTCTTTACACTTGCGGTCATCCATGTTGATTTTATAAATAGGTAATTTGGTTTCAGGAATTTTCATGTGTAGGTGGTTCTTTTTATTCTTCGATTCAGTTAATATGGATATATAGTTACAGTTTTAAATATGCAAGAGTTCACTATTACAAATGTTTGATTGTACGAGGCTTATTCAATAGAAACCCATCTTTATTTTATCAAAATTATATTTAAAGAGATAATGAAAAAATTCTCCATGTGGATTAAGGCATTTATTCTACTGTGTCCCTAAGCGGCGAACACCTTGCTCGTAGCTACTGTTTGAAGAACTCTTGGGGCAACTATCTACATTCTAGGTCTGATTGAAAACGCCTACCCTTTAAATTTATTCAATAGCCCAAAAAGATGAAAACTATAGGATGAAAGCACTTGTACTTATACAAACAATTATTCATTTCTCTAGTTAACATCCAACCATCTTTCACAATGAAATCTTATACACACATCTGGTCTCAGGTGATGAAGTAAGCGTTGCAACTGGTTGTGGTTCCTCCACCGTATTGTCTTTGATTTTAAAAATACACCATTTTTTATAGTTGCATTTGTAGCACATACGTTTCTATAAACAGATTGCATTCGAATACCAATCTGCAATGGCCGAATACGTTCAGCACACAACAATTGAATACTCCAACCTTGTTAATACTCAGAACGATATTTTGATGTCAAACATTATACACAGGAAATGCCATTTAACCGTCGAAAATGTATGTGTGTTGCTTACAAACACTACTAACATTTTAAAAATCCGGACGTAGTACTGCTCATCTTCCCAATACTAATTTGATGATCAGGGATATGGGTTTTTGTTGGAAAAGCCTCGTATATAGTGAGAGTTACCTTTCATAGATATTTTCTTGTGCTTGCTCATGGAAATCGCCTGTTCACAAGTTTTCACAAAAGCATCCAAATAAAAAACGGACAATATTATTTCCAATACAATTTTAGAATGAACTAATTACTATGCATTCTTTAGATTTTAGGATCTAATTATAATTTTCTATATTTTCACCGTTCTTTAATTACATCATTCTATTATTTTTATTTTATAAAATACTGGAACCATTCGTACTTGCTTGTATTGGTAAAATCTAAGGAGGCCTTGGTTATGCTACAATGATGGCGTTTTTATGTCAACGATGTATTAATGCACTATAATTGTATCGTTTTATTCATCTTTTTAGAAACTGGGTCCTCATTAAAAATATTTTCACTGTATCATCTTGTTTTTAAAAAGATGTAAAAGTTAAGTTTTCCCCATCAAACTTGTTTTGTATATTACTATATATACCAGAAGCAAGAATTTTTATAATAGAGACATATTTTCGAAGTTAACAGCGGTTGGGCAATGATGTTGGTAAGTATTTATCGCAAGCTTATTCAAGCGAATACATGGAACAGTTTCCCGATGCAGCAATATTATGCAACAGCTTTTTTCATCAAGTACAACGTATTGTAGCCACTTTCAGCGGAACGGGTAAAGCATCAAAAGAATAAAGAACTGGTAGTCCAATCTGTTTGAACTGAGCATTAAATTGAGATGTCCAAATCCGAATGCAAGACGAACCTACAAAATCGATCCGAAAGCTTGCTCAAGAAATGGAAGTTATGGAAGTTGCGGTACAATTCTTAAAAAAATATGTAGATACAAGTTATCCCAGCTTACAATAAGAGAAGTTTGAACTGTAATTGGTTTTTAAAACATTTAAATAACGATAACGTCTTGGACTTGGCTCTCATGGTTTTACTTGAATGGTTACGTTAATTCAGAAGCAATGCGGTTCTGGAGTTCTGATAATCCTCATTTCTTTCAAGGAGCTTCTTTGGCCCAACATTCTTTGACAATACAATGATACTAAAAGATATCAAACTAACATTTTCTAAGGATTTATGGATCAGCTCCATGATGATGAAATGCAACAAAGATACTTCCAACAGAATAATACTAGACCTCGAACTATCTTGGCGTATTTACAGCCGTCTTTTGGCGAACGATTAAAAAAGACCTTTCACCACCGAGATCTTATGATCGTACACTTTCAGATTACTTTGTATTTCCACTTCCAAAAAAAATCACTATATAAAAGATAAAACCCCTATTCGTACTATTTTAGAGCTACAAGAATCACCGTGAATGTAATGCAATAACAGTATCTTCGAAAATGTGAAACGACGAACCATTTTCAACACCTCAACACTATCGCTTTAGTTTTGTTAGTTTTTTTTTATGTTAAAGTATGTACTTTATTTTTCTGCTGATTAACTTTATTTAATTTCCCTATAAGATTAATAAGATGCTCCTGCATCTTATAATTTATAGCCATAACTATTTCATCAAGGTCTTAAAAGAAAAGGACTTCAAAATTTCAAAGACGCTTTGGTAAACTTACTCTTTGCTCATGCTATATTTATTTAAATGTACATAATTACTTGAACTTGTAGCCCCAATATACGTGTGCGGTTGCAGTTCTGCAGGAGCTAATGTTAACGATTTTCATATCGACTGCATAGATTTACGCAAGGCCTTATCGTGGTAACTATACAATGAGGTCACAGTTTCATTATCAGAGCATTGTTCGACACATCTCAACCTATTCTGGTAGGCATACACAATAGCATTTTTTCCAAGCGTAACACTAACTGCGATCGATACTTTTCATAGTGTTCTCCTATTATGCGATAACGCAATCGCAGAAAGTTACAAATAGACTGCAATATAATATTGATAAGTGCAAAGTCCACGCAACGAACATAGGTAACGTGAAGAATCAACAATATTTGGTAGAGTTTAACGTGACGTCCAGGTTTTAGCGAATGTCGCGAGTTACATTTAGAGGCCAGGAGGCCACCAGTTATTTATTCTGCTACTACGCGTCATCTGCATTTATGTCATAGTTTATATCGTTGTAACACTTGGTTAGGTGATGTTAACTTCATTTTCGGTTTTTATCATCTTCCAAAGACGTCAATGTTTATATAGAGTATTTATTATTTAAAATTATGACTATACCAGAATAGTCAGTTTTTTCTCGAATGTTCAGTTACTATATGATTATACCACCGATTTAGATTCCTTGATTTACGTCGCTTCAGACGCTATACCACAATGTTATACCACATCGTAAAGTTGCGGCGTTTGCCCATTTTAATACAGCACGTACATCGACACATGAAAATAGCTATTTATGTACCTATGAAAAATTAAGTTTTAGTTAATGAGTTCGAAGTGTGAAAATATCTAACGAGCGCCTAATACATTTCCCGCTCCTGTTACATACAAAGTTTTTCTTACGACTGTAAAAGTAGAGACTGCTACGAAAAAGTTCATCCCTTTTTTTATTTTATTATTTTGTTCAATTATGTTTTGAAAACAAATGTCAATAATAATCGACACATCCGCCATACAAACGTATTAAACACGAACAACGTTAAAATTTAGTTCTCAATTACAAACGAGAAAGCTGATTTTGTGCACAAAGAAAGATAAACCCAATTGGTCTCAATATAAAATTGCAATTCATATTGGAATTTCGCAAGCCACTGTTCAAAGCGTATTAAATACTTTCAAGAAAATTTTAACACTAGAAACAAACCCAGATTTAGGTAGAAAGTCGGTACCAGAATTTAGCGAAGCTGATTGCTGCTTTCAGAAGAAATCCTAAACTTTCAGTGAGAGATTTTGCTAAAAAATCGGGTGTATCGAAAAGGCATGTCTGTAAAATAAAAAGTCAAACGAAGTTAAAAGTCACATAATAGTTATTTATGTATTAATGGCATTATCAATAGATTACCGCACGAGTTAATGTTGAAAGCGCGACGCGAACGGCGTGATTAGGCGCATTGTACATACAACGTTTTATTTCATATTATTTTCTCAAAACGGACAAAATTAAAGGATTCAGTATATTGGCTACATACTACTGCGTCAGCGTTGTGTTTGCGCTGTTATTTTTGGCCTGCTATGGTTTGTATGCAGATCGTTGGTGTTGCTATACTACATGGTTGGTGCTTGTTATACTACTTCGCAACTTTATAGGCCTTAGGGCCATAAAAGCCATTTTACGCCCGCCATCAAAGGCTAATAAACAAGACTGTGGTTCCAAAATGAAATAAAATTTAAGTACCAAATTGCCCCAAAGAAGAGAAATTAGAGGCAAAAAACGAACGAGAGGTTGTACACACAGTTTCTGACAAAATTAAATTGAGCCGTAATGGAAGATTAGGCTTATGCCAAAGCAGACTCTAAACAACTTTCCGGGCAAGAGTAGTATGTTTCTACAGTTTGGAAACGTGGAAAAAATTTATGGTACGGAATAAAGAAAAAAATTAAACAATTTTATATGCCTAGTTAGATATTAAGATCTCGATAGCGGGCGTAATATGGCTTTTATAACCCGATGGCATATAAGGTTGCTAAGCAGTATAACTAACATCAGTAACAACAATCTGCATAGAAACCATAGCACACTAAAAATTCACAGCACCAGCTCAACGATAACGTAGTAGTCGGTAGCCAAAAAACTAAGCCCGGGGAATTTTGTCCATTTTGAGAACGTTGTACGATGTAACTACCACGTGTATAATCACGATCATAGCCTTTGGGAAACTTAAAGCTCTCCGCTTCGCGTCGCACTTTATACATTCTCTCACGCTATCATCTGCTGATTGTGCGCTTAATACATAAATAATTATTTTGTTTTTTCGAGTGTTTAATTTGAAGAAATACATACTTAATATTTATATGAATAAGATATGTTGTGTCTATAGTTGTAAAAATAAACGTTAATGGATGTTTTTTTTTCGTGGCCAGCCTCTAATTAAGTTAATCAATGAAAGTCATTACATTGGAGCATCAGAACAACAGATGTGAAAACTGACGATTGCTGTGACTGCTAAATTTGTCATGCTGCCTTCATACATGTGGTATGAAGTGCGTTAAAAACCGCTATCAAGTAGCCTTCTGTGAAACAGTAACTTTTGAAAGTCATGTCGGAACTTATTTTTTCTACGACCACCACTAAAAGTAAGCCTAGCGCTAGCTTTTTTCACTAAAAGTGACGTTTTATAATTTAGCGTGTTTAAAATGAGATCAGCTGTTTACTTTTAGCACACGTGTTATAAAGTGAAGTGAGGTTATAAAACTACAATTTCGAACTGGAAGTGAGGTTGTAAAGTTATTCTAGTTACTTCTTGCGTTAGGTAAAGTGTTTTTTAAATAATTAAAGCGTTATGCAATGAATAATGTCAGATGTGTACTATTATAATTACAGTTGATAATTGACTTTGACAGTACTGGCTCCACAAACATTCACCTGCGCGTCGAGGCTATCTATTTATTATGACATAAATTATAACTGTCATAAATGGAAACCTTTGTTAAATCGACATTTATGGATTAATAACAGAAAATTTGAGGTCGTAGAAATAATATTGTATGCAAACTCGTGATAAAAGTGTTATTGCACTTGACATGTTATGAAACTCAGCCTTCGGCTTCGATTCATAATTTTCATGTGCATAAACATCAACTTTTAGCACTTGTTGCATAAATAGCTATTATGGATAGCATAATCTCACAACCTCACTTTGACAACTGACAACTCAAGTGACTCAGCGCGCTGAATTCTGGGTAGGACGATGTAATAATTACCGACATGCAGTAAGAAAGAATTTAGTTCAAACCCCTCTCGATAAAAAATGTTTGAAGCATATTATAACCCTGGATAATTATATAAAATTTGTGTACAGTGCTATGTATTATATTCGCGATTATATACCTATTTTTGACGTTTATCTAAACGATTTTTAACGCATGCCAACAACGTATAAAGCCTGCTTTTTTGAGCAGGTGTAGGAACATGACACGTTATGGCATCAGCATGAAACAGAAATGTCAATGTCTGCATGCTTTCAATGGGAATATGCGTTTTGATGCCGAAATATTGTTTTATTCAAGAACATTGTTTTTGCACTACCTACTTGCATCCCTACTTTACTCCCTCAAAAGAGGGACTAAAATTCAACTTTTTCTCCATTAAGAGAAAAAGCAAAATTAAACATTTTTCACAGTGGTAACTATTAAGCTGTTAAGTTACAAAAAGCTTTTGTCATTATCAGAAGCCACTATTTTAATTTTGATATAAAAGCCGGAATGTCACATTGACAACACATTGCAAAATCAAATTTATTTCGGAAGCTGTGACGCCGAAATGCAAAAATAGTAGATTATGCAATGATGGAGAGAAATTGCACTGAAGCAAAATAGCATTCTCTCCGAGTTGCATATACTATTTTTTTCACGTTGCAGAAGATTTAAAACGAAAACCCGTTTTTTTAAAACGTCATTTGTTGACATTTTAGTTACAATTATTTTTTAAATTAGTAGCCTATGGTAAATTTTAAAGTTGGTGGCACTGTAAGTCATTATGACAAGAGCTCACAATTATGTCAAATTCGAGGTTAGCAGGTTAGGTTTTGCGTCAGTTTGTGTCAAAACTGACGGAAAAGCTAACCTGATATCCTCGAATTTGACATAATTGTTCTGTCAGTCATAATGAAAACTCCCTAGGGAAATTGTTGTCTTATTTAGTCTCTAGGGAGTAAATGTTTTACTTCTATCACAATTTTGATGCTATAGAAACCGACTTCTACTCCCGGTCGTGGAAAAATAACCTATATACGTCGGGACTACGTTGCCAGTTAATCCCATGCGATTGTTCACCCTTGACCCTTGAGATCAAATGGTACACTTCAAAAAAAAGTGTTACGATAATTATAGTTATACATCCACTACTTTTATACACTTTTAATAAGCTTTTTACTATAAATGTTCCTTGGTGCTATTCTAGTTAAGAGATGCAATTCATCTTGAAACAGGTAATTTAGAAGATTTTTTTCTTACTGCTTTCCATACTTCAATTATTCAACATTAACATATGAGGAGTGATCAATTTATTCGCAACCTAACATATAAAGAAACATTTGAAACAAAATTTATTTTTTAATCTAATCAGCAATATACTTTCCACAACGATGTCCATGCGCAGCTTCCAATATGGAATAATTATTGAAATATTTGATTCTCAAAGATATTTATTTAAATTACCAAACAAAAAATAATCACTAGGTGCAAGGTGTGAGAAATGAATGAATTGGGTGATTCAATAGTTTACGCTAGCACCCTCAAGAGTAGCTACTTGTGTCTTGTTGAAACGAGATACCGCGATTCATTTTCCAGGCCTTTTGTTTACGAATTTGATAACACAATTTTGCTACAAGTTTGGCAAAATATTGCCGTTATTGTATCTACCTTTGTCAGATAATCCATTAATAATCGCATCTCAAAATAGAGAGAGATGCCACCACTGTGTCTGCAGATGCTTATATTCGAAATTCTTCTGGTGGTGGAGAATCCGGACGACGCCATTTCATGTTGGACCCAAGTTTCATCCATTGTCACAAATTCGGCATAAGATTGTTCTCAATCCGCTCGAATCTCTTCCAAAGTTGCTTTTGCATATTCCCATAGTCAGATTTTTGATTCGCGGTAGGTATTCTTAGAATCGACCTCGCAGACTTTAAGGAATCCCAAAACCTTAGTAACTATATGTTGTGCAGTATCGTATAAAAAATCTCCAAGCTTTCTACTATAAAACGACCTGTCAACCATCGGTCTAGCTTTATCATGTTGTCGATTTTACGAACATTTTCTTCAGACATCAGGAGTGAACCACCACATCGAGGTACAAGATTGTCTACCCCGCTTCAACTCTGATGACCACCTCTTGGCCGTACTATACTATAAGAAAGGGCAAACCCACCCAATGTAAGCATAATTTCTTCCAAGGGTCGCCATATTCTTTTTGCACAAATATTTAATTACTGCAGGAATTTCGCCTTTTTCCATTTTACAAAACTAGCGTGTGTTGGTTTCCTAAATAATTAATTACACCGGAACCAATAGAAGACAAGTATTAAATGTTGACAAGTTTTACTAAACAAGACTGTTGTGTCAAATGATGGCAAATGTTTATTTAAATTTCTAAACCTTCTATGTTAAGCTGCGAATAGAGTGATCACTCTTCGTACGGAAGTACATAAATAAGTGACGATTGCATTTTGTATATAATATATATAAGTATTTATAAGCTTCACTGAGATTAGAGCAAATACATATGAGTTAACATACAAGCAAATTACTGTAGAATTAGGAGATGCTTTCTTGCAGTTTCTTTTGACAGATACAAACTCACAAATTAGCAAAAACAGATTTACCAGTGGCAATAAAACTTAGTTTTGTCGATGTTGTGTTCAAAGTATGGAGAGACATTCCTTCAATGATGAAACAAATAAATACTAATTACCATCAGCATTATAAATTCCTATATAAGATTGCAAGAATCAATCAATACATCTTTGTTAGGAATGTCTAAATTCACTCGTTATTTACTAATGGCACTGAGCGAAATAAAAAGTACATTGGAAAATGATAAGCCTATAAGTAACCTGTGGAACAGTGTTACTGAGATCCAAAGGGAAATTCAGTGTTGTGAAGCGGGGACTGTAAATCGTCGCCGTGTCAGAGAAATGCTCACCGGCTCGGCGCCAAAGTTCGCTCAGGCAGAAGCTGTAGAATGCGCTTTCACCTCCACGGTGCCCAATTTTCTCATATAAGAGAATTGCTGATGCCATTAGCCAGGCCAAGTTTCGGATACGTATGTAAGAGACCGAACTAATTCATTCGCCTTGTCCCGTTTAGCATCGCCAAAAACATCCCTTTGTTAGCGATCCAACAGCATACCTTCTGCCGATACAAATATTTGCATATCCAATCGTATCAAATAAGTGAAAAGAAACAGCGTAATATATACATCATGTAGATGAAAATCTGACAGTTGAAGTTTGTTCAAGGTGCGAGTTTGTAGTTTGGGAGGTGCGAAAGGGTGGGTGAACAGACGCCGCAGCGACGCCTAAAAGTCGAGGCGCCTGCCCCTGACTGTTCACTTGATCTTTTAATCCCGACATACGCGCTGGAAATTAATCACCCTCTCATACATTCTGTTCTTGCATCGTAAGGCACGAGTTCTAATGAATTATTCATTAATCTATTAGTTTTCTGCAGTTTTACCGATTACTTGGAACAAAATTAATTAGTTACGACTACTTAGAACCTTTAAGGAGTTCGCACGCTGTGCTAGAACTGCTGAGTTGTATTTACTTCTTCATCTAATTATTTTTGTTTAAAGTATCTTTTCTCCCCACAGGAACGGGGCATGTAACCGATCGATAGCAGCAAATAATCAGTTTAGGTCTTGGATTACAACTATAAATTCCCCGTATAACTTACAACTAATTTGGGAAATTGCCAGTAAATATTTCTGTTATAAAAACTTGGATTCATTCAGGAGAAATTTTGAATACATTGAATTGGTTGGCCTTTCATTTATGGTTAGTTATGGGTTACACGATAAAGTCAGTTTAAATTTTATTAATAAATAATTTATGTATCCTCTAAATGTTTTGTCAAAATGTTACTGCAAATTGTACAGGGGACTCACGAATAGTGTCTGATTTAGCGCCTTTATTCCTACAACAAAAATTACTCTCTCATAGAATACTTCGCTGCTTTTCAATTTGAATACAATTTTGTGGCCATGATTTCAGAAAAATGAAACACAAGTGTCAATAAAATTGTGTCGCAGAAAAAACGGTGCTAAATCAGACACTATTCGTGAATCATCCTGTACAAAGTCAGTTTCAGCTGAATTGTTAATTTAGCAATGATACGTTTTTATCATATCAACTGTAACATTGTGGGTGTTTTTCCTATACTACTTTATGTTTGGTAAAAAAATTTATGTATACAGTGAGAATAATGTAAGACTGTACAAGTGTACATGGCTGAATTATGCAAAATTAGACATAGGACATTTACTTAATGTTACCATGGAGTTTCTAAACATAATAACAACACAGTGACTATAGAAACTAATTAAAACTGGATTATTTCATTATAATTTCAAAACCAATAATTGTTACTAGCATGAGTAAATTGATTAATGCTAAAATAAAGTTGTCAATGTATAGTCTTAGATTATTCGCACTGTATAAACTATTGATAGGATAACTGATAAATATATTCAAAAAAACGCAATAATGATCAGGTGCATTTAATAATCACGTGTCAGAACAATTTTAGAAAACTCATTTCGCTGTTACGTAAAAACTTTTCTTTTGTCCGAAAAGGGTAGTCCACGTATACAATGTATTAATTATATTTTGAAGGAACGTGTATATTTTTAATTTTATATTTGAAAAATTTCCAAAACGCCAAATACTATATTTTAGGAAGTAGGACTTAAAAAATCCATTGTTTAAATTACTTTCACAATGCTAATTTCCATCCTTCCTATACAATCAAATATTCATGCGTTTAAGTAAAGTTGCTAATGGCTCTCGGAAGCGCCAGGAATGAGCATGTACAAAAAGAAAACTTATTCATCTGAAAGTTGATGTTGAATAGTGTTTCAGCTGCGAAGGTTTTCACAAAAACTTCACGAAGTAATATTATCAAATGAAAAAATAATTCATGAAGACCTAGATTGTTACACGAAAAGTGCGGACTTACACATAAAATATTTCTGAACTGTAATCGGATGGCTAAATTTAAAATTATGTTGATTTGGAATATAAACAATACTGAAAATTAATACACTGCGTTCAATATACGGAGTGTTTAAAAATACGTTCAGATATTTTACCCACTTATACATCTCATCAATACAAACAAAAATGTTCTAATAAACATGGGCCCGGAAACGCTTCGTTTCCGAGATACAAGGTGTTAAAAGTTTTTTTAAAAACCCGTTTTTTTAAGTTATCTAAAAACGCTTTGAGCGATTTCAATGAATTTTTTACAGTTTGTTTATAACTTTATGAGGTATCTTTTGGATCTATTTCAGTTGATGTAGTAATGCCAGTGGTGTGACCACGGGGCATATCGATTGGGTTTTTTCTCAAAAAAATAACGCTCACGAGATTTTTTGTAATTTTTATATATATTTTTAATAAAGCAACTAAAAATGCAACTTCGTCTCCTGATTTTTTTGGGACTTCGCTTCGTTTTCAAGAAAAAAAAGATGAAAGCCCATATTTTTACACGTCTCTGAACCTATTAAGACAAAAACTAAAATGCTTCACCATCTCAAAATCCCTTAGCCAATTGTAGTGAAATTTTGAAGGTTTACTGGTGCTATTAATGATCATGTTTTGGCATACTTAGATTTAAATTATTTATTCCAGGGGCGGCTGGGTTTTTTTTGAAAACTTTAAAACTGTATCTCAGAAACAAAGCATCTCCGGACCCGTGTTTATTAGTTTTTTGTTTGTATTAATGAGATCTATAAGTGGTAAAATATCCGAACGTATTTTTTAAACACCCTGTATACTGTAACTTTCGCGGGAACATTTAGGTATATGATATTTGGAAATTTTATTACTGTTACGTTTTGCATGCCACTTATGTCATCTTTCGGACCTGTCCAGTGTCGTTCATCGGGTTATTTTGTTTCGCATTTCGCCGTGAATTTGTCAATTTCTTGTGTTCAGTGTTTTAAGTAATTCAGACCTTTTAATAACAAATCATTTCTTTTCAGGTCACACCACTGACATTTCTACCAGGTGTACCAACCAACCTAAATACAAGTTACACCCAATATTGAACACTCTGTATATCAATGTGTAAATAACCAGTAGTAATTATTACAAAAATAAACCAAGAAAAAGTGAATATCAATCATCTATATTTACCTTCAACATGGGCCTTTTTCATACAAAATTAAATAATAAACCACCAGCGCCCACTGTCAAATTCATTAGGGTAATTAAAGGTGTTTACTTCCGTACCTTTCCAAATGATCTTTTAATTGAAGTTATGAAACGTATATTGTTCTCCGATAGGACCGTACATTTCCGCAGTAGTTTGATCCGCAAAATGCATGATTCCAGTCTCGTTGCTACAACTATAGTTCATTCAAATTCAAGATAGAGCAAAACCTGCAACCCAAATTACAAATATCAGCAGTAAGTTGATTACTAATATGATTTTATTAAAATTTAGATCAGAGAGATATGGATTTGTTGCTGTCTTGATGAGTGTCAAAATCAAATTCGAGGTTAGCAGGTTAGGTTTTACGTCAGTTCGTGTCAAAACTGACGCAAAACCTAACCTGCTAACCTGGAATTTGATTTTGACACTCATCAAGACGGCAACAAAGCCATATCTCTCTGATCTAAATTTTAATAAAATCAAATTAGTAATCAACTGACCGCTGATATCTGTAACTTGGGTTGCAGATTTTGCTCTATCTTGAATTTGAATGAACTATAGAAATAACAGTACGGTAATAGCTTTTCCGTTCTAGGCAGGCAAAATTTTTCTGTACGGTTTTCAACGTTGGTCATCTATAACTGATAAATAAAATAACTAAGTTTTGAATGTAATTCCGTCTCGATCATTAAATTCCACGCCGGGAATATGCCACTACCAGTTACACAATATTTCTACAACTCGTGGAGTGAGGTCAGGTTTTCTAATGAAAGTAAAACATTAAATAATATATAATGACATACCTAAATACATGCAAAAAATGTGAATCCTTGCTAAATCCTAAACGGATAAAAACCGATTAATTTATTTGATAAGGCGCTTTATTATAAAGCAGGTATTGGATTCCAAAAATCACTGAAAAACTGAAATGCAAACTGAACTAGAAATTAGTACAGAACATGAAAACATTACAATTTTTCAAAGTGACAAAACTCTAGATTACCTACTATAATAAGGTTATATTATATACATAAGAACAATTCTGCGTGAAATAATTCATATATAGCACGTTCATTTCCAATCTTTGTCTTCGTCACGGTTATTACCATCTTCAATAGTTCGTTGGACGTTAGCCATTTTCAAAATCTTGATAAAGTTATAAGAATTCCCATAAATTCCAATGGTATTATTTTCAGTTCGCATAGAGACGATAAATATTGATTTGAAATTTGGAATAGCAACTGCGTTATCACACAGTTCTTTAAGGTAGTATTCTTTAATTCTTCAGTATTTCTTTTTCTGGGTTTCGCCTTATGTAGTATCAATAGTTAAGTATTCACAAGGTGTGCTTATAGAGCGTTTTGGTGTCTGCTATTTTGCCAGTTCACATAATCCTGCCCAGTGCTTCTCAATCTCTTAATAACATTTCTCTTCTATTTACTCCTTACTCGCTTCTATGATTTGACTACCATATTTTTTCACGAGTCATTTAAATCATTATTATCCATATCCATATTATCGACGCTTTCATCTTGGGCGATCTTTTCAATAAATCTTCAGAACACCCACTAGATGACATACTAGCACTATAATTTGAATCTTCGTCGGTATGAAAATAAAAGCAATGAACTGTAATCTTTATGATAATCAAAGGCAGAATTCTCATGCTCAATTCGTTTATGGATGTGGAGGTCCCTTCACAATCACTACTAAGAGAAAGGCTACTTTGGGGAAAACTCAAGTGTTTTTGTTGCCTTTGCTGATTATTATTTTCTGACAATACTACATGCAGTTTAAATTGAGTGTTTCATTATATTCCTTCATCTGTGTTGTGGTTCATTATTCATTCATTACTATCGCTTTATTCACACAGGCAGTACTCGCCTCTGTAACAATTTAAACACTACCTCATATTGATATAAATTTATGCTGATAATGCAAAATGTAGTATTTTTAGTGTGATTAACTTGCAGATTTCATGAAAATTTGAAGCTCTGGTCGCTACTTCTAAAGTACGTCTGGCCCATTTTTAATGGAAAAACTAACAAAGTTGGAGCTGAAACAGCGATGACACAACGTGTTCAATAACCTTCAACAAGATATTTTATGCATATGCTCTATGCAAAAGTATCCGATGTCCAAGTTGCTACACATAGAATATTTCTGCACCCACTAAAATGCACGAACTCAAACGGTTCAACTACACAGCATCTAAACAGTTAATCGTGGAGTTAGGATAATTTGCCACCATATGGGAAGCTTGTTTTCACACAAATGTACATAGGCTAGTTCTGACCTCACACGACGATTTGTAAGTTGCGGAAATGTAATACATCTGATACATATACGAGTGGAATCTCTATCAGAAACGATGTTTCGACCAAAATATTTTGCATAAATATAAATTGGTTTACGGTTTTTAATGAGCATCCTGTCATCACTAGTATCTTCTCCACAATAGTCAAATCTAGTTTTAATTGACGTTGAAGGATAGAGCCGCACGCAATTTTGAATCATTTACTAACATTTGATCAACTAACGTAGATATCCTTTACACTTAGTAGTTATTTAAAAAATAGATCAAAGAAGCGCTTATTAACACTTTGCAGCTAACGTTACTTATAAGTCGTACAAAATCACATAGTAGTCAGTGGCGCTCGAGGAGACTTTTTTCGGAAGGGCCAACTACCGAACATAAAATGCATTTTCCTCCCCCTAACAGAGAAAGACAGATTCCGATATCCCGAGATTCACATATTTCGCATATAGACTGGCAAAAGTTAACAACCGTGAAACAATTTATGAACTTTATAGGTAAGTAATAAATGTACCAGTAAATTACGAGTATAAAAAAAATCATACCGTAATTATTTTGCGAAAATGCAAGGTGCAACATCTCTTCTGTCGTAATTTTACACACGGCCGCCTTCATATGCTCCGAGGCACGCGGCGTTCCTCTATCACAGCTCGACGAAGTTAGCGTACATGCCAAAACTGTCATCTGAAACTGGATATGCAGCCGTTATCGCAGAGTTCAGGTCAGACAGAGACTGCTTGCGGCTTGAGCCTTCGTTGTGGTGGCTCCCATTGAGAATGATGAAAAATAAGTAAAAAAAATGTTTCTTTAAGAATAAAAAAAGTTGAATGACTGGTTTTCATATGGTAGGTAGAGCCATGACACATTAGCTCCTTATGGCTGATAGTAGTAGTACAATAATTCATTTTAGTAAATTATTAAAACACTTGCTTAAGTTACCTGTTCTATCTCTAATTTTAAATAATTATGGGACTAGAATTAGTATTAAAATTTATACTAATGCGACCTAGTTAGTCCTCGTTCTTTGTAAATATTCGTTTCCCGCTACTCTATCGGTATATTGCCATGGTGTTAGTATGTGTGATAGTAGTATATGAAGATATTTCTTTAAAAAAAATAGATGTATTACTTCAAGTTCAACTCCAAACAACTCTCAGCAACCAGTGCACGAATCTTAAAATTAGCATATCAAAGTTAGCCAAAGGACGCTTCGGAAAGAACTCGGTTACACCACGTGGCGTGATCGTTTCAAAAAGCTCTGATAACGACTTACGTTTTTCGCCGGCATTTGAAAATGCTTATCGTCCTTAAGCGCAGCCTTTAATTATGCAACATTCATTATGAACATTTCAATATAAAATGTATTAATTAAGCTTATAAAAACCTCACACGTGTATAAATTATATATCCGGTTGGCCTTCGACTTCGCGGACAGACTAAATTCCCGGCGCTGTGGCATGCCAATGGCTACTGCTTCACAGAGCTGATTCGTTTAATGAAATGCATTTTATTTAAATGTGTTGAGATACCAGTTCGAAATGGAAATTTATCATTTTTTAAGACACCTAACTGACAGCTATAAAACTTTTATCGTTCGCCTTACTAGCAGGTCAATATTATATAATGTACTAATATCCGTAGTAGCATTAGTAAACCCAACTTTTAGTTAAGAATTTAGATACAATACAATATGGGTGGGTAACCCGCAGTCACCAGAGAAGAATTTTTCAAGGGATTTTCCTTAATATCCTAAATCAGAGGCGGCGGGTATATAAAGAGACCGTTGGATCTAATAAAGTCGCTGTTACTAGAATTATCTGACGAACATGCGTCTTCGTTGTGCGGCCCAAGGAGATAACTAAAGCTGAATTTTACTATTGCATCATGTGAGTCACTGTTCTTGAGGTCTTCTTTCAGGGCATTTTCCACCGTCTGAAATACGATGTACATGAGATCACATAACCCGCGGTTAAAAGTCAATAAAGTTAATTAACCGCACATTAAACTTTAGTTTGGCGAAATGATCACCGCTGTAACTGGGAAAAAATAATTTCCTTCGTGCTAATGAAAACAATAGGTGGGCAATTTTACAAGGAAATTAATTTGCAATATTAACGATTTTACCCTGATATTAATTGCGCCCAATCTGGTCGACACATTACATTCAATGGGATCGATTATTTACTAAATTAAAACTAAATTAAGAATTTTCTAAGGACAACTATGTGTCAAAACAGATTATCTCATACAGCCTTAATATTTATAAAAAGGTCTCTCGGAGACTAACTCATTTGAAAACTATATTTTTAAAATGGGAGCCATAAAAAGCAGGAAACATTTATAGGTATGCAAATTTTCATGTTCCTTTAAGCATTATTAATATTTCTTTTTGTTCATACTACGCATTATAATATGTATGTATCTACTTATTTGTTGGAATTGCGTTTTGTTTTTTATTGGAGTTCCTATTATTTTGTTTATGTTCCTATTTGGATATTATATTAACATGTGTTTATTTATATGCTTTTAGACTACATAATAATATGTACTTTTTAAATAAAATTCTGTTTTATGTTCTTGTTTTTTGCTTCTTATTTTGCTATTGTAACACTGAGTTTTCTTTTTAAAACTTTTGAATAAAAAATGTTGGCTCGTTTGCTTTGAATACATTACATAATATATACGGAAATAAATGCAGAAGTAATACAGTTACATTTTGTCACCGCTATCATTAGTGCACCGAAAGACAAAATGTTTCCCGTCCACAGTAAAATTTTACCTAGTTACGATCCTGGAGGTGATCATGACTTCGTAATTTCACATTTATATACAGAATTATCCAATTTCGACGCCGTAAGGAATACGAAACGGTTGAATTTGGACAAAGTTGCACATGCGAAATATAAAAAAAATATTGGACCTACTGGACAACTTAACAAAATATGCACATACGTCGACTAGATGATGTTCACGTTTTTGTTAAAATTTAAAGGAATTTGGAATTAAATATCAAAATGAAAACTAAAACCAGTGTATTTTGTTAAACTAGAGTAGCAAATAAGCATTTCAAGGCACATTATCCATTTATTTTTAAGATAACTTAAAAAACTAACTCTTTTTGTCTTTCCGTATATTTCTAAAGAACAATGGATCTTGCTCAATTTGTTGAAAGTACCAATTGCAAAAGTCTCTACGCGTCGTTCAGGATCGGTTGGTTGAAGTTGTTATTTCCTTATTTTATAAAGTCTCAATTTGTTTTTTCAAAACTGATAATGCTCGGCTTCGTGATCGCAGTTTGATGGTTTGAAATCGAAGGATTTGCAACAGCCATTCGAATAATATTGACAGCAACTTTCTCAGCATTTTCAACATTATGATTCTTTGTTCTTGATTTGTTAAATGTCCTATAATGCATTTTTTCTTTCAATCTTCCAAAAATATTTTTTTTTATTAGGTTGTCTCCTTTCCGGGTAACGATTAAAATATGTTTTCCCGCTGCTGATCATGTAAGTCAGTGATATAGCCTTAGTAACAAAACGTGTAAGTCGGTGATTATATTTGTTTGCTGCTTTTTCTTGACAACGGAACTTAATATTATTATTAAGTTCCTAGGATAATAAAATTAGTAAAGCAAGATGCAGATTTAGACGTTTTGTTTATAAATTGCAAGTGTTTATGTCACATGTGACACTCACAGGTAACACGACTCACGAAAATTAATCCTGGTGACAGGTGACATACCAAACAATTTTTTCAAAAATTTAGAAAAATTTCGATAAGCAGCGGGAAAAATATAATAAGATAACTCGGAATGTATCGCCTATTAACATTTTCGGCAGGCAACAAGCCGCGACTTCGTCTTGGCTTGTACTTGCCTACCTCAAATGTTAATAGGTCCTTACATTCCTTGTTACTTAAATAGCTATTCACTTGTAGCTTCACAATTATTATTACTGTGAATAAAAAAATCTAACATATCAAAAGTTTTCGTTATTTTCATAGACCATTTCGCACTTTAAGGTGAAATATTATAATCAACAATCAAACGTTATTACTTATGTCAATTAAACGATCGGTATTGTAACAATGCAATGACAGATAGTTTGTTTAATCAGGTAGATTCTAAATGACACAAGCCTACTTGATGGACTTAAACAGAACTTTGAAAATTATGAGTTTTTCCTATAAAGTAAAGAAAATAAATAATTTGACCCTGCATAATATATATCATTGGAATAGGAAAAAAGTGTATATCTTTTGATGCCAGAGTCAACAATGCGTTCCATATAAAAAAATACAACTTTATGCTATAACTCAAATTTCGAAAATATTTTTGAAAAATTTACTATGTTTGCTTATAACTCGAACACAAAAGACGATATCCATTTGATTTCACCATTACGTATTTCTCAAAAAGATTTAACGGAGGGGGTACATTTTTTCATATCTTCTATAGTTACCGAGATTCCCTATAAAAACATCGAAACGTTACCACCCTGTACAGTACAGTACAGTACAGTCGTGTTCAAATAAATATGGGACAATGTCTTTTTCATATGTAGGTTGAGTTAAGAATTGAGGAATATCTCCATGGATTTCCTGCTATCAAAAAGAGTTATATTAAACTTTGACAGGTAAATGAAATCTGTAACTCTTTCTGATAGCAGGAAATAAGGTTTTATTTAATATGTCTAGTAATTATTAGTTGGCACTTCGTGTATTTTGGTAACTATAAATACAAGTTTACACATCCAAAAATTAGGTGCAGTCGATTCCAATAAAACGAAGTGTACATGCAGCAAATCGCAAAATTAATGCGTCTCTATATACCGGGTGCTTTAAAAATGTCTACCCCTACTTCCGAAGTAATGTTGCTGCATTATTTGTTCTTCCGAGTTCCCACTTTTAGAGGATCAGTAAATTTTTATATAAGACTACTAGTAGCAGAGACGCCTTAATAATTGTTAAGCCATTGATCCCCCAAGAAATATGATTTCATAAAGCCAATCACTACTTGATACTGCATAAAAGGAGTTTTAAAATCAAACCTAATATTAGCATAAAATGTTGCGACTACATCCTGAAATTAATCTACAGTTTTTCAGCAATATTATAAATTAATTTTTAGAGTTTTTGTTTGAATAGCAAGCACCAAGTTGAAATTTGAAAAACCAAAAACAACGTATTCCACTGTTGAATGCTGAAGCTTGCCCTCCAAGATGGGGTACATTTCTAAAACACTATATATAAAAGTAAAATTAGCATTAGAATATTAGTAAGTTTTATACTGACCTAAACAGCGACTACAAATTTTCAAATATTCAAGCGAACTACCATACCAATGCGTATGATAAACCATAAGTTTTCCTTAAGTCTATTTATAGACGGCATAGTCACTCAGGTGATCATTTCACGTGCAGTGCATTCAATTAAATGCTTCCTAAATTAATTATAATTGCCTTATTTCAATGTCCGAAATTCCAATTATAGTTCAATAAATCTACAGCTAATTCCAAAATTCAATAATCAATACGAAATAAATTATGCGTATTAGAGCAAGGAATAAAAGAACTTTAATTGAGATCAATTAAGAGGTTAAGTACATGTAATAATAGTTGCTGTATATGTAATTGACGAACATGAGTCTTTTACAGTTGCATAGGCGATGCTGGTACGTCCATCGTCATCGTTCATTGCACCGTCTTTAATAAAATCTTAATGAGTAAAACACTGCGTGCGTTAATATTTACATGCCGTAGTGACACTTCTAATTCAAATGCATTTAGTAACTGGACATTAAAATTTAACCGGCCACGGTTTCGCTTTGTAGGTCCCTCTCATTAAGATATAAAATAATTTCAATAATTTCATTGTCGAAATTATAGCAGTTAGGCCCAATGAAGCTTTATTTCTTTAGGGTTTTTTCTCAGTTTATAGATCAGTTTTTTGGGATGATGTATAAAAGATAAACTTTGATTACGGCAATATAATTCCCCAATGCAGAAGAAAAACGGACTACTTTAGAAAAACCCCGCTTCGCGATCGTTTTAGTAATAAACTCGATCATTAGCACATTCTTTTCTAGGTGACCAGATTCTGCACGATTCTACTTAAGTATATAATTTACGAAATCAAGTTTTTCTTGCGTTTTATTTTAAGCAAAACGCCACATTCATAATTCTTTTATCGTTACCTTCGATTGCGGCTATTAACTTTAAAATATTCTTGGCGCTTTACGAACTAGTCAACGCACCAGAAAACAGCAGATGCAGCGAAACATTACGAAAGTTCTTTGAGCATTAAGCAATTACGTAAGTGACTAAAATGCGAGATGAAATCTGTACAATATCTCATAGAAACTAATTCACTTTTGTCATGTATTCCATCGCCTATACATTTTCCGAGCCGAAGTAACATTATATCTATTGAATTAATCCGAAGATATCCAATGTAAGATATTGTCTGTGTGGAGACTTTGAAAATAGCTTCTTTCCCAATTTGGGCGTCTATCTGTGATTGCTCAACGTTCGGATAGTAACGAACCAAATGCAGTGATGTGTTTTGATGATTTGGGAGCCACTGGTTTAAGGAGGCAAATAGAGGGGTGTCTTCCCTCGTCATTCTAAGTCTAACGAGGAGCCACGATCTACCCCTTACAACAAGAATCACATGATGACATAATGTGTCCCACTTCGCTTAAACGATGATTAGATTAAAAATCGGAGGCTTGTCAGTGAGGTTGTAGGTACTAGGTCTAAAGTAGCTTTAAACCAAATTTCTGGCTTTGAAAAAATTACCGAACGACACGTTTACCTGAGTAAAACTATTAACTGTTATGAATTTTTTGACGAAACCTATCATCTGCGCACAAACCACGCCTGAAGTATTTTTAGCAAACATTTACATGGCTCCGAACGATAACCCTTCTGCCAAATGTCCGTCGAGGTAAGCTGTAAACAGTGGCGTGCTACAGTTTTTCAGAATACGAATATAAATATTCTACACTGTAAACACTTCAAAGTCACCTTAAGAGAATTTCATAAATCAAATTTTACTTGTTTATGGTTTAAGCCTTATTAGCAATTACAGTTATTGAAATTGTTAGAACTTACGAAGTACGCTACTTACAACAGTACTGCAATGGACTCGAAGGGTGCCATACCCTACCTGAAAGAATTTGTTACCTGATTTTTGACATTTGTAAAGCAAGCGATAAAGGAATCTACTTAAGGGTTCATTTTGGAGGTTGGTCTTGTGTCGGCTTTGCACTCGACTATTTGCCGACCGTAGTAATCCCAAAACTAATTAAAATTAAGCACACTTGCCTCTATGTAGAACGTGCAGAGCTAAAGCAAAAATTATTTTATAATCTAACATTTAAATCAAAGGTTGTGGCTAAAGTGCCCTTATCATTGCGGTAATAAAACAGTATCTCCTGGCAACCGCAAAGACATCCAATGTTTTCAAGGTCTGGGAAATTGTTATCTCAGGGCACTGGACAGTTCTTCTCTAGCCCGCTTCCTTCCGTGCCATACAGGAACTCGTGGTATTAGTTGTCTGTCTCAGAAATGTGGGGTATTGTCTTGTGGGAAAGTTTAAAAATAACTCGCAAGTAATAGGAGCCAATCCATAAGTTCTAATAAAATCAGATCAGTTAAACTAGGTTATTGGCTTGTACCAAATAAATTTCAATTCTTTGTCCTTAGATTATTCCACTCTCATGTAGCCCTAGGAACAGTTCTGATTTTCAAGTGCATAAGTTTCGAGAAGACTACATTGAATTCTTTATTCACTAACGTAATGTGGGAAATTTTTACATATCTAACACGTATGGGAGTTCTTATTGCACTCGATATTTCAATTTCAGGCTATAAATTTACTAATATTATTCAAATAATAGGTAAATATGTTAAAATATTAAGTATACATCTAAAGCATTTCGCATAAAAGATATTTCCAGAAAAGTATTTTTAAAATCTACAAATCCGCTTTATAGTGGTATATTTGCTCTTCTAGTTCCTCTTTACATAGACCGAGGGTCTGTTATCAACCATACGAAACTGAATACGCAATTATAAAATTCAACAGACTCACAAGGTGTCTGTCTCTAGCGGAGTTCTCTGTTCTACTTATCATTACTGTTGTTCTGAAGTTTGTCATTATAAAAACATGAATTCACTAATTAGCGTTTATTCGAGACTAATCACCTATGTTTTTGACATTGGAGTGCACCCAACTGCAATTTTACAGTTTATTCCAGACCATGCCCGCTGACAGAAAATGCTAATTCGTCCGAGCAAGGTTATTAGCAAACAAAATAACCCAGGAACAAAAAAGCAACTTAGAATTCAAATGTATACGATGTTAGCTGAAACTGTTAATAGAACCACTTCGTATAACTGTTCCAATCGCTATAAACAGAGTTTGAAATTCAAAATATGGTATTGTTTTTTACTATTTTCAGTAATTAATGGAGCTATACGAGTCACCCATACCTGCATATTTAGTATTTGTCAATACTAAGTAAAATAATTGTTGCCTAAAAATGCTAAACTATTAGAGAAGATAAAGCTGTGAGTTGAGTTTCTTGGTATGTTTTCGTTTCAAAGAAGCATCAGTGACAACAGCAGTAGAAAAGATCTTAGTTTCCTAATTTATAAAAAAATATGTCAATTAAAGGATTAACATAAAACATCACCAAAAATTCCAACTACCCACGCTAAAATATTTCTCCTGGTGCCCTATCTCGTATAGATACAGATACTTTACACAATGTTTTCGTTATTAATTTCTGAAATCACAGCTATATCACCGATTGATATCAATCAAAATTACTACATTGTACATAAAATTCACATCTAAAGCGATTGACATTTGTAATATAAGATTTTACGAGACAAGTTACTGCTAAAAACACGAGTAGTTCCCTAAACAGTAGGAAAGACATGTGTGAACTGTAAAGTGCAGCATCCATTATCATTTAAACTGCAACTGATTCTTTTTAACAACTATAATATATGAGGAAGTTGGACGATTTGCCATAATTCAGTGCATTCGCATGTTTAGGCAGAAAATAAAAATGTTCAGAAAATAATAAAAATCGCCTCTAAAAACAATACACCACAGAATATACATCCTCGTTATCGTTCAGGTTTACCACAGCATTTTAGCGATTATATACAAAAATAACGATTCACCAATTACTTCCTTTACTTGCGGCAAACATCCTGCTAGCAACAACCGATTTGAGTCTTCATTATCTGTACAGGTTGTACGTGAGTTCATTTAAGCATTTTCGAAGTAAGAGAGCATAGAGATATATAAAATAATACAACTTTTATAAAATTGAACAACAATAATAAAAATGTTTAGAAATTCTTCAGTTTGCATTATTTATATATTTATTATTCCTTTAAAATTCCTACTATAAATTGTTTTAAATATGAGCACAGGTAAAAATTCTAACGATAATAACAATATTCAGGGTTAAAAATACAAATACTGAGTTTAAAAAGAAAATATGGGTTTTCTCTGATTATTTATTATTGTTATTTCTAACTTAGTGAAATTTGAGAATAACGTTTCATCATAAACATGAACACAGTTACGTGTTTTATCGTATTCTTTTCAGTTATACATAATATCCACATATGAACTTCATTATATGTGGGCATGACAAAAACATTCCACATAGTATTTTAGAATCGGGACCTACCTCGTCTTAATGTAGAATTCTGGTTCCTTTATTTTTTAACGACTATTTACAAAAGATTCCAATTACAATGAAACTGCATTAATTCGTTTTTTTTACTTAAACACATAGAACCTCCACAAATAAAAATAAATATAAAAGCAAACTATAAACCAGATCTCGTAACATATTGAAATTAATAAAACCGTCTGGAAACAAATATTGTTAAAAGGAAGTTTTGTTATAAATAGCTTTGGAAAATTTGAAATGCGAGCAAAATTTGCAATAGCTTGCTTTTCGGTGAATTAATGAAGTAATTACTGGCATAATTCAATAACTGCCGCGTAGGTGAGTTAATTTTAGAATACACCAATTTAATCTTACTACGTAGTTCCAAAATTTAAATGAGAAAAAGGAATTTGACTACAAAAATTCATTCACAACAGCGTATTCGATTGTACTTCGTTTACAGATTTAACGATTTTACACCCACATGCTAACAAGCAAGCAAATAAAACTGAGTTCGGTCAAGCAATTCTGAACTGAATTCAATTTTAATTTTCCCCAATTAAACGAGTATTACTGGAGCAATTATATACAGGGTGCCCATTTAAACTACATAACTATTGGGAACAACGAAGTTGCCGTAATAAACGATCCTCATGTAACTTACAAAGACAATTTAAAGACAATTATTAATTACTAACGGTTCAGTCTTCCATATTTTGTACGTTAATGATTTTCATTAGTGTCATGGTAGAATTGTATAGCACTTAACAAAAAAATGTTTAAAATTTTGTACATCTACATATAGGGAACCAGTTGCAAAATGACCCAAATTTTGTGTCATACATTTTTTCAACCGATGAGCTACGTTTACCAATAATGGTAAAATTAATAGAAACACGTTCAAACGATACTTTTTGCATAGTGATCACGAAAGTCGTCTTTTTAAACGAAAAATCATGGCGAAAGTATCACTTTTTTAAATATTTTATTAAAATTGTGAATTGTTAATTGTTGAAGTTCTTTTCGACTAAATATCTAGTTAAAAGAGATCACTATGGAAAAAACTACGTGTACAACAAGTTTTGAAAGTCCCTTTTTTCATTTGTTAGCTTGAAAACTGAAATTTTATGCAAAAAAGTATTACTTTCAAAACTAGTTGTACAAATAACTATTAAAAGTTCACGTAGGGTTAGTTGGAGTTATGGGAAGAAAATGTGTTTAATTTTTTAAGTGACACTTCACTGGAACCTTTGAAAGATGCTTCACTAAAAATCAGAAGTAGAATGTGGTTTGCTCCTCATTACCACGTAGACGTTAGAACTCATTTAAGAAGAATTTTTCGAGCTACTGTTATAGTTAGAAATTGATAACATGCTTGATCTGTTCGCTGTTCCTAGCCCAGATGTCTATTTTAGATTTTTTTTCTTTGGGGAAAAGTGAAAAACCAAGTTTATTGGGTCCCTACTGAAAATGAGGAACAGTTACACAAGGAATCACACCATCATAACAATCTATAACGGCAACGGTTTTTGTTAAGGTTAGAAGAAATTTAAGAAATGTACAGTATTATTCGAAGAAAGTTGGGGGAACAGTTCAAGCATTTGCTGTAAAAGTTATTATATTTATTTATTGCGTTGTATTGCAATTCAATTATGATTCGTTCGACGTGTTTAATATTTCATGTTTGTCTAACTACTAACTATGATTGTTGATTTATTTTACAAGGTGTCCATGAGAATTATCTACTTAAAATGGGCAGATATATATACAGACAACAAAAATAATCAATAAACAATGATTTCCTGCACCTTCGTTTGATATCATGCCTGCAAGAAACACATTTAAACTAGCAATTTGCAATGTAAATTTACTTAAGATAAAATTCACAATTAGTGGAAATATACCAGTAGCTATTTATAGATAAAATTTAAAATTAGAGTTATCTAACTACTTTTGGATAAATAGTTTATAGTTTTTTACAAAGTTCGACTTTGAGCAAGAAAAAGTCATACTCTTTACACTAAATACTTACACGAAGTTGGAATTAATCATCCTTCCCGACATAACTTATATATAGGGTATTCCGTAATTAGCGTGCAATATTTCTGAATGTTATGGAAAGATCATTTCGAGTCGAATCTATTAATAACAGGTGCCCCATTCTAATCAATTATGGACATACAGTGTTAAAAAATAACGTCATTGTAAAAATTTTAGACGTATAGTATAATTCGAAACGAATTTAATTTTGTGCTGCAAATAATTGTAGAAGTTCTCGTATGGAATTTGCAACATGATGGATTCCTTCAATTACTTCTTCTGGGGTTGCAGATTCATTAAAGTAAACCTATTGTTTCATTAAACACTGCAAAGTAATCCATGATCGTTAAGATTCGCAGTTCCTGCTGGTCAAGGAATCGGCCTTCCGATTCATCAAAATGTGACACTTAACGACCATAATGCATTGGGAATCCGCTATGTTGCAAACATATGTTAACATTTCGAAGCAAATTATCTCTTCTATAACATCACAAAATATTGCACGCTAATTACCAAACACCCTGTAAATTTAAAAGATATAATGGTTGCTTTAAATGAAATGGCACAAGCACTGAAGTACTGTCGGAAAATAGTCTTTAAATAGGAAGATAATTTATGATAATTATATGAATGAGCATTGTTACATAAATAAATATGCTTAATGGTTTACAAGAAAATATATATTTAGCATTTTTAGTTGATTTATAATACAACAAATAAAAAAGTAATTTCTCTAAATTAACACTAAAACCCGTTTCAAATTTACCAGAACGATTATGGATTTACATCTGAATATATTTTATGCAATAATATTCATGCAGCTATTCTAAACGCCATACCTACATACTTTTGATGATTAGTTCACATACTTGTACAAAAATCTTTTAGTTGAAGTCGTTTTTTCGTCATTGTTTAGTGGTCCTAGTTTCAATTATAATTATATTATGTTTTTTTAACCTTGATGTTCTATGAATAATACTGTAAATTGCTACTACTACCCACTGTTGATAGTTTTTCTTATATTCTAACCAGGAGCGTAACCACCAGAAATGTCGAACCCTTTTGTGAATGAATTTGGGCAGCACTATACAAAAGGTGCTTTCAAATTATGTATGATATTTATAATTTCGAAAATTTTCAAAAGTAAGAAAGTAGATTTACCTGAACTAATGTGTATTCAATTTATTTGTCATAATTTCTACAGTTCCCTTTTTTAGACTTATCGTTGTTTATGTAACAAAATACCATTAAAAAGCTGTACTGCCGTAATAAAACTTTTTGTTGGCTTTATTCTGTGTATTATTAGATTTAAAATCAATACTTTCATCACGTTTCACAGAATACTACCGCCACTGATCATATTTACTATTAACTTATAATGCCTGTTTTGTTCTTGTGTGACAAATGTTTGGTCCACAACATTAAAATTGTAAAAAATATTCAGTTATATATAGAGATACACGCTTTGAGCTTATACTAGATGCGATTATATGTTTAACACGTTCTCAATTAGAATCAATGTATTTGTGCACATTTTACCTACTTTTGAATTAGAAGTCCATTTAATTTTCCTGAAAAAATAAGTGCCTGGGTTGTATAGGTTTAATTTGCATTATTTTGTGTAAACTGAAAGAAATCGAGCACTATTTGATAGTGGGAACTGCTCAATTATAATATCTCGAATATCAAGGTAGATAAAACCAAGAATTTCAACAAAATATCTCTCTTTACAGGAGGGTTATAAATCAATTAATCGAATTAGTTATTAATCGGATCATATCTACATACAAATGCTTTGCATCTACCGAGGCTGCAGCTAAATCTGTTATACGCAATACAAGGGTTGCGTTTTTATCGACATTTTTCCTGGGAAAAACAATGACGGTCTACATTCAACAACAGTCGTTATTTGATTGCTTGAAGTATATAGTATCGATTTTATGGCAACATTATTGTTCATGTCAGGGTAACCACACCATATGAATGATGAGGTCAAAACATGACGCTGACACTTGACAGTCGCAATGGGAGTAACCGCGCCTACTGCTGTTACAACTAAAGTACTCTATTAACTACAGCTTAATGGCTTCAATTCATAACACTCCATAAAAATTACACGTGCTAAAGCAACAACGCCAAACTGCAGCAGTTCGTAGCCATTCCAGAAGCAAGAGCAACGATTACAAGACCAATTTATTACGTCGTCCATGAATGACATCCCCAGATGAGGAATTCAAGAAGATGGCACACGTAAAATTGGCAGTGAAAGGCACGGTAAATTTATATTTCGAGCGAACTGTGCGTGCACCGAGGGCGTAATATGAAATCAATTTCGAAATTCATCTTCCAAATATTATCCCTTAATCTCAGACACTTCAAATAAATGCGCATTGATCCTTTTAAAACTTGATGGTTTGGAAGATGTATTTGATTAGCATACATCGAGTGGAAACATTAACGTGGGCAACCTTTACGAACGTGGTTTACCTCTACGCTTTTTTGTGATTGATTTCTGTATTTATCATATCTGCAGACTTAATCGGGATTTATTCATTTAATCTGCGTGATAAAACAAACCGTTCAAAATATTATAGCCCTAATTAAAAAAATTATAAGCCTCTTTGTGTGCTGTAGAGTATATAGAAATACATGTTTGTGTTGATTCATCAGAATTCTAAATACAGTTACTTTACACATTTATCGAAAAATAGAGCTTCTGCCTGATTAAATAATTGCAGTTTTCCTTCAAACGTAAAAAAATACAAGTATACTTTTCCTCTAGAAATTGGTGTCAATTTTTCCAGAAGTTCTATAAAAATAAGAAAAACATAAATACAAAGAACTTAAACTTAAATTGTAAAATCGTCGAAAGATGCAAGGGCAGCCTAATGTTCGACTACAAAATTAAAATTATGCATTACTCGTATTACTTTTTTAATCACAAAACCAACGCTTTGAACTGTTATGCAACTATTTACTGTGACTTCTATTTTAAGAAAATTAATTCGAATTCTTTACTAGGCTAAAGAGCTAAGCGTCAAACCGCTAAACCGAACCTGAATTATTAATTAAGTTGGCAACGGTTTCAATCGCATTCAAGTGTATTAATCCTTCATGCAACCACGACAAAATAATATGCACAAACTACATTCTGGCCATGTAGTATTTTTCAGGGTAATTAAATGATGTAAACACTTTTCAGTTATTTGATGTAAGATTCTTTTTGTAATTTAATAATATGTTCAAGGTATAGCATTTTTCTAAAATAAATTCCATGATGAAAAATGGCAATTGAAACATATCGGATACCACAAAATATATTCAATTCAGTTTAGTACTAATCCCATCTGTCCTGCAGGTTTGTATTCCATTACTTCTAAATTTAATCTTTCATTAAAATAATTTTGCATACATGCGCCAAAAATAATACACTGTGTCAGAAGCCCATCGACTTTCTTAATCCCTTAACCTTTTTACTAATAGGTGAAAGAGCAGCTAATTTGTCAAACTGTGGCACATGTAGTGTAGTTTTAGATTGTATCTTAACGATCAATGCCGATAATATAAATAATGCACAGGAACAGACGAGCTATTAGAAACGATGTGCAAGTGTAGAAAAAAGAACGAACGCGTTTACAGCCTACAAATTACCCACAGAAATGGTATTAAGCACTAATTGTGACACTAAAAATGCAGTTTTATCAAATACAATGCAAATGGAGGCTAGCCCATTTTTAAAATTAAAATTACTAAACCGTGAATTGTAAAAGTATCAAATAAAATATTAAACGTTACCGAGTATTTTTAAATAGAAAACGCTCTATTTTCACATATTTCTTGTTTTCTGAACAGACGTTTTCTTTACGTAAGGATTCTACACCGGCAGACAATCTCGATTTGTACACTAGTCACGCTCCCTCACTTCCAGTCTGCTTTAGCCTAAGGGTTAGTGTCATTCGTATTATTTGCAGAAAATGATACGAATAAATAATTAACAGATGAATACATCCAGCCAACAGCTTTTTGTAAAGTAACGAAATTAACGAATTTGCGTAATTTCGACAAATTAGTGCAATACAAGTATGTTAAACTCTAATTTAATTTTACAGTTACATCGATTATTACTTGATAAATACTCCCAATCATGTTAAGTTCTCACACAAATATAGGAGTACTAGTATATTACGACTTCTAAAAACGTTCTTGCCTTAGAAATTAAAAATCACCCAACATTAGAACGAAAAATCTGACGTTTTTGAATTAAAGTAAAAAAGCACCGCCAACAGAAAATTGTCATAGTGAAGATAAAATGCTTAAAATTTTAGATACGAAAATTATATTTTCGAGTCGAGCAAACTTCGATATAAATGAAATTTTTGGTGGATTTACACATAGAGAACGCCAACAGTAAATTAAAAACTGAAACATTATTTATATAAAAAATGTTTAAGAACGACAAATTACCGTTATATTTATTTATTATTATTATTTAATAATAAAAAATATGAAATTATTAAATAATTGTATATCTTCGTCTTTTGTGATAAAATAAAATATATTAAATAGTCGCTGGTAGTTGAGTATTCCTCTTCAAAATGTTTTTAGCATTTTTTCGATAGATGCATTTTTATAGTCACATTAATAAATAAAAATTTTTTGGACAAATATATAGTATATATACGTATTTATGTATTTGGATTAGCAGTATACATTAGGTCTATTCGACTTCCACCAAAGGAGCACTTTTCCGTAAGTACAACTTTACGCCCGACGGGAGGTAAAGTAACTTTGCTGCCCGCAAATTACTTTACCGCCCGGCACCTGTGGTAGCAATTTTTGGCATTGAAAAAAACTTAATTTAGTGTAAGTGTTTGTTCCATGGAGTTGTATGTAAAACATTGTACGTACCTCAGGCCGGAGTAGATTACGCCCTTAGCCAAATAAAGACCCTCCTCCGTCGGGCTTCAAATTTTGGCTGCGGGCGTAATCTTGCTCTTCCAGTCTTCTATACGTAAATAACTATTATAACAATTGTTCTTGTATAGTGAAATAGAAAATAGTAATAGATTCTGGTTTCTGTTTTGTTTAAAGCTCATAATCAGATCAGCGTATATAGACTGTCTCTGGGAGAAGTGCCTCTTCCGGCCTTCTATACGTAAATAATTATTAAATAGATTCCTGCAAAGAATTTGGGAATGACAATTTGTGGCTCTCAACAATATTTCTGCCTAACAATTTTCTCTGACACAGTAGGAAAACAACCGAGTTGTAATCGGCTACTGTCGGCTTCGACTGGTAAACTGAAATTAAACATAATACGAATTACATTTAGACGAAGTAGGCTCAATTTCAAAATATATCTATTTTTTGTCATTCCCACATAAAATGATGGTGCTCAGTCTATAACTGAAACTAGAGCAAATGACAAAAATCATACCAATAACTGAAGAACCTTGTAAAATCCCCACTCCAGGGACATCGGCATTTTCTCTTTTAGGCATTAAAACCCTGCAGTTGTTTCAGCCGAATTTGGGAATGTACCCCTCTTCCAAACTTTTTAATTTTAAGACGTGTGCATGAAAACCAATTAATTTTAACCGCCTGTTTAGAATATTATATACAAAAATGCAATATTTTACGTACACATTTTTCATAATTACATACATCCGTTATGATCGTCCACCGTTTGCTTAAATTGAATTATTGACTATATTTCTGGATCTACATTTTTACTATTTAGTTTTAACGATAATTAATATGCCGTTACCTTACTTTAGATTTTTAGATGATTAGTTTAGTGCACGATATATTAACCCCGCCAAATTGTAGTTACCAAAAGGTTGTACACACGACAATGAACAAAGTATTGAAATTGATAAATGAACCAACATTCTACAATATTTATAAATATGCGCATAATTGAAGTAACACTATGATTATCAGTAACGCCCATGCCTAATAATAACTAATTTATTTAGGAACGTAACATCTCGAACAGGATATTTAAATGTAAAATTTCAATTCAATGAACATAATCATAATAAAAATTTATTATGCCGATCGCGTGTACGCATATGGCAGTTGAATGTTTATTGTCACATTCGTGCGGTTTGGGTGGATGCCAAATTGCTTACTTGTGGTTATCTACCTTTATATAACCTTGAGTATTGGTTAATTATTTATTTACTTATAACGCTACTAGCGTAGCATTTCTATGATTAATTGCAACGATGACGCTAGAATGGTTCAAACGTTTAACTAAATTCTAATGAAATAGTAATGGCAACACAGTCGTTGCCAAATTCAGAATGTCAACTTTGGTAGTTCGAGTATGCAATTCAAGAACTACGTTGGTAACGTAACTTACATATTTGCTGGCACGTGGATTTTAACGTGAATATTTTTAGCAATCAATTGGTGAGTAGTAGCTGGCTATCATCACGTGAATCTGACAATGTCGCATCCCTTTTTGAGGTCTTTGCTCTGCCACTCCTTGTTCAATGTTACATATTTCACATACATCAGTGCGACTTTGCCTTCAAAATGAAAAGCAATCAATAATGTCTTCCACTTTATAATAATTTATACTATTTGATAAATTAATAATTAGAATATACAAATTATTATAGTAATGTGCTTCAATTTGAAGAAGAACATATTTTTGATATAAAGTTGTAGCTCACAGTAAGAAATGCACTCGATCAAAGTGGCTAAATATTTAAGGTAAAATTTTCATTATCCTGGATGCTATAAAAATTTCAGGTTGTAGGTCACTTTGTGAAACGTTTCCGTTTTACTCAATAAAACAAGGTAAATAACAACAGTCCAGAAAGAATAACAGCTGAAAATACCGCCTACATCAATATCAACATTTGTTGGATAGGTAAGTAACAACCTTGTAACGTAGATAATACTACAACAAAATTAAAAAGTGTTTGTGTATGTGTGGTAATCAATTTCATATATATTGTGTTACTTCCTACCTATTTACCCTAATAATGTACCACTACCATTTTATGATTGCTGGTAAATATATGTAAATACTACTTCCAAACGAAGTACAACAACAATCGATAGCTTGAAGCTATAATGTTTTATAATGCCAACAAAAATGTACAGAAATATATTTTACTAAAAAGTATTTTACTTATACGTACATACATGGCTAGGTACTTAACGTCGGTCTTATTTTACAAAAGTGGAATGAAATTAATCAATCACGTATTTTCCGATTATTTCTTTTGTAATACATACATCCACATTACTCTTAAACAGATAGTTACTAATTTTTAACGCCAACCTACGAATCCGTGTTAATTGTTTATGTGAAGCGTAAATATTGATAGTGCAATTTTTATCTACTATACTAAAAAATGTAATTGGTTTCCGCTAATCACAAGTAATTTTCTCGTGGGTACATATCTACTACTACTATAAAATACCCATGTTACCACATTTTTCCTCAATACATTTTCATATTCGGAATAAAAAACATGAAAATTTGGAATATTTAGTGCATACAAAAATTCTAGAGTATGATTAAAGTTTTAATAGTTAAAAATAAATGTAAAACACAATGTATATATTCATTAAGCATAAACAAGGTATAGGTAGATTTACAACTCGTTTATAAACAATAGCAAGATACATTATAGAAATCTGAGGAAATAGGTAGAGAAATAAGGTGATACAAGTATTAGGTATATGTAGCGAACTAATAGGTATCACCGTGAATAAAACTAGAAAAGAAGTTTCTATGAACATGGATCTGAAATTGCCTCGCAATTGAACTATAGCACCGAGACTTACTGGAGTATTTACTTACCAGCATTATCTACGTTACAAGGTTGTTACTTACCTACCCAACAAATGTTGATGTTGATGTAGGCGGTATTTTAAGTTGTTATTCTTTCTAGGCTGTTGTTATTTTTCCCTGTTTTAGTGAGTAAAATGAAAACATTCCACTAAGTAACCTTCAACCTGAAATTTGTATAGCATCCAAGATAATGAAAGTGTTACCTTTGATCGAGTGTGGAGTACGTGATTTTTTGTTTCTTCTTTTAGGGGACCTTGGGAAAAAGTTGGTGTAACATTCAGAAGGGGTAATTTATGCAATAGTGTGGAGCGTTTTTCATCATAACTTTTTAGAGCCGAAATATCTCTCAATTTTAGATGATTATTAAAAAATCCTTAGACGCTTTTACACCAAAAATGTACTCTTGCTTAAAAACGCCCAGAGCAGTATATTTGAGGAAATCGAACCTTAAATAAAGATTGAAGTACGCTACGATATAATTAACTTTTTACCGTCGTATAAAATGAAGTGGGGCATTATCGTGTATAAAATAGATGAGTTTGTCTTGATTTCAAGGGTAATGAACAAAAGTACAAGCAAATCACTTTCTGGTAGGTTCGGAAAATGTTATCTATTTTAACACTTAATACAATTAATTATTTATTAAGTTTTGATGATTTAAGCCTTCTAATCTTTAGATTTTCCAGAGAACTACTGCAAGTTCTTCAACTATTCAACTAGAAGTGACAAAACGTTTCGTCTGGCGAGGTATGATCACAGATACCCCTCCCCCTTACGGAACTACCCTTCTAAATCTTGTACGAAATTGTTTTTAACGTCATATAATTCAGCATAAAACATAACGTAGGTGGGCGCACCCGTATAACAATTTCGCGCCCATTTTGGTTGGAACACTATTTTTTACACCCTGTATACAAACATTACTTAGGAGAAAATAAAAAATTGTTGAGAGTTGAGAAGTACGTACTAAAAGAAGTTGTTTAATCGATTTAGTCGTCCCTCCTTTTCCCGACGTAAAACCGGACCCAGCGTTTGTTGGAGATGCACTCATTATCACTAATTAACTCTTTACTCCCCGGTATTACAAATGCTAAACTAAACGGATAATTAACGAGCCGCTCCCTTCCAGCCCGCTAATTTGCTAAATTACTACTTCTAGAATCACGCTCTTATTGTAATCAATGTTCATCTACATTTACGTTATTCCGCATCCCGATGGCAGTAAATTTCGCCGCTTGCTCGTGCAATAAACATAACACTTTCAGCGCAATTGTTAACAAACCTTAACAAGAACATATACTGTAAATAATTAGTCTGAACAGCGACGTCCATGATAAATTATGTATGCAAGCGACACCTTGACTTGACACCGCTCATAATCCGCGGTTAATCGCTGTCTTCTTTGCTCCGCTCCCTCTTCCAACGAAAGCGCTCTCAAGGATAACTTCATATTCTCGTCTTCACTTGGACACATCCTCATTAACATATCAGTAGCGGTTGTGTAACACTCACTTGCACCGCAGCAGACGTGTTTTATGTACCTTCGCCGGCGCTGCCCCTTTTCGCGGGATCTTCGCGCACAACCGCCGAGCACTTGCACTTATCCTTTTGCAAGGAGCTCAAAGGCAGCCGGTGTTTCTTTAATGAGGGCTCAGGCGGGAGTGCGTTTACGACTCCACAGATTCGGACAAATACAAAAATGTAATTGCGAAAAGGAGCGTGTACGACCTTAACCTGGATAGCACCTCGCGGGGGCGGTTCGCTGCAGGCCGTCGTCGCCCGGCGCCTTCGCAGCCTTTTGTTCGCCCTCAGACTACTACAGGCGCCACACAGACTTTGGGTTTCAGATTAATGGATCATTTTTCTTCCCTCTCCAGGAACGTAACACCAACTCTTCTTGCTCTACCTATCGATAGTACCACCTACTCCTGAAAACGTATGATCTATAACGTTCGAGAACGCACTTCATGATTAATAATGCAGCAGCGACTCCGCCACTTTCCGGGGGACGAAAGCCGCCCCGGGCCATTTTAATTCGTGGCGAGTTGTAAAAACTCGCAACAGCAATTGCAGTAAAGTATAAGAAACTATCTTCTTCTTCTCCAACTTTTGTTCATAAAAATCAAACCGTTCCGAAATGGAACTGATAACTCAATATCTAATCACATTTGGCCGTATCTGGCGGCGATAACTCCACTGACCAACGATCTCCGAGGTCGTAACAGGGGATACAAAGGGCAAGCTTCTCTTAATGGGCTACCTTGTCATGCGTCACCAACCCCCTCTGCAAAGATAGTATAGGCCGATAATGCCACATATCTTCTTGCGCAGCTTCAATAAAAATTCGCCATACTTCAAACGAAATGTATGAATGATTGTAGTTTTCTGGAAAATGGGATTGTATAAAAGCGACTGACGTCGGAATTTTGTGAGATGTGGACGCTCTGCTTCAGAGGGTGCATATATAGAGGGTTTGATTCATTTATACGACGGATCCTCTGCAGACTTGCGGATGAAACCATCAAATAGGTAATGGGGCAATGCACATGGCGCCACGTGCGAACGCCAACTAATGTATGCTCCTAGATTACGATATTAGTATCCGGGAAGCGGATATAAAACACGGTAGGGCAAGCATCCATCATTAATCACCAGCAATTGTGAGAACATCGATTACCGAGACGAGCTCTCCTCAACTTGTCGAGTTATTAATTATTTTTGCCATCAAAAGGAAATACTTTTCCCCCATCTTACGTTTCCAGAGTAGGTGCAAATTACAATACCAGTAAGAGCATCAATTTTGTCTCGCAAGTTTTTGTCTGCTAACAAGAAATTTGTTACGATAATACAATAATATGAATTCCTGGTGGTTCCCAGCGGCACTAATAAAAATTGTCAGAAATGCCTTCGATCAACGGCTCTTCAATCCGTGATTAATTATCTTTTTAAATATCAAACGTACAAGCACGTTACTTTAATACATTTTATGAAATATACAGCACGAAGGAGTTTGATACTTCTTTTGTAAAAATGAGTAAACCATATTAACCAAGACAAAATAAAGAAAATTCAATTGAAGTTAATAGTACCTTGTTCTACTAAAATTAACAGTTTCTCATTTGTCACATTAAAGTGCATCTATTATATAATTGCATAGTACCCATAACTTTGAATCATTAATTTTAAATGTGTTACTTCTCCGTTTGGTGCAATCTGAACATGGAAGGCTTATGTTTGTTAAATTTTTGTGTAGAAGACCAATAAGTCTGTCTCTTCATGTGGTTTATCAATTTTGTAAATATGAAGTGCTGAAAATGTATCGGTGTCCCCCACAACCAAGCACAGTCATACAACTTTTACAAATTCTTTCACAAATTTTGAGCAACTTTTCATATACTTACTGTTAATTCTAACAGCTACTCTATTTTTTCGCTGAACTATTACCATCGACTCTCAATTGGCATTATTGTTAAGTCTTTAAATATTACATATGAAAACTAAATTCTTCTTGATCTATGTAGTATATGTAAATGTAGTATGAAATTATGTGACATATATATTTCCTAGTAACACAATTCAGCTATTGTTATGACGAAACAAATTGACGATATGTACAAACTTGTATTCTACTAGAATAATTATAGGCAACTTCATGTAATAGTATATTATACCAAGGTTGAGAGGGCTACCATTGTAGCCCAAGCATCAAGATCGCATCCCGACGTGCAGAGCGCCAAGGAGTACAAGACGCTGCGCGAAGGCTATAAGAATTCTCGACCGCTGTGCAGTGTATAGATTATTTTCTGTACTACTAGCATTATACATCCCCTTTTTAACTTTAATATAAGTTAAATTTCGAAACCTGGCATCTGCGAAAAAGTGATAGATAGTAATCAATATTGATCATTGTTAAGAAAGGGGGTTCATAATGATCAATAATACATTATTGTTGATGTAGGTCAATAATGATCACCGACTTGTGTGCGTGATTATAAATAATAACTAAAATTACGTCAGCGGGCGAGAGCAAAAAAGAATTTTATCGCTCGAGGGCGAAAAAAACTTGATTTACGCCTAAAAAATGCATATTATAGATCGATAGTGCATAATAGTTAGTTATGTATTAAGGGCGTAATCAATAGATTATAGCACGATGGAATAATTAAAGCGCGACACAATGGAGAAGGTTTTCAATTTCCCGAGGGCTATAATCGTGATTACGCATCTGGTACATACAACATTCTATTTTATTTTGATTCTCAGAAGGGACAAACTTTTTATGAGAACAGACTGCTTAAATTATGATTTTTGATTATGAGTTTTAGTTCGGTCCACTACAAATAGTAAAACGTTAAACTATTAAAATTAGATTAGTTAAAAATTAAGGGATAATTATGTTGAGAGGTATATACAGAGTTTTAAAAGTTGCACAATATTTAATTCTAAAATAAATAGACAAGCATGTCTATGCTCCAATTATAAAACTGTTCAAACTAATTTTTTTCATTTCAAAACGTAGCATTTGCTAAAATACTATCTTTTTTGGCAATTTTTGAGTTTTAAAATTTATTTTAAATGTATTTTATATTTTTAAATATACGATAAACCTTCACAAGCAATAATCTAACTCCTTCCTTCAACAATAATTGCATTCCTGTTAAAAACGTAATCATCACAGAGAGGTAATTATTTCGTCGATAAACAACTCTAATTATGTCATTTGCTAATATTTGTCACTTGGAGACAGTTATCAGAATACCATTTAATATATGTAGAATATATAAACATATGACTTTGCCGCCCCAATTTCTGTTTCTCGTGATATTGAAAGGAGTATTCGCGCCACGACAAAATTAAAAATATGAATAATAGAACATTTTCTTCTTTGAATAGTCTTGTAGAAAATTGGCGAGTTCGATCTATAATTTTACTAACTTGAACGAACACAAAAACACAATCGCATTAAACAATAATTACTCGCTCCTTTCACATTTACTTTAAATGAAAAAATTTAAAGGGAAAACTTGGGAATGGAAAGGATTTAATCATTCTCGAGACTTGTTACGTCTCAAAAGCGTATTTATCGTTAGAATTTAGTTTGTTGCAGAAATTTAATCGCCGTCCGAAATATGCACAGATACCTAGTGGTTATCTGCTATACTGACATACACGCGCTGGGCTTTCTGACACTGTTCCTGCAATTTGGTTATGCGTTGAAAACCTTATCTTGTAGTGGAGGCGTCTTTTGTTTCGGTTTTCCAGATACCACGTGTCTTGTTATAACTGGAATAGTGTCCTTTTCCTTACGTGGACTCAGCCTGGCAACTTGTACGTAATTTTAGTGCCCCGGATTTAGCCCATTCGCTTCTTGTATTTAGAGAGATTCTTTGTGGAAGCATCGCTTTGCTACGGATTCTGGGCTTGGATCAAATATCTCGGATGTATAAAGTCCGCGTCTATTAGACGAATCTTTATTACAAGCTATTAGCAGTCCTGGTCATAAAGTCTGTATTACTGAGTGAGTGCGTTTAGTTCATTTTGGTTTTAATAGCGTTTTGTATTTAGCTGAGTGTATAACGGCGTTTCTAGCGTTTTCTGGAGGTTCTGAAAGTCGCCGATACGGCCTGTCCTGGAAGACCTGCATTCCCTCCGTCCTGTGAAACTCATTTGACCTTGATCCACAAAGCCTGAGCGACTTGCTTTACAGCCGCATTTCGCTTGCGACCTGGTGATTTCTGCAAGCACCTTCAACCTGCTGCCAGCATAGCTGTGAGAGTTCGTTTGGAGGCTATTTAGCCATCTGCTGCCAAAGCTTGGCCCCTCAGATAAGTACTTAAGACCTAGTGAACTGCATCGCCACAGCTCCATCCGAGTTATGGAATTATACCCGTTTGGCGTAGTGTTCTGACTTGTGGTGCCATTTAACCAGGAGCACCTGACTGAGCTCCCTTAAGAATTCAGCCAATTTGAAATTGGTTTAATGATATTCGCTCTACGAGCATTCAAGGATTAGGGTAGAGTGAATTCGAGTAAAACTGCTTGTAGTTATACCCATGTGTTTAGCCTTTAATTTCTCATCGTTGTTCGATTAATTACTAGTATAAAATGCTATTTGGGGGTGCACTTTCCGCTGAAGTGATGCTTTTAGAACCTGATGTACTGGCTATTGTATGCAAGGTTTGCTTAATGAATTTAATGCACTGCTTATGATACTAATTGTCGAATTTAATTACTGCTACCGTTTGTATTTCAGATACTGTACGATTGTCTATTGCAATTTATTTGAGTTTAGAAGTTCTCGACCGATCTGAGTGTATTTTTTGTAAGTAAAGACTTGTTGGCGCTCATAGTATTTGTTGATAACACACACATGAACCGCACGCCGTCTTTACCGAGCTTAGCTAGTGGACCCTCAAGTATACTCTCGTAGTGTTGCGATATTTGAAGATTTAGGAAAATTAAAGCTAACAGACTAAAAAGCGCTGTGTTTGTAAGTTTCTATTTTTATAAAATATTTGTTCTGTCTAGTGACAGATACTGGTAGTGCCTAAATAAGAAGTACATCATTTGGAAATAAATTATATTTTGCTTGATTTTCCAAAATTGCCCACTCCAATGAAGCCTCGATGTTTTAAAGCAGTAAAACTAGTGCAAATTTACAATAAAATATGTATAAATAATAAGGGTTTCAAGCGTACTTCAGTAAAACACACATTTAATGGTTTCCTGAAAATTATGGGGTCACGCTATGTTCGAGCACGCTACACATATAAGGTGAGGCATCACTTTACCCTCATCTATTTTGTTAATGCATGGAAGGAATTATGGAAAAAGTGTGCGGACAAAATTGTTAGAGCGAAATTTCTCAAAATATTTTAATATCAATAGCGTTGTTCCTTTTTAAGAGCAACAGTGCCACCTAGATTTTTTAATTGCGACATATACAGTGTGTCCCCACGAGTACCGAGACAAGCTTTTAATTTGATTATTATTCGATATACACAAAAATAGCTTTGAAAAAAGTAGATTGATAGGAAAATTTCTATCGTAAAACGTATCTGCTTACAGCATTAGCATCAACTTACTTTTTGTTTAATTGTAGTACATATTTAATTTTGTACTAGTATCGTGTAGAGTATTGGTTTCTCTTTCTGTTAATACTAAGCAATGTATTTTATTTAATAAATAAATTAGCAAACCTCTCATTGAGAAAATGCAATTTTTTGTTTTAATTATTTTGTGCTTAAAACAAAAATTATTATTGCTATTGTTGCACAAATATTGTGTATAATATATTTATTGTCCAGTAAAATACACATTGTTTGGTACTAACGGAAACCGAATTAAATAATCTACAAGATACAAGTAAAAAATGTCTACACTACCGTTTTAAAAACGAAAGGTGATACTATTTCCCGTTTTACCGCTAATGCTACCAGATAAGTTTTGTGATATTTTAGTAATTTTTCAACAATCATTCAACTTTTCTTTCAAAGAATAACCAAGTTATACGCTTGTCGCAGTACTCGTAGAGCACAGTGTATACTTATTTAAAAAGTGGGAAGTATTGCTAATCTCTGAATATTTGTTTTGTTATAGATGCGTTTTCAAATCTTTCTACCAGCGGTTAGATGATCAACATTATCAATGTAAGTATTAAGGACGATTAGTTTGCCGGTAAAATGTTTTTACGAAAGTTTGTTGTCTTGGCAATGCCACGAGACATTGTCGCGGGACGTTGCCAAAAAACAAGAAATCTCGAGTACAAAATTTTCTGAGCAAAATCATAACCCCGAAATACATTTTGTTGACTATTTCCCAAATATCTGTTCATTTTGAGTCAATACTCAATGCATACGACTTTTATACTGACGCAGAATGACAGTTTAAATAGCACCTTGATTAAAACAACATATTTGGTGGTTGCCATGGACGCAGGTGATAAAATACACCCCATGGGAAAATTTTTGATTTTTCGCCTCTATAAAAGCACATTGTTGAATATTGAAAAATCGTGTCATTAGATTAGATAATAAGAAATGCGGGAAATAATCGAATAGTGTATTATTGTATACGGAGCTAATGAGTCATTTTTCCCGACGGATCTCTAGACGTTTCTTGAACGAACGAAGTGAGCCTGAGAACTACAGATTAGTCGTGAAAAGTGCTTTTGCTCCGAATAAAATGTGCTATTTTTTTCTAAAAACGTGGAAATTAAACATTATAATTATTTTGAGTTGTACAGAATGGACTGGAGAGTCGTTGCTATAGATTCCACACAAAACCAACAAAGCAAACTGCATTTTCTCGGTCAAAAATTAGTTGTGCCAGTTGGGTCAATAAACGTTGGTGAAGTTTGGAGAGAGGGTATTTTCTCTTACTAGTACATTATTTATTATTTATACATGTGATATGGAATATATAACAACCAGGGCATTATAATTCATATCGCCCGCTCATCGTTAGCGTCAAATTTCTGATCAATCACATACCCCAATGCGTTTGTAGTAATACATAGTTGATCATCCGACATAGCCTTTCTAATCAATATTTAGGTTATCACTTATCAATAAACACTAGTAAGAAATACAATTTTGTATGCACCATGGGCATTACTTGATGTTTATACCCTCGGGCATAAACTTCTTCACAATGTTCTTGGTACATACAACGTAACTATAATTACCAAAGCAATTCATTTTTTCATAGTTTTACAGAGTAAGATACATGAGACATGGACATGAGAGACAAAACTGTATTGTACATCGTAGAAGAAATAACATCTTTAGAAAAGATAAAATGTTATACCAATTGAATGTTTAAAGGAATGACTGTACGTACTGGCCACTCTACTTTCAACTACCAGCGCACACCTTGGTGGAACAACCATACATTCGGAAGCTGAACTTCGATTCTAATTAAACAGATTCACTTTCGTGTCAGAGAAAATGAACATAGATTCAGCGTCGCCGTTGGAATTTATGGGATCTAGTCGTTAAATTCATTAACTGCATAAAATAATCGTTAAATTATGACTAAATTTGAATTATAATGAAATGAGTACACAGAGTGACTGCTATAATTAATCCGTGTAGCGGAGATGTGAGACAGCAGCTCGATCCAATTATGCCTTAGGTGTGTCAAGACGTCGTACGCAGCAGATTTCGACTATAAATTTTCTCTCGCCCACAAGAAGACGACATTCAGCATGATTAATCCGATCTTCTGAAATATTTATGGGGAACTGTACAGCTAATGCAGATGATTTTAACAAATTTGCTTCGCGCGGATGCCCCTGAACAAGGTTTTTGCTAAGCGCATAAGAATGCAATCCTTCGATACCTGGCCCGTACGAATTTTGCACCTCGTCGGGGCCTCACAGGCAAGCGGTCACTTTCATTCAAGGTCGGTAATGTTTGGTTTATTTTTACTCGTTGCAATTCGCGACTAGACTGATCCTGACCTAGGACAACAAAATTCATGGACCGCAAAAACTTAATTGCAATCTGCGGTGCAAGGATGTGGGTGTCACGTGTTCAACTAATGTTAGTTTTTATGACTAGCCCAAGTATCGCGTCTGCATTTGTGGGCAAGTTCATGGTCGGTGAAGTTTAGCCGTCTGCATCTCGAGTTTTGATCATTTTTACTACCGTCAAAATTTGTCACTCCCCAGCATACCGAGGCAGAAACAGTGGACTGCAACGAAATCTATGGGAATAACGAGGTGGAACTACACAGAACAGGACGAGCCAGTTTCAGTTCTTCCAATTAGAAGTTTAATAGAACGATATCAACCTGTAGAGCTGGATCGTGATTTTGTGATAGTATTAAGAGCATATCTTGAATCTGGCTAACGTTTTCAGGAAAGCCTACAAAACTATAACGTGAAGAGTCGTAATTTTCAAGCCATCTATCTACCCTTTATGAGCATGACGTTGACGAAACTATATAATGTTCAACCGCAATTTTGGGATATTAACGCATACTAACAGGTAAAACCTACACATTATTAGAGACGCCTGAAAAACTACAGCTCAAGCCTGAATTGAATCTTACGTGACGGAACTTCAGAGATGTTTTTCATATGACGGCGATTATAATAAATATTTATAAACTTCAGTTGTGATTTTGTTATATCAGCACATCAATTGTCGGTTCAAGGACCATATATCACCAACATGTTTGGCCTAAAAAAACGACAGCTCTAATCTCAAATGTATTTTAGGTGGTCTTAATTATAAAGCTGTTGTGCATTGGTTATGCTGGTTACCATAGATGAAGTTGTATTCTTTAAAAAGCCCAATATTTACAGGTCAGACAGGCCTGATAAACTAGACCTGAAGTGGACATTACCGAGTCGTAATTTTTGGATGACGATGATATTGAGTGTACAAGGTGCAACCGGTATAAATAGAAAACAGTTAGAATTAAATAGATTTTCCCAGTGATGAGCAAGGAATTCTTATAAACAGAAACTTATTTTTCTTGAGATACAGCAAGACAAAGTTGAAGGTTTTAATATTTGATAACCGCAGATACACCGGACTTATACCAAATTTAAATTCAAATATTACAAAGCAACAAAAATGAGATAACTTGTCCATAGGAGGGGATCATGTCGGGAGTAATCGCTATTTACTACATTAAACACAGAACTGTTCAACTGAAGCAACATTGAAAAATAGTTTAACAACAAATGTACGTTATTATGTCAACGCAAAACAATAAGCGTACATTAATAATTCAGTAATATGCGGTACTCAAACATCAAATCCTTTAACGTTATCTTGGTGTCACGCACAAAGTTAAAGAAATAGCCGCCTGTTAGAAAAATGTGAGCACATGGAATCTATTACAATTTTCTCTATTCAGATTTATTATAGCCTGTATATAAACTCAAGTCATTTTATGATGTTAACATGTCCATTGCCGGTTCAAAAGCACATCACTAACACGTCAGATATCAGAAAAACTATAGTTTTAACCTGTAAACTGTAGCCCGTTGAGAATATAAAATACAGTTGTGGTTTCATACAGAATATGTACAATGTGTCTGATGGCATACGTGAGATAGAAAAACGCCAATGGTAAATTTTGCTAAGAAACAAAGCTGCCTTTGCGTGGCCTGTGGTAATCCCTTTCTGTGCGCGTATAAAATGCATTCATTTACATCATCCTGCGCAAGATTAATCAAGGTAGACTACTTATTTTGGTATTATCTTAATCCCTTTTCGCCATTTAACGTTTTATAATATAAAGTAACGAGTTACCCTACGTTGCGAATGGAATTTATGAAGCGCAAGTATCTATAAAGCACGTAAATTTTTCATAAATTTAAAGCAAACTTTGAAGATATGCATACACCTTTTAACATTTTCTGAACCTATTCATCACGGTGATGCCCCAAATATTTGTACGTCAACGTCGGATATGCGACATGAAACTTGAAAATAATCAAATCAAATATCACATTTATCAATTTCAAAAAAATGATTGTACTGGGCTACCTAATTAGTTAATAGCACGGAATGCTACACTTATCTCAGTAGACATTTCTGTTAGAGGATAAAAGGTGCTACTTGTATGTATTTAACAAATTTCAAAATAATATCGAAATTTGCTGCAAGTTTAGAAGAATCGTGGCAATTATATCCCAGAAGAATGTTTCATATTACAATATTTTTATTATTAATCTTTTCCCAACCTACGTATCCATACACTAATACTTATTGACTGTCTAAAAACACGGGTTACAAAATAATTTTTATCTTCAGACGTTATAAAAATAACATGTGACTTGAGAGACAAAGCATAAATAAAAGTGTAGTTACTTCTACGCCGGTGGAATAAAAGTACTTCAAAGCTTGATTAGCTTTCGAATATTTTTGACATTGATTGTCGGGAACTGACGTATACGTCAATTATCGATAATCGTAATTTTTGAAATATATATTTATTTATAATATTTATCTACTCCGGTGGGATAAGTAACTCATTACGTCACTCATTTGACACGATTTTCGTAGGTAATGAAGCTCATTACAGCACTCAGTTATGTAATGGCTTCATTACCTTACTGAATGATGTAATGGCTTCATTACCTAACTGAAATAGTGTCAAATTTTTGAAAATGACATCTGACATTTCTCTTAATGCACTGTTCTCAATTTTAGACAGACATGTGTGATAATGCATCATTAATATACTTGTGTGCTTACATAATAACTATTGTATTAGTTCGAGTGTTTGAAAATAAAATGGCATATGATATTCGGAGTAAAAGTGACATCGTGTGCCTCGCTCGGACACGGCCAGTCTCGCCACACAAATCATCACGTTTGCTCCTAATAACATAATTTACTATTATGTATAATGAAAATGAAAATATTTCCCAAAAATTCGGTAAGTTCTTATTTTAAAATATTACACCAGAACAAATATGTATTCCAATTCATGCCAAGATCATACGTATACAGTGATTTTTTTTTCATGTCAAATATATGAAGCCCAGACACAATACAAAAAGATTGAGTTTTTTCAAATGGAACGCTAGCAATGGGATTGGCAAGTCATAAAAGCAGTTACCTATAATTCTACATTGTGTGGAAATCTTATATGTTCGGTATAAAAAAACTCTCAGGGCATGATAAAATCAATATTATAACAGAACGGTTACCACCTTCGATATAGTTTAATAAATAACAATTTAAATTAAATATATGAGTGCAAAAGCTATTCACATGATGTTTCACAAAGGTAATGTGTTGGCCCTTTAATTCACTATTCGGCTACTCTGACATTTTTAGTAAGCTAATTATTTCCTCGTGCCAACGAAATCAACAATTTATTGTTCTACCGACACAAATATGCTTGCAAGTATTTATCGAGTATTTCATACCAAGCATGTGCAATTTTTTATCATGAATCACACATTTAGTGACTACTAATGATTCAAATTTCAGTAGAGAAAGCTATATGAAATCAAACACGTACACTTCTAAAGAATTATATTATGTTGTGATTGTCCTGAAAGCAACTAGAGGTATTAACGCTTCAAATACCGGTAAACAGTAACTTTATTACATTACAATTTAAGATGAGTAACTGTCGGGGAAAATAAATTTAATCAAGTTCTTTATTTCTAATGTTTCCGATTTTTAGCAACAATTATGATTCCACTGAAACTCTAAGGCGGTGGAATGTTGTAATAACAGCTAATAAAAATTATACGAATACCATTGCAAAACGCCAATGATGCGCTCACGGTCGAAAAGCCACTTTAAAAATTCAAATAATCGGGTAAAAGTGAGTTTTTATGTAGCCAGTTAAACCTCAACGCAGGGGCGTCATTTCCTACTGTTGTGGAGGAGTCAAACGAATATACTCAACATTTTTCATTAAATAAGCTGAATCTGATGTATGAACTGCTGTCAGTTATTGTTCAGCTAAAAATATTAATAAGTATGTATTTGTAGTTTTTGTACAACAAATGGTTCATTTTTGATTTGACACGCCTAAAGGTAGGATACATACAAAATTATAGATTCGCAAACTCTGAGGAAATGAAATTTTTGCTGTAGTAAAATATGTTTTTATACAATATTTACATATTTTTTTCTACAAATGAGTTAAATCACATTTTATATTAGATTCCTGAATATGACAATAACATTTAGACAAAAAAAATACAATTGAAAGGTTAGTAGGATGTGAATAAATCGAGTCTTTTCGCATTTTGAAAAAGAAAAATTATCTCCGTTCACCGTCACTATATTGACAAATACATGTGGAATACTCGAAAACTAATGCCAATACTTTCAAAAACACTACTAAACCATATGTGTTACATTATGTACAGTCACATATCATATGCCTTCTGATAGAAAGCCTGGTGCCAGTCTGTACAGTTGCAATACATTTTGTATCAATTGGATTTTAATCCACTTTTGACTTTTAATTGTATTAAATAAATTATAAATCATATATGTATGGCATTTTATCGCGTTTGTTAGTTACAGAAACGTGCGTACATGTTTTCCACACAGTTACTACCATTTAATATGAATGCATGGATATGGATATTTACGAATGTAAAAGTGAATTACGCAGCAATCGAATGCAGTGTTAAAACGCAATATCGTGTGCGCTGAAACATTTTGTATAGATGTAACTGAAATACTTCAAACTTTACACAAACAACATTCCGTAAATCCGAGTTATGCCTCTTCAAGAAAGTATGTTTGAACTTACTACGCTTTCCACAAAATAAATTTACTATACCTAAAAGGAATTCAAAACAATTTGATACTACGCTTCAGTTAATCTAATACAAAAACTCTTAATATATCTATGGGCACAGTAATTCCGCAAAAAACAGTACAGTTTTTACGACGTTTTTTAAATAAGCTATCGTGTTTTCTTTTTACATGATTAAGAAATATTCATATTTTAAATGTATTTTCTGTTTTTTTAATAAAGTACACAACTGTCAAGATCGTTTACATTTTTTTTATTAAATGTTCAAATATACTAACTAATAAGAAGACATGAAAAATATGCCTGACAGCAATTACCAATGATTTTTTGTTGAGAAAGATTTCGAATCAAATATTGCATTCATTTTAAATTGAGCCTAAGAGTAATACATAATTGTATACCGGAAGTATTCAGTGAAGTTGAAAAAACAGATTATTTTAAACTATGTTACAACGCTGGAAATATTGTTTGTACCTCATTGAAAAACACGGAAAATAATAACATTGATATATTAAAACGTTATTTAAAACATTTCCTCATAGAACGTGTTTTCGACAAGCAATTTTAAAAGGCCACATTTTTCTTGGAATTATTCGTACTATTACATGTATGAATTACCTTCTTCTGGCTTGTTCATAAGCGTTTTTGCGCTTTCGAGTTAGTATAGACAACATTTTTGTACAAGAGAACGAAATTTTCCAAAACTTCAACATAATTATTATTAACTCTGGAACAATGGTATTATTCAACTAACATAAAGCAAAAATAATATCTACACTAACAGTAGGTAACACATTTGTTCAGGTATTTGTGCCCCGTCGAAATTTTTGTGTGCAAAAGGCTTATGTCGATTAATCGGTTAACAAACTACATGAAAAAGTGAAAACAGACGGTGTGGCAGATACCGCCTATGCAATTAAGCCAAGGTTTGTAATTTTCCACATCACCTGACCTAAAAACCGATCCTCGATAATTACGACTGTCACTTTTTATCTACGTTTAATTTCTCTATAACATATAGCCTAAATTCTTGCTACCTGCTTGTAGGGATTGCAATTCAATGAAAGTCATCTCACTCGGATGGCTCGACACTGTCGCCTATACCATTACCAATGATAGCATGATACACACCTGAAACAGAAAAACTGAATTAGTTCTACGGTCAACTTCAAACAGTTTTAGATGCATAAATTACAGAAATATAGCGTTTTCAAACACGAGTCCACGAATTATACTTTTAAATTTAAAACGGAGCAGTTTGTTAAGACAAAGTTGTTAATTCGTTCAAACACGTGGAAGTAACTACCGTTTGTGCTCTTTGCTAACTAGTACATATATCTTACTCTTACACGAAAAATATTATTTGCAACGTTTATTTTGAATACACGAGTTTCTAATGTACAAAAGTTGAATCACACGTCTCAAAACGCTACAGAAAACGAGAATTTCGATTAGAATAATTGGAAATGATTTACATAAGCCGAAATTTATACTACTTGCAACGAAAGATCAGGATAAAACCAAGCTACATCCGACATCGTCAGAAACCTTGCGGAGAAACATGAATCGTGTAGTAAAAACTCTCATTGAATCTACCCATTCAGCTATAAATAATCCAAAATTAATTTCCAATAATTTGATATAATAGAATTCCGAAATTTTCATCGTCCTAAATTTTCACTTAATATATTCCGCAGCGAGTAATGAACTTAGCATTTTAATTTCAATTTAAAATCCGCACACTAACTCATCCGGTACTTATGGTTAATTGCTCGCGAGTATTGATTTGGACATTATGAAAGCGGGTATAATAAGGGCTATACATGCTCGGGAAACGTCGTATATGAGAGAAATCATCTCCAAACTATTATGTGCGAATATAAACAGGTCCATAGAATGTGCCAATAAAATTGATGCACTAAATAGAACAACTAGTAAATAGAACATTTAAGATTGCTGAAACCAGAATTATAACTAAGTTAGCGTAATTAACTACAATATCTATTTGTCCATGAAAGTGCACAACCAGCTAGAAATTTTTGTAAGTGATATATCCATGATCACTAGACCAAATTTTTAAATTACATTTTAATTTAAATCCGAATACAAATATTTATAACATTACATTTTTGTGTATTTTAAAATAGGCAGATAGAAACAAAAACCATGTTCATTATTCAGCTTTGAAACACGATATCTAGTACAGTATGCAACAAATAGCTTTCCATTCCGAGGATGTATATAAAATTAAGTTTGATTTAATCGCATATCATAGTTATTATCGTTATCACATTGTGTTATAAATCAATTACTTTTAAAAAAATTATATGTTGTGGTATTATATTTAGCCTTTTCGTTACAATTAATTTATTAAAGTCTTTGTAAATACGTATCTCCAAATTAGACCACAACGTTACTTGTAAAATAAATAGAAAATGGAAACAACGTAACACTAGACAACTTTCAAAGTGCATGCAGTTTTTTCTACGTCACAGCAATAGCACGTTAATAAAATAGCATAAACATTTCCTTTTCAAAAATTCAATTACTTATATGCAGTTTGCATGAAACCATTATTTTACAGGGTAAACCTCAGGTTTTTTATCTTTCAGAAATTTTGATAAGTAACTCTATAGTAGGCTAACACGCATACGCCTCGTATCTCACAGTTGCCTAAATTTTTGAAAGTGCAAGTCGAGTATAAACCACGCCCATTTTAAAAATCAAAATCGAATTGATGGCTTGAAGAAGATTTGCGTTGACTAATAAATATTTGCACCAAAAATGTTTAAACAGTCACCTACTACTTACTTTCGTTGTAACTCAATAAACGATAAAGAAAATCACTTTTGGCGACTCTATACCAATCCGGTTAATATCTAAATAAAAAAGTTTTCCATAATAAAAATAACTACAAAAAAGCGCTTAAGGTAGATTTCTCTGTAGGTTTTTTACGTACATACGTACTACGATCTGAATAGTCGGTGAAGAAATTGCATCATTGAACGCCTACATTTAGCATAAATGTTTTAAATGAATACGAACCAGCTGGTCGGTGGATCAATTTAATTTAAATTTATTGATAATGAAGCAGTCGCTGCATTTATAACCTGCTACGACATAAACTCGATATTTTATCAGAACCGGTTCTTCTTTATGGGCATTATTCTACGCATGAAAATGTATTACAAGAATTAACTGAAACTTGCCAAAAATAATTTACGCTTAAAGTAAATTAAACTAAATTGTTTGAAGATCGGCAATTACTCTTGGACTTGGATTGTCTATTATCGTACACTTCAAATTCATCTTAATGCAAAGCTGAAAGTAGGCTAATTGCAAATCACTTGAATATCTTATGACGGTCACAGTTACGTCTCTTATCAGAGACCTACATTCCTTATCAATATTTACCAATGCTGCTGTGACAAATACATTTCAATTGGTATCTAGCAATGTATCCATACTTCCTTGCAGGAAGAAGATGGCCATATTATTATTACATATTTTTAATAATTTCAAATATTTTTGATAACCATTGAAGAACACCTCAGAAAATTTCCTCGCTACACATTCAGAGCAATATGCACGTCGAGGCAAGCATACAGGCCGGATTAAATAAATAAGAATTTACGGCTATTAACGTAATGCACTGTAATTTTGTAACGCTGATTGATTGGATTGTAATAATACATTTCCCTGCAGCCGTGCAGCAAATGGATTTACACCGGCACATTTGTAAATCAACAGTAATTATTATTAACTTAATGACTGATTAGCGCAATGGATATATATACATAACACAGCATCAAAATATATTCACTAATATTCTGTTATTAGTTAAATAAACATAAAAAACGCCCATTCATTTCATATTGATTATTAATGGAGTATCAATGAAACAATTTTCGTAATTATAGCTTGATAACAAAGAGAAACCTAACAAGATAACAGTCATTTCGAGATGTAAGGTAGCAGATTTAAAAACTATATTTCTATTAACCGTTAAACATAATATACCGGTTACCTCAACAAAACACAAATACGTTTAGTAACATGAATTAGTTTTTTTTGTACCAGTCAATATGTTTTTCTCGTAGCTCTATTTATAATTGTGCACATAACATCGTGATTTCATTTCAATTGTTAATTGTAACTGCATTAGACTAAATAATACAATATTCAGTTACAATATTAAGCTATTAGAATGATCAAAGTTACTGACCCACATTTTTTAAATTAAACTAATATTGCCAAAAGCAACAGGTATCCGCCTGATTTGAAGGTAAACATTTATATATAGATTATTTAAAATTTGGTTATGTTCTAAGTGTAGTTATTCTTACTCGTCAGTTGAGATTATATTTATTTTGTAACCTAGGAATAGAATCTATTACTTGGCAGTAGTTTTTATTAGAAAAACTCAAAAATTAAGAATGTTGCCAGATGATAAAAAAATATATATTTGTCCTCTTGATGTTGGGAACTAGCAAACGCATATGAAAACTTTAAAAACGGTTTCTTACATTTAAAAAAAAACTACATTCTTCAATAATACGTGAAAATTGATAATCGCCAATATATAACCGTTTTACAACTACGTCGCTTATCAAATTACTAAAACAAGATATTAGTAAAATATGTAATGATGAGCAATAGTATAATTGACCTATGTTAAAAATATATCAGATCAATAATGTTCGGGTAAAAATTGGTAATTTATTAATTATCAAAAATAAATTTAATTATACGCATACGTTTGATAACTCAACAAAATTACAAATTGGCAGAACTATAAACAAATGTACAACACTTTATGATCTACACGTAAGCTATTCCAATGATTATGGATATTGAACCGCAATTTGCAATTACACAAATAGCATGCTCTCAAAGGCATTTATTTGATAAATTAATAGGTCGGCTTCGGAGCAACGTAAGTGCAGCTGTTGAAATTAAAAAGGAAGATTTGTACGATTATCTACGTGAATCTATAAAAACACACCGACCAGCTGCTAAAATATCAAATTTGTTAAGCCACATACATATTATTTTTAGAATATCGTGCACTTGGCAGAAGGGAAATTTTAAAAGCAATTTTATTGTGTATTTGTAATAATATTTAACTTTTAGATTATATACTAAATACAAGAGGTAAAGAGGGATGCAGTGAAGTCTACAATTAGAGAACACTGCCGGTTCCACACTTTTTGTCTATTTATTGGCGGCGTCCGCTTATAAGAAACAATCGTGTCCGGTTATAGGAAGTGTGCGTTTAAAACAGATCAGAAAATATTAAAACATGAAGAAAATTTTATTCTATTGAACATAAGTACAATAATTACAACAACTAAACTGACTAAATGTAAGACCGTATTTATAAAACCGAAAAATCAGCAACTTCTGCATTTTATAAACAATGTACAAACAGTAAAACAATACATTGTTGAAACTCGATCTGCGGAAACCCTAGTACAGCACCTGATAAGGTGAACATATTTAAAACAGTAATTACTGGTGCTAAATTAAACTATGTCTATGACAATGCAATAAGTATAAGCAAACTCAGTATCCGGTTAAGAGATAAATTTTACTACAACGGTGCCTTATGAACTGTCCGTATATTAGAGGATCCGGTTGAGAGAGGCTATTTGGCTTTTGGCATGTTAGTAATAATAGGCTAACATTGGTTCTACGAAATCTGTCCGCTTATAGCAAATGTCCGTAATAGGAAGTTCACTGTATATGTGAAAACAAATCTCACCTAAAAATGCTAAATGCTCTAAAAATTTTGTATCTTGCTATTTGTTTTAGTATCACCAATCCCACATATCCCCAAAGAGACTATAGAAATAATTATCACTCCGTCTTCCCACACCTGTGTTGTTAAAATTAGTCTGTTCATTCGTCAGAAATCATTTTCGTCACAGAGCAGAGTAATTCATTAACCTGAAAAGCATTTTTACATAACCATACTTCTTATAAAATGCTGCAGATTTATTAAGTAGAATCGTCAGAATTTATGACGTTTAAAGTCGACATAAATCAATTCCGCCTTCGTATGTGATTTGTAGCATAGTTAGGTTAAGTATATCTGAATTTTTAATAATAATTGCGATATTGTGTGCACGTACACTGTCAAAATTGTTGATGAAGTGTAGGTACAACATAACGCAAAGGTAATTTGGTCCATGTAAAAAGCAAGCCTATAATTATCCTCAATTTGGTGTTATTTTAACATTATGAGAAGTATCAACAAACCCGTGCAGGAACACAAATTCGGCTCGAATTAGAAGAAACGCTGTCTACGCATTTTGCAGTGTAGAAGTGAAGCAATAAACGGCGATTTGTCAGGTGTCGTGGACTTAAAATCAATCACTGGGTCGCGTAGCTCCACACCTCTGTCTGATAACATCAAACGCTCAGCTTAGAGCTGCTTTGTTGTTCGCATGACAAGTCCTGAGACATGTCATTTAGCATTAGATCAAATATTTCTGTTGTGGATCATTTTCCTGTGCGTTGAAAATCGTCATCGGCGCGGGCGCTTCTATCTATTTCAGGCTTTCAGGGACGAAAGTTATCAGCAAACTCGGTTAGGCTAGGTCGCTGGTAGTGGGCTTGGTGGGCACCCAGCCAGCAGTTACTAGATCACACCATAGGCAACCAAATTCTTAGGGCCCCATGACCACATGGTAGTTCGTCGCCGGAATTCTCTCGTGTTAAGGTTTCATGTACTGACAAATGGTCAGTTGCCGGAGCAGTTCTTTATTAATTCAGAAACAACTTTTTACCGTGAAAACATCAACCTCCGCGCTAGTGTGTATCATACGTCACAACTTACTACGCCGCAATTCTGAAGGTTGCCAAGTTCACTACACCAATTTGCAAAGTACGAATTCCACAGCTAATCCAGGTTTCTGTTTGTGAAGAATTTGATACGATCTGCGGTACAAAAACGCGTTTGGTTGTTTCCAATATTCCCACTGAAAATTCGCTGTTCTCTTCAACTAAGTTCCAGTTTCGCTTTTAAATAATAAAACTCGAAATGGGAAAACATTCGCGACCAAAGCAAAAACTAAAAACAAATATGAAAATATATTTTCTGAGGTACTGCCAAAATGCGACGTTGCTCTGTTTTTGTAAAAACTTACATTAGACCCGAAACTGAGATAAACATTTCAAAAAAGTACTAAAAGTTTTTCGCAATTAGTGTTTGGCTTTACTCACTGCTTGAAAATCAAGTGCGTTATATTTGGTAGGTAGAAAATTCTACATTTCAATCAGAAAATCCTCCCAACAAATAAAAAATATTCCAATGACGAATGCAATAATTGTCCAATATATCCATTCTGGCCGTCTTCATGGGTTAAACCATTAAGTTTTCTCCAATTTTCTCTCTTAAAACATGACTTTCAAATTTGCATGTATTTTGATTATCTTTAACTAGTATTAAAAATTCTCAAACTGAAAAATCTGAAAATATGTAAAGTCGAAGATAGCCTACACTCAATCAGTGGCGGCGCGTCGAAAATTTTGATGGTGGGAGACAAACCAAGACCGACATCCCGAGATCTAAATATTTCACATATGGACTGGCAAAACTTTGCATCACTAAAAAAATTACCGAACTACACACTAGTAAAATATGATTAATTCAATCGAATATCTCGTTTTCATTTGTTCATTTACATGTATAATTTTGCCAAAAGATGCTTCCCGACTGGTTTTGAGAATTAAGTTTATCTTTGCAGGAAATGAGTAAATAATACGTATTACATAATAATAGAAATTTATTAATAGATCTATATAACTGCTATATTTCCAGCTATTGTTCTAGCGAATACGACGAAAAAAGTTTATTTAAAGGAGCGTTAATTGTTTCATGGTGGATGCCACTGCGTAACGCAATCCAGCAACTGCGTGACAAATCGGAAGTACCCGTATAATTATTAAACCAAGTAATAATTAATACAATAATACAATGAGAACTATCCATTAATACAAATAAATGTGATTAAAATAACACGCCGACCTTGCGACCGTACCTATGTTACGAATGAAATCCCAGGCGTCAGGATGAAATGATCGTACGTGCCAAAATTGCACATCGAAATCAGTCACTCGAGACGCGTGCTTGAGCCAAACGGAGAATTGACCCCGATTCAATGCTAAACTGACTATCTTTGCAGCTACCTCCTTCACCGCTCACCGCTCGCTGCAGCCTATAATATGTTGAAAAGCAAGAGCAACGTCGATCTGGCCCAAATCCGCCGTGAAACTAAGCAAGCGCTTATCGTACAGTTATTAATATTCCTGAAATAAAAAATACGCAGGCTTTGTTTTGGCTTCAAAATAAGAATGATAAAAATAAAATAAAACATGTTTCCTTTCAAAATACAAAAATCTTGTTTGTTGTGGTAGGGCCATGGCTCCTTGACTCTTCATAGCGAGTCGCCATTGCACTCCATTTTGCAGATTTTGCAGAATTTTTCAATCTGCTTACTGCATCACAAATCAACTTGAAAATTTTCAATAAAAACCTGAACGGAAATTGATAGATTACGTTCAACGGCTTTAAATATTTAACCAAATTCATTTGCACTTGTACTAAAAGATTTATTTATTTATTTATTTCATACTCAGCCAACAGCCGTTAGGCCAATTATAGGCGTCGCTGTACATTTTATGGGGTCTTCCAACCCCACTAACGACTGTCATGATGTTATTATGACATCCGGGACCAACTATTTCCGTGGCAGCCGTACCACGAGGCTCCGTGTGAAGCAGCCGTGAAACTCCCATCCAAGTTCCGACCAGAGAGAGAGAGAGAGAGATGGACGCGACTTTGTTCCTACTACCTTCAGTGTTCCACAAGAATCCCGAAATACTCCTTAGCTTGTCTTAAATCAAGACGCGATCAAGATACGAAATTTTAAATTTGATTTTTGAGGCAAGACGCAAAATTTTATGCATACACAAGATTTCTTGCTTTTCGTTTATTCGTAAATATCTACATACCCCCACTTTTATAATCTCCGCCCGCCTATAGTTAAGAATTTAGTTGGGATATATAAGTATGGTAAAGTATATAAGATTAAATAATAATACTTATAGCACAATAACAGATTAAGATATATCCTTATTAAGACATGTATTTAAACACATTAAACTTGGGATAGATTCATTATTGAGTCTGTTTCTATATTTTCGGATCACTAAAGCCCTTTCGAGAATTATCTCTGCGCAGGAAACGATGTTACCATAACATTAAAAAAATCTTGAGGCATCGCCGACAAGTTAACCCTTCCAGTTCTAAATTATTTATTTTCCAGTAAAAATTTAGATTTAGTGTATCCAAGTTCAATTAAGTAACAAAAAATCTGTAAAGGGGTTTAGAGGAAACTTCTCTCACAAGAGTAATGTGAATTACATACATCAATTTGCAAATAAAAAAAACATTGTGGTCGGTGGGATCCGATGGTGCTAGGCTCGTCGCTCTGCCTCTGGATCACGGAATCTCGGGTGCATCATGGGCTTTCCACAGCTGTATAAACGACGCGCTCACGACGAACTCGCTCAGTGTTCGCCCTGTATATGTTGGATTTAAAATATGTCCTTTTTGATCAAGTGCAAAAACATGCGCTATGTGCAAAGAATTACTTTTATTTAACTAATAGGTTTTGAGTTAAAGGAAAAATAAATAGATTTTTTACCGAAATTACATCGGTTTCGAGTCAGGTAGATATAACATGTGAGCAAATGAAAACGAAATCAAGCTTGACTTTAAAAAAATGAAGTCATGTGGTCTATTACTCCGGATGTTTTTAATTTAAATATGACAGATATTATAGTCTATATTCAACATAATGTGAATTAATAATCGACATATGTTTCAATTTTCAAAGCCAAGATTGATTTCATTTTCGTTTGCTCACATGTTATAATACGCATGCAAAATATTGTGTTCCTCCAACAAGTAGTTTTTGAGCTATACCGCCAACAGACTTCCGGACGCATGGATGAACCGACAGACAGACAGACAGATGGACGGATTTTTAAAAAAACACGTTTTTTCCAGCTGAAACGTGAAGATAGGAAGAACTCTCAGAAAATGATTTTTTCACGAATACAATACTTCGTCTTTTAGCGACAAGGGAAGTAAAAATATATATGTTGGCCTTTTTTTTATTATACGATGTACATTAACATGGAAGTATATGTGAATCTGAAAGGGGCGACTTTAGAAGATAAGAAAATGGTTTACACATTAGGTATTCAAATTGCATTGCTCATTATAATAGCGCAGACGATCTTCAAATTAGTGATGGGCTTATTCGCATCAAAAATAACCGTTATCCGGTTATTGAAATAACCTGTGTAACTCGGTTTTCGTTTCAAGTATTCGGATGAAAAATAACCTCATTCTGATACGTTCTACGTGCCGCGTCTCAGCGACCTGCGAGTGATCGAAATTCTGTAAATAATACGGCATTCATAACTCATAACCTTTTCTACGTATGTACTTGATTGACCCAAGTGAGGCCGCGGCTGCTTGTTGATGTTATTAAGACATTTGATACTCCCAGTCGACGAGTTAAATTTATGGGGCCGTTCCTATTAAAGATAACGTTCTGCTGAGTATGAGATTTGCCGAAGGTTGGTATTAATTTACAACGGCCTAAATTTTTGCTTCGAAACGCGGTTGATTATGCCTAATAAGGGATAAACAGAAAGCGAAATAAGATTTTCCAATATCGTAAAAGATTTATATTTAATTTTTAATAACGGAGCAGTCGGGACAAGAAGTGGATTTCGATGTTGAAAATTCTAAGTGTGCGTCCGCGGAAGGCTGAACGTAGATAAATGATGGATTCTAAAATATACCGGTATGATGTTCAAGCGAAAAGGGAAGGGTGACTACTAGAGAATTTTAGGAACTAAAAATAGATTCAATAGATACTTTGTATTCGCATATTTATAATTTATTTATGATTAGTATTGATATAGCTATTCTCAATGGTTTAAAATCTTTAGAAATCAAATAAAAATCATTTATACTATTATTATAATTAACGATTAACTGAGTTCCTCTGCTATCTGCAAGTTACGATGCCGATGCAGATGACGGTGAACCGCCAACCGGCAAACCTGCTGACTTAATCGAAACGAATCGAGAGCCAAAATTGATTCGAATGATTATTCAAATAATCAATCGGTTATTAATATGATTCGAATGCAAATAATTCGGTTATGAAAATTGTCCGGTTATGCCCATCACTAGTTCAAATCATACAAAAATATTATATTGCTACTGTCTACGGAAACTTTTAGAACAATTATGCCCCTTTACAAAAAAAAAGTGTACAATGCATTTATAGCAGTAAATATACGTTTTCTTGCAGCAATTTTTGCTTTTGCTTCTTGTCGTCTCTTTGCTTCCCTCAAGATCTAGCATGTAATTCACATAATCGGTTTGTAACTATTTCCACTAGTAGCTTCTGTAGCTCTTGTGGTTGGTAGACGAAGTGATTCAGTTCAGTGCTGGATCAACGACATAGCTTTTTTGTATATGCAAATTTTGTTACACCAATCACTCCAATTACTCCCATTTCACGATTCAAAAGGTCTAATACATCTTTTTATGAACATGCAGTTCTGCAGCATCTCTTCCATATTCCAGCGAACTATTCACGCACTACTGCAACTATTGGTTAGAAGAACATACGCAACATAGTCAGAGCAATTTTGACTCCGATGATGCAGGCTGCAATGTCTTGCGAAACGTTAGTCTAGGTGCACAAAGAGCAAAAAGTAAAGATGCACCGGGTACGATTGTATCCGGTATCCGACGTTTGACCGGGTACCCGGTTTGCCGAGTACTGGCAACAACCCAGCCGGGTAATAAATGAAAAAAACGCTAACTTTTTATACATCACAAGTACTGGTTTTTATCTTAATTTTCATTAACTTTAAAATAATCCCACACTTTACTCTCCTCCTCCTTAGAGCTCGTTACTTGAAAAATTATAGATTACGCTGACGTGGCGAATTATTTCTACTGTGCTTGACAGTGAGTGCAATATGCCATATTTTGCTAACCTCTTGCAATGCGACATATTGTCTGTATCCGGTACCTATTCGGTATTTCAGAAAGTGTTTCCGGTGCATCCCTAGGAAAAGAGCCTAAGGTTGTTTAAGTATCATTGCTCAAAACGTACTCGTAACATCAAGTGGCTTGTGAGAAGCTTCCAAGAGTTCACGAGCCACCAAAGAACGTAACCATAACACAAATCCTTGCTTGGTTCACAAGGTATAAACTAAAGGCACATGAAGCTAAACAATAATGGGTGTTCATCTACAAAGACAACGCAATCTAAGTCCAAATTTGATTTTAATAATGAGAATTCGAGTATCCACAAACGACAGACAATATACAGACAGTTGTCGTTTATTAGGTCTGAAAACCCCAGAAGTCAAGAAAATTTAAGATTCTTGATTCAATACAAGAAATACAGTATCAAGAAGTAATTAATTTCTTGTCTTGGACATATATGTACTTTAAAATAAAACCATTTCTGAAACATTCATTTCAACTGTAATTTAAAAGAACATCCTATGCCAATTCATTTACAATATTAAGTATAATGTAATGTTACTCATTTCATGTATGTAGCATCTAATTCCTCTGTTAGAACTTCAGCTAATTTTACAAAACACAGACTATACAACAGTGCACTGGCACCCTGGATTTAAAACCATTTTAAATGTCTTGTAAAGGGAGGGCAAAAACCTAACCAATAAATTGATACGACTAATAAGTGCAGGCAACGTGAAACCTGTTATTAATAGTATTCTACTACTATCACTACAATTTATGAAAATTATTTATCACGTATAGCTAGCTGCAGAATTCTGATCTAATTGCTCCACATGTGTGATAACAATTTATCGACATCATGAACAAGTTTTATTCAGCTTAGCACGAATTAGACTGTTCAGCGCACCCCTTTTTCGCGTTGGCCATAATATCTACATATAAATTATTGCCTCACTGACGATGCAAGTTTTCCTTTTCTTTTTATTCTTACATTTCCAGTTACCTTCAATAAAAATGACTATCCCTTACTCTCTTCACTGTCTAATATTTATTTTCAGTAATTCAAAAACTCATCCTTTTGAAGCTTCGAATGTACAGTCGTGTGCAAATAAATCTGGGACAGTGTGTTTTTCACATGCAGATTCAGTTAAGAATTGAAGAATATCTCCATGGATTTCCTGCTATCAGAAAGAGTTACATTCAACTTTAACAGGTACAGAAACCCGTAACTCTCTCTGATAAGAGGAAATCCATGGAAATATTCTTCAAATTCTTAACTGAATCTGCATGTGAAAAAAACACTGTCCCAGATTTATTTGCACACGACTGTACATCAATTTATTGCTATATAGGTAGCTGTGTCATGCATATTGATTATCCTTAAAAACGGACTATTAAATTTACATTGCTCTTCTTAAATTTTATAATAGGATTAAAACCCATTTTAATTATGTTGATATCATTTGAGTGTTGCCTGAGAGTAAGTAATACAACAATATACTAGAAGTTATTAGTAATATATGTAATAACTAATAACTTATTACCTATTTTTTAATTTTGCAAACGCACATAAGATGCATTTCAACTTCTTTTCCCAGTAGCCAAAAGAAATCAAGCGATTACGACGACTAATTCCTGGCCAGTCTAATTTGCATCTTAACATCGCACTAGCAGTGCTTCCACCTTGTAGTGTGGAGGTGGGAGGTCGGTCAGATTTTATTAAAGTTAACACTCAGTGACGCATCAGCATTCTTGTTCATGTACGACGTTAAGCTTAAACATTCGCAAGTTAAAAATAGCTAACAAAATAAATTCTCATTCAGAAGCCAATGAAGTAAATTTCGGGGTTATCAACTTTCGCAAAATCAATGTACAGCATATGTACAGTACTATTTATGTACACAAAAATTCAGAAATATTACAGTAACCCAGAACAAAATATTGAAGAAATAATTACATCTACATACCCAAATTTAGAAACGCTAACTCATCAACAACAAGTTAGAATGCATTTTTTATATTCTTACAACATGGCACTTACAAAACTTTTGCTTTTGTTTAGTAAAATTTGTAGTTTAATACAACTAGTTCGAAGTAGATATTCTTCGCCAGTGGCGTAGAGGTCAAATTCTGATGCCAGAAAGAATGCAATATCACCCCTAGTTTTGTGTTTGGTTTTCTCTTAACTTAATTTGTTATATACTGATTATATTTACATTTTACCTATTAGTTTTGCATTATTCATTTTATTTTTGTGTAGGTAAGGATTGCCAAGTTACAGAGGTTTTGTTATAAAAAAGAAATGTTTCTCAGCGTAGGATTACTTCAGGAAACCCTAACGTCACATTTTATTATACAAGTATTAGCAGCGTCGTAGCATAATAATGTACATATTTGTTTGTAACGTTGTAATATTTTCTTTGAACACGCTGAACCATTTTTCAGCAGGATAAAAGTGTCTTGTTAACTAAGTAGTTGTATATTCTGTAGATAATCTGATACCGTACGTAGGTACTATAAATTATTATTCACAATATCGGATATCTAGCAATCCATTTGTCAAACTAAACTACAAGAACATTTTCTGAACATTAATACACGTTAATGGAATATCGAAATTCCCAAATTTGATATACATGTAATAGTAGGTTTCACTATACATTTGCTTTATAAATACATATTATTACTTAATCCCTGAATTCGATTCACACTTTAATGACTGTTAAACTTTAACCTTGTAAACTTTATATAAACTATCTACAGATTGAACTGCTTTGGATATTCATGTGAAAACAAACAATTTCAATGAGAAATTACAAGTTATACATAATTACTCTACAATTACCTCAGTGTATAAATAGTACATGAATGAATTTCTTCAGAAATGATGAAAATGTAATTATCCGTAAAAACCCTATAATTTTCAATATTTATAACAGGGTATATATTTTTAATATTTAAAGTTTTTAATAATTATAATAAAACAAAGCTCATAGATTTATACCCTTTCAGGTATTAAATTTTTGATGAAGACTTTAAATATTACAAATAACATTTTAAACTTTGACTAACTAGAAGAAACTAATTTCAGTAAGCAATTCATACTGCATGTTCAATAATTAACACTAACATTAAAAATGGAAAACAATGTTTTGTATTTAAGTAAATCAAATTTCATTATCTAATGCATTTCTACAATTTTACAATCTTTCTTCCAAATTCATTTGCTTAAATTCATTGCGATGATTACCTTATACACACTGGCGGCGTACTATACTTCTCTATTTTACAGTAGATATTTCTGTACAGGCATACCCATATTCATCCAAAATTACTAAAAATATGTTAAATATTGGAACTGGGTACATAATATCCTTATATGATTACACAGTAAGCAATTATACATAGAGACACATAAATGCACTCAAATAAATTGTATTTTAACATTCTAAAACTATATCTAAACTTTAAATAGTGAGTGTGAATTAACTCTTTAATTTAAATAGTGAATTAAATTGGTGTCTAAAATTTGAAATAGCAAAAATTTTATCTTATATCTTACAAAATTTCAAAAATGTCTACATTTTTGACTAAAAAATGTAATATGTGTTAAGGTAAGTTAATTACAAATCAATACATAAAATAATAGCCTTTATAGTCTTTATATATTAATTCAAAAATGTCAAGTGTAACTGGTTGTTTGGTTTAACATATTTACTTGAAACAAGTTAATTATATATTATTTAATCTTATATTCGAAATTCCATTATTATATCCTACGTTTATTACAGTTTTTCACATTATTTTTAGCTTTTAGATATGTATAAGAAAGCCCGAGGAAGCCACATGCTTTAAGTCTCAGGTGGTCGGCTCGGGTTCGGTCCCCGGCGACTACATATCGGGATTTTTAAATATCGTATACTCTCCGGCTACTACGAAGCTGACACCTGTAGTAGTCGCAAACCCCTAACAAGCAAACTCTTCCTCAGTTTCGACGGGCAAGGCTAGCAACCTACTCGGGTTACGAGCAAAGAGGGCTCATAGCACCACTTTGTGGTTGAAAACAGACCACTGACCTAAAAATAAAAGGAAGAAGAAAAATGATGTTTATAAAAGTAGCATTAAGTGGTAAACTAAATTAAATCCTGAATTCTTTCGTTGTAAAAAAATCTACTTCAAAGTAAAACTATAAGAAATAAAATTTCTTAAAAAAATTAACTAGCTTTTTCCGGAGCAAAAATGTACATAAAAAAGCTCAACCTTATTCAAGTAACAGGTGGTTTACGCATATAACTAATCGCAACAATTTTATTCATCCTCACCCACTTAATTAGCAGCTCGATTCGTTTCCTGCAACGATTGGAATCCCTGCCATAACTAAACTGACCTTTAATATTCTAGGCCACACATTCCACGAGTTGAATGTACTACACTAACAAACGTACGCCTAAAATACTTTAATTAATAGATTTCCCTTTAGCATATTTAAATGTCCTACATCGAGATTTCTCTATTCTACCGAAGACTAAAACTCAAAGCTTTAAAGCAGCATTTTAAAACTCGTTCACACAATTTGCACCTATGCAAAAGTCAAAAACAAGTACAAAAAGCAAGCGCGACAATTTCCGTAATAAATCGTCTGTAAATACCACGAATGCTTAACCCATTCCAAGGGAAGCTGAACGTCCTTAGCCGATCGGCGTGTGCAGGAAAAGGCGTAAACTATAACTTTCTTGGTAGTAAATATCCAGTAGTTCTTTTCCGACGGGCAAGTTAGAAAATGGAGCAAACGTATTACTTAATCCCTAGCATTTCTCGAAAGGCTCACCTTGTAAAAGTTGTACATATGCAACATAATCGACCTTGCCTTCAGCCTTTCGTAATTATTATAAATGCTTTGCCTACGTACACCTGTAACGGTCCACGAGCCATTCCACGTGGCACCAAGGTAGTCGGTTAAGTCTCAAATCAGTAGCTACCCTAAACTGCTAAATGTTTTACAGCCCCGAAAGCTATTGTGTTACGAGGTCGTAAAAACACAGGTATCTGTATCACGATACGACCCACAAACCTGTTGATTTCTTTCCCTAAGTGTTACTTAGTCGTACCTGTCAGACGAGCATTCCGTACGAAATATTTATTTGTTCGTGGACGTTTTAACCGTTGAATTCGGTAGCTGATGGAGCTGATTTGCTGGCAATTTTATAAGCCGATGCTCTTTAGTGGACATGCTCTAGTTCTAGACTCTAGTCTAGGGGGCTTTGATAGATTTCACGTTTGCAATTTTACGAAGAGCAATTATTTAATGAAATAACTAAAACATGAGGATCTACTTAAAAACTATTTTAGTTAATTCTGAACGTCAACAATCAATCAATGGATTAATACTTCATCAAGTTGCACAAACAACCTCTACGGATTGTTCCATCAATGAGAATATTAGAACACTGATTACAATGGTTTACAAATTTACACTTGTTGGTTGGAGTGAATTTCAATAGGCCCTATTAGCTAAATATGTTGCTGCGATATCAAATATAACTTAGTCTTTTTCTATCACATCCAGATACATCACTATTGAAGAAAGAACAAAGTAACGATTTTTATGAAAGTATATAACTTTGTTGTATTCGGTAATGGCAAATTGATAGGATTACATTTTCATATATGAAAAATGCGTAAATACTAACAAATATTAACCAAAATTCTAAACATTTCATTAATCAGACCTTCGTCTCTTTGTTTAAATTGTTTTTCTTTTATGTACAGCGCCTGGTTTCTCTCTTTTTAAACACCAGCTGTCGTTTTGTATTCCACCTTCCCTTGTATCTTTGCTAAATTTCCTCTGTCTTATTAATGGAACCTCTTCCCTTGTTCTTCGCTTATTTGTCCAAGATTTTCAGAAAAAAGCCAAGATGGGCATGCAAAAACTAAATTTTGATTTTCATATTGCAACCCAAACATCGAGGCTTTTCGAATATATTTTGAACAATTTTCCCATAATCTATAATTTCCTAGAAAGTTGTTCATTACACCCTTAAAAACAATCCAGGCTTCATTTTCAACATCAGTTATGGTAGTTTCAAACTGATCCTCTTAAATCATTTTTCTAATTTGCGAACTAATGAAGATACCCTTCTTAATTTTCGTGTGAGGAACACAACAACCACATCTGTACAAAATATGTCAGAGCCCTTTATTCAATTTCTGGTTGCCATACTAAAATTAAACTAACACACAATGAAAGCTCACAATGAATTTTACAGGAGTATTGTGACTATGTAATAGGGATGTTCCGAATACTGGTATTCGTATTCGCGAGTATTCGCTATATTTTCAATATTTGTATTCGTAATCGTATTCGCCAAAATTAACACGAATATTACACGGGTATTTGACATTAAAATTATAGCAATATAGATAAGAATTTTAATAAAAATATAAAACAGGTATTCATACATTAAATAAAACATTTTTTTTTAAATATTAACCATTCTATAACATTAAATAAAAAACCAAACTATTATCCATACTATTTCTAAAATTTTGCAGCGCGTACAAAAACGATGTTGATGTTGATATTATTCACTCAATGTCATGTATTCGTATTCGTATTCGTATTCGCGAATATTCATAAGAGTATTTGTATTCGGTATTCGTATTCGCGAATACGAATTTTTGTATTATATTCGCAACATCCCTACTATGTAACGGATATGCCATTTATTAGGGATGTCGGCGGGTACCCGGGTACCCGGGTCGACCCGGGTAATAGTCAACCCGGGTAGATTTTCAGGACCCGGGTACCCGACTAATAAATTATGTAATTTCTAGAAAGTCAGTCTTTTTCGGAGAAGATGATAAAAACTTAAAAACAATAGAAATACGCTCTAGAAAAACATAACCATCCAGTAATAACCAGAATCACCCCATCCCATACCGCATAATGTTTCTTGTTTGATATAATAAATCCCCTTCACAGAAATATTCAACCCGTCAATAGTACCATTAAATCACGTCATTATGGGATAAAGTAACATACACATCCTCTGTGTGATTTTGATGCTGTTAGGAATTTCGAATAAAGTTACGTACATACTTGAATTTGATAGCACTTGGAAGTGTGAAAATATTTACAAATAACAGACGACTTGCAATTTGAATTGGGGAGTAGGTAGGTACTATTTCAATTTAATTCAGTTTAAAACTCGCGGCGTAAAGAAAGAAATTGTAGCTACCTCAGATGTTCCGATGTACGCTAACATTTTTGTTATATATTTCGGGTACCAGAGGGTACCCGGGTACTGCTTTCGGGTACCCGGGTTTCATTTTAGACCGGGTACGACATCCCTACCATTTATATAAGTTTCGTGGTTGACTAGACTTCAAACAAGTCACTGTATACTCAGACAAGTTTAAGGAGGCACATATTTGATAATGACTACAAATATAGGTATATAAAACTTGCAAACCATTGCAGAAAGTATGGCTATGCGTACAATTGCGTATTATCTAGCTAAGTAATATTTTGACGATTGACGATCACTGAAATGAATTTATATGAACATAACTTGACACAGGAATTTGGATAGTGTGGGGAAGCGAGAAACAGTTGTTTGGATATTTCAATCATATTTGCTGAATTTGGTTAATATACTCTCATCTGATTTAGCCAGTGGTTTCAAAAATGTTCACCAGACCCTAATGCTATTTTTTTCCATAAGCGATTCATTTTTAGTATAATTTTCTTCTACTGGGGTCAGTATATATCTATATATCCATTTAATTTAATAGTAATATTTATGAATCACCCGGTATATTGCTCCATCACATTCAAACTCCCGTGCTTCCTTATTAATATTTTGCCCAATTGCCAGTTATACTACCTTTTGAAAGGGTTATTTTTATAATGTTTAAATCATTTTACACTAAACCAGTGCCTACTGCGATCAAAGATAAATACGGAAAATTGAAAAAAATCATAACAGGTGACTAGAATCACAAAATCCAACATTTTATTCGAAAAATATTATAATGTAAATGATTTAAAATCCAGTTTTGCCTTCATAAAAGTGCCATGGAAGATACGATGTAAGTGCCTAAAGCTAGTCTTTAGTCACTCGCTGGGCTTAAAACGCTCGCTCACTCGCGTTTTAAGCCCAGCGAGTGACTAAAGATGCTTTACGCATGTGTATCGTACAATATTTTATCTACGATGGCATCTAGAAAACACGGTAAATATACAAAAATATTTTAAATGTAAATTAGAGTTACCAACAACCGGTCGTAATTTGGCGTGGTTAAAAATTGTAAAACACGTTGCTACTAACGACGTGTCTAATGAAATCATTTTAAACACGTTGCTACTGACGACGTAAACATGTTATCAAACAGTCGTTTTACAAATTTAAAACTGCCAACTAAAAGTCAATTTTACACACTGTCGTAGATAAAAGTTTATAAACTGTCAAGTAAGCGTCATATAAATCTAAGTAACTAGTTAAATAATGCTTGGAGTACGCCTAACCACTATTGAAAAAAAATAAAAATAGTGGGTGAAAAATTAACTTAAAAAATTGATAAGATTTCGCATTTCTCGTTATTCTGACAAACTTTGTTTAATTACTTTTTTCGATAAAATTAGGCCTATCATGGTTTTTCAATGTTTTGCATTTGTTGTTGATCGCAGTGGGCTACTGGTTATACGAGCTCGATTGACAGTTAATCTTTTATTTCATTAATTTACAGTTTCATATAATTTTATTCATGTTTACAATTTTGTGTTTCTAGGATAAAAAATCTGCAAGCCCCCATTGTAGTTTTACTCGCGCGGTTGTGGTTATGGAATTATGTGACATTAAAAACAGTGTCTATTTATAGTCCTTTCGGGATTCAAGGTCAAATTTAAACACGTCATCAGAATATTCTGGAAATTCTGCCCAACTTTGCTAATTTAATCAATCCTGTACTTTTCCTAATAAGAAAGTTACCAGTATGGTTGGAAAATGGACACCCTGTATACTGCTGATGCGTAAGTGAACAGTTTAAAATACATAAACCATGCAGCTTACACGACCGGTATCATTCACTTGTGCTTATAAATATGTTTACAATTAACATGGATTTTTGAATGATTTTTATTAAGCAATTGCTGCTCGATATTTAATAAGACCAATGTGTTGTACATACACTACGCTACACCTAAATTACTTTGCAATTATTAAACGAACGCCGCACTGAAATTATATCTGTACAAACTAGAGATCGAATTCGTCTACCATAACAAGCAGTTGACATTGAACCGAGTAGTAATGGAAATTACTTGGTTTACTATGCTCGTTTTTTACGGTTTCCGTCAAAAAAGTGAACTTGCAGTATTAACGAGCAACAACTGCCTAAGGTGCAAGAAGTGTAAAATATGCATATCAATTAGTAGATGTATCATTAGTCTTTTGCACTATCTCGTTAACTATTTAGTCGCTGTTAACGAAGGTCGACCGGTGCATTAGTCCGGAGCGTATACATTTAATCTTTGTAACTATTACATAAGTGAGTGATTTCATACCTACGCTAGTGACCATTTAAATTTTGATTAGCAGTCATGAGTTGTCACTAAAAACCATCAATTTCGCCAAATACCATAACGTGCGTTGTATAACGCAATGAACTACATGTTAAATACCAATTAACGGGAAGGTTATGTTGATAGTAATGATCCATATATAATTATTGTAGACATCGGACGTAGGTGAGTTTGGCGTTTATGTATGGTAGTATTCGCTGCTGTAATTTATTGTTAGGCTACTAGTACAGTGTGAGTCTGCAAACTGGAAGAACAGGTAATTTTTATACAATACCAGAAACTTTAATTATCTCTGAAAAGATGTATGTTATCAGAATTATAAAAATCAGTAATAAGCTACTTTTCATAATCAATAATATTTAACAAGAAGTAAGTCGTTTCTAGTAATATAAAAATAAATTCCAAATAAGCAAATAAAACACGTTAGTACATATTATTACAATAAATAAAAACAATGACGCACATACACATCTAGAATTTAGTTGGAAAGACGTTTGCGATACTGCGTCACTTCTCAATTTTACACAATACTTTTCGTTTTGTTTTACATAATATATTTTAAATTACATAACTGCAATAATGACCAATTAAAATTGTAACAGACCCGAATTTTCTCACCTGTTCTAAGCTAAAACATAAATAAAGAGTTTATTTATGGTATATTTAGGAATTTTAGGATGAATACCGAAGTTCAAAAAAGGGGCATTCTCGCACTCTTGTCGTTGCTACACTCGGCTGACGTCTCGTCCACGGCCTTCTGGAGGTCTTATCACTTTTCCTATGTGTTATACAATATACCATATTTTAACACTGACAAACAGAAAGAAGTGCTCTTGTTGAGGACTATTTTTATCGGTCTATCGAAAATCATTGTGCAAACATATATAATTTCTGGGATTTACTAGACTTCAGTCCGCGCCATTCCCAAATGATGATCGTTATACTCCTCTGATTCCGTCATTATTTGCTTGTACGTAAGAACCTGTAATTTTTATACCGGAATTACGCAATTTAACAAAAATCCTAATATAATAACAGCATGACATCAACGTTCATTGTTAAATACGTAATCATATATAGCAACAATTTAAGCTATAAAATTCTCAATAGATGTAGTAGTTTTAATTCAATGTCAGGACGAGAATAATTTTGTGTCGTTTCACGAATTACAACCATGAAACATTATGTTTTGAATTGAAGTGATATGTCATAGTTCAAGATTTCATTGTACTGCAGATGTATTTTTCACTAAAATTGTATCAACCTTCACAGAGGTGATTTAATTGATAGAAAACATTATGCGGTACAAACTAGTAAGAATTGGATGTAAAGCAGGATCACTGTTTTACTTTATGTAATTTGTCACTATCGCTACCGACAATGATCAAACTCAATGAATTGATAGTATAATCAAAGATCAAGTTATATGTTCTAAACTGACATGCATTCGTCATCCCAATAATGACATTTCAAAATATAAGAGAAAATTAAGCTAACGCGCAAAACAAGCCAGAGATATGCTAAAACTAAACCAATTAATAAAATCCTCAATATGGTTTCTATCAAAGCAGATAACAGCGAAAATGGATAATTACGCGATGAAACTTGCATAGCATACAATATAAGTGAAATAATAATAATAATAAATAGCTACCTACATCACAATCCGATAAAATGAAACAATAGCCTGCTGCTGGCAAAATAACAGTCACATAAAAATTGTCAGTGCATTTAGGTCGTCGCATGGTAGCGCATTTAACCTCCTGTTCGAGTCAAAGGTCATGGCAACTCAGCATATGTGTCCGTACCTAGATCAAGGCGAAAAATAATGAGTACTTTCATACCAGACGTGTCGCACGTACATAACTATTATATCTCCACTTTTCTCATTTAGTCGCAACTGATTTAAATCGCCAATCAAGGAAAATTTTGCCCATCTCGCTGTCCTAAAATATTGCATCGCAAATATACAAAGAGTACAATTAACCTATACAACTCCGCAGCTCTGCTATAATTAAGCAGATAAAATAGTCTGGTAGATAAGGGAAAATGACAATGACCTTAAAGCACGCGATTTCAAAATGGCATGTAGCTCTTTTCCCAAAACGGCCCTCCAGAGTTAGAAATTAATTTTGAATGACAGCATGCGACTAATGTGACGTAACTACTTCGAACAAATTAAAGATCTTGCAAGTGCCTGTGTTGTGGTTTTCGACCACATACATCTGACGCACGAGAGATTCCAGAAGTAAAATAATTTACGGTATTAACCTTGCAGTTTTGGTTGCTCAAGCGCTTTTCAGACGTAACAGAAGCTACTACTATCATATTATTCAAATCGTTTAATGACAATGTATTCCTCCTGCTCAATATCCTTTACATTTCTATATCCCTCGTGTGATTTCCTAATTTAAAATGTAAAATCCAACTTACAATTATAAGATTGATTTGTGCACATAACAAATCCCTTCATATACAAATCTGCCGCTATTAATGCTTGAAATAACCACTGCAATTTTATTCTGAATATTAGGAAAAATATTTTGAAGCTTACCTTAGATGTTTATATAAGCGTACAACAACAAAAACATTTTTTTTTCGCGTAACTAAACATTTCCTACGCTCCAGTTTTAACAATTTTACAAAAGGTCACATTCAAATTATCACTGTAAAAAGTTACGATTTTACTATGTTATTCGTGATTGCAAGAATATATAAATTTATGTCAACAACTTCATAATAATGAGAAAATAATCGAACTTAATAAACTTAATTAATAACAATTCCACACAGGAAATAAAAGAAATGTCAAGTCTATAATAATCTGTATATTAAAACAAAAGTTGCATAAGGCATGATTTCGTCGCACGCGTCTAAGTTTAAAAAACGAGTCGCCAAGCCACGAGTATTCTAAAGGATAAGTGCGACACAACACGCCTTTTGAAAGGAGTTTTTTATACTATTTTATTTAAGGTACATGTACCAAATAAGGCCACCTTAAGGGTTTGGCATTTTTTTTCTCATTAAATTTTTAAAATGGAGAATCGAGACTTGCTTTACCTTAGAGCTATACCGTTTAGGATATGTGTTATTTTTTATCTTAGCCCTAAGGACATACAATATTATTTTCAGCCAAAAAAATCAATATAGTGTTCAGTGGCCTTATTAGGCACATGGTGTTCATAATAAGGCCATAGCTGTAAAATTAAAAGTTTGTTGTATAAATAGAGCGAAACAAATATTTATTCTCTTCGCATGAAATCTTCAGTCCACCGAGCTCGTTTTGCCATAATGTTTCTGCAAGAAATACGAAATCTATTAAAAAAAAATGTACCGGCTCCAAATAAGGCCACCCATGCAATTATCATGTGGCCTTATTCGGAACAAAGCACCTTCGCATAAGAATGTTTTTAACACCAAAAAGAAACAAAATTGAATCAGTTTGACATACCTGGTTAATTCTGCAGCTATTAAGGAGCAATTTAATAAGGGAAGCAGCTGATGAAATACAAAAACAAACTCCATTACACTCCACTTTTGTGAGGTTATATTTATAACAACCAACGAACAAAACATAAAAAAGTGGATGCGCCATCTAGCAGTTGAGAATGAAAGTTCAAATTGCTCTCAGAACTATTGTTGCAGATGCCCTTTTAGCTGAGTTAGTCAAATTAAAGGTTGGGTTTGTACATTGGCCAAAAAACGGCATTGGCCTTATTAGGAACGTGGCCTTATTTGGTACATGTACGTTACTTGGAATAAAAATAATCAAAAACTTTGAATTTTGACATTTCATAGATGTGACACTGCAAGTTGTTTGAAATAAATGTATTACAATAAATCACATTAAAACATCAAAAGTAGATAACATTCAATAATATATATATATATATATATATATATATTATAAATATATGTAATATTTAAGCTTTATATAATACAGGAAAGAACCCCACGGAAGATTTTAGAAAGCGCACTAAGAAGAACAAGAAGGGGAAGACCACGAAAGAGATTGTTTGATGACAGGAAAACTTAACATTGAGAATTGGAAAAGAAGAGCAGGATATCGAAAGGACTTGCAGAAAATAGTCAACCAAGCCATGGGTTTCCAGGGCCTCACATACAGGGTTATTCGCGTAAGATGACGAGCCTGGACAGGTAAAAATGCAGCCCAAAATACGATTTATAAAGCTAACTGGATCCCTATTGCATTAGTACCTCGAATTTACCTCGACTGTTTACATGTCATTGGTGGCACTGTAAGTCTGTCAAATTCGAGGTTAGCAGGTTAGGTTTTGCGTCAGTTTTGACACAAACTGTTATGCTAGTTACCTGCTGGGTTTGAAACAAAAAATCTTAACAGAGATTACTTTTGACTTTGAGAATAATTCCAACATAACAAATGAATGTACAATCATCGGTTCTTGTTTTAAGCCCGGGTTACCTATCTTTAATAATTTGAACTTTAAGGTCATTTTTTCAATTTTTTGAAATGTAACCTATTCAAAATTTTAGACCGCTGAAAAGATTAAAATTTGCTATCGAAATAGGTAACAAAATATAGTATACATTGTCATTTAAAGAATTTTTGATGATGTCATAACGTTTAAAACGAACGATATAAAAATCTGGAAATTACTTTAGCAAATGCACTGCAATTTGAATCCCTTCCCCCTTTTGGAATTTTTTCTTGAAAATAAACGTTAACGAACTTATCGAATGTATGCGTTACTTAATGTCCACACTGTATTTATAATAATATAAATTGAATTATAAGTTGAAATGCCAGATATGAAATATGTATGTACTTATAAAATCGATGTACATAATTCATTCATTCTTCAACTAAGTTTCCCAAATTGAAGACTGTTTTTGTTTTTTCAGTCACTTAATTTTTCCATTGTACGTTTGTAAAATTGGATAAAATTTTATATTTAAAAATACACTGTTCCCTCACATCATCTTTACATAAATTGTATAATTGCTTAATTACATTTCAAATATCCAGTAGCGTTATATTATGAAAAGCTGGCAAGCGTGTTCCATTCACTAGATGTGGAAAGTATAAACGTGCAATTTATTTCAAATTAATGTCCACTTTAACAATAATTTCTACGTTTTACAATTATTCTAACGATTTTGTACTAAACGAAAGTATATTGACCCCTCAAATATAATCTTATCGTGAAAAAAACGTAAGTTCATTATTACATGTATTGTAGAGCGATTACCATTGTTTATAGAAGTGACGTTAATTGCGAACGTGACTATACAAAATAGTTTTTACATATTTCATTTCATGATTAAATCAACTACTCAGAGCACATATTCCTATTTCCATGAGTGAAAAGAATGAATAGCCAGATTCCTACAAGTTTGATCATACATGGAGTTTTTTCACTAAAAATCCAAAACAATAAATATATTTGGCTTTTAAAATTGGTATGTGTGTGAAATATTTCGCGTAATTTGAAAATTACTTTAAAACTTGAATTTTCTTAAATTACAAATCTTCAAAATAAAACATTATCAATCAAACTACAAGCACGAGTAGACTATTAAACTACAAAAATTAATACGATCTATGAAGTTGGGTGTAAAATCCGTGCCGGACAGCTGACAACCAATACAGGGTAATAAGAATTACGGATGCTCTAAAAACCCTATTCTCCAATAATCATCCGGTACGATCAGAAGAATTATTCTGGACTGGCCGTCTGCTCTGTAACAATATGAATCGGTTTGGGCGAATATGTGGATTTTTGAGAGCAGCGTGGGAGAAAGGGCGAAAGGGTTCCGACTATTGTAACTAAATGCTTGTCACTCTGCAGATGGCCTTATGCATAACCTTTGTTTGGCGTGGGAGTGTTTCTTTGTACACGAAAACTCAGATGTGGACCGTAACGCTCAGTAACGACTACTTCCAAATCTATACGAATTGTACCTATTGACAATTTTTTTAAAATAATTTTGTTTCCACCGTTTTACTTAGGAAGCAAGAAACATATTTAAACAACTGACCCAGAACTGCGTAAGGACAGACATTTACGTCAATAAACGAAAACGTACAATGTACAATTCAATCTTAAAACGAAAGAAATAGTAGTTTAAATTTTCTGTTTAATCGTTACAAGCAATAAAAATGTAGAGTAATAAATATTTATTCATGATTGCTAGTTTTATTGGTCATAATTTTATATATTACATACTATCCATTCAAATATTACTTTAAAAAATAGTTCTAATCATTAAGAGTTAATATGTAGACGGAACGGATATGTATCTTAACAATTTAATTTAATGTAAATTTAATATTTGTTTGTTTCAATCAAGTAATGCTATTTTCTACATAGGGTGCTAATACACGTGTTTCTTCTATAACATAAATAGGGAACTATTTTAATTAGTATATAAATTTCTAAATAAAATCCATAAAAAATATTCAAAGAAGAAATAGAAATAATTGACAGATATTACATTTTGCATTATAGGACCTTTGCGCGAACAACTTTCAATAACGGTATTTATTCCAAAAATCTCGTAGAAAATGCATTCTGTAACGGTTATTCGTGTTCAAACTGGGCACAATAGGAAATGCAATGCAGTTTTTCAAAGATTACAGTGATTTGAAGAGTTGGCTACTTTCAATGTCCAACATGGAATTTCACAGCTGCCGATACATTTTGTAAGTGACAACCCTATTCAGACATTGTTGCCACAGTGGGTTGCAGCGGATTATGTAAAAGGGTTTCTGGTTACATAATGACAATACGACCGTGGGGTTTTACAGCATGTTTCATTGAAAGTACTGCCGATTTTTCAAAAAAGATTGCAGATTTGTGCGATCTATTCACATGTAAAAATAATTGCTACATAATTGTATATTAGTTTAACTACTTAAAATAATATAATAATGTCGATTAGTAGAAAGTGTTATCACACAAGTTCCATGGTTTTTGGTATAGCCATCCCCAACATTTCCAACTACGCAGAAATCTAGCATAAAATGCAATTCGATTTAGCTGAAATCTGGAATGGCAGATATCTTCTATCGATCCGTATTTGTAAAACTACTAGAACGATTCTCGTCAAATGAAATTTAAATAAAGGAATGAATCATTTTGGTGGAAGGCTGGACGTTACTTATAGCCAGCTGCATGTTTCACTAAGTTTAAGACACATGAACGTAGTGATAACTCCAAATGTCGAACACCATTATCTGCGAGGATGTTGCTCAAGTTGGTAGTTCTATGGGAAGGTACGTTGTCATTCAAAAATATAAACTGGGACACAGTTCGCTGCCCAAGGAACCACAATATTTTCTAAAATATCATGTGCATAGTTAACGCACCAGTCGTAGTATATTCACAAACATACAGTGGCGTCCGAAAACCCAAAGCAATACCACCCCACACGCGTAATCTAGAATCACTATGAAGACCAAATCGAGATTCATCAGTACTTTTTACTGAAAGTACAGAGTGCAATTTGGGCCCCCGTGTGTCGTGCCTGTTTCTGTCGTGGAGTTTGAGGAATATTCCTCATGGGACGTCGAGATGCTAACGCTATTTCATGTATGTGATTTCTTATCATTCTTACTAATACTGCAGCCCCAGTAGCTGTGTAAAGTTCCTGCCTTAAGTATATGTCGCAGTTGAAGCCGAGTCCCTTCTGACGTTTACAGTCAAAAATCGGTCTTATCTTTGGCTAGTACATCGTTCATGTCGTCTTGATGCAGAACTAGTTTCACGGAATTTTTTCCATAGTCAACTGTTTATGCTTTGCAATTTTCTTAACAGCTGCGCAACATGCACTCGCCGCATGCCTCCTTGTAATAAGTACCCAATATCTCTGCTACCTTATTCAATGGTTGTATGTCGCAGATGCATATTGTCTTTACTAAAAATTAGTAATTAATACTCACTATACAGTGTATTATGGAAGTCCACGTAACAAATTTACCACATATAGATCTCATAAAACTGATCAACTTTCTTATTTATCGCTTTTTCGAAAATACCCTTAAAACTGAGCTAAAATTCAAAATAATTTTACTCTAAAAATGTATACAGATGGAATATTTTAATTTAATGGCACAAAACACAAAAAACATATCTTTGAAATCAAAACCAACAAAAACTGCATTGGTACTGATGAAACCTTTAGTTGACATCTGGTTACTAACGTACATTATCAGTTGAAGTAGGTAGTAACTTATTAGCCGCTTGTGTTTTTGTGCAAGAACTTTTTAGTTTTAGCATACATACTTGAATCGTTCACATTTAACTTATATTTACTTATTGAGCGGCTCGTCAAATTTAGGGGAGATAAATGAAAACTATACGATTAAAAGTAAAACTATAAATAGAAAAGTTGTTCAGTTTGGTAAGCTCTATCACTGGTTAAAAAAATTATTACGTGGCCCTCCATAACATCCTGTATGCAGCAACTTATGCGCGTATGGAAGGACATCAAATGCAAAATCTTTTGTTTTTAGTTATAAAATCCCAGCCTACTATTTAAAATTGAAAACAGCATTAAAATACTCATAAGGCAAATAATCTATTATTAGAGTACAGTAAAACTGATATGCCCATAGTAAGTAGCCAAGCAAGCGATATCCCCTAATTTTTTATGCCAGTGTATTTCTTGCTGGAATGCACTGGAGATATTTTATTTACATATTACATTAATCTTGAATCAAAGCTTTTCTAATTTAAGTAATTTAACAAATATGCAGTCGGATATTAATTTGCATTTAATATATTTATTATGAATTTTCAATGTAATCAAACTTGTTACCACCTTTATTAAAAATGAATGAATATCGATATATTATTTTTAAGAATAGCATATATGTCTCCTACAATCCTTCATAAAGCATTTCTATCAGAAATTAGTGCATTTTTTATCATATTGGTATACCTTATCGTGTAAGTGGGTTAAGTATCGGCAGATACTCTTGAATTACTATTTAATCTTCAACATTTAACATTAACTTTCCTTATGTAAAGAAATGTAGATACGAATGTCGATTATATTTTTATACCTCATTGGTTTTCATAAAATTCGTTAGAAATTATAAACAAAACGGCTGATTGATGCATAATAGATATTTGCTTATTTTTTAAAAAGATTTGAAGTCCAGGCACTATTTTTTTAAAATAGGCAGGCATTCAGGGACTATAAAATTACAAAAGTAGGCAGTCAAAATAGGCAAATGTACACGATCTACGATATATGTATACGATAATTTATAGCAGTCAGAGCAAAGCTGAACTGAAATTAAACTCCAATGCATTACAACTTGTGGGTTTTTATAGCTATTGTAAATAATAATCCAGTGAATGATTTAATCCCTATAATACATGGATTATTACTTCCCTGCAGGTAGTTGTTGTGACCTTCAAGGATGGGTTCAGCCTTTACTGCAGCACAAGACAGGAATTTCGGTTGGTCGAAAACAGCATTTATAGTAAAAACCCATCGGAATAAGTACCAGGCGATCTTTCGACATGTTTAAGATATATTGCTTTAAAAATAGAACTAAACAGACGTGTATACCTAACAATGTCATTTATGTAAGATATTTACCAACTACACTAAGCATTTTCAGGCATTTTGCTTATGCTTCCGGTCTTTACTTATTAATCTTAAATTAACTATGCTTTTAATACATCCATGCCCCTTACGATTACAACCCTTTCCTAGTAATGATGATAAATAGCAGTTGCAGTTGCTTTAAATGGATGTTGCAGTTTCGTAATGCCTGCAAAGTCTTCTATGCAACCAAGCGCAGAAATGATAAAGCTTGTGGCATTTCCTGCCCACTGAAACACGGAATAAAGCAATAAGCACTGTAAAATTCCTGTCTAGGATAATTAGTCGCGTGCTGAGAAGCAGTGATTCGAGATTCCGAGAAATGAAAACTGGAGCAACAAGTGTGCGACGCTCGGCATTCACAGCGTCGGAGGATACGTTTCGCAGAGAACTCGAGGATTACAACGGCAGCAGTTCGAGGGGATTTCTATTTGGAGTCTCCGCAGAGTGCACGTTTACTGCCTTGTTAAAAGTACAATAAATATTTGCTGCTTCATACAAGTGAACGCGAGACTACTTCGTCCTTATCGTTCATGCTAGCACGCTCGTTACTTGCTCCTCATTTCTTATTAGCAAATTAATATGATTATTAATTAACAAAGGTGCCTAACCTTGGTGTATGAATTATATTCGACTGTTTACAATTTGATAATTAAAGTACGATACTAGCAGTAGCATTGCAAAATTGGGAGATGTGGCAACTGTTTCAGGTAAGTTGTTCCTTAATTTATTGGTAGGAAAATTCTTCCGGTTAAGATGTCTAGACACTTTCTATCTGCAGTTAACATCTGTAGCCTTTTAAATAGATGTTCGACATATGCATTGTTAGGGAAGAAAGACGGTCGGCCTTACCTTTTGGCGAAAGTTATAATTGATGTTTTGCCGGCTGGTAACTATCGGCCTAATTGGGCTAGCTCGCCGCGAGGGTCGCAGGGTTCCAGCTATGCTGAAAAAGTATAAAAAAAAAATAGGGCGCCAGGTCCACGACTCAAGTTCTAATCCTTATGCCGGACCGTACATAAGGTCAGGACAATTTCCAGCAGCACAAAGAAAACAATCAAATCAACCACCAAAGAAAATATCACAGCTTTATTAATAAAAAGTTTGGTGCGTACTATAGTGCAATGCTAACATAAACTAAATACAAATATCACAGCAGGCAATATTTTTACCAACATTAAAGAACACACAGTATGCGACATGCAATAGTAAATGTATATACAAATTCAAATATAAGTATTGGGCAAATAGTAGCCCACGAGCAGCAATGACTATGAACTAGCACATTAAAACATTGTGCGGTTACAACGGAGCGTAGCGAGTATTAAGTTTAAAAAGAAAATAAATTGATCAAGCGCGAGTCGCGGAGCGAGTTTAAAATTTTGCGTATACCGGCTCAGAGCAATACAAGACCACCTCGGCTAACGTTTTAACCCCGAAGGTTAGCCCTAAATGACGCTATATCTATATTCAAAATTTTCTAAAGGGCGGAATCAGCGTGCGCTTGCGTGGCCACACATGAACGACGGTGTCCATATTAAAAATGCATTAAGTGTACTTATGTATATTTATATGCTAAAGAAAGCAAAGGCTTGGATTTGCCCCTTACTCGGTTAACGGAGATCTACAATAACCACAACGCTCCCGAAGTCGGCTTACGAGACACGCTACTGAAGTGTGCCTAACTTCGCGTCGAAGGTTTGACATGAAAATATTAACTATTGTTTTGGTGATGAAAAACAGCGAAACTTTAAGGCGTCCGAACTGTGTTATGCAAGCTGGTGAGTAAACGCGACGTCCAGAAAGGACACAAGTGAAGCTCAAAGTTATACTCGATAAATCTTTCAGATAACGCAGAGGTCAATAAGGCTAGGAGACCCGAAGGCACAAACGGAGCAATACACAGGTAAACCTTACGACCTTAATTTAGCAAGTAGCAGAGGGTAACCGCATGTCATTGCGCGGCGGCCCTAACATTTAATTACACAAATTCTAAATATTACTAATCTAACGATGCACGAAACCTATCACCTAAATCACATGCCCGAAGTGCTAACGGCATGAAACAATATGATTCAATTATAAAGTACAACAGGCGCAATGCATATTATCTACAATAACGTCTTGCCTGCAGGAAAGTTTACCAGAACCTAATCTCTCCGTTTGCTCCCCTGGGGTTGGACGTAGCTAGAGAGAAGCAACGATGGCGGCTGCAGCTGCGGGGTGCAGTGCCAGCTATGGAGGTTGCAAGATGACTTGCAGGTGAGTGTAAAGCAGTTGCTCAAACTTCAGCGTGGCCCACGAGAGTTGAAAAATTCGCAGGCGATGCGACTATCTTAGGGGCCCAGTGCATCGAACTGGATTCGAGCAGGGTGCAGTCGAACGGGGTAGGTCTACTCCAGACAGGAAGGATTTCCAGCAGATGGGGAGTGTTTTAACTCCCGCCAGGAATTTTTGGCTAAAAACGCACAGAACCCAAATGTATTCCCGATTAAGAGGAAACTGACCTAGTCTTACCTCCAGCTGAGGGTCGAGCCGAGAGGAGCGCGCTAAAGTAGGCGTCCAGGAGATCCGCCAAAAGCGAAGGGATGCAAGTAAGTAGCTATCTAATAATCATTACGAACATCCACGATAACGCAGAAATGCTTCCAGATCCCTCAAACAATCTATTCGAAGAGGCGAGCCCTACCAAAGGGCTATGAAGCACTTAGCTGCAGAGGAACACCTACTAGCACGACCGTTTAGCTTGAAAAGAAAGCCGAAAAATTCAAAAACCCAGCCCACAGGTCAACTGATAACCAAAAATTTGGGCCAGGAGAAGCCAAAAAACCAGTCAGGCAAGTCTGACTGCAGGAGAAGATAACATTGCTCTAGCAACAAATGGAATAGTTAAAAACAATTTGTATCACCGGTTGCCTAGCGGCCATACCCAAATATTTGTAGAAATATAGCAAGAATAAACCTAATTTGCAAAATATGAGTAATTAAACGAGGGATTGCTTACGAAACTGCATGATAATTTTAAGAGAGTAATTAAAAATAAGATATAGCTAATTATACCTAGTTTAAAGTTTGCAAAAATTGACAAAAGCCAACCATAAATATTCAAGTTCAGAATTCAGCTAGCAGAAGTTCAATACTACGGGGGGCACTCCAAAAGTATCGTAACAAATCCTCCCCCAACAAAAGGGAGGGTAAATCACCCCAGATTTACCCGACCATACAAATGCCAACAAAAGAAATCGCCCTAAGAGACAACAAAAAAAAACGATGCCTGCCGGAAGGAAACAAAGGGAAGGAACAAAGGATCTAAAGAAGTAGACAAGAAGAGAGGATGTAAGAGTTCAAGCACATCATCGAAGACAACTAGACACCAACCTCTTCCGTCGCTGCAAGATGATGTGAGCTGCGCCGGTGGAAGGGAAGGTTACGTCAGGTTGCAACAAAGATGCACCCGAAACGCAAACACCTCGGAAAGATGTGGAGTGGGAGACAGGAAAGCGAACGACACAGAAGAAGGAAGGGAAAGGAAAACCAACCTCAACCAAGGGTTAAGTACTTAGGCCCAGGATCGACCTACAGCACTGAAGCTATCTCCAAATGACGGAAGATAGAACTAATATCCAAAATAACACGAAGTATAAAGAGAACGAGCACAGCAAAAAGAGGGAACATCCCTTTCAAACAAGAAAAAAAAATGAGACAGAGAAAGATGCGAGAAATGAAGGGACCAGATGTTTAGGTCGGGACTCCAATTCGAGAAAAAGGAAAGGTGAGTTGGGTCCCAAAGGTTCCGTCCGACGTCCCCAAACCAGCCACCCAAAAAGACGTAGACTAAACCAAATCATCATTATCGTCGACAGCGTTGTTGAGCTTCAAGTCTTTGGCATGCCAATTCCCGCGTAGACGTCCGTCTGGATCCTTAAGTTGATATATGAAGCGAGACAATTTCTTATGAATTATAAAGGGTCCAATGAACTTGGGTGCCAATTTAGCAGTATAGTGGTTAGCAGCATCCGATTGCGTGAAGTTTCTTCTCCAAACGGAGTTGCCTACCTGATATTCATCAGGTCGTCTTCGCAGGTTGTAGTAGACCTTCGAACGATCGTAGGCCCTAGCAAGACGAACTTTTACTTCTTTGTACAACCGTTGCAGCGCTTGGGCTCTTATGTTGGGGTTTTCATCCCTGATGACACGAAGTTCGGGACCTTCATCTTCAGGTCTTTCTTCCGGATTCCCGTCGAGTGTAATTTCTCGGCCAAAATTCAAAAAGTAGGGGCTATGACCAGTGACATCATGCTTGGAGGTTCTTATGGCACAAGCGACTTGTTGTAAGTATTTATCCCACTCACGTTGTTTGTCGGACACGTACGCTGTAAGCATTGTTTTCAGAACACGATTGATGCGTTCCGTTGGATTTGCCTGAGGGTGATACAACGCTGTAAACGCTATTCTGCAGCCATAGTTCCTAGCCAAGGCAGTAAATTCGCGACTCTTGAACTGGACACCATTGTCGCAGATAATTCTCTTCGGAGCGCCAAACAATAAAAACACGTTTTCTTCAACGTGACGTACGACTGCAGCGGCCGTAGCCTTACGAAGGGGAAATACAAGAGGAAGTTTAGTGAAGCAATCAGCCACTACAAGTATATACTGATATCCCCGAGATGAACGAGGTAGAGGTCCTATGAGGTCCATACAGATGACCTCCCAGGGCTTCGAGATGTTTGTGTGACCTCCCATATGTCCAGCGGGTGGTCGTTGGTCAGGCTTAGTGCGGGAACACACCTTGCAGTTGCGAATGTAGCGCAGAACGTCCGTTCGCATCTTGGGCCAGTAGTACCTCTGAGCTATGCGACCTAAGGTTTTCGAAACGCCAAGATGTCCTGAGGTAGGATCATCATGATTACGTCTAAGTACTTCTGAACGTTTGTCCTTAGGTAGAACTATCTTCCAATCTTCATTGGCCTGCATGAGTTCTGGATACGGGCTCCTAACATGTTTGTAGAGTTGCGAATTCGACTCGCGCCAAGCAGGATAGTGCTGTGGATCGTTTCGGACTTTTAGGCGCATCCGAGCATACCAACGGTCTTGAACATCATCGTCCTCAGTGACCTCATCGACAATAGGTACGGACCTGGATAGAGCGTCAGGTACGACATTGTCTTTGCCTTTGCGATGGATAACATTGAAATTATATTGTTGTAGGCGTATGGCCCAACGCGCGATGCGTCCTATGGGGTCTTTAATATTATGCAACCACTTGAGGGCGTAGTGGTCGGTCACGACGTCGAACTTAGTTCCCTCGATGTACGGGCGAAGTTTTTCGATGGCGAAGAGTACCGCGAGACATTCACGTTCCGTTGTGCTGAACTTCCGCTCATTCTTAGTGAGTGAACGGCTTATATAGCAGACGACCTTCTCTCCCTCAGGATACGTCTGGGACAAGACGGCTCCGAGTCCATAACCAGAGGCGTCCGTCTGAATGGTGAAGGGACGACTGAAATCTGGGCAAGAGAGCACAGGGGCCGAGACGAGGCAGTCTTTAATGGTGTCAAATGCGGTTTGACATTCCTCAGACCAAACAAACTTCTGGTTCTTGCGAAGCAGGCGAGTCATAGGTGACACAACTGAAGAAAAGTTAGGCACAAAGCGCCGATACCACGATGCCATTCCCAATATCCTTCTAACCTCTGGTACCGTCTTGGGGTTAGGGATGTTCAAGATTGCTTCGACCTTTTCCGGGTCGACGAGTAGACCTTTGGAGTTCACGACGTACCCCAGGTACTTCAGTTCGGGCTTGCAAAAATGACATTTTTCCCGGTTCAAAGTTAGGCCGGCCTTGGCGATCCTAGATATGACTTCCTTCAAGACCTCCAGGTGTTGTTCGAAGGTAGGAGTGCAGATAATAATGTCATCCAAGTATGTGAAGGCGTAAGGTTCTAGGTCGGCACCAATAACTCGGTCGATAAGGCGTTGCCAAGTCGCCGGGGCGGTATGAAGGCCGAACGGGAGGCGACAAAATTGGTACAACCCACGATTAGGGACAGTGAAGGCAGTTAGCGGACGGCTAGCGACAGAAACCGGCACCTGAAAGTAAGCTGACTTGACATCTAACGTGGTCAGGTATTGTGCATCACGTAACTTGTCCAAGATGTTGCTGATGTACGGGAGTGGATAGGCATCAGGTTGGCTCACCTTGTTGAGCTTCCGATAGTCTACGCAGAAGCGGTAGGAACCATCCTTCTTCTTTATCATAACGATGGGCGATGACCATGCGGATGTTGAGGGTTCCACAATGCCCTTTTCCAACATATCGTCGAGCTCTTCATTCACGTGCTTTTGCAAAGCAGGCGAGATTGGATAATAGCGCTGCTTAATTGGTTCAGCATCTGTCTTGATTACATGCTCCACTAAATGGGTGCATCCTACACCATCTCCTATCAAAGAAAAAGCTTCGCTGATAGTCTGATCAAGCACAGCTTGTTCGTCGTTCGTGAGGTGTTCAGTTGAACGGATCGCAGCGATTTGCTCATCAGCCGAGGCTTTGGAGAAGGTCCATTCCCCATGGCGAAGATCTGGCACAAGGGCCATCCTCTTCCAGAAGTCGGTGCCCAAAATTAATGTATGTGGGAGTGAAGGAATAACCAGGACTTCGAAAGTTCTCACGCGATCTCTCAGTACGATGGGGACGGTAAGTGTACCTATACTATGGCATTTTTCACCGTTGGCGACGCTGCAGGTGGTAGATTTAGCAGAGCTTAATTTGCAGACGTCCCTCAATACTTCCCATCCTTGGCGACCTAAAATGGTACGGCTCGCGCCGGAGTCCAACAAGCCAAGTAGATCCTTGCCATAAATAGAGACACGAAGATAGGGCCTCTCATCTTTGTTGGCGTGACCTAAGATGAAATCGAGCAGAATGCGATGTTCAGTAGGTAAATCGGTCGTTGTTTGTGACTGTTTGACAATATTAGCTTCAGAGTTTTTCTTCCTAGAATTGCGAAGTGATGGGCACTGGGCCATGCGATGATCGGGCTTTCCGCAGTTCCAGCAAACACCAAAGGGTCGAACAGCTGCAACCTCGCAGACTTGTTCTTCGGCAGAGGGACTAGGAGTGGAACTAGTTTCCTCAATGGCAGCAGCTCTAGCTCCAAAACGGGGCTTGTGATAAGCCAAGTCAGGTTCAAGGGCTTGATAAGGCGGAGGTGGATTCTTGAACCTCGAAGCACGCACCTTAGCATCTTCAATTAGTTTTCCAAGTTGTCTGAGTTGCGAGATACTCGTGGGAGAGTAGAGAGCCAGTTGTGCCTGTAAGTATGGTTGCAGGTTTCTACGCATAATCTCTATGCGCTCCATTTCTACAGGTAGACGAGAAAGGCGACTAAAAAGGTTCTCCATGATAGCGACGTAGACCGTTACGGGCTCATCGGGTCCTTGGGTTCTACTACGGATTTCATCCCATAAGCTAGTTTCGTAGTCGCAAGGCAGAAAAGCGGCTTTCAAGGCGATGATCAATTCATCCCATGAACGGATAGTGTTGCGAATGGAACGAAACCAAATTCGAGCGTTGCCAGTGAACAATTCGATGGCAGCGGCAAAAAGTTGATCCTTGGATACGTTTCGAGCTATGCGAGTTTCTTCAATTTCCTCTAGAAAGCTAGTTAAGCCATTTCCTCCATCGAAGGTAATCCTCCATTTGTTGATGGCTAAATAATTGGCTGAAGTGTGTCTATACGACGCAGAATGATTGACTTCTTCAGCAGCAGAAGAACGACGATTGACAGCATCAGCAAAGGGCGGATAATCCAAGTACATGCCAGGCTGCATGGCTGAGCTACTAGGAATAGGCTGAGGGGCAAAGAACTGTGAAGTGGACAAAGGATGACTCCACGTAACCGAGCTAGCAATAGGACGAATAGGCAAGGCAGCGTCTTCCTGAGACGTAGTGACAACAGAGCTATGGGGGCGAATATGAGTTTCCTGAGGCGAAGCTACTGAACCGTCGTCCGAGCTTGAATCACTCGGTGCAGCTGTTGTGTCGTTGCGAGCTTGGGTATCAACGTGAAGCTGAAGTTTCGCTTCCAAGGCGGCAATTAATTGTTCGCATCTATCCTTCAAGGACTCCAACCTAGAAGCGGAATCTGGTTCTGCTAGAATATGACCTAGACGACCTTGAACATGAAGAAGGCGAGTACCTAATCGTTGGGCATCATTGTCCAGGTTCCTAGAGGTGCAACTATCAATTTCGGCAGCTAAAATAGAAAGTTTGTCTTCACAGATCGCAAGTTCTTCAGTAGCATCGAAAGACACGGGAGTGAAAGTGACATTCATAAGAAGATCTATCTTCATACGAGCACGGAGTAATTTACGTTTGTCTTGGACGTTGCCCTGAATGGCAATGTCTCTAACTCGAAGCTCATAATCGAGCTCATCGACGAGCAAACGATTAACATCTAATTTAAATACCATCTTGCTGTTCCAACAGGACAAGATGATCACAAAAACTTATGTAAACTAGGCTTATAACTAACCCAAGCAAAACCTGTAAATAGCATGCAATAAACAAACCTATAACTAGCAATAATCAATTGTAAATACCCAACAAGTATCGACAATAAATAATACCAAATGTAAATCACCTAGCCAAAAATAAATTCTAACACCCTAACAGTTCGATATGCACTATAGTACCACCAAGTACCCTAATAACGACGCAGTCAAAAATCCTTTCAAGGCCCCAAAGCGTTGGGCGTCAAAATCTTCTTGTTAGGGAAGAAAGACGGTCGGCCTTACCTTTTGGCGAAAGTTATAATTGATGTTTTGCCGGCTGGTAACTATCGGCCTAATTGGGCTAGCTCGCCGCGAGGGTCGCAGGGTTCCAGCTATGCTGAAAAAGTATAAAAAAAAAATAGGGCGCCAGGTCCACGACTCAAGTTCTAATCCTTATGCCGGACCGTACATAAGGTCAGGACAATTTCCAGCAGCACAAAGAAAACAATCAAATCAACCACCAAAGAAAATATCACAGCTTTATTAATAAAAAGTTTGGTGCGTACTATAGTGCAATGCTAACATAAACTAAATACAAATATCACAGCAGGCAATATTTTTACCAACATTAAAGAACACACAGTATGCGACATGCAATAGTAAATGTATATACAAATTCAAATATAAGTATTGGGCAAATAGTAGCCCACGAGCAGCAATGACTATGAACTAGCACATTAAAACATTGTGCGGTTACAACGGAGCGTAGCGAGTATTAAGTTTAAAAAGAAAATAAATTGATCAAGCGCGAGTCGCGGAGCGAGTTTAAAATTTTGCGTATACCGGCTCAGAGCAATACAAGACCACCTCGGCTAACGTTTTAACCCCGAAGGTTAGCCCTAAATGACGCTATATCTATATTCAAAATTTTCTAAAGGGCGGAATCAGCGTGCGCTTGCGTGGCCACACATGAACGACGGTGTCCATATTAAAAATGCATTAAGTGTACTTATGTATATTTATATGCTAAAGAAAGCAAAGGCTTGGATTTGCCCCTTACTCGGTTAACGGAGATCTACAATAACCACAACGCTCCCGAAGTCGGCTTACGAGACACGCTACTGAAGTGTGCCTAACTTCGCGTCGAAGGTTTGACATGAAAATATTAACTATTGTTTTGGTGATGAAAAACAGCGAAACTTTAAGGCGTCCGAACTGTGTTATGCAAGCTGGTGAGTAAACGCGACGTCCAGAAAGGACACAAGTGAAGCTCAAAGTTATACTCGATAAATCTTTCAGATAACGCAGAGGTCAATAAGGCTAGGAGACCCGAAGGCACAAACGGAGCAATACACAGGTAAACCTTACGACCTTAATTTAGCAAGTAGCAGAGGGTAACCGCATGTCATTGCGCGGCGGCCCTAACATTTAATTACACAAATTCTAAATATTACTAATCTAACGATGCACGAAACCTATCACCTAAATCACATGCCCGAAGTGCTAACGGCATGAAACAATATGATTCAATTATAAAGTACAACAGGCGCAATGCATATTATCTACAATAACGTCTTGCCTGCAGGAAAGTTTACCAGAACCTAATCTCTCCGTTTGCTCCCCTGGGGTTGGACGTAGCTAGAGAGAAGCAACGATGGCGGCTGCAGCTGCGGGGTGCAGTGCCAGCTATGGAGGTTGCAAGATGACTTGCAGGTGAGTGTAAAGCAGTTGCTCAAACTTCAGCGTGGCCCACGAGAGTTGAAAAATTCGCAGGCGATGCGACTATCTTAGGGGCCCAGTGCATCGAACTGGATTCGAGCAGGGTGCAGTCGAACGGGGTAGGTCTACTCCAGACAGGAAGGATTTCCAGCAGATGGGGAGTGTTTTAACTCCCGCCAGGAATTTTTGGCTAAAAACGCACAGAACCCAAATGTATTCCCGATTAAGAGGAAACTGACCTAGTCTTACCTCCAGCTGGGGGTCGAGCCGAGAGGAGCGCGCTAAAGTAGGCGTCCAGGAGATCCGCCAAAAGCGAAGGGATGCAAGTAAGTAGCTATCTAATAATCATTACGAACATCCACGATAACGCAGAAATGCTTCCAGATCCCTCAAACAATCTATTCGAAGAGGCGAGCCCTACCAAAGGGCTATGAAGCACTTAGCTGCAGAGGAACACCTACTAGCACGACCGTTTAGCTTGAAAAGAAAGCCGAAAAATTCAAAAACCCAGCCCACAGGTCAACTGATAACCAAAAATTTGGGCCAGGAGAAGCCAAAAAACCAGTCAGGCAAGTCTGACTGCAGGAGAAGATAACATTGCTCTAGCAACAAATGGAATAGTTAAAAACAATTTGTATCACCGGTTGCCTAGCGGCCATACCCAAATATTTGTAGAAATATAGCAAGAATAAACCTAATTTGCAAAATATGAGTAATTAAACGAGGGATTGCTTACGAAACTGCATGATAATTTTAAGAGAGTAATTAAAAATAAGATATAGCTAATTATACCTAGTTTAAAGTTTGCAAAAATTGACAAAAGCCAACCATAAATATTCAAGTTCAGAATTCAGCTAGCAGAAGTTCAATACTACGGGGGGCACTCCAAAAGTATCGTAACAGCATAAAATCTAAATCAGATCGGCTCGGCTTAAGGTAGTACATAATATTTAGTTTTTGTAACCGTTCTTCATAGCTAAACTTTCTTGGATGCAAGGCCCATCTTACTGCTGCTTGTTGGTACCCGAATAAAGAAAGCAAATTCGATTTGCAGCCGTACATATATGTACTACATAATTTCATAACAGCTTCTTGCGAAGCATTAGTGAAGGTCTTCTTCAATTAATGTAAATTAGAATTCAATTTACTAATACGTGACTGTGGTATAGTTGTATTGACCGATAGCTTATATATTGATAAAGCTCGGGTCCTAGAACAGACCCCTGAGGTACTCCACTGCATACTATTGTGCTGTAATCACCCACTGTAACGCAGATGATTTGGTCGAACAATACAGCTACAAACCATTTTAGCAACAAACCTCTCATATCCAGATGTTCCAATTTGTACATCAAACGCTTGTGCGGAACTCTGTAAGACTTTAGAAAAGTCCAAGTACACTACATCGATTGGTTCGAAACAATCCAACGGTACGTCCATTCATTTAAGGTGCATATCAGATTTGCTACAACAGAACGGCCTAGAGTAAAGCCATGCTCAGGAAGAATGTTGCCTTGAACGGAAACATGCTAGTTTTTTAAGTGGTGGATCAACCCCGAGGCCTCAGCAATCCTTGTAGAAGGCAACGAACCTCGGTTGGGATGCTGCAATCAGCGTCGGCACCTTCGCCACGCTGTACTTAATTCCTCCCACATTAGTATAGAGTTTTATTTGGTATTTTTGTGCTCGAGACGTATATATATTTTCACCTTTTTCAGGTGGAGAATTCGGATGTGAGCAAGCGACGCGCGTTGCCAGGCGACGCTGCCGACGGTCGACGTCTCCAAGGATACCTGGCGCCACTACCCGGAGCGCCGTCGGAAGCAATTTGCCGCGCTCCGGACTGTGCTGGCTGTGTGATGCGAAATTAATACATTAGCTCCGGGTGAAGGACTACGCACAAGAGACTTGTAGCGTCGATTGCTTTCCTGCATTTGCGGCGAGGTGCCCAAGCTACAGAGTTTAATTTACTCGTCTCGTGCGTACCGACCAGCTGCTTTGTTACGTAAAAGTAGAACTACGCCTGGTTACGAAAGGTTAGGAAAAGTACAAGTAATTACCCGACGCTCCAAGAGCTAATTAATACACCAACACTGTATTATCGCGCATCTAATCGACATCGAATTTAAGGGTAGCTACAAACAATTTAAAAATTCATCTTCTTAATCTATGAGGATATGTGTATTGATAAGCATTTTAGCCTACAATGGGAGGAATAACATACGGGGTTAGTAAATTTCGAGGCTCACGAGGATTTTGAAAACGGTAAGAGATACAAGGTCGGTTAAATTGGGGCAAATTTTTGACCCAAAAAACAAAAAATATTTTTATCGTTTTTTTTTGTTATAAATTGATTATTATGTTACCTAGAACAAAAGTATTTTAACATTATTAGGGCATTTTTTACAGAACAATTCAAATCTGATTTTAGATTTTCATTCGTTGTTTTATACTTTTCGAGATATTGATACACACTTTCTTATTTTAAATGAAAAACAAGCATGAGTCTGACACAAGTAAGACGAGCTTATTTTTCTATTTCACTTATATCACTTTGCTACAATTATTTTCATAAATAACCGAGATATGTGAAACGGGCGTTTTTTAATAGTAGTCAGTGATTGTTTAATCGGAAAACAAATTAAAGTTTGAGTCCACACCACAATTAAGTTTAGTCGTACATTAAAATCTATTTTAGCATATGTTATTCTTATTTCTTATTTGATTCAATAAAAATTTGGTACGATAAGATGTGATTTATAATAATTATAAACATTTATAATTTACTTCAAGAGATAGAATGTTCCTTACTGCGTGGGAAGAAACCTACCTCCCGTTAAAGAATTTCGATACCAACATCGTTTTAATTTTGAACTTTTTTTATGTAACTCTCAAAAGAACCGTAGCACAAGTAACTTCTTGCGAAACAATTAGCGGTTAAGTATTTTTGAGAAGATACATTCTTGCAATTATGTATTCAAAAAAGTAAATACAGTTAAATATCACTAAAATAATAAAAATGAGCTCTTAGTTTAATGTCATAGTCATGTTTGATATGCATTTAAAATGAAGAAGTTAGTATCAATACTATTAATATATCGAAAATTAAAAAAACAATGAAACTCTAAAACCATATATTTACAAAATTCTCCTAATAATGTCAAGATAATTTTGTTGCACTATAGTAGAAAAAAAAATTGTATACAAAACGTGCAAAAGTGTTTGGGCACCTTACGTATAGTCCAACTCGGCAGTTCAGCCTCGTTGGACAATTTTTACGTTGCGTGCAATAATCATCCACTTTTTGCACTTGTATAAATAACTATTACGACACCTAAATGAGTGCCCAATATATTTATCGCGCCCATCTATCAAAGAATGTTATGGTAAAAATTTCGGAAAAATTCAAATAAAGCTGCTTTAAAATGTTATAACTTCCATCGTAAAAACATTGCACGTAAGTCCTGGGTAAAATCGATATATATGAACTCCTTTTGTCTCTTGACTTTCATAATATTGTAATGCACACAATAGTTATCTAAATCACTATTTTAGAATACGATAAAACTTCTACAGCTCTGCAAATCGAAGCTTTAATTCGTTTTCTGATTAATAAAACAAGCCTACTATCAAAAAGTATCATTTTCACATAAGTATATCCGGCTATATATAAGAATTAATGTAATAAAGCTATATCAATGAAAAGATAAAAATAAGCTCTTAGTTGAATGGTGTCATAGTTATCTTTGATGTGCATTTGGAAAAAAAATAGTATAGATATTTCAAAAATTATGAAAACAAATGAAAATCGAAACTAAGATTTGAATTCTAAAAAATGTCCTAATAATGTCAAGATAATTTGGTTCTCAGTAACATAATACTCAACGTAAAAGAAAATACGAAAATCCATTTTTTACATAACTCAAAAACTAAGGCAATTAATTTTTGCATATTATTTAGCCTTAGAGTTTGCAACTTTGCCCTAATTTAACCGACCTTGTACGAGGATCTCCTAACGTTGTCGAAATCCCAATGGTGAGCCTCTAAATTGATTAATCCTGTATTTGAGAATATCATTTTTGTTATTCAACATGGTCACTTCTTGACCTCTTAATTCTATACATTCAGTAGTACATCTTTAGTTATTTAAAAATTCTTCTGTTACTGTTTGCCTTTATCCAGATAATTGGTGAGGAACATTTTCCCCTCCACATACCAAAAAAACTTTTGGACTTCTGTAGACAGGGAACCACTGTGTTTCCCCTCCATTGACAGTTGTTTGTTTTCTCGATCACAATGGTGATTCCAGGTTTCATCCGCGATTACAATCACATTCAAAATGTTTCCAACAAAAATCGCAGTCGCTTTTGGATGGAATTAAAATATTTTGTTTATCTCCTTCTTCTTTCTAAAACATCATAAACAATGTGGAAAACCGTTTCCAGAAGGTATTAAGAATGTCAGTAATGAGTTGAACGCAACGTTTTCTGAAGTTGTCACAGAACTGGGTCTTGCGGACCTGTATTCATCTTGGACCTCTGATATTGCTCCTTTAAAAGCCGCAACCCATTTTTTTATGTATTGGCACACGAAAAGCATCATTTTAATGTGTTCAGCATGTCTTGCTCAAATTTCCTTACAAGACAACTCTTTCAAAATCAGATATTACATATCCAAATTTAGTTTTCCCTAATTGTCGAGTTTCATTCGACACTATTGCTTACAAATTCACAAATTACAAACGGTTGAGATTTTGTTCCTGAAACTTTATAAAAGTACTTGTCGAACATTGCAACAATTGTTTTGGTGGCTTGAATTTATGCAAGTTTAACGAATTATGAATACCGCCACTTACATCCTCGGTCTAGGAAAGAAAAGCATGTGGGTTCCAATCTTTCTAATCTCATATTTTTATACTTAATTAGAATATTTACATTTTCCAACGCCTTGTACATACATGCAAAACCAATTATGCACTTTATGAAAAAGAGAATTCTATCATTTAGTTGGATATCGTTACCAAATTTAATGTAAAATTAGTAAAATATATTTGTGAAAAGTATAAAAGCCTACAATTTTGTTTTTAATTTAATACAAAAAAAGGCAAAATTAAAAATAAACCAACTCTAGGTGGTGCTACAAGATGGTATAAATAAAAAAAAATACAAATAACCCACATTCCCTCTTCTTCTGAAAATGACTTTGTGTTTAAAGAAGCTCTAATACATTCCCAGTTTTCATTAAATAAATAACTATCTCACTGAAATTTAACGAATTCAACGGAATCGCCGTGGTTACTGGCCGACGGTGCTGAATAGTTTTTGATTTTTCCAAAATGTTCATCTGATGAAATAAAGAATTAAAAAAATAAAATGTCTGAAGTATGTATTTGTTATTGCATAGTAATCAGTTGCTGAACTAATTACTATTATTATTATTTATCTTACAGTAGTGATTTTTGATGTACTTTATGTAACCGTTTTCAGTGAAAACCCGCTATTATTCCCAAGTGACTAAAATCTTGCATTATAAACTACTACAAGTACCACCAATTCTATGACAGTTGACATCATTTTATACAGTTTTCAAACTTTATTATAAAAAAGTCCCACTGTAAGATAAAACGTCTCCTATCACATTAGTGAAATGCCATTATGGGTTCGTGAGAATTACCAGACTCATTCTTACGAGCTCGTCTATTACACAAAAATATCACTTAATTATGTTATAATGTACTAATACTTATGGTAGTTGATTGGCTTACAGTACTGCTTGAATTAATTGTTGGATGAGACTTATTAAACGGTTTAGTTAGAAAAACAATTTTAGTACACAGATGTTACTCTTTTTAGATAGTTTTAATTAATTTTTCTAAAATTGAAATTTTCGTAAATATGCTTTTTTCAACATTTCACAGACGATTAGGAAAGGAATCTCTTTTCCGCGAGTTTTACTAGTCGATATCAAATCTATTGTTTTTTCTGAATTGATAATTAGTATCAAGATAATGCGATTTATAATTTCAGTTCTTGAAAAGCATCTATGGATTCCTTTTCCATATTACATTTATTTACATATTTACAATTTACATATTGTGTCATGAAAATGCTAAATAGTGTGTTTGTAATCAAAAAGATACTGAAAATATATACTTTTTGAGTAGGAAAAATAACAATCTGAGTAAGATAACTCTGCACTAGAATCACCACACAAAATGTTGCTTTGACTAAGTTGTTTGTTTTGGTTGGAATAGTGTTCCCCTCTGATTACTTAATTGATTATCCATGCTATATTTTTTAAAAATTCAAAATATAAACACGTTGACAATGAAAAAACATATGAAAAAATATACGCTCTCCAAAACATAAGATGATAGCAGTGCAGATTATTTTTATCCGTAAGTGGTGCTGCACGCGTTAAAAGGGAAAGTTACCCACTGTTACTTTTTTGGGTAAAGTTACTGTATTTAGAAAACAGGCTGTATATAAAATCTATAAATATATAATGTGTCTTCATTTTAAATACACGTTAATTTGAATTGACATTTATTTAACTTCAGTTAAGTGTATTTAACAAAGAAGCCGTGTAAGACAATGCAATGCTGAAAAAGTATAATTATAAATTTTCAGATATGCACACGAACAGCCTCCAGCAATCAAATTACAAGTCACATCCTTTGAAATTAATTTCTCATCGCCTGCTTTTCATTCAGTAAGAGTAGAAAATTTAAATGTAATTGTATTTGAATACGATTCCAAACAAATATCCCTCTGCCGCAACTAAACCTCTCCAATGGGTTTCTATATTTGCTTTGGCCGCATTAGAAAATTTACTTCTCTTTGAACGGCACAAGTGCGCATACATTCACTTTTTTACGATTTCCATTGCAAACTAATACTACAATAATTCGACTTAAAATAATATTTTTTCCTTAATAATCGGGCTAGACGCTTGCTTAACAATACTACTTTGTTTTAATATAATTATCGCACCTAAAACGAAAATCCACTTCAAAATATCGGGAGGATGATGTATATAAGGTTTCCTCATTGCGAAATCCTCTTGTTCAATGTCGTCTTTCTTTACAGTCACTTTTGTGAAATTACTAATTGTATTTTGTTCGACAATAATCGCCAACTTAACAATCTTATCATATCGAAACGATAACACAATATATTAATAGTACAAAGAACGATTCATTAAATATTTTTAAAACTGTACTCATGGCATTTCTATGTGAATGAAGCATGTTGAATTTAAATGTCACCATCCAAATTTCGATTCTAAAGTTGAAAAAATCTAGTCGAGAGGTCTGAATTTTACATTAAATGCGGGTTTTCAAAAATATTTTGTTAAACTAATTATTCAATCTCCTTCATTGTTTTGAGCAAACAGTTTTGTATTTTTAGTGCTTTAAAAATTGTAGTTAAAATTTGCAAAACTGTTCAAAATAGATATTTCTTAGTTCCATTTGCATTTCGATTATGAAATCACCCATATTTTACTTGTCTAATTCAAAATCATCCGGTGCCAGGATTTGCAGAGCAATTTGTACGTAATTTTGGAATTTAACTAAACAATAGTAAAGTCTAAAACATTAACTACCTATGTCGTGTCCCCAAATTCTATATGTGTAAGTGTAATAATTTAACTTTCAATGTAATGACGAGCTCTCGGGATCCTGCAGATGCAGTCACAGCTAGTAACAAGTCATGATGAGATAGTTTGATTTCCCCAAAGTATAAAACTATTAGGTTTCCTATTCCCTAACAACACTTAGTAGTAAGAAGTTTTTCAGTAGTCACTATTTGCATTGGAAGTTTATTGTTAGGATCATTACATAATTTTAATCTTAAATCATGCAACTACAAAGTTCTAAAGTCTATTTAATTGTTAGATTACTGTTTAAATGGCTATTAACGAGTTGAAACCAGTAAAAATAGTAATTTATTATAAGACGATCAAGTTAAATTTTATCCACGAGTGAATCGTTTAAGGTCGAGACGAAGTCGAGACGTTAATGATTCAAGAGTGGATAGTAATAACTTTATCGTCCTGGATGATAATTTTTTTTTCTGTAGCAAGAACTTTAACAATTTCAAAAGAAAATAAGGAAACTTAAGCACATTTTAAAATCTCAGTAGCTAGGATTGGGTTGCTAGAATACGAAGCTGTAATATTTAATTTAAATAAAAATTACAAAATTAAATTACTTTATCTACCCTTGATGTTAAAGTGCTACTTTATCTACCCTTGCTGTTAAAGTAAAACTTGACCTTTTGTTTTGAGTCGATTAAAGCAGACTGTAACATTTGCTATAGAAAAAACTTAATAATGGTTTTGTTAAAAAGTAAACTGCTATTAATTAAATATTTATATAATGCGACCGATTAAGAAACTAGATATGTGAACAGTTACACTTCAGTAATATAAATGAAGCTATATGATTTCTCTAGGCAGTAGCGAAAAAAATAGAGGGTGATGCAACCCAATTGCTTACTTTTACTCACATTGCTTTTAACAATGTTACCACTAAAGAAGAATTGTGGAACACGATTGCTTTAAAAAGAAACTGACGGGATATAATATGTACAACGTTTTCAACATTTCCTTTCGAAATGGAAAGGATCCCTCTGTAAGCAAATATAGACTAGATACTTGATTCCCAGATTTTAAAACTATCACTGAATTAATTATCAGCAGCTTATGGCCAGTAGGAATCATATGGTATCACGTCAAAAGACCGCAGTCAAAAGGTCGCGCGACAAAAGATCGCGGTCAAAATATCGCGCGACAAACGATCGCATGCGACAAATGATCGCATGCGGCAAAAGATCGCGGTCCAAATGTCGAGCCACAAATGATCGCTTGCGACAAAAGATCGCATACGAAAATAACATTTCAATTACAGTGTGGAAATTTTGACAGATATAAGTCAATCAAGTTTCTACAAAGATTTCCTAATTTTTCTTAAGTGAACATTCTTAAAATTTGTATATTTAGTAAAAGCAACAATAACGAATGTGCCACCGTTATCTCCTGATTAATTTTTGTATTAAAAAATCGATCGCAGCAACAAAGAACTAAGCTACCCTTGTTAAACAAACCTTATATTAATCGCAGCAGAAGATTTGAGATACCCTACTTAGCTGATAAGTTCCAAATTTAAGAGTTGCATTGCATCTTACATTCAATATAATAATTGCTCTACTTCCAGCGTGTCCGGTTGAATGATACAACTAACACTTAACTTTATAAAAGCGGGGCTGAACGTCACACATTAGCTACTACAAGGAACAGATTCCAGGCACAGAGACAATTCGTAATCGGATTAGAACTGTGATCCCGAGCGATCCATTACTCGGAGCTGGCGCCAGCGTCCGGACCGGAAATCTCCATCGATGTAATAAGCGTTAAGCTACTCTACCTGCTGTTCCACGAACCTTGCAAAGGGAACAGTTTTCAAAAGCTTTTAAGCGAGCTTTTCCATTATAATCATTTCACTGATATTTATATGGGTAATTTTTACGTACGGTGCACGCATCACATTTGAAAATATAAATAAAATATTCGTTTCTTATTTCGCCCAATAGGGATATTAGCCTGCCGCTCTCGGAGGTAACCAGCATTTCTGACAGAAAAAGGAAATGAACGACTGTTTAATTAGCCCTAAAAATACATTCCGTGCTTATGCCTCGTAATGCCGTCGGGAGCCCTCCTGATGGAAATACTAGCCGAGATTACACCAAATGAAATCGAAAGCTGCATTTATAGCTTGCATTGACATTCTACCAATTAAGAGGCAAACGAAGCTAAGTATTATAAATGGTTATTCAATTTCGAGGTGCTTTTAAGATTTTGTGTGGAATTAGGAATAAAAACGCAGGACAAGGACTTTGTTGCAACTTTGGTGGTTGCTCGCATTGCTAATAGAATTAAATTTCAGCTTTGTACATAAACACCCACCAATTTTTTGTCTTAATGTGTCCAACGCCTTGTGAACGTAAGCAAGAATCTGTGTGATGGCTATGTTCTTTGGCGGCTCGTGAACTCTTACAAGCCGCCCATGATTTGGTCCGTGTTGCAGCAACTATGACTCTGATGATGCAAGCTGCAACGTCTTGCGAAAACTTAGTCTATATGGGTGTACAAACAGTAAAACGGCCAAATACGCCAAAGTATCCTTGTTCACAAGGTACTCTAATAACGCGGTCCACATCATGAGTGACTTCACAAGCCACCAAAGAACATAACAATCACACAAATTCTTGCTTGATTTTACAAGTTGTTATAGTAAGCCAAAAAATGCTAGGTGTTTGTACACAAGGAAGACGCGGTCTAAGCCAAAATGTATTTCTAATATTGACAATTGATTAACAACTTCTTCAGGACAAATTTTTGCAAATAGTTTAGGTACATTTTTTTTGAAACTAAATAAAATTGAAAGTCGAATAGAAAAAGCTTCCGCTTAGTTACTAATTAATTAAAACATTACATACTTCCGAATTTTTTTTAAATTGTTCTTTGCAACGGTGTTATAGCCGCTAAATAAGAACGTTTGTGCCAATATCTCGAAGATTATGAAAACAAACGAAAAACAAATATACATTTGAATTTTACAAAGTAGTCTTCCGATAGATCAAATAAGCACCATAATAATCAACCCATAAACAAATTAATTACTTGTTCGGACACGATTCAATTAATGTTTTAATATTATTCAGCAGGAGTCTCGCAATTCTACAGAGAGTTTATAATAACGCGCAATGTGTAAATGCGTTTATTTTAAAATGCAATATGGAAACGTTACTGAGTATGTAAAAACATAATATATTTAAAGAGGGAATTCTGTTGATGCAATGATATAAAGATTTCAGTTTACACCAAGTATGCGGGTTATTATAATCCGTTCACGACCTTTTTGGGACAAAGTTGGCTATGATTTTTTCTTTTCATGTTGGACTAACTGATTCGGTGATGTAGAGGATGCAACTTCTTTTTCTGTCAGTGTCAGTACGACATTTTCTTGCCACCACATTGCCAGATTTATTATTTTAATATTCGTACGAAAATAAATCATTTATCAAGTACGTAAAAATAATTTTAATTTCCGTCAAGGGAAAAGTCAAAATGCCCAAAAATTTCCATTAAACGATGCTACTTCCAATTTAAAAAGGACAGACCAGATTTAAAAGAACGCGAGTTGATGTGAAGACTAGAGAATATATTTGCTGTACGTCAAAAAATGAAATTTTGGAAAAGAAAACAATCCAGCGTAATGTATAATAATTTACTACCTAGGTACCTACTTAGTATTACTATTTTAGTGTTGAAATTTTATGTGGCAGATGTGAAAATCAACATGAAGTAAAATCATCAAGCCATCCATTTGACAATATATTTACATTTTTCACATGTTAATTCCTATAAGACCAATATTGCTCAATTGCTCTACTAAATTTACTTGGCATTAGTTTATGACGTCTTTATCCTTCCACGCCAGCAAGCATGTAAAATAATGTGGCATATTCATAACATGTACATAATTCTTATCAAAATCGCAATAAACATTAATATTGAATGCTTTTCTTGTGCATTTCATTTTCGTTTCTGTCGTCATTTGTCAAATCATTTCAATTTTTCATCCTTAATTTAAACAGAGATCCATCGAGCAACAATGTACCTATTCAGAGAATATAACCTTAAACTGAAAACAACCTAACCTAACACAAAAAGTGTCAATTTCCATTAGGGAGTTTAGTTGCCACAGAGGTACTGCCAACAAAATTACTAAATGGTCATACCTGACCCAAAAAGCCTTCCCTGTTGTTATCTGTAATGCTTCTTTTTTAATAGTTATTTAACCAACAAGTGTGTTAATGAAGGCGATTAATAATCGAAACTGTTTAAAGCACGAAGGAGCGATAGCGAATGAGTGCCCATTAACAATTACAATTTTTTTTCGTTGACCACAAAATCTTTTTTGTGGTGAAAAATTTGATTAATACAACTAACCTCCATGCAAAATATCATCAAAACGTCAAAATCACAAAAACAGTTAATTAATGAAAAAAAGTGTATTAATCAAAAACAGTGTATTAAATCCATCCTTTTTTAGGAAAAATAATTCATTAATATTGAAATTAACAAGCGGTCAACGAAAAAGAAAATTAAGGTTCATATATTGCATTTTTAAAATAAACGCATTTACATATGGCGTGGCCTATCCGTAGAAACCAATAGTAACAATCAAGTCCTCATGGAAACGGGAATACCACCTTGCGCATAACCCTCTAGAGAGAGGTGTCTTGTATCGTGGTTCATCCAAGAGTCTGTTTTTTTTTACTTGAAACAAGTGCTTCTGCAAATCTCTTCAATTTTTTATTACATCACCAATTAAGTTACAATTACACAAGTGTAAAATTGATAAAATTCCAAAATTTTGGTTCAAATCAAGGATTGAAGGAAATGATTTAATGTTCACATAAAACTAGTATCAATGGTATTGTATCTAAAGATTGCACAAATATTTAAGTCTCAAAATTACATTAAAGAAACACACGAAATCACTGCACTAACAGCAATATCAAACAAGTCGTCACTATAAAAAAGTAGGGTCTAGTGAAATCGCTATAAGGTGCGATGTAAACAATTTTGCATTATTTGCGTTGTTATATACTAAAAAGTGCTAATACTATGTTTCATAAATAACATCGTGATCTACCGAAATAAATCTTAGTTCGATGCCTCCGAATGAGCTCTGGTACTGTACATCCACTATGAAAAAAGTTGGAAGTTGATCGACTACATATTGTCTCTTGAATTATGAATGTAACTAACCACATTGGAGTTCTGCAGCATAAGACGGTACTGCATAGTTAAGATTTGTTAGGCGACTAGTTTTATTTTTCAAATCAACAGAATAAACTATTAGCACAATCCCCCAACTCTGAGCCGGATCGAAAACTTATAGCATAAGATATCAAAACCTTTTTAAAAAATGGAACAACCAATCTGTGAATGATGTTATATTTCTATCAGAGGTTTTAAACACTTGCAATTTTCAATCCAAAGAGTTTCGAATTGGTATTCAAGAACAAGGACTATCCAATCAAATATTCTATAATTCATGTAGAATTTGTAACACCCCTGTAGGCACGTAAGTGAATCGGACTGGTATATTTAAATCAAATAAATGATCAAAGTTATATCATAAATTCATAAAAGTAAAGAACAACAGCACTTTCCTGCATCATCACTGCTAGCAACAGCATGTGACGAAATAAAGTATTTGTAATTAAGACCACATAAATCAAAAAGCTGCGATAAAAATGACCACTCTCCATGTAGCCACGACAATAAAACCCTAAGAGGTCACTTTAACATCGCACATGAGATACTGGGAAGATATAAAATTGTCTGTGGAAGCTAAAATTTTAATACTGGTGTACACTAGCCCATCGTTCTGCAATGAAAGCCTGTCCTCATTTCGAGTAGAATCTAAAGTCATCAAAAACAATCACTGTAAGTTTTGACAGAAGTACAATCACTCGGCAAAAATTGAACCTATTATCATACTTATAACATTAACGAGATTTTCTGATATAATTAAGATATTAAGTAGCACACTCCTACATTTAGAACAGGTGATAGTCTACGTCAACACACAGGTTATTCTCCTCAAGTTTTTGGCACCTCTCTCTCTCTGGTTACTAAGGAGTCGCCTTCAAAACCTATTTACCATTTCAGTAAATAGGTATATTAATCGTATGATTACATAAAAATAAGCACCAATTAATTGAAATCGAGTTGCCTCTGCAGAGGCACAATAATTTAGATAAATATTATCCTATGGAAGAGGTAATAGTATATTATGTTATTAGCAGTAAAAATGATACTTGTGTGACAAGACCGTAGTCCGGGCGAGGCACACAAAGCCACTTTTACTTCGAATACCATATGCAATTTTATTTTCCAACGCCCAAACTAATAGAAATAACTATGTATGTATAATCTGTAACCTCATTTACCTTGCGGGGTAGAGGCTGGTGCTTTATGCGCTGGCATCTGGCGGTACAATGCTCAACTTGCCCCGGATTCGGGATACAGAGTTGGAGCGCGCCTTTGGTGCTTGCGCAGCAACCATTGTGTGAGTTGTGTGTCTTGGTGATGTGTTGACCTTGTTACTCTATCTCTTAGTTCTGTGGTTCTGAGTAGAGCACAGTTAATTTGGTGCCCAACTGTGAATGGTCTCACTGAGCCCCATTCTAATCGCCAAGGATACGGAAAAATTCCGCCCCCGCGGGATTCGAACCGAGGACCTGCTTAATGCAAGCCTGGCGCTTACCCATCTGGGCCACGCAGCTTCTTTAAATATATATTTAAACAATTATGATTATCGAGAATTGACGTCTACGTCAGTTCCCGACAATCAAGAAGGCCAATATCAAAAATATTAATGAAGTTTTGGAAATTATCACTTGCCTAGGCACAAAAGTAACGCATTTACCTCGTCAATCAAGTCACATAAGTTGTCACTTTTATGACGTTTGAAAATAAAACAAATTATTTGCATATATTACCATAAAAATGCCTCAAAGCACACTTCTTGTACAGGGTGTTATGGAAATCCACATAATAAATTTAGCCACACAGAGATCTTTACCACATTGAACAACTTTTTCATTTAAACATTTTCGAAAGCACCCCAAACTGAGTAAAATTCAAAATAGTTTTACTCGAAAAATGTACGGAATAATATTTTAATTAATCATTCATGACATAAAAACATTTCTCTGAAATACTCGTAAAACTTTTAGTGAACACCTTAACTGAGGTAGGTACGTTATTGACACCATGTTTTTCTGTTAACTGATAATCGTATTATATGCAAGACAACTGCTTAACGTGTACATGAGAATTTTTATCATTTTTCACTTTTAACTTACATTTGCTTACTGATAGGCTTGTCAAATGTGATTAATTAAATGAAATTAAAACGATTTATAGAAAAGTTTTTTAGTTTGGTGAGCTCTGTCACTTGTTAAAACTATTACGTGCAATTCCAGTAATATAGGAAAATATTTTGGAATCATCATTTTTCTTTTAACCACAAGCATCGTTACAGACACAATGACAACGTCAGACCCAAACCAAATGCATTAGAATTGCGAACATGTTATTACAACAGAACGAAAAAGTTGCACATTAGTTTATAATGCTATATTCGGATGAACTAAGAAAAAGTAGTGAATTGCCTTGGGCAGGGCTGCGACACGTTAAAAACACCAATTAATTGTAAAAACTAAAAGCGTCGGAATCTTAAACGTAACACCAGTTTTAGCTTTCTTTATTTTAAGACCTCCTCTACTTTGCAAATCAAAATACAGTTTCCTGTTTAATTTGCGCATACAAACATACTGGCTATTCCAAATCCAATCAAAAACGTCTTGAAAGTACGCATTCCGTGCATATTGTCTTTGTTCTATTTAAAATAGCTTAAATGAGACTCCCAATGCACACTTAATAATTTCCTTTACTTGGAAATTATCGTTCTACAAATCCGTAATTCTAATACAGATAACTCCCCGTCGACAATGCGATAATCTGCGTCGCAGAAATCCGATCAAGCAGCCGTTAATTAACCTGCCCGTGATTGCAGGATTAGAAGCAACTCCCCGTACACCTCATTAATTAGAAGTGATTTCCAACTACAGCTAAAAGGACCTACTTGCAGACAATAGCTGCGACTCACTACCTATTTCTAACTTCAATGTTTTCACATTTTTGCCCACTTTTTCTTCGACAAACCGAAACGCTGGTAATTAAATCAATATTGGTATCTGTTACTTATTAAAGCTATTAAAACTTTATAGATATAGTAATTATTTCTATAAATCCAAATTATGTATAACTACAGACAATCTTCAACAATTTTATTAATTTCAAATGTACATCGTACTTACTGAAGGAAGTTAACAACTCAGAAGTACAGGTAGTAGAAAGAAAAATCCATTAGTACATATTCATATCAGATTTGGTAAATTAATCACGCACTTCGTATTAGATTTGGTAAATAAATAACGCATTAAAGCATTTCCTGCTTGTAAACATACTACATAAAATTTTACGAATTACCCAACAGCGTAAAAACTAACACAGTTCCAAATTCATCCTTGAAACTACCACATAAAGATTTAAAATGAACTGTAAACTGTAAATCCTTCAAATATTCATGCAGACTAATTTCGGATATGATGAGATTACATGTCTGACTGTAAAATGAGGTATGTATTATATGTACAGCGGCTTTATGTTCGCATACAACATACATCTCTCATTAGTGATAATATAAAGACAAAATTCGTGCAAGCAACTTGTTTTGGCAATTCCATAGTCAGTTCTCTAAGTTAGATAGATAAGCGCCAGATATACTCCATGTTAGTTGTTAAGAGCCACTTCTTGAATAGGAAAAAGTTATAAAACAAATATTTTTCAAAGTTTCATTATTATTTTTTTAATATTCAGTGTTACGGTAGAGAACACTCAGAAATAATGTTTCCAATCAACGAAAAGAAACTCAAAATTACAAAAAAGGCGTTTGAAATACCAAAATTAATTTTACAACAATGCATTTTAAGTTGCATAAAATTATTACAATTAAATGTTACATCGATTGGATCAGTGCAGCCTTGTAAAAGCATTGTCGCCAGTTCAGCTAATTTTTACGTTAACAAAAGTTCGCTATATCTTCATGTTTTGATTATTTTTCCTACTCAAAAATTGCCCCTTAATAATGTAACATGGAATTAATTCGCCATTTTCTCAGCTCTCTCTTAAAATCAATGGAAAGAACAACCAAGACGCACAATATTCAAGCCAACGGGAACTATAGACGCCTGGTAGCCAGTTACAAGATTTGCGATTATATATATATTTTGCTTAGTAGCATTCCGTTGTTTTTTATATTTATTTAAAACGTCATTATGACTGATAGGCAAGAAAGGTTGTAGGTTGGAACGCTGAAAAATTTACTTACATTAATATACGCCCTACCACGTGCACTGAAAGGTAGAAAATTACAAGTGGAAATTATAATGTCGTACAGACAATGGCGACAAGATAAGTAAAAGTTAATATTTTGCAATAAAGAATTATTTAATTTTAACTACAGCTAAATGCATATAAATCCGTGGTCGTTAATAAATAGCTTTTTATGGGCATTTACTAGGAATATAAAGTATTCCAACAGTTTTACTGTATAAATACTATATTTTGCATAAACAGTGGAACTGGTTTTATGTTAAATATTTAGTTTGGGATGTATATTTCTAGATTATATGTTCATGTAAGATCTAAAAATTAATGGTTTTATTTTCCGAACCAAATATTTTCTAAAGAAAGACAATTTTTGAAATAAAACAAAATTTCTTTAATGGTTTCTCTACCTTAATAAATTACTTCATTTTATTTGTTTTGACGTGTAGTGTATTATTTCAATTAATTATCAAGTGAAAGTCGCTAAACAGTCAACCCTCTCAGCCATGACAATATTGACATTTGGAACAGATTACTAGCTCTAATTAAGATTTTGTACACATTGTAACAACAAAAAGTAGAGAAAACACAAACATTACTGCGTTAGATAATACTATTTAATTTTGCTAAAATTTTTCCGCATGAAAGGACTGAGAAAATATAAATGTTATTCCTCTAATCATAGACAATCTATTAGATGCATTTTTTATTACTCTCTAAGAAATACATTTTATTACTAACAATTTTCAACGCAATACGAAATTGCAATTAGTGTAATTCTAGAAATCGTCACAATGAATTTTCGGGTATTCGATATCAACGTTACAAAATAATTTTTAGCAGACACTGCGACTTACACAATTTCTCAAGTAATATATACATACTACTACTTACGTACTACTATCAGTTATCTAATTGCAAATATGTACATTTACTGATAAAATATAGATTAACAAGAGCACCTATCATTGTATCAATATTTGCTTGTATCTTTAACATTGTGCAGCAATACGTCATATGACTAAGGTTAAGGTGTAATTCGAAAAAATTCTAGTAGATACTTCATACTTTTCCAGATATCTATATTTGAATCTAAATATTTAAAAAATTCATTTTTGTGATGCTGTAGAACACGTAAAAAGACAAACCCTGTTTTCATGAAATTGTTATATGCAAAAAATAAGCTAAAACTAACAAATCGAATATATGTAACATGTGAGCAAACGAAAATGAAACCAAGCTTGGCTTTGAACATTAAGACGTATGTCGATTATTAATTAACAACATGTTGATATTCTAGAATGAAATTCACATACATAACCTAAACCATTGTATAACTGTCACCGACTGTCATCTCAAAATGTTATTAAAAATTTTACTTAAAAACTAAAACTTAAAACAATGTTACATCTGCTACATCAATCATTTCAATTATAAACACTTTTTATTCTTGATTAAACATGTGTAAATTAAAATTTGATAATTTAAACAACTTGACACTTCAACTATTACGGTAACTGTCATATTTAAATTAAAAACACCAGAATCAATAGAGCTTAGGCCAAGCTTGATTTTGTTTTCATTTGCTCACATGATAAGTATATACACACATATCTAAATTCTGGCACGTTTCTTCCTAACATCACATGCTTGATTTAGCTTACTACAAATACGGCAAAAATATATGGCTGTAAAAGTCTACGCCAACACGTTTATTCAATTTGTATACACGACTACAAGTATAATTTGTTATTAGATGCAAAATCGATACTTTTCAAATGCCAGGCATCTAGATAACAATTCAATTAAGCCTACGTATTTTTCCTTAAACATTAATTCAAATACAATCTGTTACTCAAAGCAAAATTCATCTGAAAATCATAAACACACAACTGTTTTTATGTACTTCCTAACCACGATTTTCTTTGCAGTTTACTTTAAAAAAATGATATGGATAAAAATGAACGAATTTTTTGCAAAAATTGAATCAAGTTCTGCCCATAATCTTTTAAGCAAAGTGAAACCTGAAGAGAGATATTCTGATTAATATTTCTGAGTGGATACCGCTATTATTTGCCCACTACAAATTAAAAATAGCAAAAGCTATGAAATTGAAGCCTAGTTAAAACCGATGCATGAAATCCATGGAAAATTGCTCATTGTGCATTTTCATTGGGACGAATTGAGACTGTATAAATGTGCCGATGTGTTTGCTTGTTCAAATTGCTCCGAAATGAGATAAAAATATATTCGAATAGCTCCAAAGTCTAAATTATTGGTGTAAAATTATTAACTCGAATCACCTACAAAACTCATGAATGGTATTAGTAATGTTTGCAATCACGACTAAAAATATTTCCATTATTCTTCAGGATTTTCCACTAAAGTATTGGAAAAAGATAACTATAACCGAGAAAAAACATATTAGAATACGCTTTTCAAAAGCACTTTTCATAATATAATTGATTTAGTTTTATTCCACAATCGTTGCTCGCCAATAAAACTAAAAACAGGCGAGCTAATTTATTGCCACTATTAAATTTATGAAGCGGGAAATTCTAGTCGTTTTATAATTCGAGCATATAGACAGACAGACACTCGCCTCCAAAAGAAGAGTGGAGTAGAATATTTAGAGCCACGAGTAATATTTTGTCCGAAATGTGAAAACGAAACTTAATCGGATCGGTAATAAACTTTCTAAAAGGTCTTTCCATTTCTTCCACATAAAACCAGTAGTAAAAGTTCAAAAGTAAGTTCGGGGAGTAGAGCAACGTTAATGACTGTGCCATATCAGGTTAATTATGGCCGTTGGGGAACGATACATCATCACCTGTGGCGGCCGCGGTCACTTCCTGATTCCCCTTAAGGTCGTTCGGAGACGGCCTGAAACACTTTCTAAGTAGACATACAACATTTCTGCGTTCCGATATCGCTGATAAGCATGAAATCACAAAATACTACATTCCAATTCGAAATAATTGCAATCCGTGATTTTCCTTCGATATTGCTTGGAATTTTGGAAACGACGTCAGCTCAATTTTATTGTAAATGTTGATCTTTTGATGATATTTAACATTATAACATGTTAATATATTCAAATTTTATTTGAGCTTTTCAAAAATCGACTTATGCGCATATTCAGTATTCACGATCAGGTAATTTCATATAATCCCACGATTTAAATCACAATTTTTATATAATTACATTAATTTAAATAACAGTTTACGGAAATTGTTCTAATAGCTAAATAAAAAAATCTACTTTTGATAGCAGTATTTAACTGCGAAATCTACAATCTACTCTACTTTTGACAGTCTCTGTAATTAACACAAAATTAATTCCGGATTTTAAAGGATGTGCACGCTAACGCTCAAGCTCAAATTCATATTGTTTTTTGGATACTTCGCCAGGCTAAACGTGTATTAGTTGGTTCTTCGTTGAAAGAGTAAACAGATTTTTCCCGAAACGTTCGTGTTTTTAATTTTGTACTGTGGCGAAATAACCAAAAAACAGCATCAATCGAAGAACGCCACGAAAAGATTTCAGTTCACAAGTGTTTTATAGAAATCACCAATTAAATGACACACATGATGTTTACAAAAGATATTCCTCAAATGCTTTTAGGTAGAGACATTTTTGCCATCTGATGTTACTTTTACTGCAATCTTAGCATAATTTTCCACCACCTTTGACAGCCTCTAAAAGTAAAACAGACGCCAGTGAGGCATTCGACATTATCATAAATAAGCCCATTAGCATCTACAGTATCACCGGCCATCCTCCTCCAGACAGCAAATACCAATAACTATTAAACTATGTTACATCAGTTTTGGCAAATAAGGACCATTTAAACTACCAAATAACGATCAATCCATAACACCAGAATGATTGCAATAAAAAACCTAAATTTATTCCTCACTTTAATATCCGTGCAAGAAATCCCTAGATAACATCCACCAAAACCTGAATCTGTATTAATATCAACAGTTAACAACCCCTTGGACAATTCCAACGACATATATTTGGATGTAACCAAATTCCCCGAGCACAGCGCACCTACAATTCAAGACACTGTTACGTGAGATACTGCAACGATTTCCTGATTATCTTCCAATATACACAGCTGGATCAAAAACAGATACGGGTATTGGGTGTGCAATTGTGTGTGCTTAACTATCAAAAAACCTTTAAACTTAGTAACCACTCGTCAGTATTGAGTGCGGAACTATATGCGTTTAACAAGGCACTCGTTCCTATAAAAAAAAACCAATGACCAACCAAAGTTCGTAATACTCTCCTATACATGATGTGCTGTTAGAGATACAAAACAAAAAATATGAAAAACTTATCTGGATATTTATTTATTTATTTTTTGGTACTCAGCCAACAGACGTTATGCCAATTATAGGCGTCGCTGTACATATCTTCACACATAGGCATAATTGGGAATCACATGGCAGATACAAAGGACAAAAAAGCTACCACAAACATAGAACTAGATGATCCGACAGTTAGTGCCCCAAATGCAAATACTATCTTCTCCGTAAATGGAATAACTACTGGATGTCGAGAACGGATACTAAGCTTCGGTTGATTGAAAACACCACCCAGGTCTGGTCCTCCACATCCCTGAGCCAAAACTGAAGTAGGTCTATCAAGACTGAGGAAAGGACACACGAGAATTACTCACGACTGCCTTCTACAACGTAATGACCACCCCGTTTGTGACGTTTGTCAAACCAACTTGGATGTTTCACATACTATCTTAAATTGTACCAAATATTTAAGAGAAAGAAATGCAGCTCAACTTAGTGAAGAGTTAAAATTGATATTGGGAATAAACAATAATGAAATAGGAAAACTAATGTGTTGTTAAAAGCAAGTAACCTAGGAAACAGACTTTAAACTTTCATTAGTGCGAAAACCCTTGGTTGTTGAAGCACTATAAAACTAAATATTAAAAAAACAGACTAATACCTTCAAAATTATTTAGGCGTTTTCGAAGAAAATTATTACATTACGATCATTGTGCCTTCCTATCTACGTGTGTTACTGGGATATTTATTCTCCTTACGAGTTAATATAATATTTTGTTTAACTGAAACACGGCTACAGATTTAATTATTAAATAAAACAACTCCACATGTCAAAGAAATTCTTGTAAGTTTTATTTTCACAATATTGTCTTAAGCAGTTTGAAGGTTTGAACGCGTATTTTAACATAATTCAATTTGGAAAATTCTAGTATACAATTGAGGAAAGAATTACGATATTTATTTTTTCTGCTAAATTTTCTGAAAACTTCATTTCTAATCTAACTTTAATCTCTTGTACACAACGAACAGTTAGTACATTATCACACAAAAGTACATTTTTACTTATTCAGTGGACACCTACTACTACTACTCGAATGTTGTTCATTATATCATTGCATGTGTATACGAAAAATGAATGTAAAATATTCCGTCTGTCTGTCCGTCGGTTGGCGGTGTAGCTTAAAAACTATATATTGGACGAAGACGATATTTTGCATGCGTATTAATGTCTACCTGGCTCGAAACCGAGCGAATTGCAGTGAAATATATACATGGTGAACACCTTAAAAAATAAAATTCTTATTTTACCTTTAACTCAAGAAGTATTAGTTAAATAAAATTAATAATTTGCACCTAGCTCAGGTTTTTGCCCTTGGCGAGAAAAACATATTTTGGATCCAAGATACAGACACAGGGTGAACACTCTGTTCAAATCCTATTGTCAGCGCGTCGTTTATATGGCTGTCGTAAGCGCATAAAATAAGCGAGATTCCGTGGCGGTCCGTGTCGGAGCCCGAGTTCAAATCCCACTGGCCGCAATGTTTTTTTTTTTAAATTTGCAAATTGATGTAATTCACATTACTCTTACGAGGGAAGTTTCATGGAAACCCTTTTACAATTTTTTAATTCTTTATCATAATTTTCAAATCATATTAGTACAAGCTTTTCCTTTGAAACATTCAACTCAATGTGATATTTGCGAGTAAAAGCCTCGCAATAACCCACGCGAAGTTGAGTATACAAACTGAAATATTCTTCTTTAATAAAATCCCTAATATAAAAAATAGATCGTTCCTATACCAGCATTTTTGAATAGGTTACAACGTAAATAATCACTTGGTACAAACTGTAGATCCAAATTGAGTTAAATAATTTGTTGGTTCTTAATTTGTTTTATTTCTCAAATATTTGTTACCACAATTTATTCCTCCCATATCATGGTCATGATCTCTTAGTGTAGTTCTAGACGATTACATTATTTATTTAAAAGCACTGATTCTCATACCAAGCAGACATTAAACCTATCTTATCGTTGTTGTAAAATACATTTGAGGAATCAAAATTATGTGTACGTTTATATTGATGTGTAAATAAAAAAATGAATGCTGCAGCATTTGAATTTAATACATACTACATGTAAATTAAAAAACTGCATGTTAACACTGTTATAAAAATCCTGAACATATTAATCGATGACTAAATGATTCATGCATTTTATATATTTATATACTTTATATTTATATATCTTTTTTCAGTAAAGTCAAGTTTAATACAAGTTTAAGTTTTACATCAAGAAGTAATTCACGAAACATTTGTTAGTTGAAGATCTTGAACTGATACAGATAGTGTTCAACGCACGGCGAATCTCAAAAAAAGTATTAATTGTAGGAATTAGAAAAGTTTGGAGCCTTGATAAAGACATACAAATCGTGTTTTACTGTAAAGTTTCCCTAGTTCTTACCTCAGATTGCATCGCAATGTATTAGCTGTTATTTTTTAAGACCACGTTAACTCAATCAATCTTTACCCACTCATACGGAAATAATGATATATTTTTAAATTTGTAGGGTTACATCATACTATTACTTTTAGCACAATTTGTTTCAAAAACTTGAAATCGCTATGCCTTAATATTTGTATAAATTGTAATACATCCATGTTTAACTATACAAGGGATTGCTAAGGATACATTCTCTCCTAAACGTTTGTAATTAAAATTGTTGTAATTCCGGAAAATTTATTAATTTCCTTTTAAAGTTCTACTATACATTATTTATAACATTGTGTGTAAGTTTGTATCTACCGTGACTAATTAACTAATAACCAATTAATTTATTGCACTGTAATTTTTATTGGAAACTGGGACATTGCAGTACAAATAGCAACACAACAGAAGAACTAACAAATTTCTGAAACAATACATTAATTTTTCACTGTGCATTTGAAATTTACAAAAAGATATTTTACTATTTTTCTTACTTTCCACATAAACATGCCTAGATGTTTCACAATTTTAAACGTCTAGGCTTTTATTTCCTTTCTCCGATTATTAAGCCATATTGTAACCCTAAAATTTCAAACGAGAGTTTATATGTATAGACAATTGTAAAATATTAAATTACGTCAATTTAAAACCAATGAACCCACATTTGATGAAATTACAAAGTTTGATAGTTCTTAAAGAAACAGGCAACTATTTAATTGTTTGTAATCGAAATGAGTTAGTATTAATTTCTGAAATCTTCTTTCTCTTCTTCTTCCTAATAACATTCATGCTATTGATTACAGTCATAAATAAAAATCAAACAAAGCAAGGACACAGATTACGGTAATACATTATTCCGCATACTAGAAAATAAACAATTTGTTACGAATAGTATAGTAAATGGCTATTAAGTTACATTTACAAACACGTCATGTTTATTTGTTTTAGCTATTTACCATCAAACTCTGTTGATTAAACATAGACACGTAAAAGATTATAACACTAATGCAACCGTTTTGTAAACCATATGGAATGATAGTAATCTTCTTCATTGGCAAAGGTCAAACTGATAGCGATACTCCACTTAATTTAAGTAATGCCTTCACCTCTCCCCAGTTATCTCATATCGTCCTGTAAAATTAAAAATCCTAATGACGGATGTTTACTGAGAAGCTTATTTTACTTAAAAGCGTCCTATCACCAATTTAAATGTGTGTTATAGCAGCTAAATTAGGTGAAATTTCGTATGTAAAATTCACTTAAAAAGAAACTCAAATTCATTTTGTCAGTCCGCATTACTTTCACATAATGATGAATGGATTTCTCATTAATTTCACTAAAAATTCTAATCAAAATGTCCTTTGATTCCAGTCGCTAAAACCCATATCCGATGACCACTCTGTACATTCTCTATATACTATTTTAACACACTTGATGTGGTCGCTGATTCTTGAAAGCCACGAATAAAGGCAAGACAGTCCCAGGTTCGATCCAATAACACGGTAATTTTTCACTCAATTTTAGTCGTGCCTACTGAGACGTGATGGTCCACAACGTACAATTACTCTGGAGATGAAGTGTTGCTTGACACCAACTTTTACAATGTTGCAAGAGCAACATAATACGATAACGGTACACGAATATTCTTTATTTTGAATGTCCATCTTTCGACCTTCAGAGTTTACCGGACCGAGAAATCGACCTCATCGGGTATCTCTGCGTTCATTGCATGAATATGCACAACGGAACCTACTTGGCCAAGTCTTAAAACAGGGAGGGGTACTGTTAGCTCTTTAAGATCAACGATAAAATGCAACATTTAAATGGAGTTTGTCCACTTTCGGAAATGTTCTCTTTCGGCTAACAGATAATCCGCCAGATTCAATGCATTCTCAAGGAAAGGCATGGGTTAATTGTCGTGTTAATAATTAGGTCGCAATTTCAAATCGGATTTTTACAATTGTTCAATAATGGTCCTTTGTAAAACATTTATGACAATTTGGGAAGCTTTCGAAGCCAACGCAAGTTTGATAAACCATAATGCGATTAAAACCTTGTAGAATACTTTGATCTGCTAAGTGCCACTTATTACTAAAATGTGCCCCTCAAAACATTTCAATGAGAAGACAATAATATTCAAGCAATGTCAAAATCTCTAAAAATAATTAGCAAATTATACGATTATTTAAATTAAAAATTGACTTTCTTATAAGTATTTCCTTTACTTACGATAGGTGTATAAAAAGGAGCTCACTTTGCACGGTCGAATGAGTTTCTATTCACTGAACACATTTTTCTTGAAGAACTAATTTAAGAAATCGAAACAAATTGAGTTAATGAAAATAAATAGTAATACTTGATAATTTTGCAACTATTTGCTCAATTATCTTACAATATAGGTATTTCAATTAAACATTAAAATTTAAAAAATGCGAAATAAAATGTTGGATTTTAAAATGTTTTAGCATAAGTATAGTAATTTTCTATGGGATGGAAGCAGCTCTAAAGTATTACATTTAATGTATAGGTTACAAAACGTCGCTTTTGCACCTGCATGTTTAATAGAATAATCAAAGCTATCGCTTTATTCTTTAAAGGTGGTATTGCAACCCTCGCCTGTTAAATAAATAATACACCAAAAATGATACAAATCAAGATACATTTTTGCTTTTTTCGTTAGCTCTCATTTTTTCTTTATTATGATTATTTCCATTATAGAGGCAGTTTGGTGCTTTCTATAAGTTTAAAGACAACCGATAAAACTGTAACGATAATCACGACATTGTAAATATTGATAGAGTCTATTTGCAAATGTGTCTACCGAATTTGTTATTAAACCAATTAACTAATTCCGTTGCTTTCTAACAAAATAAGAGTGGAATGTATAGAATTGTGTCTCACTAGAAGCTGAAAGCGGACTAGCAAAAATAAACAACTTATTTTAAATAAAGTTAAGGCAAAACTAGGACTATAGCAATTATACAAAATACTACTGCTTACGAGCAATGCTTAAAATTAATAAAGTTATTGAACTTTCCATATAAACGCAGTGTAACTTATCAAATTATTACATCAGAAGTATGCATTCTATAGCATGTACTTCTGTTGCAAGTGTCGATTGTGACTGAAATCCTACCTACTATGACGATCGCTGTTACAGCTATAATCGCTGTGTTTTCAATTTAAGCAAGCAATGAAGACAAAAACCACACCAGATTGAAAATAAATTAACAATGGTTAAACCGGAGGCTGAAGCCAATGATAGACGGACGCGTGGTCACGTGTGATGTAATCAAACTGTCAATTAGAGACGCTTGTGTTTAGTTACAGGAAAGGTCGTCACGTTCGTAAGCCACCCCTGTCGCGACATCACTAATTAATTACTTTACTGAATTCAGGAATGCCAATCCTTTGATTTAAATACAATTTGAATGTATTAAACACTGTAAGCATGTCACACATATACGGGATTATCGGCAACTATGTGGGTGCAACAAATACCCGCATTTGTGTACTGCCGCAATTACAAAGAAATTGGCTCGAAATCATTAATAATTCCGAAATCTACTGATTGGTGGTTAATCAATGCGCGTTTATAAAACACTCCAGAAAATGGGACGGTCTTCTAGGAGATCATTAAGAACTTGTATTTCAGGCGCCCGCATTAGAAACCAAACAAAATTTACCGCATACAAAGAATCAATCCATTTATTCTGTAAATATTTTATTACGTGATTTACGAGCTTTTTATTTACTTCTCAATTAAGATTTGTAGCGCTAGTCTAAATGTACCCACTTAATTTGTCAGTCTATCACGGAAACCTACTTCCACCATCTACAAAAGGTTTGTAAACGCGACAGCTTACATAATGAAATAAAAAAGCACAATTCTAAAAATATTCCCGCCGTTTAAAAACTGTGCATCATATAATAGCACCGTTCGTGAAAAAGCAGGTAATTGTTAGTCATTATTGATTATATTTACATTTTAACGGAAATGACGTCATATTTATATTAACAATGATAAACACAAATATCTAGTGCAAAGCAGTTTCTGGTGATTTGTTTTCTGAAACGAATCCAACATTTATCACGTCGTCAATGGAAATGATAACTGTGTAATTTTTCATAATAAACACCGAACATGTTACGTCAGTAACAATAAAAGTAGTAAACACTACGACTAAGCACCAACCTAACCTAACTCAACCTAGTGCGCAGTGATACCGTCGTGAACATTACGAGTACATAATTACGTAAAATGAAATTACGGTGGCAAATCAACAATATGCGCCGTAGCAGTTCTGCAAAAGAAGTAGCTTAGAAAACGCTTAATATGCACAAGGAGTTTTCCATAAATCCACTTTGAAAATTAATCATCGTCTCCTTCCATGCCGATAATTATATAACCTCAAAAACGATTAGCCTTACTTGTGGCGGATACAAGACAGGTTTAGCAAGTGACCGTAAAAGACCTGAATATTATTTCTTAATAACGCCCTCTATGACCATATATTTTCACATTTGCATATTTGCAGCACGTAATGAATTCGTTTCTATCTCTTTTGAATAAAATAAAGAAATGCCTTAACGAGCAATTCGGATTTTTAACGAAAATGACGTAATAAATGACAGCAAATTACGCCTTACTTCTAAATCATGCTAATTATTTCGTAGGTATACCATGTGAGAAGAAATAACTGGTAGTTCTTAATCGACGCCTCGAACTATTAACTTGTTACAGAATAGCGGAACCTTAAATGGTTAAACCGACAAAGTGAGTTTGATCACGTCGGTCAAATTGTTGTTATCTTGTTCAGTACCATATGCAGGGTGAGTTAGACAGACTCCATTTGCAGTATTTTTTATAACGTACAGCACGATAACTCGTTTTAAAAAAATGAGTTTTTGAAGCAACTAATTGGTGATTATGCCAACTAGGAGAGCATGGTGAATGAAACCTTGATCAAAAACCTTCTATTTACTATATGTAACTTAATGCAAGAATTCAATTTTCACAATGTGCTTACCAACAATATTTCTTTAAGAAGGCTAAAGAGGAACTAGTAAAGTATTCCACCCTAAAAACCATGACCTATTAAACGGGAATGCGTTCAAGTGTTAGAAACGACGTTTCCCAATGTGAGACAAATCAATACTTCAGTATGTTACGAATTTTAGGGTAAAATGAACTTCACTAAAAAACATAAATTTGACGATACCACGCACTAAAATAAACTCATATTAAAGATGTGTAATTGTATTGATTGCATCGTAGTGTACAGAAAGAAGTTTTTCAACATACCCTTCAAACAACCGCAAGTGTTGCACAGATTCTAATGCCTAATATAAAAAAGAAGATTACACAATTATAATAAAAATGATTAACATTGAAATTTATTCGACGCTGCGAATGTAGAGTTTGGTAAGACACATAGATTTTTAAAATTTTAATGGCCGATTTAAAGAGGCTATGATTGACTCCAGCTATATGAAACAATAGTCTTCTTTTATAATTAACAACAAATTAAAAACTACTACATATCACACCGCATCTATACAAGTTCATTACTACTTCTATAAATTAGTTATTTCCGCGTGAAATTTTACATAATGTAAACACTTCATCTTCAAGAGATTACAATTTTACATTCTTTGTGATGTAATGGCAAAAACGCAAATTATCAAGTCGTAAATTTCCACAGCTGCATGATTTGTAATCGTTTTAAATTGACTTTAAGAGCGATTATCTTAAAAATTATCATTGTATGTCATACCTTTTTTATACATATCTGGTCATATAATTTCAGTAACACAAACCTCCATGATGTCATAAATAAAATATAATAAACTCGATGTACGGAAACAACAGCTACGTGTCTCAGGACATTTTTTAAATATAATTTCATAAACATTTAATAGCAACAATACAGATTTCATTTTTAAATTGTGAATAATCAATATCTATGTAGCAAATTACCAGACGATAGTGTCTCAAGAAGGATTTATTCTTTTTCAAGGCAATAATTATGAACAACTATAAATACCACTACCTATCGCTTTATCTTAAACAATATGTACACTGCGTCTTATAACGTTTTTTATTAAAGAACAAAGTGCAAATAACATAGTAAATAGATATGAAGTATTTTGTTATCGTTAGTCGTTTATGAAATTTAATTAAAGCTGTTTCTATTCAGCCTTCATTAGATTGATCGTTAGTAATCTTAGTAGCAAAGTAGTTGTAATAAATGTTTTTATCAAATAGGAAATACCCAATCATTATACTGAAAATAGTTATTTGTGCACCAAGGGAGTAAGTGGGTGTTTTAGTCCCGGTATAAAGAGTGTTTCCGAGCAAAATCGAGCTAAACATTTATGCAAAGGACTAAATACGCTTTACTTCCGTAGTGCATACAACATCTTTTGCACAAACTAATGAGTAATTGACTTTAAAGCTTTTGTGATTTATTTTGAATGTATCTAGGTACTGTTTGACGTTACTTCTTATTGAGGTTCGTTATGTTTGTACTATTGTTTGGTTTCCACGACGAGTTAAATCGCGTTCGTGCTAAAACTGCTTTATTTATGCCTAAAATTGTTACTGAAAACCGCACCGTAACTATCAACGTCACGTCACATTGTTTACATCGATGTATTAAAACAATAATTTTCAATTTCCCGTTTTTCGTTATTAGTCAATTATTACATTACTTTCAAAACTTTACATTATCAGCACACCTTTTAAAAGAGAATTCAAATCTGGTTTTAGATTTTCGTCTACTATCATAATTTTCAAAGTACTCCCCTACCATCGTTCATATTGATTTGCCAACTTTACATATTTTCACACATGTTAATTTGTGATGGATTTGGAAATAACTATATACAGTAGTTATTTACAGTACAAGTGTGTTATACTACAAATAATTCACGAGAGAAAAGTTGAGCAGTCGAGGCCGCCAGGCTGAGGCGTCTCTTCTCGAGATAGTATAAAAATAGTATACATATTGCACAACTAGTTCTGAAAGTCATACTTTTTTCACGAATTTGTAGAAGAGGAAAAAAGTAGCTTCATACGTGTTGCACAAGTTTTTGCATAGTGATCCCCTGCAACTCGAAGTTTGATCGAAAAGGACTCCAGAATTTACAACCGTCAAATTGACAATTCACAATGTCAATAAAATAGTTGAAAAGTGTTACTTACTTTACGATTTTTCGTTAAAAAGTGATACTTTCTTCACGATTTATCGTTAAAAAAGACGACTTTCCTGATCACTATGCAAAAAACTCATTTCATAAGGACTGTTGTCGCACTTGTCATTTTCTAAACTTGCACGCGTGCGACAAAATCATGCTTTATTCGACTTGTGTTTTAATATACTGTTATATTCTACAAAATCACTTAGAAAAATAACAGACACAAGGTTTGGCTGAACAACAATCAAAATGTAGTAAATGTAATTTTTTGGAACCCAATCACCTCAACGAAGGGAAGTCTTAAGCGAAACAGGATCATTTCTGGTACATTAAGAATCCACATCAATTTCGAAAATAAAGATGCTAATACAGATTTTCCGTTAATGTACGACTTGATGAGTAAGGTCACAAAGCAATACATTTTAAATTAAAATTGTTAATTGAAATCTAGAAATCTAGGTCGCCACATCCCTAAGTTCGATTTTTTGATTGGGAATTTGTCTAAGGCTTCGAACAGAAACTTTAGACTTTCTGACATTCTAAATAGTAGAAGGACTTTCCTTAATTTGTTCTGATTATTGTGTCGTATTTGTGTCGAATAGTACTCTGTTATACGACTACTTTGAGAGAATATTTATTGCACATATATGCCGGTAAACTATTTCATTGATTTCACCGCCTACTTTTTCGAAGCAGTAATATTCATAGAAGGACACAGTTATTACTTTTTACTTAAATATCGATTTGTGTCTTCAACTGATTAGATAGGTGTGACATATGTTACATATATCATTGTAAAATGAAATGGATGAAGCTTAACACGAATTTCTAATAACACTGGGTATGTTCTATTTAGTGAAAATCAAGTGTAGGTATAACAACCTTGATTTAAAATTTTCGGCTGTGACCAATAACTGCATAAAAATATAATAACTGCGATTCAAACATTCTTAAAATTCTGATTTTATTTCCCGTTTAAATCCAATGATGTTGTCAAACGTGTAGTAGTTCCTGCAATGCACTGTCACTTTTGTAAGTTCTATTACCGTATGATCGAAAACTTTCAACGTCTAGAGGGCTGCGGATTTTTTTAACATTAAATTTATGTTGGCAGTGATGAGTAAAGCTGCTTAATAATATAACCTATACAATTTTGACAGATAAACTTAACTTTTACAGGATGTTTAATGCCGAGCACTAAGTGGTTCTGTGTATGGAAGATGCAGCAAATCATTTTGAATTGCTGTAGTTGTTTTTGTTACTAACGTTTTTATGTGTTCAACAATCATGTTTGTATTTGTTGAAATGACAATCCTGACATAACCTTAAACTGACAGATATAAAATTCCAATGTGACTTTTACTACCGCGACTGCCAACATACTAAAATATTGCTACATACGGTGAATTTATCAGCAATCTTATATCGTCATGCTAGATCGTTTACAAGCTGTTACAAGCATTGAATCTATTTTTTATTTCTTTACGCTTGATATTAATATCTAGTAATTTATATATGTTGTTTAATTTTATTTGAGTGTTTAATTTAATTAGCAATTATAAAAACTACAATGATAAAACATAAGAACATTTTAAACCGTAGATACTTGACTTATGCACGTTTAGTCGATTTTTTCTGCGATACCGTGCAATGAAAAGTGAAGTTATAATGAATGCAGGATTTAGTAGTTTGGTAAATCACGAGCGACCGGAGCAGTTATCCGTAGCATGGCACGATGAGTGCAAGGAGCGGTTTCACGCTTCGGCGGACGGACAAGCGCAAGGCCGCATCCCGGCTCCGGGCAACAGGTGGGTGGTTCTACCCCCGTGAAGTACCACTTTAAAGGACTTTACAGCTTAACGAAACTTAATACTGCACCGAACTCTTAATTAACTTTACAGACACGGTAAACTAATCTAATTATCATCACTCGGACGAAATTCTCGATACAAAGTGCGAGCTGAAAAATTGCGTGATGCCGAACGTGTGTGGCGTCGTTGGACACACAAAAATAAGTCGTAACCCAGCGACGAGGAGAGCCCCCAAATATGTGAAACATGTAAGCAGACAGACAGTCGTATGGACTCTCCAATTAAATAGATATTACATTTTTCCCTGTTCCTTATTGCTTGCTCATATACCTTCAAGGAAAACATTTTAATGAAAGACGTATACTTTTCAGATTTTTATTTTCTCTAGATGTGGACAGTATGTTGCGACATATATAGGATTTCAATTTACTTTATTACCAAATCCCAACGAGGACAAGCTTCCACTCACACCTGATAATAAAAACTAAGAATTTAATTTCTATTTTTGCTTATTCTAATGCAAGTGCTGTGTGAGTGTAAATATCTATTGGGACCAATTATAACAAAATATAGAAAGTAATAATTGAGAGATACTGCTGTAAATAAGTATGTAATACAAACCCAGCTAATTCCTTTTCGCTCAAGGTGGGCACTAATTGGAAAACGCAATTGTTAATTGAAGCTAAAGATAAAAATCTGGTGTGATACACGCACACAACTTCCTTTTGCAGGGATCCAAAAAATTAATTTTTAATTTTTAAGCATTTCTCAAAAACTACAAATTCTACAGGAACCGTACAAAATAGTGCCTTCCTTGAAGAGACAAATTTTCTCTAAAACGTTAAGCTGAATTCAAAAATGTAATATACCGGGTGTTCTATTTAGAATAGGAGTTAATAAAAAAAGGGAAAAAAACAAAAGAAACCCATATTAGAGGTATTCAACTGAAAAATCGCCTATGTGTATCAATACACATTAAAAATGCAATAAGAATTAAAAATTATGAAACGAAGCCGTTTCATAATTTTCATGTCTCGTGCATAAACCACTTTTAGCACGAGTTGCATATAATATTTTTTCTACGACCTTAAATTTACTGTTATTAATCCATAAATGTCGATTTAACGAAGGTTTGCATCTACGAAAGTTATAATTTATGTCATAATACACAGTAGGCCTTACCGCGCAGGCGAATATTTGTGGAGCCAGTATTGTAAAAGTCAGTTATCAAAGGCAATTATTAATACTACACATGTGACTGTATTCATTACATAACGCTTTAATTATTTAAAAAACACTTTACCTCTAATGCAAGAAGTAACTAGAATAACTTTACAACTTCACTTCCAGTTCGAAATTGTGGTTTATAACCTCACTTCACTTTATACCACACATGCGCTAAAAGTAAACAGCTGATCTCTTTAAACATGCTAAATTATAAAACGTCATTTTTAGTGAAACAAGCTAGTGCTAAAATGCCTACTTTTAGTAATGGTAGTAGAAAAAAATATGTTTTTTTTTTGGTTCAGGGGAATAAAACGTGACGATCTGTTGAAAACTCAATTTCGAATTTTTGGAATGAATTCAATACTTCCTTTATTGTAAAAGGAAGTACAAATAATGGCATCCTTTGATAATACAATAATTTAAAAAAATCCATAAAGAGCAAACACTACCTTTATTATATCGAAATTATAGTTCAACCTTCAGACAAACACTTTGATTTAACAAGATAAATTAGAAGCATAATACTTTACAATGTGTTTGCTAGCCCAGCACGATTTTCAGTTTTACTAAACGATTTTTTCTCTATACATGAGTACCTGCTTCCTTTGCGAGGATGAACTTTGCGTAAATTTGATTTATTGACTTTAGTAATCACCGATACAACTCCGGAAATTGAAATGTAATTGATAGTAGGCAGGTTACTGAAAGAAGCAAAATTTAGTATAAACTCATATTTAAAGAAACTCTAAAAATTTTCTTATGCAATATTAGACCACTACGCTTGCTCTAAAAATCTTTAAAAAAACTTATCATTTAGAACAAAATATATTGCCATGGCAACGAAATAAGGCAGTTATTTCAATATGCGTTGATACAATGTTAGTTAATGTGGCTTACTTTTTAGATACTGCCATAAGTCTTAGAATATCAAGATTTCTACTACAAAGCAACAAAGTTATGAAAATATATAAACTTTTCTTACTAATTGTAAATTTTATATTTGACATTTTGAATCGTACTAGGAAAAACACAGTACAACGCACCCAAATATGTCAGCCCACTGAACATTTCGCAACAAAAGTACCACTGGAAATGTACCAGGAAAGTAGCTTTCCACCGTCTCAACTGCTACAAGATAAACCGATTTTCGACAGTTTCCTATTAGAACAGATTTTGCCAATATCTATCAGCTTCTAGCAAAATTCGAATGATGACGTACTGTATAGTTGGGAGGTTTATGTAATCTTGAATATCCGGTTGCCGCTGCGTTCCGATCAATGTTTTTTATATTGGAATCTACACAGAAGTTAATTATAATTTTCTGAACAGGCTGAGCGGTGCCGAAAACGCAATTAAATAATTTTAGAACAATGAATACTTCTACGGCAGCAGTTGGGTTATTTTCACGTCTATTAATAAAGCTCAGTTGGCCAGATAGCACTACTCCTCCGCTTCAAAGTTGGCAAAGGTACAGCACTGGTTAAAAGCAAGGGCGAAAGAGTGCAACTACATACTAGCAGCGTTGCTCTGAACCGTTACAACACAATAAGTTTGTATACTAAGGCACATTAGTTGTAAGGTAATGTAAACGTGAAGGTAAAATTACCATGAGATTAAAAATCTTCGAAACTGACAGCACTTGAATAGTAATTTATACTAGTTTTGAAAGTCATACTTTTTTCATGAATTTGCAGTTTGATAACGAGGGCGAAGCCCGAGTTAATCAAGCAAATGAATGAAAAAAAAGACTTTCAAAACGTGTTGTACACGTTGATTTTTTGCATAGTGATCTCTTGGTCGAAATTTAGTCGAAATGGACGTCGGAATTGACATTTCAATAAAATAGTTAAAAGTGTATTTTTTCCCACGATTTTTGCGTTAAAAAAAGTGGAACTTCCAATACGATTTTTCGTTAAAAAAAGACGACTTTCACAATCACTATGCAAAAAACTACATTTATACTGACGTCCAAGTTTTCGGGATAATTGAAATAAGTAATTATTAATTATTAAATTAGTAGCACCTGCGTATTGTCGGAAGTAGACTAGGACATGACACAATCGCGCCGCAACGCAGCCAACCGCATTTGTTTATTTTGGATCACTTCGTACATTTCCCAATTTTAATGATGTGAAATTTCGAAAATTCAAGACAATTTTGTTAATACAACCTCGTCAAATACTAGACAAAATATATCTCGTCTCGTCTCAAACAGTTCAAACAAATCAAATTGTTCTCTCTCACTTCGACTTTTTAAGAGACGATATTCGTCATTCATCTATAATATTCTTTTCCATTACAAACGGAGGGTATATCAAGTTCATGACGCTTACGCATCAAGGCAGGCCCGTCGTGCTACAGCCAAGTTACGAGTGTGTTATTTTGTGAGCAGTCTTGTTACTCTACTTCACAGGCAAGTCTTCTTAGGAGAGCCAGATTAATAACTGTATCCCAACGTGGAATGGCAACCCGGCTAAGTGATCTATTTATTTTTGGATTATTATTGTAATTAAGACTTCATGCCTGAAATGGAGCGTCGAAATTAAATTTTAAACTGTAAGTTCCTACCTGAGCGTCGAAATTGTATTAGTAGGGACACCATGGAGATACGTTACCTGAAACAAAAAGTAAATATATGTAGGTGAGTACTTACAACACAAATATAAAGAAAATAAAGTTTAGAACGCTGTCGTTTAACCACTTCGCTTCGAAAGCTAAGAAAATTTATAATGTACAGGAAACTAACCATTCTGTTCTAACGCAGTACAACACTAGGAAAATACCATTTACATATCGACAGCCCTCATTACGAGTCAAAGTTAAACACACCATACGTAAGTGAAACAAAATTATTGGGTGGAGGTTTAAGGACGTGGCGTCGTTACATACACTCGGAAAAACGGCAACGTAGTAGAATCGAACAATTACTAATTGTGGAGCGAAGCCGCAAAGAATCGACACCGACAAAAAAGACACCATTCATATCACAACAACAGCAGCCTCAACAATGCTAACCTACATATATCCTTCAAACAAGAATAAGCATGAAGCTAAAAGTAGGCAAATTATTTTCACAGACTGATTCCGTAAAGTTCGAACCGTTTGGTCTCTTCAAAAATTGATTATATGCGAAGGGTGACTGTTAAATATGGTAAATAAACTATGGAAGGGTTCCGTTTTTGGGGGCACATTAATTGTTAGTGGAGAATCTAAACTCTTCTTCAACCGTCTATAAAATGTTAAAAGGGTTCGACAAATTGTCTGTTAATTAGGAGGAATCATTAATGAATCTTTAAATAGGAGACAACGGCCCACTCTTTAGGAATTTAAATGCGTCTTTAAATAGCCAACAGGGCATATATAAAACAATAACAAAAATTCTTATCAAGAGAAGGCTTAAGGTTAGAATATAGGTATTGTAATATTTTGCCACTGCATATATAACGTCAAATTATTTTAATCTTTGAAACCAAATCACTTTTTGCAAAATAAAGGTAGGTACAAAAGCCCCACCGTCAATCAACGAAAGTAAATATTTGCCCGCTAAGGTAAACAACAGAACACAATTAGCAGTATAATATTAAAACTAATCAACAATGATCTACCACATCTTTCTGTTTTAATTACATTACAGTTACAAACAAATGTCACCACAATCGAAAATTTTGCATGGAATGACAATGAAGCTTTTTGTTCTATTGAAAAATCAGTAATTTTTACATTTGCCCTTTTTCAAACATTCGTGTAAATTCGTTTATTGAAGTACAATGTGTCCAATAAAGGTATATTGCAATGGACCGGAATATTTTAAACGGAATTAGAAAACATATTGCGTCACGGCACTTTAATGGAATACTAAACTGCGTTAATTAAGGTATGCTAAGTTTATAAGCCTACTTATCGCAAAAATTAGCAAATCGCCTGATTACTGGATAAATATTATCACTTTATTATGGCTCGGATTTATACATTTAACAGTACTGTGTATGCGTAACATTCTTTAAGCATTTAATTTGAACTAATAATGTGCCAGCGATTTTCCAAATAAACGTCAATATGTTGTTACGTCTTAAACTTAAAACAAATAGCGAGTACATTAAACTACGCTGTTTAGAATTTACTCAACTATAGAAGTTTATATTAATTTTCCAGTAAATATTATTTAATCGAGCGAAAGTAACGATGCAAACTTTACTTATGCTGTTGTAGTACCTTCTAGCATCTTTTTCTCAAATACAACTTCTGCTGAAGCACCCACTTTGTTTATCTTCTATTAAAATATAATTACATGTATTTCTAGTAATCTAAATCTATAATCTAATTTAATAATGACGATTAAGTGAAATTATGCTTTTTATTGAATTTTTTTGGTACATTGCCTCGCATTTCTCCAAAAATAAAAAAATTATCGCTATATGAAGCCCACCTGTAATTATCAGAGCATTTACATTAAAATTAGTTCGTCAATTCTTGTATCCTCCATAATGCCCTATAATTAAATTCATATTATACTAATTAAAGCTCATTCTTCCTATTTGGGATTGATAGCATAACAAGTAATGTAATTCTACGTTAATATATGTGTAACTAAATCTAGATCAAACAATTAATATATAAATAAAATAATTTCTTGTTAAATCTTAAGTTTGCAATAATTTTAATATGGATACAGTATATCTACTGCAACAATAATAAAGGTGCGATTAATGGTGTCGTCCAAAAAATAAAGATTGAATTACAAAACTAACCAGCGGACATTTTGGGAACTACTGTCAGATTATCGGTCATTCCGACTTGGCAACGCGGGAGGCATGTGATTGGACGATAACCCGGGTTTTCAACAACTGATAAGATAACACGACTGAGTTGCATACAAACGTATTTACAGTATTTCTAAAACTGAAGCTGAAAAAGTTACAAACGAGACAAGCTTTACCAGATGCGGATGTAAGTCTATGCAAGAATTGTTTATAGTCTGACAGAAAGCCAGGCAAGTACATTTTTGTTAGGAAAATGTAACAACCAGGTAATATTTTCACCAGAATATAAAAATCAAACGCGACGCATCCTAAACTTGTTTCCTTAGTAGTTCAAATATTTTCCAATACGCATGGATTTCCATTTTCTGCTAAAATGTTGATATAAGACAAGTACGGTTGTACTTGTTATCGTTTCCAGTAGCCCAACGCTACTTTTCCAGCGTATTGAATATCGGTTGCCGTGAAATTGTCTTGGCGAACCAATTTGTGCTACGATTGATAGAAGAAAACATGTCATGTAGTAATAAGGGTGATGTTAACCCTATTGCGTCTAGACAAATTATCAAATGCGACTTATTTGGCTTCGAGGAAGAAAATTGTACAGTAATGTAACATTTTCTCGATTAATTTTGGTCGTGGGTCGGTATTTGCGTACAAATTAGAGTCGTTATAACTGAAAGAAAATGTTATTCAGTAAAGTGCTTTCCGTTTTCTCAAATGTTTGGGAACACAAAATGCTGCCAGCGTCGAACCTCCTAATAAGCACGTTCTAAATATGGAATGCTTAGCTTTAAATTTGTACTTTTACAAAGTTTCGCGATTCATCAACAGTTATAACAATAATGATTCCAATTACGAGCCAAATAAGTCTTTACCTGTAGACTGAAATTACCTACTGGGAGTTCTGGACCAGAGCAAATAAATAAAATTGTGTTACAATATATGTGCCGATAGTATAAAAATGAAGCTTGATTGACAGATGCCCATCTTTTTTATCCAGGATTACTTTTACTTATATTGTCATCGCATGCGAGGGGTAATCACTGTGTCCGTGGCCCAACACAGAAGGCTTAGAAATTTTCAAAAAATTGCCGTTCTTTGATACAACAATATTTTTAGTAACACCTGTCAAAATTTGATGAATACAGTATTAGTTTCTGCGCTATTACCTGTTGAGTAAAGCAATACTTACACGTTAAATTCTGTAAAATAAAAATGGCGAAATTCGTGCAGAATAAATATTTGTGTAGAAATAGTGCTTACATGTCCCTTCATACAGTAAGGTAAAAAGTGGGCAGCAGAGTTTAAGTGTGGCAGAGAATCTTGTAAAGATGTGGTGGTCTAATACTGGTGTCGACTGATGAAAATGTTCGTTTTTTAGTAAAAAGCTTAGACCTTCCATACGGTACTACACAACATATAATTACTTAGGTTTTAAGATCCTATAGTCACGGCAAGGTGGGTTCAAGTATGGCGAGGATCAAAAACGAATCAGACTGAAATACACAAAAAAACAACTTTGAAGAAGATTTGAGCAGATCGATAATAGTTTGGATGAAACTTGGGTCATCACTTTAACCCAGAAACTAAAATACAAAATATGGAATGGCGTCATAAGGTTCTCCAACACCAAATAAGTTTCGGGTACAAGTATCTGTATCCTGAGATGCGTAAAAGGTATTATTTATCGATTATCTGGAAAAGGGATCGACAATATCAGTGTAATATTATGCCGAAATTATACCAAAATTATGTGATGCAATTCGTAAAAAAACTGGAAAAATGACTCGTGGTATGACGTTTCAACACAATGCCCCTGTTCACAAGTCGCGCTTGGCTTTAGCTGCCCTTGAGGATGCTGGCCTAAAATGACTGAATCATCCACCTTATTGACCAGACCGTGCGTCCTGGTAACAAATATTTAAATGATAATGTCGTGTGTGTACTGCTGTTCGAGCGACTATATTGAAATAGTTATTTATACAACGAGCAGCTAAATTGTCGCTTTTTTGCACGTGTGATAATGTTTAAAGAATAATTTTTTCGACAACCACATATTTATGCTAAAAGATACTACAAAACGTCAACGTCGTTTCAAATGTTAGGTATGCTTTCATTGTTTTAAACTGAATACTCCCGATATTTAATAAACAGTTTTGACAGAAGTGTGAAATATTTTTATTGCATAGTATGCAATAACAACATGCTTTTGACATATTGAAAGTGTCAAATAATAGCCTCCTTTGGGAAATGGTAGTCGAAAAAGTCAATTTTATTTGAAGTGTCTTGTTTGTTTCTTTCTACGTTAGACTGGAAATATGTTGATCATCCCTCGTACAACAGTAATAGTAAAGTGCCACAGTATACAAATTACTACACAGTACACGTTTCCTAGTAATAATGTAAATATATGATTAACAAGATTTCTTTTTATCGGGATTATCTTTTTGAGAATATCCAATTTAATGGTTAAGTTGAAAACAAAACTACAGTTTTTCCTCTACTCTAGAAGATTTATTTATTTATTTATTAGTTTTTTTTTAGCCAAAGGTTGGCCAATTTGTTGCTAAGGTGTTGGCTTAACGTGGCGCTACTTAAGTAGCTTTTTCAGAACAATTTGAAATTAATTAGTACATGTTAATAACCAAAATTTAAAAACCGCAATCAAAAGTAATTTCAAGAAATGAATCATAACCACTTCACTTAATGAGTCTCCACTCGCAAAACAAAACATTTTAATTAATAAAAAAATATATAACCTTAAGAATTTAAACAATTAACAAGGATATGTTTTATTCGATTCACTAATCTAATTGAATTGAATTGTATTTCAGACATCAATATGTACTAATTAATTTTAAATTGGTCTGAAGAAGCTACTTCAGTAGCGAAACGTTAACAAACAAAAATATTATCAAAGAATTGTCAACTTTGGCAAAAAACTAATAAATTGGCTGCTACTGCTACATATTCTCCAAGAAAAACTAGTTTTTCTTTTAATTTAACCTACACATTTCCAGCCGTACCTACAAACCTTACGAAAAAAATTAATGTTTTCGTAAACGAAACAGTTTACTGGTTATAAAATGCAGATTCGTGGATGTTTTTAGTTTTATTTTTTATTCGCCATACTAGAACAACGCAATACGTGTATAGACTATTTTCACGAATAAGTATCTTTTATATGATCGTTGTAATTGCTCTAACGAGCAATACATTTTTTCAGATCTTCCGACGTGAAAAAATAATAACTTTAACCTGGTTTTATCTCTATTGAAACCACCATAATTTTAAAAATAGTTTTAATATATGTAGTTCACACACAAAAAACTAAAAAATATTATGCAATTGTTTATTCAAACATAATAAAGCGTTAATAGCAGCCTCGAAATAAAGTCACCAATCAGAACATATTGAGTACATTATCTACTGAACTAACTAAATCGATACCATTCCTTTAAATTTAAAAAAATATATACCGGGTGTCCGTTCTCAAACTCGAACATAAAAATTTATTTAATTTAACATTGCATAGTTCGTTTTTGCTGATTCATGCTCGTCAATTCAAGTTACAGGAAAGCTAATGACATCAATGGAACGAAGTTATTTCCATTAAATGATACTAATAATAATAATAGTAATATTTACTTCTGTAGTATAGAAATAATGACAAAACACCTAAAAATCGAATGCACAGTGTTGATTACCTATGTTCGACTTTGAGAGTGGACACCCAGTATATCTAAAAATGTCCAGTATAATTTTTCTAACGACATAAATACTTACAAATGTTCTTCGGGAAGGAAGCTAAATATAAAACGAATATTTATAAAATGTACAAAACCACCACCGATCAAATAAGCAAATCCCTTAAAAGATTTTTGCAAGAAATAAAGTACAAAATACATGTCAGCATACGCCACGCCAAGTACATTATATTTGATAACTAAACACGAACTGGAGAAAAACTCGTTTTTATATTGTTTTTAAATGGGCGATGAAAGTTAGAAACCAATTGTCTTAGTTCACAGCTCGTATTGTTATTTTGCTATAAATCATCATTAAATATTGACACCTGCAATTAAGAAGGAAGAAAATATAACCTCACGTTAGATACATTAAAATACTAGATAACAAACTGGTAAGAGACCTTTCACTTTCGAAATTTATTGCAAATTGAAAAAGATTTTTAGATATTGTATCGAGGAACATTTGAATTATTTAGGATAATTCTAGCAATGCGAAATAACACATATTCGAAGTAGCTGCAGTCCACCCTATGCAGTTTAAAATAAAGATTCACTTCCAGCCGATAAAACTAGAAAATTTTAATAATTACTAGAGTAGTATTTGGTTGTCATTTTCAGTTTTAGAAGCTATCTGAAAACAGATACACTTTGTAACCCCATTTTTCTGATAATAGTCTGCATCCAAATTTTCATAATTCGCAAATAAGGCTGCGGGCGAAAGAAGTTTTAAAGCAAAAACTCGGTATAAATTTCCAACAAACTTATGATAGCTCCGTCTATGTATAGACATGGTTTGCTTCGAGTTCAAGGAAACCTACTGAATACGTAAATCTGCTCAGTCTGCCTACTGTGTAATTGGTTTGCTGGCGCCCACATCCCACAAATGAAGTGACGTCACTTTCTTGGCGAATTTGAATTCTAAATCACTGGTTTATGTAGTAACGCTACTATTAGATATTATATAATTAACTAAGGTAGATAATTATAGTGCAGTTACTTTTAGTTTTTATGTCATTTCACTTTCGACCCATTTGCGATTTTCCAGCTCTATATTTTAAAACTATGGAAATGCCAATTCTTACTATTAATGGAGATTCCTAAAAACTGTACGTGTAACGTTAGTAAGAAGTTTCCAGCTCTTATATTAATATTATTTTGTCAAACATTATTACAAAAAAAAAATACGAATGAAGTTCACTCCAATAGTTTCGATAAGAATTTGAATCAAATTCTATATCAAACTATAATTGAATATAACCTGCTTTAGTCAACCTGGGTTCATTTAATTACGTTTAAGTGTAAAACTAAATTAATATAGACGCACGACTTAGGCAACATATCATCTATATTATTTTGTCGTTACATTAAAATTCTGACATTATTACCACAAAATAAAAAATATCGATTTGTAGTCGACGTTTTCCCATACAATAATACAGGTAAGACAGAAATGTCCCAAGTTTCCTTGAGCTATATTTAGACTTAGGATAACAAAAGATGTCAAATGCGGAATACTGTTTAAACGGACACGAAAATGTCTTCTATATGAGAAGAAATGTGAAAAACGTGTTGGTCTATTAAACAACGTTCACAGCAATTAAATTCAACGATGAAAAGTCCTTTTAAAAGTGTGTTAAAAGCCCATGGAAATTCCCAAATTACCAAAAATCACGCAAGGCAGCGAAAATCCACGACTGCAATTAAATGGCTTCCCGTATAGTAAGTACATCTTCTACTTATCTTATAA